>OY743224.1:151121711-151721711 GCA_963555765.1 Orthonevra nobilis
CTTCACTGTGCCGCTGACCAATCAGTTCTTTTAAGATCTCTCTCTGCTTCTGAATCACCGATATGAACTGCGTGTAGACGATGCTCGGATGGAGTTCACAGTGCATCAGAGTGGCACCGTCGTACTCTTTGATGAAACCAGTGTAAACGGGTCGAGCCAGCTTGATGTCCTTAGAGAATCCCTGCTTCTTGAAGTATCCAATGGCGTGTTCATCAGCATAGGTAAGAAAATGACAAAGACCACGCTGGATGCTGTAGTCCTTCAAGTGATTCATTAGATGCGAACCATAGCCCTTCTCCTGTTCACTCATCACAACGGCCAGGAAGACAATCTCAGTGAAGCCTTGAGTGGGAAATGGCCTGAAACAGATTCCTCCAATTGGCCGATTGTCCTTGATCAGGGCCAGTGTCTTGTGCTTAGTATCGAACACGAGTTGGCTTATGTACTCTCGAGGCATCTCGGGTAGTTGGTGTGCGAAGACACTGTGCAGGCCCAACATCCATAGCATTGTTTGCTTGTCCACGGGACGGGTGAGTGTATTTCCCACCACGTGGAACTGTATTGATCCCTTTAATTCCTCGTCTTTAACAATTTCGTCGCGCGATACGTTCTCAGGAAAGAGTACTTCTGTCTTATTGGAGGCTTTTGTGGCAGTTATTGATTTCATGGCACGAATGACTGTCTCGTCGGTAAGATCTTCGTTGTCGGAAACTCTCTCTGGCTCTTTCTTGGAGCGCTTGTAAGCTGGTTCACCAGACCGTCTGGAGCTACTCGCAGCTGCTGCTTCTTGTTGGCGTTTCCTCTGCTGCGAAAGCATTGAGTTCGGTGGACGAAAGCTGTGGTCCCAGATCGGCGAGTCATCCCTCAACAGCTCCATCTTTAGTGTGTCCAGAAACTTGGGCATTTGGTTGATGATTGCTCTCTTGTCGGCTGGAAACCGTTCCCTCTCAGAGACGCACATTTTCTTTAACTGCTGTGTAATTCCCTGGAAAACAGCCTTCAGAAAGTTCCTTCCAAACACCAGTGCCGTCTCGAAATGACGCAGCGAATTGCAGAACGCCGGCACATGACAAAACACCAGCCACCTAGTGTAGTTAATCTTGTAATTGGACGCATCCTCATGGGTGGCATCGCCTCTCCTCACCGAAGGTGGCTCGAAATTGAAGTGGTTCAGAAAATCAAGAAACATCTTCGCAACCTCCGCCATTGTGTTAAGTTCCGACTGGCTCAGATGGTTGTACTTGCAGAAAACAAAATTGGAAACTGCCTTAGCAATGGACGGAGCTTCAAATGGAGGATCACCCAGAGGACCATGGATCACTGGACTCTGCCTGCTTATCACACATTGTCGCAGCAACCTAAACAGATACATATACACCTTCTTCGTGTCGTTGTCCTCGACGCGTTGCATGCTCATGAACAGATTCTCCATGTCGATAATGGCACCCAGCAGCTCATTCATCTGCTGACTGGAAATCCCTCGCAAGTGTGATATGTGATTCTGAAGCGGGTGCGTGCAGGACGTGTTCCTGCATTCCTCGGTGAACTCCGGACAGTATGAGCTCTCCACATCTCTGTGTCGATTCTCCTGCGGTGTCTTCCAACCAGTGCATCGACAATTTTCCACTTGACATGCCGAGTACATTGACAGCTTCGCCAGCTGCTGTGACAGTGGAAGTCGGAAAACTTTCTGCTTCCTTTGCTGAATTCGTTGCAAGCTATTCTGACGCACACCCTCCACTGGCGCTGCAGACGACTGTGACGATGACGAAGGCGTTGCTGCATCCTGTGCATCCATATCGAAGGGTTTGTTTACAATTTTTCTACTCAACTTTGTTTACATACAAGTCAGACCAAAACAGATGGTGAATTAATTTTCCTCTGACACTGTTGAGGTCAGTTTGAAGTGCGAGTGAACAAAAGATATATACACCAGGAGGCGACTGACAGTCAGCATGTAAATTTTTCACAATCTTCTTGCACTTATTTTCGATATAAAACGGAAAGATCATGCAAAAAACACTTGAAAAAATAATTAAGTACGATTTGAAATAGCAAATAATTTCGAAGTTTACAATTTTCTATGTTTTTTTCGCGAGGAAATGATGACTCTTCGGAGACGAGTTCGTGACTAGGTTCGCTCGATGTGATGGGAAAAAAGTACTGCGTTGAAATTTGACAGCCAGACACGAGGCGATGGTGTTGTTCTGCTTTGTTGTTTAGGGGCAATGTCGTGTTGTTTTGCTCTCCGGAACGATGATTAATGCGGCGGTGATAAGAATAGTATCCAGGGATGTATGTAAGCCAGGGTGTTGGAAAATTAAGTATATTTTTTTTTTTTTTTGTAAAGGTGATAACGAGTCATTCTTATAAAGCGAGGTTTTTATTGTGTTTTCATTGTATTCGAATGAATCATATGACAGCGGTGTTAAATAGTCTTAGAAGAATGTTGATAAAGAAATGTGTTGGAGTCGAAAATGTTCTTTGAAATAAGTTGATTTAAAATGAAGTTTTTAGATATTACATTTTCATTAATGTTAGTGACCGTCTCACACATACGTCTACGGAAAGCTTGTCATACAGTTTGCTCAACGATAATATTATGTTGCTGTAAGCTAATTCTCACCTTTAGGAGCTAGAGCCTTGTAAGTCGTAACAGCAACAATTTTTGACTTCTAACCGACATTTCTTCATTTTGTTTTAAGGATCAACATTCGGCTCTGTCAAGATGAGTGTTTTGTAAAGCATGACTTTTGTCCTTCAAGTTAAATATTTTTGTCTCAGTTATATGGAAGCAGAATTATGTCTCAGTCATCATGTCAGCGATTATGATGATTTGTCCAAGAAGGTGTTCAACAGATGGAAAAATGAAGACAATTTTTTTTTGCATCTTCTTTGATACGAGATTTATAAAACATATTGCTTATCGAAGTTACACCCGCCCGGATCAGTATCTATTCAAGTATTAGATCAAGGAAGTTCTTGGTTCATAACATGAAGAGACCTCTTCGGCAATTGCCTTTCAGTTAAAGCATGAAACAAAGGTTTTCGTATTATAATGGAGCTTGATGCCTTTTTTCGACAGAGTTTTTCTCATTTTCTCTGTAGCATGATACATTTTTAACCGTTTTTTATTTATTTTTTATTTTTGTTGTAGTATCACGATATATTAAATCCAAATCATAACCTTTTCGAAAATAAAGAAGAAGAACGTTTAGCGATGGGCACGCAAAACTTCATTCCCTAAGAATTCGACATTCAAATGCAAGTTTTCGAACGTGTGCTTGGAGTACGACGGAAGTAAGGCTTATTAGCTTGAAATCCTTGAAATCATTTGAAACCTTAGTTTTGCTCAAAAAACATTTAATCTTTATAATACTATATATCAAAAAAATTTAAATAACTCATTAATAATCCAGAACGTTGCGGAAATGCTACAAAATACATACACACAAAGTTCCAAAATTTTAATTGCCTTATTCTTACCGTTAACGTCTTCTTTTTTCATTCATTTCTTTAATTTCCTGTACTTATCCAATTATTTGAATCACATACTTGTTATAGTGTCACACGGTCATGCTTCTGTGGTCCTTTCACCAACTTCACGAAGTGACACTAACAACACAATTTTCACGCTACACTATTTTTCGCTCACCTATTTTGTGACTTGGTTGATTGGTTCCAGCTTCTAGGAAGACTCAAACAGCAAGATTAGAATTGAACTTTACATGTATTTAAAAAAAATATTGAAAAAAAAACAGTATCGGAAAAACAGTGATGGAGGCAAATGTGAAAGATCTGCAATGGCCCACAAATTTTAAATAGAATTTTTTATGTTCCCAAAAAAGAACCTTTGCTGGACCAACGAACCCCATAACACCACATGTCTTAATTTGAGACGAGACATTTCCGCTAAAGCTGTGCCGAGCCCGACGAATTGCGGAAAATACACTTGCCTCTTTGGAAGTAAAAGGAGAAACAGTGCGTTTTGCATAATTTTTCAATTTCTTGAGGAAACTGAATCCCAAATGAGCTTTAAGAAAATGTTTTGCTTTTGAAATACTCCTTTAATGACAGCAAACATGATACTTTCGCTTCTTGCCCTTAGTACTTGACGGAAGCCGTCCTCCTGCCTGCCTATACTTTTCCAGGTAACGAGGAAGATTAATGTTACCTCATGTTTAACCTAAATCAGGCCGTTAGGTGGAAGGAGGGAAAAGTCCCAGTTCATTGTTCTTTCTAAATAGTCTGTTGTTCTTTTTTCTGGCATTGACCCTCATTAGGCTGTCCTTATTTTTTGTACTGAGACTCTGGAGTTCAGCTAAGCTGACTAAGCTTGGACTCGCCAGTAGCTGCCCGTGTTGTCTGCGTTCAGAATCTCTCATTCATGTTTTTTTCGCTGAAAGACCTTGCCTCAATTAATTGGTTTAACAATTCTTAGTCTTTCGAATGAGTTGTATAGATCCCAAGTTCGATTTTCTTTTTACTTTATCCGAAAAACATCTATATTCTTCGGTTGCCCACTTTTTTCAATTCCATTCCCTTATTCTGACAAATTTGATTGATTGATAACACCGCCTTGTGCCGGATTCAAATAATCACATAGGAAACCTACAAGACCTCCAATCCACGTCACGAAATCCAATTGTACAACTAGCGAGCGTATCTCTCTCAATATGCAATTGCAATGTGATGTTGCAACTTGGCAAATTGGCAGTTAAGCTTACCAAAGATGGGATACAGATGCATCCGAATACGGTGTAATCGTTGATTGGAGAGAAGACAAAAAACAGAAAAAAAACAGAGTAAAGTCATGTTTAGGTATCGGAATCGTTGGAAATAAATCTCAATTAAGAAATTGTATAGACTTAGCTGTGGAGGTAAACCATGCGAAAGACGTAAGGCTGAAACAAATTTGCGTCATCAGCCGCACAAGCAATAGATTGAAGATTAATAAATGTATCCATTCTGGTGATATGCATCAAATTAAGAACATTGTATGAGCGATGACGCGGAAGATGTCGGCAATTGGCATATCGTGCAAATAAAGACACGTTTCGATATTTGCATCACGTTGAGTAAAGGATTTCCTGATTATATTGGCTAGAAACAAGGTTCCAAGTGGGATAATAATTGACAGATGGAGTAACACTTCTTTGACGTTTTATAATAAACAAATGACATTTGACGTTTTCGTTTTTAAAGCATCCAATCTACGGAATGCCGCGTCATAGTTATGTATATGTGATCCTCTCCAGAGATAAATAAGTCGCAAGAAGCATCAAAGTCCAGTATGCTATTTCACAAAATTCGGAGCTTCCACTCGAAGCATACCTTCCAACAGATTTTATAAAATTTTATTTATCGAATCACAAAAATTACTAAGTATAAAAAAAACGGTTTAAGTTAACAAGTAAGATTATGACTTATACCAGGATAAGGAAAAATATAACATGGTAGGCATCGCAAAAATGGGCCCGAACAATAGTTTTGTCAAATAAACATATCTTTTAATACTAACGTCAGAAAGTGTAATATTATCGGAATTTATTTGACATGTTGAGCTCATTCTAAAGGAATAATGTACTCAAAAATATCCAAAAAAAAAACACCTTGTCATTTATCTAAAATACGAGCATCGCTTTTAAAATTTATCAGGTATAAATTGGTTTACGTGATTGTCATATTTTCATTTGATATATATGACATCTGTCACTTAGATCTGTCACATAAGACGCAAATTTACTCGTGTGAATAGCGTAAAAAGTCAAACGAGTCACCCTCACCCATACCGATTGACATTTACATCAAAGCCAAAGCGAGGTGGTAAACAAAAACATATCGTGTCTCATGCTTGTTACCTTAAAAAAGTAGTTTTGCAATGACAAACGTTTTGTAGCTTCTTCTTTGCGTCAGCAGTAAACCAAATAATGTAAAATCCGCATCGATATATTGTATTCGACCTGAAACTTAAAACAAAACTCACGCTTCGCTGTAACAAACGGTTTCAAAATAATATAATGGGGCAGCAGCGTCGGACCGGGTTCACAATGACCCGAACGTTTCTTATGTTCCGCAAAACGTCAATGGTTAAATGACGGACGGAAAAAAAAGAAAACTTTGCGCCACTTGTTTTTAAATTTAAACCGCATGCACGATTTTTACATTTTACTTCTTGAAGAGCACAACCGAAAAAAAAAACGAAGCACAAACATTGTGTAACACCCCCAAGCTGTGCCAAATAGGAAGTGTGTTCAACGCTCGCTCAGCTTTATTCATTAACAATTGGGTATTCAAAGAATGCCACGGTTATAATTACACCAATCGAAGAGGCGTAATAAACTGAATCAAGCAGTCAATACGCGCGCTACTATTTTTAAGAATAGTTTACTTTATCGCGACAAAAACAGTTCCCACTTTTAGATTCAATTAGCGCGGTTATATTAATTTATAGGAAGGCATGCATGCGAGCAGAGCACAAAAGTGTTACAGAATATTTATAATCTGTATCGGTGGCATAATATTTATTTGTTCCTAATTTACATGTCAAACAACTCTGGGGTATAATGAATTTGAAAAATTAAGTAGTTGGTTAAAAGACTATTGAACTTTTTGTTTCTAGAAAAAAAAACAGTTTTTGTCCCACTTTGACGTTTTTATTTTCGATAAAGTTGTCAGTTACTGCTCGTTAGCATCATTGCGATCAGGGGAGGTGACGAGTAAGTTGTCAAGATGACTAAACAAAAAATTTGTTAAAATTCTTGAAATCATGATGAAATATTGAATCAGTCAAGTGTCAAAAATGTACGTTCAATGTTTAGTAATTCAAATAAGAGATGGGAATGACAGCTGAAAACGTAGTTGACATGCCATTTATGACAGAAACCATTATAACATATTAAACAATAGTTTCAGGATGGATTGTGGTGGACTCAATGGAAAGGGCACTGATTGAATGAACCATTCTTTTATTTCATTTTAAAAAACAGCTATGGGATAGTCAAAAGCTTGTCAAAGTCTGGTTAATGAAAGTTTAGAGTCGTACAACGTATTTGTAATCACTGGAACCCAACCCATTGTGCTACGGAAATTAAGGGTGAGAGGTTGGAGAAAACTTTTGCCGGCATGGTAAGTCAAACCACTGATTTGGTTAAGGATCGCGTTAGAAAGGCCATCAACAAAAAGGACCTTATTTTCCGATTGTGATTACCAGTAAAGTCGTAAGACTCCTTGTCTCATTTAGCTCATTGTGGAAGTTGTAAATTGAAGTCTTTTATAGTTTTGTTACCATCTAAGAAAAGAATACATGTATCCTTGAATTGATTGCTGAAGAACTGATAAACGAAATTTTGTAAACTAACACAACGTAGGTCTGTTGACCATCAACATCCTTGTGAAAATTTCATCCGCAATTTCACTGAGAAAAAATGCTGAGCAAAGAGGCACGGTTCTTCGACATTTAGGATCCAGATAACTCAGTTGAATTGAACTGCGTATCGAGCTCGGGCAATAGGTGGATCTTTATTGTAGCGTAAATATAAATTCTCTTACGAAAGATTTAACTATTGCATATTTTACAATGAATTGTTATAGTGTTACCTTACAACTGAAATTTTAGGTCTGGCTAGGCTATGATGTGGAGTTCTATTTTTTTTTTTTCAACAAGATGGTGTCACACAATCGGAAAAACTATTTCTGGTGATAATTTTCGAAATTAACGGGCGAGATTGAGCAATCGGTTTAACTAAACACGAGTGTAAGGAAATGTGATGGAAAATATCCTCAGAAGAGCCTCAATAAACGACAGTGGTTGAGCTGATTGAGGTTAGGTTTCTGATATTTTCTGTCAAATCGCATTTCTTTATGAATCAAAATTTAATATTTGAAAACCATTTTGTACATAAACTCTCATGAAAGCGCATATTCAACTTGAATGAAAGGGTTGAACCTTTTCAAATCATTGCTTCAATATCATCATATTTTTATTTTATTTATAAAAATGATTTAACTCAGCGTTTTTATTTTACCATCTCAGATTTTCGGACTCTTGACATTAATTTTCGTAAGTAATTATTGAAATTAAATAAGGAAAACAAAAAATAAGCAGATTGTTTGTTACTTACGCGAATTAAACAGAGAGGCAAATTGCTTACCTGAAACGAAAAAGAAATATGAGAACGTTATTAAAATATATAAGTCAATTAATAAAAAGAAAGGATAAATTGATTGAACTGCAATCACAGAAACGACCAAACTTCTCGGTCTATCTGTTTGTCCCATCTTATCCCCGAATCGTCTGAATATACTGCGCTTGGATTTTCACAAGAAAGAACACAATCTGTTCTTGACGATTTTCGCCCCTAGAGTGTTTTGTACTCCCTCCGAAAAATAAGGTTATTACGAAACCGAAAATTCTTAAAAAAAAAAAACGGAGACAAAATTCGTTCCTTTTGTTTGTTGGTGAAGTTAATCGTTTGATCTGTCGTCGGCCTGGCACCTAAAGATTAACTTGCAAGAGTAGTATGGGGATAACTTAAGACAAGCTATAAACAAGGACATATGGTGGAAAAAAAACCTTACATAAAAAAGTACATACAGTGATGGCCTTGCAATTCCAATGAAAACAGGCAGGAGAAGTTAAGAAGTTATCTTGGATTTACCATTGATTCCATGAATTGTGAAAGCAAATTAGAGAGATAGTTCTAAGGAGAACATTATCCTCTTAAGGAACAGGCTACACAAATGCTACCTCGCAAATAATAAATAAAAAAGGAGTTATGGTTTCGTCATAAAGGAAGAACAAATCTTCAGTGGAGTGAAAGAAATGGACGATTCGTGTATATCGAGATCTTTCCATTTTGCTACAATTTTTAAACGAAACGTTCAAAGTTCATTCCGATTCTATTTTAAGATCATATTTATATTTAAAAAAAAAGTTGCAACGTGACAGGCCTTCTTTCTCTCTACGTACAGCCAAGCTTTGTCTTTATCAAACAATTTACATTTCGAATTGGTCAATAGCACCCTGGCAACAAAAACAGACAGTTGAAATTTATCAGCCATTCATGTCTATAGCTCCCTTCAATTGAGAACAAATAATTACTTTCCCAGATCATTGTAATGACAGTCCATTCCACTAATCGCTTAAACACACCCCTGACTACCCTCAAAACTATGTATAAACGCTGATATAAAAAGACTGTTTCTCCTATCTAATCGCCCACACATGTTTGTGTTCGGTGTTTTATATGTACTTGACAGCCACATTTATTGAATGCAATTTGCCTCACGTAGTCATGTTTACACTGTCAGCCAAAAGTTAAGAGCCATATTTTGAGTTTTAACGAAATTCAATATTTCGAACAATTTCTGTTAAAAAAAAAAGAAAATCATTTGATGGTTTGAAATCAATCAAATCAATCAAAGCTTATTCTCTCGGTTGTCCTAATTCGGTTGAAGAAATTCAAAAATGAAATGTTATGTCAAGAAGACAGTACTTTTTAAGTAGACTCCAACTAATGCCAATGGTTTGTATATGCCCGCTGAGGAAATTGAAGTTTGTTACGGGTCTACTAAGGTTCTCAATAAACGTCTGTAAAGTCAAAGCAGGCACTGAGTTATGCTTGCTTTATGTCCATCCAAAAGTCTTAGGTGGGCTATCGAAGTGTCTCGAGTTTACAGAATCAAGCGCTGTATTCTGATGTCCCGGGAATTTCCATCGTTATCCTAACAATGACCCACTCACCGACCTAAAGAGAGATGCGTGAAAATATTAAGATCACGATGAATAGAGGCTGTCCTGCTAGGACATCAGAATGTGTTTCGTACCACTCAGAATGATAAGAGTAAAGTGAAATAAATATTAAACACAAACGAATAGCAGCTTCTAGTATTCGAGTTTGACTGAAATGATTCTGTGACGACTCCTGGACATGTGTACAGGAACTCTCTCCGAATGGACTCTCGAACGCTCAAGTCTTGTTTCTTTGCGAGGTGCTTGATCTGGACCCCCTCTAGTAACTGGTCAGCTATGCTGGAGTACATGTCTTGGTGCTCGGAATGTCTCCGAAAAATGGTTATAATTGTTTGATTTATTGCCCCGGATTTCGGTACCATGAGAAATCTCTAAAAACTGCGAAACACTGGCGGAATTTCCTTCGTTATGAAGCACGAAATAGTGTTTTTGATAAAACCACCAAAAATTTAGATACAATAATGCCAATACTATGGAATGAATAATATTCAGCGCTTATCAAAATTATATTTTTCAAAGTCTATATCAACAATAATAAAAACATTTGACACTGATTCGAAACTTTTACCCAGCAGTTTATATAAAACAATCCGCAAAGATAAGCGAAATTTGCTGCAAAACAAATAAACAAGGAATAGGAAAAACAAAGAAAAAAACATTAGTTTATCATAAGGAACAGATAATTTGAGTGATATAAGCAGAAATTGTTCCCTATTCCGTATGAATTATGACTTCAGTCTACCATCAGGTGTCAATGTGACAGTTGCTGTGTTGATAGTGTACCAAACGTCGCTCTAAAAGTTATACTTTTCACAATAAATCATTCGTAAGTTCAAGTATGTAAATAACTATTTTAACATTTTAAATCACTTCCAAATATTCAGATTAACTTACTTAGTATCTTCATTTTGAACTGTTAAACGAGAAACTTATGTCAAGAAAGACAAACAATTAATTTCGCGTAAAAATTCAACGAAAAAACGTATTCAAATGTTGTTAATTATTTGACGATGTTTGAAACGCGTGTTTTTTGAAGAAAAGAAGATATTACTCAAACGTGTTTATGTCCGTGAAAAGTGCGTTCGGCATTTAGCCAATTCAGTAGTTGTCACCCATCCCAAAAATATTATATAGTATAGTATATTTTTTTAGGGAAGCTGTACTTTTTGTGTTGAAGGTTGGTTTTTGACGGACGCGTTTTAGCGCGACACGACGTTCACGGTGAAAACCGATCAGCGAATGCAGCAAATCGTTCATTTTCGTTTTCGAAAATAGTTGGCCCGAATTTTCTTAGTTGTTGATTCTTTTTTTTTTGATTAGATTAACCCGAATCAAAAGAGATGGCAAGAGGTAAAAAAGGAAAAAAAAAAATTAAAACAAAAGCGAATGAAACGAAATACGTTCTCGCATATCTGAAAATTGATTAGAAAGACACTCCCATATTTTATTTTTTTTGAAAAACAAGTGATAAAGAATTTGTTTTTTTAGAAGAGAAGAAAATATTTCAAAAAGAAACAGAAAGCTTTTTGTTGCTTTGTAAACAAAACAGAGTTCAATGTTGTTGTTTCTGCTAGAACATAAAAGAATAATTCGAGCTTATTTCGGGTAAGGCAATAAATCTTGCCAAATGCCTTTAGTTGTTGGAAGACCGCTCCTTAAAACTATGTTCAGAGCAAAGCAATTAAGAAAAATGACTGAATAAAATTTCAGGTCGAATGTATGTATATTAAATTGATGAAACATAGGGACATGGGTGTCTTGTTTAGGTAAACAAATGTGCTTCTCTAAAATGGTAATGAAAAATATTTCAAAGGCTGAGAATTAGTGTCCTTGAAGTGTGAAATATTGCTTATAAATTATGTTTGGAATTTCAACAAGTCAGACTAAAAATGTTTACGTGAGTAAATGGAAATGTGTCGGACAGTGCTTTTAATCATGTAGGATTTTTTCGAAAGGACTTTGTTGATAAAATCGTTACTTTGTTATAGTTGAAGATCTACATTTTTTTTTTAAATAAAAATAATTTCGTTTGTTGTGACACTGCGCAAATTATTCAAGATTTTAGGTTTATTGATACCAGATACACTCTTGTGCGATTTAGCATTTCTTTTCGATATTGTATAATTTTTTTCTTTTGAATTTCTTAAGATTTCTGAGAAGAGTAAAATGCAAGATTATAATTTCTAAAATAATCATCCACACCCATTTCCATTTGTTGTCTAATTTCGATGGGATCAAATCATAAATTAAGCCTAAATTATCTCCCCCATTTTATAGTGAAAAAATATGACCGTTAATTAGTATTTATGTTGCAATAGCTGAAAGAAAGATCAATGAGAAAGTAAGGTCCATAGCGAATCGGTATGGTGGGTTTTACCTGAAATAGTTCACTTGTGTAAAATAGATCGCGAAACAGTGGATTATTTTGACGAATATATCTAGAATCTGTCGAACAAAGTCACTGTTCATAAAGGCATAGCTCTTGAAGATTGAGAAAGTTACAAACTGCAACTTAAACAGCATAAATGGCAAAGTGATTGCCTCATGAAATTATGTTTGTTTGCTTTTTTTTTCATGATTTGAATGGATTATTGGTTTCTATATTGGCTGCGTTTTTAGTTATGGTTTCCGTCCTATTATAATGAAGTCGATCCTTCGAGGCATATGCCTGCTTTACGACTTCATTATAATAGGACGGAAACGAACGACTTATACTTATTTAGTGAATTCAGTGTGGATGTGGTGAATAGATAACTTCATCTTATAGGAACCATAGCTCCCACAAATCCAATTACTCAAGTTCTGGGCATAAAATATATGTAGTCACGTCCCATAAGCGGTCTCCATTGACGGCTTGATTGTCGTTTAAGAAAAAAAAAAATTGGTTCAAAAATGCCGCAACTCGAAAAACCACATCAAACAGTGACAAATTTAGGATGCATCGGTTTCTCAATGTGGGTTTTCGAGCCTCAAAAATGGCAATTTTGCTCGTTTACGTGGCTACCAAGATCAGAATGTCCCTCATGTCAAAAAAAAAGACTACCTCATGGTGGTCTTTTGCTTCTTTTTGAGACATTCTTACCGAATCAAACTAGTGCGATTGATGTTCAGTTGCAGATATCTTAGGCATAATGAGATTTTCGTGTTAAGCTGCACACTGCAACCGCTTCAATAGGAATATTAGGTTTGCAGTAATGCAATATTGAAATATTTCCCAATAGCTTTCATTTCATTCATGCACACGTCACCTGCGACAAATAACATTTTAAGAGCCTAAAAAATAAAACAAAAGATATTTTCATAATTGCTATCTTCATTTCACCAGACCCCTTAAATAGCGTTAAAAATAAAAAATCACCTGAGTTCTAGTGCAGATCGTATCTATAACTGAATTATAAACCATAAAAGGTGATTCACGAAAGGCCAAGTTGATAAAACAGACATTATCGTACTTTCGATTCGTTTTTATCGATACTATTTCGCGATTTTTTCGACAATTATGTGCGCTACAATCAATTGTTTACCCTTATTTGGTTGGCAAATAAATTATCTTTTGCAATTAAATCAAAACACCGGTATAAATAGAATTAATTGTAATGATTTGCGGTGTCAAGCATTCTTTTGCAACAATTTGTATACATTTTTTTTTCATTTTTTATTTATAGCATACTTTTTTTCTCATTGATTCATTGCTATCTTGAAGCTTCATTTTATTTTCGTATATGTGTTTCTTTTTTCTTTTTCGCTGTTTATCGACCATGTGAATGTATCTTAGCAGAAATTCGATAAGAATGTTTTTTTTAATTACCCGATTATTATTAAGTGCTTAAACGTGCACAATTGTTAAATTGTATTTCATTAAAGTGTGCACAGATTAAATCATATCATGGTGAAGTTTGAATTTCAAGCCATGTCATTGAATGAGTCTGAGTAACGAAGCTTATTCGACTTCAAACTGGTTAAGAACATACATCGTACGTATGTGAAAATGAAGAGATGTGAGGTCTCATGATTTCTTGGCGGTCATGTCCAGGCCCTGGATTTTAAAATTCATTTTTATTTTTTCATTAAATTTTAAAATCTTTCAATTTGATTCTCAAAAGATAGAGGACCAAGCATACCGTCCGCCCAACATGAAAACCAGAGCAAAAGTATGAAACGATCTTACATGATTCTCATGAAAATTTGTATTCTTCCAAAATAGACGGAATCGCTCATTTATGAATCCAATGGTTTCCAAACAGAAAAAATGTTTCTCAAATGGAAACGGCTGATCGCCGTGATGAAATGATATGGGCATGTTTTTACTGACGTTTCTTCATGATTAATCAGTTTTTTTGTCAGGTCAGGTAACCAGACCTCTTTTGTGAAGTTGAAAACAATTTATCGCCGTGAAACTTGCGATTTCCCTCAAGATGACGCGTTTCTTTTTGTCAAACAAAAGCTTAACTGCATTCAAGATCCTGGTAAAAACAGAGAATCACTTCCATTTATATATTTCTCCAGAGCCCAACACGAGTGAAGAGTTGCCGATAAGCCGTTGATTTTGTGATCAACCAATCAATTTTAAAAACCACGTCTGTCACAAGTGCTCAAGACAACGGTCTTTGGATCTATTTTCTATTGCCCAGGATGAGTGTAAGGGTATGTCCTGATATCCGAAGTCAGCGTCAAAGAGTTTCATAGCCTGAACTGGTTTGGCTAGCCAACCATCTCGTCAGAGGAGTCGGGCTTAGAATCAACACACTTTATGTCATTAATATTTATGCGTTCAAAAACTAACAAACTAAATTCCTTACGTCTGTCACGTCGCATATATAATTATTACACAGAATTACGTGTCGGATTAAAGTACATAGAAATAAAATAAAGACATGTGTTATTTTATTGCGACACAAAAACTAACCGTTAGACATCCATGGAATGCAATGTCTCATGGGCGCTACTTACGCGTACTCGTTGTTGTTCCCAGTAGGTAGCAGCATGATTGCGGGGAATTATGGCTTTCAACTGACAATTACCGCAGATCTCACATCTGTCATAATCTTTTTGTTCCCATCAGACAATCGGCTGAGACAAACTTTACCCGTTCACACAAAACGGTTAACAATGCATGTACTTGTCTGCCAATTTACTACGAAAACCGTGAATCGAATTGTGTTAAGTTTTGTTTTAAGAACAATCAACATGATTCAATGGTCTTTTTTTCTTATTCATGGAGTGACACCTTAGAGCATGGAGCATCCACAGCATAACAGACACCACTCCTACATTTTAGGCTGAAAACATATAAATAAACTTTTGACATAACTGACACATGGAGCATGCAAATTGTCCCCTATGACGTAACGTTTACCTCCATGAAAAAGGTGGACAGGCATAGACGTAAAAAAAAGCGCGCGCGCGCGCGAATTTCATCCGAAAAGAAAGACGCTTCTGTGCAACGTGAGCTGCAACAAGAAATATGAGATCTACAACAATTCTGAGAAAATGCGATACTACACCCCCGTTGCACTACTTTGAGTGCTCTTTTTTGCAATGCCTACCGTCAGTTGTCTTATGTCAAGACTTCAGAACGAGCCCGGGGCCGACGACAACGACGGCGGTTAATTGAGATTGTTTATTGCACGATTGCAGCGCGAGATATCGTATGACAGTAGCTGCAGGTGAGTGACATGCAAGCGCGTAGAAACGAACGATATTTAAGTCGAGTCATTTCGAAATTTTTCGCGCCCAAGGGAGTCTTTCCCACTGACAGATATGCATTGTGTCGGAAGAATCTTTCTTGAGAAGTTAAGTAAATTTCTGTTTTTTTTTGTTTATTTTATTATTTAGCAGCTGCTTGAAGTTGAGTATTATGAAATCTGTAGACAGAATGGGCCAAGGAGAAATCAAACAGACCCAACAAACCGCGGAGTCGTGAAGGCTGGGCTACTTTGGTTAAAAGTGATCCAAATCGTTGATGGTTTTTTGTTGGCTGTTAACCAGGAAAATCTAAAAACATTCACACAGAGATGTGCGTAAGAAATCAAACGTCAAAATTTGACAAGCACAAAATGACGATAGTACCTAGTCAGATTTGAATGGACAGTTTAGATTCTTATCTGGGATTAAAAATGCAAAACCGACATTGATAGGCGAAAGTTTGAGAAATTAATTTTGCATTTTGATTACCAGACAATGATTATGATTAATGTTGTGGTTCTTTGAGTTTCGCAAATGCGAAATTTGGTTCCTTTTTCTTCTTCTATAGACAATAGATACTTTTGTAGAGAAATTTTGACGGATATCGCAAGCCAAAGGGGATACGATTTCGATGACAATTTTTTCTATAAATTATCAAAGTTAATAGAAGACAAGAGAACTTCAACTTATTTAGTTTGATGGCCTAGAAAAAAAAAACTTTTCCTAATGAGCCGAAGACAAAAGACAAGAGTTAAAAGTGATCTCGCATGGTGCACGTGACATGCGTTCCCTGCAGAACAATTTTTGTGGTGCGGCTATTCGTGAAAATAGTGCATGAAATTTGAAAAATTAAATGAGATACTGGTGAACCGACACCACTGTGGGCCGCTGTCAAAAACGTTTGTATTTTGTGGTGCCCCACTTCTGCTCCAAGGTTTTATTGTTTACAATTTTCTCGCTCTAAAGGGATTAAGACTGCCCTGATGATGCATTTTGCACAGAGCGAGCAGCAGGATTAGGATAAGAATTGTAAGTTTAAATTTACAAACTTATTGAATTGCTCTTCTTCCGATTAATCTAGATCACTCAAATTTGGATCAATATAATTCAAGAAAATAGACACCTAGACACCTACAACCTAGAGTCTTAAAATCAATAGGAATAGGAGATATTGTTCCGCATCAATTGAGTTACTCAATGACACGAAGATTTGAGCCGAAATATATCTATTCACCATAAACTTTCAGAAATACGCAAAGTAAGCTCATTATGACGTGGCCGCCTCTTAACACGTCCGAAGAATCACATAGTGTCTGTTTAAGCAGAAAATTGAAATATACGATCCAATACATGCAAACACATGCCATTAAAATATGCAAACCGCTTCAATACATACAAATTTACAAAAATATATAATATTAAGGCCACAATAATATTTTTTAATTAATTTTTAAATTCCCTTGTTTTCAGGTTTAATCAGACTACAGTTCCATATTAAGAGACATTTGACCTGCTTTCAAATGAAATTTAGTACCTGAACTTTACATCAAATTTTTTTTTGCTTTGCATGCTTTCTGCGATATTTTGTTGCATGCAGCCACTCAATTTGAAAGTACGGAAAGGATCCAGAAAAATCAACCAACGTACCCATGTTTAAAGCCATAAAAGAAAACACGTTTAATCTTCTGTGGGCATTCCAAATTTTATGACTGACATTCACCAGTAAGCGACCAAAAAAAAAGAGAACTGCATTGAAAGCACATACGTATAGCAACAAAACTGCTTAAAACACCTTAGCCAGCGGCTAAAACCAAAAACGTGTGGGACTACCAGTTTAGATCATCAGCAGAACGCATAAGTTCAACGCCACTTTAAACACTCAACGCAGGTCGCCGACGTCAAGACATGCAGTTGATGTTTTTTTATTTTTTTGCACATGTCGGGAACCAAACGTTTGCATGCTTTCTTGTGAATAAAACATCTTGGACCGCTCATTTGAAACCATTAAGCCCACTGACCGTGCCAGCAAGTTTGACTGTGTTCCCCATCCAGAGTAACAGTATTTTTTTCGCATTTGATGAATGTGGTTTTGCAAATGCATCGCATTTGAGTGGGCACAGCGGTTTGGTGGCTTTTGGCCTTTAAAGTGCACAAGTGTCATCAGTGTGTGTCCTCCATTAAGAGGAGTCGTTATCATTGAACTGATTTGAATTTCTTTTTTTTTATGCAGAATGAAAAGCGTATTTAACAGTTCTTGAACTTGACATTTTGCCATTTTATTTTGCTAAAAAATATTTACAATTGAAATTTTAAGACTCGTATAGCATAAGATTGCACGTTTTATGACGCAGTTTCCCGAGCCGATTGCTTTGACTTACTTGCAATCATATCCTTGAATTAGTTTATGAGCTAGAATTGTCGCTTTTAAACGTCAACGCGAATTCGAGTTGAGATAAAAATGATGCGTGACTATGACGTTATTCAAATCATATAATCGAGCACTTAAATATAAATTTTAAGTTCGAACTAAATAAGTTTGACAGAAGATATGACAGATACTTTTGTTAAAACTTTTAATTGAGCGTGACCTTTTCATTTGATGTGGATAATATTTTGAGATCTGACAACTTGCTTATCGATATTTATGTTAAGCTTCTTTATATTGAATAGATCGTAAGAGGGCAAGAGCAACACCATGTGGTTCTTTGCTAAACCTGATTTCCAGTCTTGAGAGCAGCTGAAAATAGAAATGTGTGGCGCCTGATATAAAAATCTTTTTTAGCATCAACGATTTCGGTAGGATCGTTAACAACCAACCAAGATTGGTTATGCTTATACTTTTTACGCTTTTTACAAAATGGCATAATAAACATTGTCACAGCGCGCTCATATGGATCAATCAAGGTGGTAACGTGGAAGCAATAGAAGAAAAGAACCCAAGATTAAGAAGACTTTTACACTGGCAAATCAGTATCTTGCCATGTTGGTCAAATATCTTCAAGCTCATTCTAGCTGGACAAATATTGAACCACTGGAATGCGAACAAACTTCTAGGTTCTTTCCAGATCAGTTTTAGGCCTTTGCCAATGTGCAAAGGATTTTAGGCGTGTTCCATATGCTGCGCCTCAAAGATCTCTTCTAGGGCTGTATCTTTAATATTCATGTGATCTCGGATTGCGAATATGTATCTGCTCATTTGAATGCGGATGGAGTGGAGCTGTACTTGTCAAAACGCACAATATATTAAAGCCAACTAGTCTCATACCTTAACAATGCATTTCAGAAGTTTAAACGCGGTCAGTGTTAAAGATGGGCTATTATTCAACTCATCGAATTCTCAAGTTATCCCAATTTCCCATTTATGATAAGATTAATAATGTTTTTTGGAAAGACCAACATTCTTGACTTGTTATCAAACCATGTGTTGGTCGGTTAAATTCTAGCACGTCGAAGGTAACATTTCTGATATCGCTTTGAGCCATTCATTTCATTCTCTTTTGCTTTGCTGATCCCCCAGATTTTGTAAGACAAGACTCTTTTTCTTCCAAATTCGGATAAAAATGTTCTCTTCTTAAAATTCTTGCCTTTCTAAATATTCTGCAAAAACTTCTCTTCAGCACAATTCAATTACAAGACAGTCTCCTCTCACAATCATGGTCCCTTGACATTTCACAAAGTGATCTTCATTCTTATAAACTTTCAGCAGTGATCTGGATCTGGATTCTCCAAGTCAGCAAAAACACTGTTTTTTTTCATAAAATTGACAAGCGAATCGCCTCCAAGCCATTTGACATTAAAGACAACTTCCCCCACGATTACATGTGTCTTTGACATTTACACTGAGTGATCGCGTTTGTAAAAAAAACGTACGTCTTCACCTTCTGTTCGCTTCTTGTTTATTGTATTTCTCTTTTTTATTACGCAACTCGAGTCATGTCACGGTTTAGTTTAGTAGAAGGCAAAAATAAAGTAAAACCTCTACACTTGGGCATTCCTAAGCGGATTATGTTATCGACAATGAAGCTATATTATTACTACATACTGCCGCAGATTATCGGCTAATTAGTCGGATAACAATGACGGCAAACAACGAGCAAGTGCTTTTGATATCAATCAGTCGCTTGCCATCTAATCCGATTGTGCGCTCGTCGTGCGGTGCGGTTAAATGGACCACCATCATCGATGACATTTGGATTGGTCTAATGTATTGGACCAAATGTATGTCGAATGAAATTTAAGATCATATTTTGCGGTGTGTTTGACAGCGAAAAAATGTCAGTGGCAGCCTAGGCGGCATTGTTGAAATGTAACTTTTTTGTACAGTCGAACGCCTGTAATGGGTTAATGCTGTTGGCGGCATCAAAGTCGAGACCTCAACAATGTGCGCTTGTTCGTCTTAATTGTTATAGTTTCTTAAAATGGCGTTTGAGCAGCATTCAAGGTACACACAATGCTAACAATGCTTTACTAATTAAGGTATTAAAATAGTTTGCGTCACGGTATTATTATTTTTTATAGGTTGTTAAATTAGTTGCGGGATTGGAGTCAGTGAATTTTACGCTCGTTTGTAATCCAGGTAGTGTTCGATCAGTTAATTTGTCACAGGTTGTTTTTGGTTGCATAACGATTTCGATTTCGTTGTAGATGGAGGACTTTTGTTCAAGGGAATGAATTGACGAGATGAATTTTGTTTCTAACAAAGTGAAAAAAAAACCGAAAAGATACCGTTGAGCATTTTGTTTCCGTATTTCTTTCAGATTAAAAAACAAAAGATTCTTTTTCAACCCTGAGAGGGGTTAAGTGAAGTAAACTTTGAAGTAATATTAAAAAATTATGACCAAATGACTTATAAGTATCGACAGTTTGACACCTAAGACGACTGCGCCTAGAGTGGAATCCTTCGGTACTCCACTAAGAAAACAAGAGCCGGGAGATTTTGAAAATTAAAAATCTTTCAAATTTTGCAAAAATTTAATGATTTAAATGTCTTTTTTGACGACACATTTAAGTTATTCGGTATTAAATTTTTTTCCCAAAGACTCTCAACGAAGGCATCATAGTGAGTCATCCACTTTAATGCTCTTCATTTACCTTCAGTCACCAATAACAAGGCACCGCATCTTACAGTCAGGCTTTAATATTCTTATTTTACAATGTCGTTTGACAGATAGTCACAGAGCGTTATGACTCGTTACAATCGTTCAACTAACATAAAATTTTGAGAGACATGATCTTTGACGATATTGTTCACTACAAAAACGCACTTTTTGAGGATGCTGTCAAATACATAACGTCAGTGTGTTTTAGAAAAGTAATCCGTTCAACTTCATCAAAGACATTTAGCGTTCACGAACTCGTTTAAGAAATTGTAAGGAGCTTATAAACAGTGAAAATAAAGGACGCATGATCATGACTTTTCCTTACTGATTATGTGACCACATCCACCATAATCGTCACTCGCGTGGTTGCAGCAAGACGTGTCCAAAAATTTGATCCGTGAACTTTTACAACGATCGATTTGGGTTCCTGCTGTTATCTAAACAACTGACAGCTCTCAGGCTAAACCATTAATTTACATGTGGAGATCACATTTCTATGATTCCTTAGAATGTTCGATTTAAGTAACTGGATGATGTACTTTCGTCACATTTGACATTTATACTTTACACAAGACGTCGTGATCTATTGCATCGCATCCTCGACTCTATATTACATTTGACTTGCATTGCATAACTTTGGCACCCTGTTCAATTGAATCGTGTTTTTGCTTTAGATTCATTTTATTTGCTTGCAACTACTCAGTACTGACTGTACCGCCAGACAGTCCCATCTACAACACCCAACCAGTTTTCCAACTAGTAATCTTTTAACCCAAGCTAAGGCCAATCCTTCCGGCCGGAGGCATTCGTGAGTGAACTATATAGTAGCGTTGGTCTCTGGTCCGTGAGGACGATGCAACGAAACTTGTCAGTTTTACTCATTAACTCGTACGAGCTTGTATAATTTGCGCGTTTATTTCTTGTTAAATGGAAAAAGAAATATCCTTTTTTGCTGACAACAAATTATCAACGACATCAACATTTAGATAAATGTATTTCTCAAGCTGAATTGCTTGGCTGCGTTTCATTTTAATTTTTGTTGGCTGGGCTCAACAACATGATTAATTTTTAAACGATTCGTTGACTGGTTGACCAGGTTGTTACCAAATGATGTTATTGCTGCTATACTATTACCGACTCCAAACGGCCAAAGAGGCTTATATCTTGACAGTTGTTACTCATCGGGGGGGTTGTCAGTCTCTCGCGAGAGGTGAAGACGTGAAAAAAAAAGATTTTCTTACCCGAATTTGAACCCGGATTCGGCTTTTCCATCAGATCTTTAGGCACTAAATGGATAGTTCCTTCAATTATCGTTTCCACACTATTTGTTCGACGAAAATGATTCAAGGCTGAAAACCGCTGGAATAATTTCGATGAGCTTATGGCTCATTAGCATTTTCAATGCTTAAATCAGCCCTCACACTCCTGACGTTAAGACCCAGTTGATATGCTAAATGACAAAGAGGAGCTCAAAGCTCTCATCGCAGAAATCGAATAAAAAATATAATTGAATGCAAAAAACCGACCGTACGAATGAAGTGAATTCAAAATGCGGAATCAGCAGAACGGCCGAAAATTTTCGCTATCTGCCAAAAAAAATTATTGGGGGTTAAGTCAGGATTGAAAAAACATGTCTAGGAGGTTTACTCAAGTTAAATCCCGAAACTTGGGTGATCTCGCACTCAAAAACTGTCCTTAGAGCTTTGTATGATGTAGAGTTGGCTCGTTGCGGACTGAATTATTATAGTTCCCAAAACAAATTTGCTTTGGAAAATGCTCCAAATCATTCCGATGTCATTAACAAGATTCTAGTCCAAAGTTTGAATCAGTAAAATTTAACAACAGCTCCACACTTTTAGTATATGCATCCGCAGAAACTTTTCCTTCTTGGTTTTATCATTTCACTAGTTTCGCAAAATTTATTTTAGAAATATTGATTTTCAAATCGTCCAACGTTTCTGGTTTATTGGCATAGACTAATGACTTCATATATTTGTATAGCGCTCTCCATTGATGGTAATATTTTGGCCTGGATCGTCCTTAAAGAAATATGGGCCGATGATTCCATCAGCCCATAAATCACACCAAACAGTGAGGTTCAATGGATATACAGGCGTCTCGATAAAGACTCCTGGATTGTCTCCACAAATTCGGCAATTTTGCTTGTTTACATATCCATTTAACCAAAAATGAGCCTAATCGTAAAACAGAATTGTGCTTCGAAAATAAGTATCAAGCTGAATCATATTTTCAAAATTAAGTTTTCACAATTGCACGCGTCGTTCAAGTAGTAATCTTTTTATCGTTAATATGCATTAATCACTGATCAACTTTCAACTGTCAAATTGACAATTAGTTATAACAGCGTTGCCACCTTAAAAAAAAACCTCTAAAAAAATACCCTTTACAACAGATTATCGGCAACAACCTTTCCTATCTCCTCCCTCTTGGGAAAACTACTGTGAGGTTTTGTTATCCGTGAACTCATCTTAGAAAAAGAACTTATAGACCTCGACTTTTTCGGTCTCCTTGACGCAAGCTAAGCTCGGGCGGCTCTTTTGGAGTACAATAGGTTGGTAGATGTTATTGCTCATCATCTTAATAGTGCAAAGTCGAGCAGCTGAATGTGCTTTCATCCGAATTTTAATCTATTTTTAAGCATAGGTCTTTGATCTGCTAGGCAAAAACCAGCAATTAGAAAACTCACTGTCCTTTTTATATCAAAGAAAATTTATTCGTTCGACGAGGGCGCGTCCAGTGCTCAACCGCTTGTGAGTCGGGCTGCTGAGCATAAGGTCCTTGGTTTAAATCCAAAAAATAATATTTTTTTTTTTCGTATTTTGACATTCAATGAAATAGTTTAGCTGAACTATTAAATAAAATTCACCCAACATTTTCAACCGTATGCAATTTGCCTTCAGTTTGGTCAGTTTCGTGTTCCTAGAGTTCAAGAAGTCAATAATAATCAATATCTTATAAGAGAACATTCATCAGCTTGAACATTATTGAATCTCTGTTCTGGATTTTACAATTTCAAGCTGAGCTTTCTGTGTCCATATGAGTGAAAGAAGAATTGTTCCGTCCGTTTTTAAATAAATTCTTCACCTTAACCTATCTTTATCATTGGCAGCGAAGTTTCACTATTACTACTCGCAGAGCTGAGTCGTATTTGAGAAGTTCCCAAAATTTTTGTATTTCATCGGTCCGTTGTATGAGATTGTTATTCATTTTTCACTTCTTATTTAATATCTTTACTCGTTGGTTTCACGAAGATGTTTGTTCCCCAAAACTAGATCCAGTTCCAAATCATCCAAACACGCCCATGCAAAAGTAGTCTTATCCTTTTAAATCATTCGTCTCATAACATAACTTCCGTGTATGAGGACCTGCGAACACCCGCTGCCAAAGTTGTTTCTGTGGATTCGGAAACTTGCAAGTCAAGTGGTTGGTTTAATGGTTTTACCTACTTTATTCGATGGAAGCTGGTTTAAGAAGCTTTATTTATTTTCATCAAAGTACAAGTCTCTTTAATAACATAGCTTCGGGTTTAGGCGTATTAGTTTATGTAAGTTACGCGAATTAATTTATGTACTGGTTCCGGGGTTTATTGACTCGCATTGAAGGAAGACATTTATGTAACGATTTTTTTTTGTGATGCTAACCTACATGACTAAATCCTTAGCGTGTAAATCGATATGACCATTCGAAGGACCAATTTACAAGTTCAGCAGTATGTGCGCTCATTGAGCTGTATTGTCCCAAATTTTTTCATTTAATTTTTTGTCATTTTGAAGCCTCCATTTTAAAGACAGATTGATTCTTCGAAACGTGCTACTTTACTTATTAGTATACCGATCTTTGGAGATCTGTGACTGGGCTACAGCTGCTGCTTCTCACTCACGATTCCGGACACGATGCTTCCAGGTTCGGACTTCTTACATCATTGAACGACTCGTAGAGTTCGAGGTTGTACCTTCTTCTAAATTCGCTCTCCTCGTAGATAAAACAGTATAGCGGACTACGATTTTTTCTTTTGAAGGTCACTTAAATCTGTTCTGCTGACTTACTCATCATTCAGTATTCGACTCCATAGGGAAGATCAGTGTTTTGTAGAGCACAGCGTATCTCCTTGCCGGAAACCGTTGCAAGTCTGCAAAAGTTCGAAGGTGCTTGGTCAAAACTGCACAGTCCATTACATGACGTCAAGCGTTGTCCATCATAACCGGATCAATGTCCCACGATATTCAGCCTTCGAGTCGACGAATAGGTTGTGAGCATTGACTTGGAATTCTTTGTTCTTTTCCAGAGTTTAGAGTAGTTTGAAAATTGTCCAATCAGGGAAGCACTGTTCAAAAAGACTTCATACGTTTGCATGCAACACTTATAAAAGGTCATCCAAGCACTGTTAAGCTGGGATATGTTTCGATAGTTGTTGCAAGACATAGGATAGCCGGAATGGATAGAGCTGTTCCCCAGTCGTCGGACATGCTTTCGTTTTCCTAAATCTGACAGATTATCTGTTGCATGTCTACCAGAACATCATCTTTGCCATATTACGGAAGTTCGACTTGTTACCTCAGATGCATGCCACTAGAAGTGACCCAAAACGTTTTGGCATATTTAGATGTGCAGAGGTCTTAAAATTTTCTTGGGACATCATATTTTGCTAAATTTCCCAACAAACTGAGAGTCATGAGAACAGTAATCGAGCAGATCATGAGGCATTATAGATTACAAGCCTCGGATGCACCGCTGATCCAATTACCTTAGCACTTACGCAAATAAATTTGAAAAGTCACGTTTAGATGCTCAATGACGGTAATGCACATGAAATGTGTTGTAGGAAATGGGCCAGCAGCACGAAGAGCAACAGAGGCGCCTTAGTTTATAGCTTGATGATTTTTTAGTCGCTGCTTTTTGTGTGTCTGTGTTGTGCAGTCACATTTAAAATTCAAATTCGAACGTAACGTTACGGAATGAATATGCAGCAACATATGAGGTCACGAAACGAAAAGTGCAAGTCGAACGTGAAGATGAG
This sequence comes from Orthonevra nobilis, assembly GCA_963555765.1. Taxonomy (NCBI): domain Eukaryota; kingdom Metazoa; phylum Arthropoda; class Insecta; order Diptera; family Syrphidae; genus Orthonevra; species Orthonevra nobilis. Next base: position 151,147,288 of record OY743224.1, read on the forward strand.
AAAATGCGATGAGGCGGCGACTAGGCTCGCCTCGGTTGCAAACATTTGATACATTTTGAAACTTCCAATTTTAATATAACATCAATTTCTTTTTATTGCAGATCAAACTCATTGGACGAATTGGCAAATAGCCTGCAGGCAAGTTCCCACACCGCTTCATCAACGATGTTTACATCTCGACGAGTAGCCCCGCCACAATCCACTGTGATACACAAGTCTGTACTCTGTTTCCTACTCCTGCTTGGATGTAATTCAATTCATCGGAGTAATGCCTTGGAGAATGGCCTCGCGAGAACGCCACCCATGGGATGGCTGTCGTGGGAGCGATTTCGCTGCAATACTGATTGTGAAGGTGATCCAGACAATTGCATAAGGTAAGACGCTATTAGAATACACCTTCAATTCAATGGATGCATTATCTAGTTTGAATCTGAGTTTCAAAGTCATTGTGTGTTAAATTGGATTCGTTGTTTCTTACCGGATTGTTTGAAGCCATTCTGCCCTAAAATGAGAAAAAAAAGAAAACAAAATGCAATTAACTTTGGAAAATAGTTAAGTTGTAATTTTCAGTAAATTAGGTGTGATGGCTTTAGGCCACATTAAATTGCTAATCAATTAGTTGAATGAGAGAAGGTTTTGTGAACGTAAACATATCGATTCGAAAGTTGGGTGGGTCACAATTCAAGGAAATCATTGAGACAATGATACAAGTACCTTTCGTGATTTCTAATTTTCACTGCGTATACTCGATGGATTCGATAAAAGGAAAGTCTATGACAAAACGATTTCTAGACAGCTGCATCCTTTAGCTATTTTGTGAGAGCCATTTTGAAATTGAAGCCAAGTCCAAGAACACTTGAAATCAACTAGACTTAGTTCTTATGAGATCAACTCCAACCGATAAAGTAAGTGTGAACAGTTGCAATAGTAAGCACCGTGCAATCTAAGATGAGGACAGAATTGTTGGTCCTCAAATTTAGGAGGATGGAACAAAAAACATCAACCGAAAACCAGTTGTAACGAATTATTTCAGTCGGCAGCTAGTAAAGAGGTTTATCCATTTTAGAACAAATTTCATTCCCACTAACGACATCTTGGTGGGGATTCCACGAAGACTCAGCTTAAGCAATCGATGCTACTTTGAATCAACCCTCCTGGAGGAATTTTTGCCCATAAGCTCCATGTTTCAGTTCCTGATCCACTCTGGCATATTTCAAATAAATATTTAGGCAAAAAAGTATTTTTCAAGTTTAAAAAGCTTAAATATCTGTGATCAAGGATCAATGAAATATCAAATAAATCACTCCAAATACCCATTTTCCTAAAGCACACTTACAACATCTTCCAATTTTATTTTTATTTTTATCAAGTTAAGTAACATAATTAATCGACGGTACATAATATAACTAATACCAAATAAAAATGAGAGCCGCACCTCCAGTGCACGTCTCTTTTTACTTTTCTTTTATGCCTGACCTAGTGCAATCTTGAAAAACTAACCGCGCACTTAAAGCCCGGCTAAATGCCCTCAAACACGCTATGCACTAACCACAAAAACCAATTAAAATTGTCTGCTTAGTATTCACAAAACGTGCTCGTACAACGCCTGTTGCCCATCAACCGTCAGCCGTCAACCACAACCAATAAATTTTGACCTTTGCGGTTCGCTTCACAATTAAGACATGAACATTTTTACTATTTCATGAAACCTGATTACGAGAATGGATCTCCCGCTTAAATGTATATCAAAGGGAATGAAACAGGCTTAAAGAAAGCCAAAAACAAATATAAGGTGTGTAAAACAAAAGCGACACAAACCAAGTGTTGGGTTCGACTTTCATGAGCCTTATATATAATGCTAATTTCTTATGTTACTGATCACCTCACGGGCGGGTGTAGGAAACCTGCCAAAAGCTCATGACAGACAGCTTACGAAACTATTGTGTGTATGTGCAGGTGTTGTCATTAAGACCCAAAACGACCTATTGTTTGAGCAGCACCTTTATCTTAGGGGAATGAATTTTCAACACCTTATCTATTGTGCACTACATTTTCTCCTTAACCCAATTTCAAACGTTTATCTGTCAAAAGTGACAGCGGCCTATGAAATTGACATTGTATTCTAAATCAAACGTCAATCATTGTTAAACTCAGATGTTGCTACGTTTCACATCGATTTCTTTGTTTTTAGTTTCTTGACTCGATTTCTCGACAAGGCCACGATGGGCAAGTTTAACGGTTATAAACTCAAGCTCAATAGAAATTTAATTTAGGTGATTGCTGCTATCTGAACCGCAACGGTAATTTGCAAGGTATTCTCCAAGCCAGTCGATTTGAGCTCTGCCGGCGTTTTCTATGCAATTAAAGAACTGCCAATTCAAGCGAAACAATTTATTTTTGCGTGTTTCCGACCTTATAATGGTGCACCTGGCATCATGTCCCTAGAGACGGATCTTTTCCGTCCATGATTGGGTTTTCATTAGTTCCGGGAGAAAATAAAATTGGATTTGTCTGGTGGCCATCATGTTTTCGAGAATGGAATGATAAAATAATGTTTTGTTTTTGGGAGAATTATTTTATTTTCATTTCAAAAACACGAAAAAAGTTAACTGGCGTGCAGAAAATTAATTTTAAACATTTATTTCAATGTCAAGTAGGTATCGAGGTAGCAGTTGGAAATACCAAACAGTCGTTTGGACATTCAAATAGGACTATGTGTGCTTTATTTTGAACGCACCTCTTGATAGGTTAACCATTCGTAAAAAAGTTGAAGAAAATTGAGAAAGCTTCATGCCCATTTTGTTCTTAATAAATCGCAACAATCCTCATCGAGTTGCAACCATTTTTGAGAGTATAGTTTTATGACGCGTATTTTATGATGGTTTTCATTTTTCGTAAGCATTCAAAATATCGCATTCGTTTTTCAACCATTTAATGAGGTCATGCGATTTCATTCGATCACATTCTTTGCATTCATTTGCGTTAACAGATGTGAAAAAGCTTTTTTTTTAATACAAATTAAATAAATGTTTTTGAATTAACATTATTATTTGAACCATTGCACAACATTTTGCAGCTTTGTCTTTTTCTCTCAGTACACAACCAAAATGACAGAAGCTTGAGATGTATCAAACGGATTGAAATGGTCAACAAAATGGTGGTACTTATTCCGTCGTAATCCCATTCTTAATCCTTATTTTCTTAAGCCCTTGCATTGCTGTCATAATGCTTAACCACAGAAATCGGAAGACGTTGACCCAAGCATTTCTGCTTTGTCCAGGATCAAGACAATGACACAATACTATTGTGTTCACTTGTTTCACGCGTTTTTATTTCTTTTCTCAACGGTCAATAGTCTGAGAATATGTGCCTTCCATAGTTTTAACTAATGTCATTGTAAGCAATAATTTAAAAGACAGTAAAAAACGCATCATTATTTGATCTAGGAGGAAAAACCAAAACGACTGCAATATCAATTTGTCAGTTTATCGTCATGAGCACAAGTCCGCAACATAGAATATTCCTTTCTAAAGCTACATAATTATAATAAATTCTTCTTCTGCCAAACAACTTTCCGATTCGATTAACATCACTGGTCGACCAATAAAAATCCGACTGACAGCATGAGCCAAAAAAAAAAACAAAAAAAAACATCACAACACGTTCTCCTCACGGTTATTCTGCCTTTTCAATTTTTTTCTTCTATCATGGAAAAAAATATTGATTTATCGAATAATGATCTTTTATTCGACATCATCCAACGCTGTCAAATAAGTGACTTTTAGTTCCTTTCTGTCAGCGACCATTTAAAGCAGAATCGCAGAAAAACGTTTGCACAAAAGAAAATGACATTCAATTAGCTAGCATTGCAGATATCAAAAGCTAAGGCAGTCTTTTCCCATACTCAAGCAAACAATGCGAGTAAACTATAGTATAAAATTATTACTCACCAGTTTCAATGGGACGGTCCGATCTCATTTCGCGGTAGCTACTGAAAGCGAAAGTTTGACGTTTTTATTTTTATGCTGCGTACGTCAAACGGTTGCAAATGTCATCGTACTATAATTACTCATGGAAAACAATTATATCGCTAGACGAAAAAATTAAAAATAAACTAGTTTAATGACAAGCGAATCGTTTAATGTCATCTGCAGCAACCTTCGGCATGAACTTTTATTTGACACTCTCTCGTTTGTAGTTTTTGCATTATTCACCCTCTATGCATTAAATGCATTTTTTATTTTGTTTAAATCATAGAATCATTCAAAGAGTTTGTTTGGAGTTTTGTTTTCCCATGCTTTATCATACTTTCAAATTATTGTATTTCCAACATTATTCAATCGACTGTTTAATTATTGATCTGTCTAATGACAGGTATTTGCATTTTAAATTAATTCCAAAGTCACGAGTGAACACTGTAGGGATATTCGTATCGTATCTGTTTGTCAGCTAAGCTAATCTTATTTAATATAGAAAAGAGAAAAAAAATTGAGTGCGCATTTTGATGACAGTGATAATAGGTTGATTAGGTTCATTGAACGCTTCTTGAAATCGCATTTCAAGGTTGAAAGCAAGCAAATGCCGGATGTGTGTGATTCTGTTGTTTAGAAGAGAAGTCATGCGTCAATAATTCGAATTGAAATGAATTTACCACCTCTGACATTTTGAGCTATGATTATAACGGTTAAATGAAAGGCAAACAAGTTTAAGGAGACTTTTGATCTATTCACAAAATATGAAAGATCATTGAAAGTGAAGAAACATTAATGGGGTAAAGAATTTCGCAACTAAGAAATTAGCAACTTTCAACAAACACACCTTAAGTTGATCAATCAAGAACTCGGACACTAACCTGCTTACTTTTCAATAGCCTTAAGAAAATAAATACAAAATTATTTTCTTACTGCTATATTATAGTTTATTATATATTTGTTTATAGAAAATCATGTATTTGGTTTGCAGGCCATTGCTTTTTAAAAGGACATCCAATCTGTCCAAATATACTCGTTGCATTTGGTGTTCAAATAACGTTGATGTCTAGTGATTATGGTGGCATTTCCAGAACATTTGGACAGTTGTAAAGCCGCCATAAACTAACGTTGTGTGCCTTATGTATGGGGTCATTCAACCAAAAACCATAACAGATTCATGACCGTTCTTTATCGTGGCTTTTGAATTTTATTCTTTCTACTCTTCATATGGTTTTTGCCACACGTCAGATTGACCATCTGATCTCAATAAATTAAGTCTACTTTCATCAGAGAGAAAAAACTTGGTTGCAAAAGATAAAATTCATTATTTTGGTTTCTTACGTGCAAATTGTTCTTTCGAAATACCATTCCTTTTGTTTCAGAATGTACGTTTTTATTAAGGCTCTGCGACACTTCTGTGTCAAATTTTTTGCGCGCTTACCTTGATTTACTGCTAAGTCCATCGAATTTTGATATTACAAACCGTTTTAATATGTCATGGACTGTAGAGTGAGATTTTTCAACTTGTGCTGTAACTTCGCGAACCGATTCCACTGGTTTATTATCAGAGCCCTCTCTTCTAAAGAAGTCTGGCCATGCAGCCTTCCCATTTTGATATTTATGTCTTAGATTTCTAAGATGTTCTTCAGCACACAGGACTATAGAGCCAACGAGCCAAAACTCGGCTATTCTTCTATTGATATAAACCAAAAGCAAAGGAAATGATAATTGTCCGAGTTAATTTTTGACATTGATTTACAAACGATTTTGTCCCATTTCCTTGTGTTTTATTAAACAATAATATAGCTTTAAGGAAATAATTAAGTCGTATCCAAGGCAGTCAGCGTCACGGTTTTTGATCTGTTTCGTTAAGATTGTTAATGATTGTCCGTCAAAAGGCTTTAACATTTCCTCAAGGAATTCGCGCAATTAAATCTAAATTCTCTTTATCTATGATAGTTTTGCCAATTCGGCTTTCTTTGATAAGGTCTACAAGATGAAGCGTTTTTGCTGCGTTAGTTGAATGTCAATATTCCCATGAGAAACTATAAAATGCAGTATAGAATCCTCTTGTAAAGATTTATTTGCTGATTTGGAGTCCAGTACAGATGCGAAAAATATTTCTCTCAAAGGTGCCCAGTTTCTTAAATTAAGTCTTACAGATTGTGAACCATATGGGAAATGTAAAGGTAATAATTGCCCTAGCGACGTAATGCATCAATGGGTGTCTCCTGTTGTATGCCCCCGGAAAACGTGTGGGTTGAATCGAATTTTAGCTTCTCTGAAAAGTAAACACGAAGGTTTTGAACTCATATCGATGCTGTTTGACGGTTCCATCTTAAAGTCTAATTGTGATGTTGCGATCTTGTTGTCCAGGAGTTGGCAGATCTTCGGACGAACATAAGCTCCTTTTTTTATCGTACGGATTCCCAAATACCGCTAATTATCCTGCAATCTCCTGTCGCGTGTTTCAACTCTTCTGGAGGGAGTTGTTCGCATATAAAGTTGTAAGCAAGCTATCATCAATTTTTGAAAGGTTTTACGACCCCTAGAAACGTGTTAATATTTGCTATTGGCTCATCTCTCGTACCTTTCTAATCATCACTGTCTGGATTCAATGTTCTCAGATCAAGGCTTTTGAATTAATATCCATAAGGTGATATACTCCTGTTTCACCTCAGAGGGTATATAGAAAAATAGGCCTCACTTGCCATACCTGTGCCTCACCAGTTCTTAATGTTTGGAGACATTCAAGTCGTCTTCAAACTGAGTTTAAACCAAAATGCAAGTGTGCCGCCACATAATCAACAGCCACCAATTGAGGATGAAGAGTAGGTGTTGGTATTTCTGTGATCAGACAAAACTCCAGTCCAAAGATGTTTTTGTTAGGCTCGTTTCTACAGCTTCACAAAATCGCCATAAAAAAGTCTCCAAAAACGCTGCCGCTGCAGCACGTTTTGTGGTTTTTAATCTCCGACACGTGATCTTATTACACAAAACCTTTGCATACTTTTAGGAGAACCGTTTTCTGCATTCTCACATCAGTGCATTTTCAACTGTTGTCTGTTTTTTCTGTTTCAATTTTAAACAATAACTTTTTTCTACAACAGCGAAAATCTATTCCGGACAATGACTGATTTGGTAATTTCCGAGGGATATGCGGCAGCTGGATACGAGTACATAAACGTCGACGATTGTTGGTTGGAGAAGTCGCGCGGACCACAAGGACAACTCGTTCCTGATCGTCGACGATTCCCCAGTGGCATGAAAGCACTGTCTGACTACGTGAGTTTGCATAGTTTAAACTTTAACTTCGCACAACTATTATTTGATATCTTTCTCTATTTTATAGATCCACGCTCGAGGCTTGAAATTCGGAATCTACGAAGATTTCGGTAACTACACCTGCGCGGGATATCCTGGAATCATTGGTTACCAACGACTAGACGCACAGTTGTTTGCCGACTGGAATGTAGACTATGTAAAACTCGATGGATGCTATTCGCTGCCTCTGGACATGGATATCGGTTATCCGGATTTCGGGAGGCATTTGAATAGAACCGGCCGTGCTATGATCTACTCTTGCAGTTGGCCAGTTTATCAAATTTATGCCGGAATCAGTCCGAATTTCTCATCGATCATCGAGCATTGTAATTTGTGGAGGAACTTTGATGATATTCAGGACTCGTGGGCTTCGGTGGAGAGTATTATGGACTACTATGGCAATAATCAGGATGTGATTGCGCCAAATGCTGGTCCCGGACATTGGAATGATCCAGATATGGTTAATTTGTTCATCTTTCGTAAAGCTTTCAAACGATTTTATGGTTTTTTCTTTATTTTCTAGTTGATTATTGGAAACTTTGGCTTGAGTTATGAACAATCAAAGACGCAATTCGCGATCTGGGCTATTTTGGCAGCGCCACTCCTAATGTCGGTTGATTTGAGAACGATTCGGCCCGAATTTAAGGCCATTCTTCAAAATAGAAAGATCATAGCCGTCGATCAGGATCCTCTTGGCATTCAAGGACGAAGAATCTACAAACACAAAGGCATCGAAATTTGGTCACGACCGATTGCTCCAATTTACCAAACCTACTATTCCTACGCTGTGTCATTTGTGAACCGTCGCACTGATGGTACACCCTCCGATGTTGCAGTGACCCTACGAGAACTTGGACTCACATCGCCCACAGGATACAGAGTTGAAGTAAAAAAAACTAACGGCAAGAGCATTTGCTTTATCTAATCTTCTTTTTTCTATTGTACAGGATCTCTATGAAGATGTGGACTATGGTGTACTGAGCCCACAAACGAAAATCAAAGTGAAAGTTAACCCCTCCGGTGTGGTGATCCTGCGAGCCGATGTACAACCAGAACGCTTCACGAGAACACCTTACAACCCGCTTTCGTATTTTCACGTTAAATAGAAAAGAAGCCATCGATCTATGTGTGACTGCCTTAGGTTTCGGAAAAGCAGGATGAGATGTTTTCCAATCGAGAACAATGACACCATCTCGTCGTAAACTATATCCCTCTCTCTATGTAGATTTTTTTTTTGGTAATTTAACTATTATTTTAAGCGACAACAACAGAATAAAAAAGAGCACATTGTTTTATGTATTTTAAGTAAACGAATTTTTTTGTTTATTTTTCAAAATACTTGCTGGAGATAAGCACACAGATCCGCGAGGATTTCCGCCTTTAGAAAGTTTCCACACTGATAACATTTTTGTCTAGCAATCAGTCTTTTATAAGCTTTATTGAACAGAACTGAACACCTATTGAACCGGATTGAAGTTTGTTTACAGCCAGAGGCTTTGACATAACAGGTTTAGGAAAATTACAAATATTTTGCAAGTGTCCCGCTGATTGCACACAAAGTTTCGCTTCGCCTTGTGACGTTTTTTATTGATCAAAAGTTAGGTTCAAGTTTTGAACTTCTTATCATGTGTATGTAAAAGAATTGATAGAAGTGAAGTAAGTCGCCTTCCTTAAAATTGTTTATATTTTTATAATCAAAGCCGCATTCAGGTGCGAATCGGACGGCTTAAAAATTATGCTTTTTAAACGATAATTATGAGTTTGGCAATGCCTGACGAAGGCTCATCGCATAAATTACTAATCAATTCCTTCTCTTACAGAGAAATCCTTAATCTCAACAAAGAGAACCATAGAAAGCTCAAGCTTCCGCTTGAGATCACATCTAGCCAAACTATGGCCCAGTACAACCACCGAATGCCGACTGTGTTTTGAAGACGACGAAACGGCTGTACACATTCTTTGTGTATGTCCAGCTCTAATTTGGTTAAGAAGGCGTATCATCCTCAAAGAGATATGCTACCCATTGGACATTAGACAAACCAATGCTAAGGACATTCTGACTTTTATCAGAAATATGGAATGCCTATTAGCCTAAACAAACTCCCCAAGATACAAAAGGTATTTTCCTTCAGACCGGAGTGTCCGCCACTTGGGCAGGGGCAGATATACATAGATAAAAAAAAAATTCATCGCAAAAAATTAATAAAAAACCAACGCTCCAGATAGAAATATCTACCAACCATTAGGGTCTAGGAAAACGGAAAGACCGAATCTCCGATTCAACGAACAAGCTGTGGCGAATAATTGGTCTACTCACCTGGAACTCTAGTGCTCGAGATCGTAAGGAATGGAAAGCAGCTTTTTCTCGGACTCGAAGTCCTGATAAGAAATTTCTGTGATGGTATCGAAAATCTACGACTTTACTTGCCCAAACTAAAATTAAAAGTCTCATGTTAAATAGGCTGCAAACATGTCAAGAAAAAAGTGCGTAGGATCCAGAAACTTATGGATCTTTTCTTGACACTCGGTAGAGATAAAAATTAATAAAAATAGAACGCGACTTAGTAATCTGAAATTGTTAATTTGGAAAAAAGTGATGACTTCATTTGAAAATAATTTAAATTTACGGTCAATGTAAAATATATTGTTGGCCTTCGCGAAATAAAAATCAACAACAACAACCACCCAAAATGCTAGAACATAATAAAAACTTATAATTAGATTTGGAGACGCAAAGAAAGTTCGTTCGTAGTGCGTTCTGTCAAATAAAAATGCTTTCTTAAACTGTTGAAATTCGAATTGACAAACGTTGTCGTGTTCGAACGCTGGCTTGAGTTAAAAAAACAGTTTTTCGATGTTCGAATTTCCCATAAGCTATACAGTCACCGACACAATATTCGTATAATGTAAGACTGTAAGTGATTTTTGAAGATTTTTTAATTATTTTTTATTCTCAATCTTTCATGGTTCATCTTTTAAATGGGTTATAGAAAACAGAAGAGAAATCCAATTTACATAAGTGAAATACAAAACAAAGAGACAACATTTTCAAGACACAATTCTGATAGTTAACGCCTCTGAGTCCTGGAAAAAATTGTATTTTATATGGATAACCAGGTAAACTTCAACTTGAACAACTTTTTTTTTACAACAATAACCTCTTTGGAGTCGTCTTAGGGTTGAATCGATAAATATTTGTAAAACATCCTTTTAAATGCCCGTCCACGCCGTTATAAAATGGCCACAGGTGACATCCGCCGATTTTAAGATTTATTCTTCAATTTCACATTCTCAAATATATTTAAAAGCGGGTTTTTCCGTTGGCCATTTCAACATATCTTGCCATTTACCGACGACTATTTTTTCTTTACATAACATCCTACACGTATGAATTGGTGCAATAATTACTGCAGCATCGTTTAAAATTTTCAAATAACGTGATTGTTTCAATTTCTCGGGTATGGAGTATATACCATTGTATGTTATCCAAATCCGTATAAATATTTTGCACCGTGAGAATGTCGAATAGGCTGAAATACATGCTGATTAATTTTTCCTTTCCGTCAACATTTAAATATTTCCTTACATAAGTCCCCCAGTTTCATCTTGTCGCAGAAAGGTTACTTGATTATATGTTCCTTCACAAATTCATTATGAATGAGGCTGTGTTCAAATGAGCCTCATTCTGTACGACATAAGCACTCCATTAAAAAGTACACTTGTCACTTTTGAGAAGGGTCGCTCTTTAAATATCGAACAGTTTTGCTATCTTTCTCGAGGCAAGTCCACAGAGACCGTTCTGCACAAAGTAGTTGCAACAATTTTGGATGCCTTCGAACACAAGGAATCAGTCGAAGGGACGTTTAACAATATCAAAATAACGAATATGGTAGACACCCTATCGACCTTCAGAAACAACACACAAATGGAACATCTGCTACCTAATCGCATCATCACAGCCTCCATCAGAGACGAAACAAGGAGGAATTATATCACCTCTGTTTTGGGTTTTAGTGATGGATAAGCTCCTTTAAAAACTAGAGGGAACATGCGCCAAATGCATATGCAGGCGACTTAGAAATCCTAGGAATCCTTAACATAATGCAGAACATACACAACACCGTTGCAATATGGGCGATTGAAAACGGACTTAATGCAAACCCCAGCAAAACGGTCTTGGTCCTCTTCACAAAAAAGGCCAAAATAAGTGACTTCCAAATTCCTAAGATTGGAGGTACTAAACTTGAAATCAAAGACATTCAGGATTGATAATCGACAAGAAACTCAATTGGAGGAAAAACCTGGAGGAATGTACTATTAAAGCCAAGAGGGCATTCTGAATATGCAGGAGGGCCTTTGGGCAGTCCTGGGGGCTGAAGCCAAAACAAGTTCACTGGATATACAACTGTATTACGAAACCAGCCCTTCGTCACGGCATCATAATATGGTGGAATACGATAGATAAAAAATATGTAACCGACAGGCTCACTAAAGCGCAACGTTTGGCATGCTTGGCGCACAAAATTCCACGCCGACCGCTGCTTTCGAAACAATTCTTAATATAACACCATAACAACTGGAAGTAAAAAGACAAGCAGGACTCTCGGCCATACGACTCAAGGCACTGGGTCACTTTAATGACAGGAAAAATGCTGGGCGTAGGAAAATTGCGAACGGAAATACAATAATACCTGGGAGTTAGCAAAATTTAGATGGACGGTTCTCACATTTCGTCTGAATCGGGAGCAGGGACCTACTGATCGAACCCACCGATTGAAATTCGTCATGCTTTTTCAAGCAGAAGTTTTCGCAATACTTACTGAAGTAAAAAAGCTCACCGACCTGAATATGCGCTAAAGCAACTACTCATCTGCTCCGACAGAACTGCAACAATCAAAGCCATTACAAACCCTCTATCAGTATCGACACTGGTCAGGAAATGCAAACACAAACTAAACAAACTAGCAACACTAATCGACGTCAGTCTTACATGGGTACCGGGGTAAGAAGGTGTCACGAGGAATAAAAAAGCTAGGAAAGGAGCAGGAAATAGCCACCAGAACCCTGAGAGGGAAATAGGCGTCCCGTTGACAAAGAGCTATACACGCATGGGTAACCCAGGAGTTCAAAAATCACCGGGTCAACCTTACAACGTGCAGAACAGCAAAATCCATTATACAGAAACTCACTAACAAGACAGCGAAACGAGCTCTGAACTCCAGCAAAAGAAATCCACGGCTGATGGTAAGAATGGTAACAGGGCACATTAACCTAAATCTTCACAACACAGGATTGGTCTAGCAGGAGACTCAACATACCAACGCTGTGACGAAATAAAAGAGCTTCCTCTGCCAATAACCAGCAACAGCGGGACTGCATAACAAAATACTGGGGCCAGCACTGATTCCGGATCTTGCGCACCTCAAGGAAATAGGAATCGGTGAGATCATGGAGTTCGATTTCCTGATCATACAAATCAAGAAACTCTCTAGAAATCTCTCTGAAAGTTAAGTAGCATCCGCGAATGGTTTTCCTCAAATCCGAATTGGTTCAGCAAAATAATCTTGTTACATTCAAATGAAATGGACTTCTAAGTAGCGTAAACATGTGAGCCTCAATGTGCTAGTTGAGGAGAATTTTTCATAAACATTTCGGATAGTTTGCTTAAAAGGTTTAATTGACTCAGGAATCGAAGTAAAATGACAAACGGCTTCGATATCTCTGCTTTAGGGGAGCTTTAAATCGTCAACAATTTTGCTCAAAAAATCATCTTGTCAGATGACGCGTATGTAAGCAAGAAGAATTGCCAAATTTTTAGTATCGGACAATCCACACGTAGTCTTTAAGAAGCATGAACGTATGATTGTTGAAGTTATGGTCCATTTAACTTTCAAGCTAGCGAAGCATGATGATAGCAATTAACGAATTGGGCTTGGTCGAAAAATGTTTCCGGCAACACAAAGCCCGACCACTCCGACAACGTATTTGCGATTTTTTGTGGAAAAAATCAATCAAGAGATGGCTCGGATTCTCAAAAAAAATATCGGTCAAGCTTTTCGTGAAATAGTCATTGAAAATATACTGAAAAATTGGGTTGACAGTTTATTATATTAACATTTTCAAAAAGAAACCAAACTACCGCACTATGATGGAGCTTAACTCAAATAAGATAGATTTTAGGACTTTTGTCGAATAAAAGTATAATAAACCATTAAATAAACATGTTTGCTTGTCTTCTCTACTTATGATTAATCGTTGATTAGATTCAATAATTGGCGGCGATATAATAAGTAACTTTTTTTAGCTTTTAGCCGATCAAAAAAATTTTCCATATAAGGTTTCCAAATCTTAAGAGTTCAGCATTAAGTTCGTCGATTTAGGAGGTGGTCTACCTCAAAGTGTGAACCAATTCTTCTCTGTTCCACTTCCCAGACTTTTGAGGAACATCATTGCACACAATTTTATTAGACATTTTGCTCAGAAATTGAACAAGCTGATCTGATTCTATTATTCATTATTGTTTTTCAAATTCGATTTAATTCAAGTGGCGTTTCTTTGTTCCCAGTACTTATAATATTTTCAAACCGATGTATCTTAATCAAATACAATAACTGCAACTCATAATAAAATGTAATCGTCGTAAACACTCTTTAAGCAAAACTTTTTATGAGTTCCCGTAAAAAATCTGTGTTTATTACAATGCCAATTATATAATTTAACTTTCCTATTCCATTGCCCTACAGATAAGTCAATAAATTCATAAAGCTTAGCAATTTTTTTTATTATTATTATTTAACGATAGCCAAGTGTAGACCGCACGTTTTGAAAAAATAATAAAAGAGAGAAGAAGAAAACAAACACACGGTTTATAAACATATTAGTAAACAAAATAATGTAATAGTTGTTTTGCAAATTTTTTTTATAAGCCATCAGGAATCGGTAACAACATCTTTCCCACAATTTTAAGAAAGATGATACCAAAATTCATGCATGTCGTGTTAAGGGAAAAATAAAAGGACGGCAAGAAAAAAAAATATACGAAAACATGATCACGTACGCCAGAGCTTTGATGTTTGACCTGTTTTTTTTTGGCGTTTTTTTGTGACCGAGTGATTGAATTTCGACCCATTTGCACGCAGTTACAAAAAAAGGAAGTGTGCAAATATGTTTCCACCAAAAACAACAGCTGTCTGTCTGGTGGTGACATTGTGGGACCTTTGTATTTACACGTAATTCCTTGTTAAAGGTTAATGTTATCGAAAAATCCTGGACTTGGCCTTTACTGATTCTCCTGAGCTCTCCAGTATTAACCTCATTGATGATAGTGTCTTAAATAATTCAAGAAACCCGAGTTCGATTGCAATATAAAGAAACATGGAAATGAAAAAAGAATTAAGCTCACAAAAAATAAAAACAAATCTCAAACTGTGTTGATATGAAATTTACTGCCCTCCAAATCTATATAAATCTGATGGAACAATTATTAACTTAAAGTTGAGACCGAAGATATTTTGGTCAAGATTTTGCAGTATTCAAAAATTGTGTAGTGATTCTTAATTAAGATGTTTTTTGATTTCGATCGATGCGTAGGTGAGGGTCTGAATAGGGTTGGAGAATTTGATATTGCCTTATTTGCATTCGCTTAGTTCGCAGGATTATATTCACCATTCTTTGAAGATTATTTTTGACGACACGACAATCCAATAGAATTACTACTTAACCAAGAACTCCCACTATGGCTGGTCGACCACTCAGTGATCAACCTTCAAATGACTTGTACTTTACACAATTTAGTTATGAATGTCCATTCACTTCGCCATATTATGGACTGAAAATGTTACCGAAGCTCTTTACTCTAAAGTCGTAAGCTTTTCACTCATACAGGAGTACTTTGTTGAACTAATTTCATTAAATGTCGTAAAATATGGGAACCTAAGATAAAACTGGAAGCTGAAGCGGACAACTTATCTGATTGTGATTACAACATTTTTGTCAGAATTTTTATCAAATTAAATTTACTGTCGTTCGGTCTACAAAAATAAACAAAGAGACTGCAGCTATCTAATTTAAGGGCGACAACTTCGCTGAGTAGATATTTTTCAATCGTCTAGAAGCCATATTATGAAACTATTTGAAAAACAACCTTCGACTTTGATCCTTCAACGCTTTACCGGCTGATGTGCTCGCATAAATCGACAAGGCTACACATTTTCCACTGATTGCACACTTTTTACAGCTGATAAAAGTTGTAAAGGCAAGGCGAGCCCAGTCACGTGGTGGCCTAATGAAAGCCCCTTATTGATATTCGATTTTCGTGACATCGACTTCGAGCACTGGTGCACCGAATGCCAAACAGACTGTGACTCAGTTCGTCATAATGTTACGTCTGGTAATTTTTATGTGAATCAGCTGTAAGCTGACGACCAAAGGTCATGTAGAAAATTATGTTTCTATACCTGGGTTGCACTTGCACAACAAATGAAGTAAATATATAAACACAAAAGTGTAATTCCATATGAGGTTGATGTATGATTACATGCGGCATCAAAGTGAAGTTTGTTTTGATTTTGAAGACTGCCTAAGGGCCGATTGACCGATCAAAGACAGTAACTTGAGGAGGGTCTTTTTGTCGTCGATTCAATAAATGCGCGTGTGATAAGTTTATTGGTTTCCTTCAAATCAAACAAATTTTCGATAAGATAGTAACGAGTGAAGATAAAATAAAGATAGAAGGTCTAATGTTGCAGGAACTTGGATGATGTTATAAACAGTGAATCATTTAGAGGCCTATCGATTTCTGCAGTTAATTTTGTGTTTTTCTTTCGGCTAGAATACTCTTCAGTAACAACAGGATTAGATAATCAGCCTTGAGCAAACCACTACACAATGGCAATATGATTTCAATTGGTAAGTTCGTATTTCAACAGTTTGCCAATACTTTTAAATACTTTAACAATTGAACTTTTTAAAGCAAATGGATTTATTGCGTACCGGAGATCGAAGTTTTTGATTGCGACTCTCATAAGGTTTAGCGTTGATTTGATGACAGAAAGTTGAAGGTTTACTTCTTCGTTGAGGCATATTAGGATACCAAAAAGAATTGAAGAAAATTCTTGTTCGTGGAACAGATACCTTCGGTTCTACTTCATCCTTCATCCATTTTAATAACAGATGTTGCTAAAGCCAAATCAAAGAGACATTTACCAAAACAAATAGACTGTTTAATGACAGCCAATTCTTAAGGCCTATGTTCCCAGGACCTAACTGTGCTCCATGTGACAGTGACTACTATAGAAAAGATCTTGATTTTCTTAATGCAATGTCTCAGAGCATATTTTCGTTTATGTTGAACTACAGAGTCCCCAATGAAAATGTGCTTCTAAATTGTTTTTTTTTTTTATCTTGAGGCGTTTTCTTATTTCACTAGTTAAGGTCTGAACCAGAGCAGTTTGGATAGCTCAATAGAATTTGCGTCGCTCCGGGTGCTGAGCGTAATGTCCCAAGTTCAGTTTCGGGTGATTAACAGCCTTTCGAGAATCAAGATAAAGTTGTAGGACCAATTTTCGCTATTTTTGCAAAAATAATAACGCGCACGCACCTGTGGCCAAGCTAAGACCTGGCACTCTGGAGTGGTCTATCAAGCATAATTGTCCCATTAAGAGAGTGGCCGTACTGTAGCTTTGAAAATGGCCGCTAGAACAAACATGGATATCTTCACTATGTGCAAACCGAAAAGCAAGGTCTCAACCAACTTGAGAAGGTAGGAGATTTGAAATCATAAACCGCTTAACCAAAAACGAGAGTGTGACTCAGAGTTAACGAGACATTACGAGTACGTCGAATTTAAAAACAAATCAAATTGAATTAGTGCGCCTACAAAATTCAGAAAACGCAGGAATTGAATTGTCCAGACCATTCGTTGCGACGATTTAAAAAAGAAAGTCAGCAATGTCAATTGTCGACTGAGCTCTTGCGATAGGACACACTTCGGATTTTTTTCTCAAAAATCATGACAGTAAAAAAGTAACAATTCAACAGCTTGAGATAGAGTTGGTAGTTAAATAGCAACCTTGAGTCTAGCTCTAAGCTCTGCGGTTTGTCAAGAAGAAGCTGATGGCAGGATTGCGCAGTTGTTTAAGCGTTCCGATTTGAACAAAAATTGGGTCCTTGTTCGATTATTTGAGAAAATCTTGATTTTCAAATCAAATTAACGATGGATTGGTCGACAAGCGATAGAAGTCTAACCTTGTAGGTGGTCTTGCTGAAATAATTTATGAACCGCCTGCTGGAACTCTTAGTTCGTCGGAATTAATGGTTTGCGCAAATGATTGGCTCTGCTGTCAAGGCATGACACTGACAGCACTAAATGTCACTAATCTGAACTAAAAAGACAACTTTCTAGTACATCATCTAATTTCAATTAAAACACTGTGAATTAAGGGACAGATCTAGTAAGAATTTCGAATGGACTTAATTTTGTAAAAGAAAAATATTTCAAAAGTATTCTCGAAAAATTTTAGACAAATCGGACTATTATTTATAGAAATGATTGACTTTGAATGGAGCCGACTCTAATGCATGAAAAATGACAGATAGCTGCAGCTATGCGCTCGGCTTCCTTAGTAAGCCCTTATGTTATATAAAGTATATTATATTATATATATTACCATTAAATGGTCCTTAACTAGATGATTCAGTGTATGTTCCAAAATAATTATTTTTATCAATGAACGCGTTTTTCTCTCGAAACCATGTTTTCGAAGTCGGTGATCACTGTAACTTGAGAATAGCTTTAACGATTTATTTGAATTTTTTTCCACTGATTCTATATGATTTGATGGTCCTCTGGATGGACGAAGGTTTTTTTTGACAATTACATTTTTTTTTATAGCCGATAATGTGAATCAAATTTGTGTCGAATAAACATCTTCGAATTTCAACATGTGTCTTTTTTTGACGTCCCAACTAGATCTACCAGCTTAAGCGAATGCAAAAAGTCTTACACAAATAGACTTTCCAATTTCGGACTGCACCCATGGAGCAATTGAAACCACAATTCATCTGAGTTTAAAGCACGATACAATCTTTCGATTTTGTGCAACATGCCTTATACAGATAGTCACAACCTCTTGAGATTGTAGAAGGGATTAATCAGAAAACCTGTTCGAATAAGTTGCAAGTTTCGCTGCTGCAAAACTTGTTGTTATCCAACTATAAACAAATGAAGCTAAAAACTAAATTTTGGTCTATTTATAAATATTCAAGTTCTTCCGAACTTGTTCTTCCAGTTGTGGTCTAGCATACTTACGACTTTTAATTTTTATCCCAACAAAACATACCTGAAAAAAAAAAAAACAAAGTTATAGAAGAGAATACTTTTTGTTTAATAAATAAATTATTAATAAACATCCATTAGCAAAGGTTCAATGAATTCATTCATTGCGAGTCTTAAAAAGACACAACATGGAAACAAATAGAAACACATTTCCAAACCGGTTAAGAAAGAGGACAAAGAAATACACGAACGTGGTTAAGTGTTAATTTAAATAAACAAATGTTTGACCTCCAACTTGAAAGAGAAGAAAGCCTTCAATCCAGCTCCAAACTTCATTTATATGCAACTAAGTGCTTGTAAAGTGTTACGTAGGCAGGAGTTCGAAACACGTATTGGAAGTTCAAGAGTACTCGACAATAATAATTATAAGGTAATGGAGAACTCATTTGAAATCTCATTTTTATAATTAAATTTTTATTGTGAAAGATATTTTTTTTGACGAAGCTCCATGCTTCAAAACAACGTTAGCAACGGCAATCAATTGTTAATCAGAAAATAAGTATATTCTTGAGAAATATTTCTGACTCAGATCTGGACCATTAAAAAATAGAGCTAGAAATTAAATAATATTTCGATTAATCTGATTTGCTTTGTTTAAAGCGCCTCCAAATATTTCTCCATTTGTTTTTTTTTGGTATATGGTATATCTATCAAGAAACAGCTTGAAGGTGGTTTCCCTTCAAGTGATCATCATGGCTTAGGATAGCACAGAATTTGTTTAATGCTTAGGGTTACTTATCCGAGGCTTGTAAAGGGTGATTTTTAACGATAAAGTTGTGGTCTTTTTTAAGCCATTTAGTTGAAAAAAAAAACTGACCAGAAAATTACGATTTTGAGTTCTAGGAGCTTTGGTTGGGACCACACTCGACTAATTGCACGCTCAGTTAAATAATAATCAGTAAGCCTGAGGTTAATGCTCTGAAAACAATTCAAAGTACATTTAGGCACTTAAGAATTTGGTCGAGCTATTAGTGAATAGAGGTCGAAATCAATAAAAAAGAATTTTGACAAAGAGTCTTACTTCCAAGGTAGCTGTGGAAGCTTTTTGAATAAGTCGGAAGCTTCATCCATTTCAAAAAAAAAAAAACAGTCGTCAGTCCATTATTCTCATTTTTACGAACTTTATGACTTAATGTTGGCTAAATAGAGAAGAATTTTTTTAGTTGTGTCAAGAGTTAACTTCTACAAAAAATTCGAGATTACTTCTGATTTAAAAACGTCATTGAAAAGCTTTGTATTTTGTTTGTACTCGATGGAATATAATTTATTATATATTTGAATTTTATGAGTCTGGTTCAAAATCAGGCATACATATATAAATATGTATATATGTATACAAGAAAAAAAAATAATTGCAAAAAATCACTAATATAGATTTTAGTTACATTACTAATTTAATTAAAATTTAACATACTTTAGAAGAATCAAAAAACAAAAATTAGAAGTCGAAAAGCATGCGACCCTTCATTTAAAATTCGTTCATTTTCATCGCTTGAAGAAAATATGTCTTGTCACTTCTTCAGAAGACTTAAAGAAAACAAGACTGCTTTAGACTCCACCTTTTAAAAAATATAAGTCAATTTTTCATAAAGTTCATCGACTTCGCCAAAAGGATATAAGTCCAAGGATAAGCTCATTGGTTGAGGCGTTGGTCCGCACCGGACTGTAGCAGCACCTTATTTCAGTTAAGTAAGCACATAGTTCTAATAATTCGTATTTCCTCAGGTAGTCTACAGAACAATTGCAAGTAACAACTGAGTAGGTTGTTCTGACGCGCGCGTTAAAATGAAACAAACCCTATATTAATATCATTTTTGAAAAAAAAAAAAAAAAAAATTAAATTTTACTCATAATTCGCATTTTCTGTCGCAAAATGTTTAGGTACCCTTCCGATTAGTTTTCTGAAGAAACTGTCAGAATAATTGAAAGAGGTAAGATAAAGGCTAATTGAGTTTCCTGCTTCATCATTTTATCTAACCTTTTTATCATTGAAGCGTTATCTTTGTGTTTGTTTTATTTATCTGGGAAAATAATTTCTATTTTTTACGAAACTCAATTCAAGGCCAGCATTCAAGAGTTCAAACAATGACGGACACCATCGAGCAATCGTAAACTAATCAATTGAAACGAGTTTAACAGAAAATTCAAGTTTGATTCTAGATTGTTGCCATAACAACATTTTTTTTTTGGGGAACGATTTGTCTCTGTATTAAAAGTCGCTTAAGGAAGGCTCGCCTGTTGGATACACAGCTAATTGTTTTATTGGACTCCCTCCAGCTATGAGAGCAACGACACGCACCTTCACAAGTACTGTCAACAAACCTACCGGTATGCGTGTACATATGTATGGTAAATTGGTTGTACACGTTTCGCAGATACAAATGGAGGTGCGCCCCCATTTTTTTTTATAAAGCTTTTATTTGCATCTGATAAACATTATCTACTCGTTTTTTTTTCTTGTTAAACAATTGTATTGCTTTATGCTTACTGTATACATACACTCACGGTGTGACGTAATAATTTCAAGTTTATCATTTATTTTCGTTCCTAAATTTAAGCTTTAAAGTGTACACAATTTTGTGCCATATTTTCTTATCTTGTGATAGAATTTCTAAGAATAATATTTCGAAACTATGCCGACACGTGCTTGACAGCAGAATATGTTTTCGAATTGGTTTGGTTTCGCTTTCTTAATTTTTTTCAATCAGCACAGCCGGTGAATTGGGAAGATAGCAAGGCAAAGGAGAAATTGTTGTTTTTTTTGTTTAATAAACTTAAATTCGATTCGGCTCAGAGGTCATTTGAATGTGAAAAAAAAATCTGCAGAGACAAAAGAAATTAATGTAAATGAAGTCAATTTAGTTATTAAAAGCCTTTAAATTCGTCCATTGGACTGGTTTCGCTGGGAAACTATTTTCCATAAATTTATTTTTATTTGAAATTGACGAAAAAAAAACGTTGAAAAGCTTCCAATATTATTTCAACCTTATATTGAGCTACTTCCTTCTGCGGCTGATGGTGTGGTTCCAATTCCACTACATTTTTATAGGCTCCTTGAAAAATGTTATGAGCTTTGACGAGATAAAACATTCATAAACGGATTTCGGGCAGATTACCTCAGTTGCCATATGATTATATGATTAATAACAACGCGATCAACTTTTCTCCAACAGTAAAATGAGCAGAAACATGCACCCCGCAAAATTATTCAAGTCCCTGATTATTTGTGTGGTATCTTTTAACCTAAAAATTCCTTGCATTCGTGAATATTTGTTGAGGAAATTAATGGAGAATTATAATTTAGTGAAGTTTAAATTTACTTAGAGGAATTGTGACCAAAATGGGCAAAGAAACAATTTTTACTATAGTTGGGAAAGCAACAATAGATATTTACCGTTCTGAAGGTTTTGGAGTGGCCTTCCGAGTGCAACAAAAAATTGGTGACATTCAACTTCTGTCGACAATTATTTAAAAGATCCTTCTCCTGATTGTAAAATCATTCGATGTGCCTCCATTTCCAGCCACTTCCAAAAATTAAATTCGAGTCTGGAGTCCAGTTAAATATTATTCAACTGAACCGTTGTGTATATTTTTTTAGATTACTTTAAAGTAGTTTTAAACTTTGCATATAAAATAGTTTTTTTTTCAAAAAATGTCTTAGTTTAGTTTATTATTCTCCTAAAGAAATAAATAAAAATAGTAAGTTTAAGTCGACAAATATAGAATAGCGCCCCCCAAAGGACCACTTAGTAATTCAATCAAAGTTAATTTATATAAGCTAGTTTACGCGTTTGCATCAAGTATCTAAGTGAAACTTAACAGGCACCATCAGGACCTCGTCATTGAAGGTGATGTACTTTTAAAAATCGTCATCAATCGTGATAGCTTGAAACATAATCATACTTTCCTATGCGATTAAAAGGCTGATTATTAGGCACCTTTTTGAGATGGTGTCCTGTCGGTAATGCTATTCTTGAACGTTTCATGATTACCTATACAAGGTTGAGAATTATTTTCGAGCTCTGCTTTTCTTATGATAAAACCCGTATTTCTTAATTTTTCCCGAGACATCTTTTATTTTAACCAGGGTCCACCTTTCAAAATTTATGTTGGAGGATTAATACTTTTTCGCAAAAAAGAAGACACTTAGTTTTACTCCCTGAGGGCTGTGAATGACTCGTGATGGTCAGCGACAGAAAACTAGATGCTAAAAATATTTATGAATACGTTATTGAACTTGCAACGTCACCAAACGATCCATCAGTGATTAGCTAAGGTTGTGTCGAAAGTTGGAGGATGGTCAAAATATTTCTCTTCACTCAAAATCAGCGTTCGGACATCATGGCTTATGAGCAATATGAACTTCACACTTAAAAACAACAATATAAAATATTTTTGTTGACTGGTTCACTAAACAAAGTCTTTATTCCTACTTTAAAGAGATGTGGTCAGCTAATTTTGAAAATGTCTTTTTTAAATGAAGTGTAATCATTACATCATACTTTAAAATAGTCACTTCAACTTTATGAAAAGCTTTTGCGAGCGT
Source organism: Orthonevra nobilis (assembly GCA_963555765.1). Taxonomy (NCBI): domain Eukaryota; kingdom Metazoa; phylum Arthropoda; class Insecta; order Diptera; family Syrphidae; genus Orthonevra; species Orthonevra nobilis. The sequence continues at coordinate 151,170,464 of OY743224.1, forward strand.
AATTAGCGAGGAAAAGCCCCAAGAAAAACCACAATGAAATAATTTTAGTATGAAATTTGGCACACATAACAAGAAATAAATTGTAAGGAATTGTTTTGAAAAGCGTTTTTCTATTCATAGCGAAATTTCAATGTAAAGAGTGTGAAGAGTTGAGCTTCGAAGGAGCTAATAAACATGTGGTCAAGATTTAAAGAACTAATTTTAGGCAGATTTGGCGGAACGTTCTATAATTCTGTAGTCGTATTTTAAGAACTCGATGATGAGTGCTAAGTATGATGATGAATGAAACAATTAGTTCAATTCGTGTCAGTACAAAAATACACATATGAACTTAAAAAACAAGAAAAAAAAACTCGTATTTAAATACTAACGAGTAATTGCCCATTAATGAACAAGTAAAAATAAAAAATACATATAATAAAATGCTAATTAGCCTCATTGAGATTTTAATTACAGTTTTTGAACACAACTCATAAATAAATTTTGCGTAAGTTTCTTGCCCTTTCTGAAAATTGAATGATCCTTTGTTGAGTCACTTGCGTTTATTTCATTCACTGGAAAATGTTTGATGGGACCTTTCGGAAAAAAATTCCAATCTACGATATTTAAAAGTTGAACAAACTTGCACTCTGCCGACCATTTTTGTAGGCAAGGGTTGTTCTTTAGGGCCTTTATGAATATACAGGGTGTTATTAATGTTCCAGGTAGATTTAGCTTGGCCATTTCAATTTTTAATGGCGTTTCTCAGTTGGCGTTTGAAAGTCGTTCATAGAACTCAATTTTACTGTGCGTCAGTTAGACCTTCGTACACCTAAAAGGATTGACACAGAATGTAGTCAAATTTCCCGTAGCTCTTGCCGACGCCGGATGTGCACAGAAATTTCTACATTATCAAAATTTTCAAAGAAGATTTGTATTTTTACTTGAATGAAATTCAATTGACACAACAACTGCAGGAAAATGACCATGAACGGAGACAGAATTGGAGTTCTCGAGTTTTACCATCATTTCGTTGCAAAATATCATCATTATGAGCAACGAAGCACACTTCGACTTAACCGATTTCTCTGCGCTATTTAGCCCAGCGACATTATTGGGCCCAATTCGTTTGAGGATGCTAGAGATAATACTTTAATGTTGGAAAGCGTTACTGTTTCCAATTGAATCAATGGGGACTACTCCGCTACTGATGCTAAAAAACAATAATCTAAAGAAAGGTGCTAATATAACTTATAATGAAAATAAATGTCTGCTTCAGCCAATGGAAATTTAAAATGAATGAAGCAGAATGAATATAGTAAAAAGAAAAACGCAACCGCTCTTTTTTTATCGTAATGTCAGTTGTACGCTTATTTTGAAGTATACATTTTTTGTTTGCGTCACTGTCATAGTTTGCACTCTTGCAATGTTCTTCCATCGTATACAATTGAATGTTGTCCATCCTATCTGGATTCTAATCCGAAAGCTGTTGATGTATCCGATTGTGTACGTTTTCATGGTGGAAATAGGTAGTCCTTTCAAATATTTCTGGCCGCTCCTGTCTAGGAGTTTGTCGGATTGCCCTCGTTGTGGCAGGTAACTTTGACTGAGGCGAAGTGCTCCTTTGAACAGGAGCTTTATTTTTAGTTCGCCCTTCCATATTTCTTGAAGCTTAAAGTTTACCACGTTAAGTATTAATGGGCGAATAAGATTTCGAAGTCTCAAGCGATTCGACTCCAGTTCAAAAATTCCAGTCTTCTGGCTCTCGACGAACCAATTATCTCTGAGAGATGCTATGGTGGCACGTCGGAGTGTTGCGTAAAACATAATTAAGTTAGGTTAGGAATAGAATAAATAATATTTTTATATCTTGGTTAGTTTGGCTAAAGTACAATTAAAATAATCTAGACTTTGTTTATCTTCGGCACATGAACTTTTTAGTTTCACCTATCCTTTCATTGTCTGCCCGCGGTATTACTAAGTTTGTTTACTCTTTTACCAGAATTAGATATAAGATCCGTGGTCAGGTCTTACTGACGAGCTTAGCCAAATCCTTGCATCCACAAACAGAGTTTGCTCATTCTTGAACATTTACTTGAAAAACGAAATTTTACAAAATTAATTATTTACCCTTTTGAAAAAGGGTGTACTTTCACCCCGCATGGCATTCAACAATTATCAACATTTAAAAACAATTTCGGACTTCAGGTTATAACGCAACGTTTTATCAATTCTGTCGCGTATTATCAGAGTGATTAAAACAAATCGCGAAAACGTGACCGCCCTCATTATTCGAAAATAAGAGCACCCCTTTTTTTAACATTGGCGCGATAAATGTTATCGATATTCTTTTGTCGAAACAAAAATGTAGGTGTGTGCACTTCCGGCACAACAACTGAGATTTACATGGAATCTGAGCCACGCCAATCATAGAACAAAAAACTTTATTTGCTGGAGGTCAAGTGCCTCCGTGGCGCAATTGGCTAGCGCGTTCGGCTGTTAACCGAAAGGTTGGTGGTTCGAGCCCACCCGGGGGCGGTTATCTTTTTCTCTTCCATCAAACAATCTACATTGTTTTGAAATTCAATCAATTCTATCCACTCCCAATCCATTCATTTTGATTTTTTGTTATCAGAAAAGTCTTTATATTTTGAAGCACTTTATCAATGTTGACACGAGCCTTAAAAATGCTCGAACGAACCAAGCCTTCCCGTGAAATCGATTACGTGGCTTCTGATACGAGTATGTATGTTATGTATAAGGGAAACACTAATCGTGTTAAATTAAAAGCCCTAATGGAGCTTACCGCATTAATTAAATAATTACAGAGATATTTTCTGTGGTGTTATTATAGATCTATTTGCCCATCACCTTCACATTTATTTCTGTGATCGACAGCAGGCTGTCAAGTTCGTGTCACGTTTGTAAAAAATGCTAATCATACAACTGTTGGTATACAAGTTGGTGCAACTGAACGAGCAAAGTTCAACGATGATGGAGCAGCTGTGCAGTATGCATGTTAATGGAGCTTCGTCAGACGTCAACGTATGAACGTTGCAACTCATTGGAACCAGCGATTGTGAAAACAAATTGATTGTGAGTGAAATATGCACATAGATAATACCTCACTGGTATGACCATAATATTAATTGTGTCTTAGAATTCTAAATACCATATTTATGATTCATAAGAAGCCCGTGGTCTTTCGCCCGAATGCAAATATCGATCCTGCTCTTTTAGATTCTTTCAATACAGACGTGTGCTATTTGGATCTACGATTTGAGTGAAATCGTTCGGAATTGTTGCTAAGCGCAGTAAAGAGAAACACAAGGTCTGCCCTCTAACCGGATCAGTTGAAACGTTTTTGTTTCCTCAGACATGAAAACATTTTTAAGGTTCCGTTCCTCAAACCGTACCGTAAAACAGAACCGCTAAAGTATGACTTCGTTGTCCGTCTATATTTAACCGCATTTTTTCCTTCCAGGAAAGCCTGTAGTTATCAAGCTGAAATTAATACCAAATATTTATGACTGCGGTTAAAAGAAAACAAATATCTTAGTCGACATAATCAAAAGATATGGCTGCGAGGGAATCAAAACTTGAAAGATACTAGGATAGCCTTGATCCGATTTTTTTCTTTCCGCAGCCGTAGGTAGATAGGTAGTGGCGGTCCTAGAGGGCTCAGCAGCTACGATGAGCGCCGTTTTGTTATCACAATACACGGACGTGGGTGTCTGATGAATATTTAGTGTGGTGTTTAGGTTTAAGGGATGTAATTTGAAACTAGCCTGTGAATTTGACGAACTTGAAAAGGTTTATTATCCTTTTATGCATGAGATCGTGGAGGAAGTGTTTGTGTAATGTTCTTTTTCGTTTATTTGTTTGTAGCTACGACTGAAGGTGCTGTGGGGGACACCTAGCTTTGCTGCATAGTCTCCTTTAGACCAGTGTCCCGTGCTTATTGCTGTTACTCTAGATTTGCCGGGGCGTGACTTACTTAGAAGTTCGGTTGTTTTTTACTTATTATAGTCGGTCCATGTTTTCCTGGGTATGGTACATGAAGTAAGGCTCTTCCACCTAATGCTAGCCTTTTTGATGCAGTTGTTTCGTATCATTCCTTTAATGAATCCTAGCGGAATTTTGACTTTCTCCGCTAGTGATCCATCCAGGATCATGAAATAAAAATGAAAAACTTCCACATGTATTCCCGATTAATCTTGTAGTCATTGTACTACGAATAAATTGAAGCAATATTTTTAGACTGTTTGAATTCTTTGAAGCCCTTTCAATTTCAATCTCAATGTTTTGAAGTGTTTTGACTGCCTTGAAGTCTTTTTATTGCTTTAAGCTCCTTTTATAACGTTCAATTGTTTCAATTTACAAAAAATAAGGCTTCACTCATTTAATTATATATATTACATTCTTTGACAAGAAAGTTATGATGTATAGTAAAAGAAACTCTATCTCGTAAAACCATTTTTAATGTTATATAGCAGACCACTTTTATGCAGACGTCTTGAGATTAACTATTCAGATTAGCAGTCTGAAACTACTGCAATCTTTCAAGTTGCTTATGGTTGCTTCAAAACATGAAGTGAAGTGTTTTGAAAGTCAAAAATATTTCAGTGAAGTTATCAGACTGGCAAATAAGCTTTTGAATTCAATTGAAGGAAGTATTCAAAAGATTGCGTTTTTTTATACTCTGCCCATCTCTTGGTTAAAAAGAGGAGTAAATTGGCATTTCAAGGAAGTAGCAATAGTTCTCTCTAGATGGACAATAAAAAGGTAAAACTAATAAGTGAGCCATGCGTGCAAGATGTAAGGGTTGATTCTTTGCAGTTTGATTTTTCAGTATTCTATTTTTGATAGCTCTATGAAAAATGTTGTATTCGCATCAATTGGGATTTTGTTACTCGACTACGTGAACAATTTTGAGCAAGGATCTTCGTCTGAAAAACTTCAGCGAGAACTGAAGCCGTATGACCTCCCACAGCGTCAAATTTTCGTTGAACAGGAGCCGAAAAGCAGGAGGAAGATACTTGTTTTCATCGAAAAATTCATTTGAAGCGATGTCAATGCTACCAGTAAAATGCACAGTTTAATGCGGTTTAGGGTTCGGCGGTCAATGGACTTTATTTTTGCCGAAAATACACAAATTGAACCTGGTCAACATGTAGTCCCAGCAAGACAGCGCTACATAACACATGTCATGCGAATCCACCAATTTAGAAATGAGTTCGGTTAGCAATGTATCTCTCGTTTTGGGCATGCGAGTGCGAGTTAATGCCTTATGACTTTTTTTGTTGATTGGGAAAGTCTTAAAAGACACCATTACACTTCTCGAAAAAGTGACAAAAAATTGGACTCCCCGAATGGACCACTCAAGACGTAGGTTAATTTGCCTTTTACTACAAGGGTACACAAAAATATTCTGGAAATATCATGGAACACTCCAGGAGCAATTCAAAAGCCAGAATCTTGGCGTGACATTACAAATCAAGCTATTCGTGATTAAGGGGTCGGAATGGAAGAAAATGAATTTAATAATTGAGTTAACAGGCTGGCCTTCTACCTTGTTAGTCGATGCAGTTGCACTGTTCAATGAGACAACAATCGTGGATAAATATTGATGTGATTTGCTTTATTATCCATATAAAAATAAAGCTCTAATTTCAAATGGATTTTCCCGTGAAATAATTTGTAAACAGAGTACATATTAAACTGACTAATTCTCCGAAAGACTACTCACAAACTTAAAAAACAAAATAGCCACTCATCTAAAGAGTTAACGAGTGCTTAAAATCGCTTTATTTTTCTTTCGAAAGCATCATAATTTTTTTGCGCTTTATAACAAATTAATAAAAGCCACAAACAAACAATTCAATTGGTATTCATTGATTATTTTTTTTGCTCTTTTTTGTGTTAATTAAAACCCAAACAGCGACACCACCAAGTTGTTTGCCTCTAATTAAAAGCTGTTGACAAACTTGATGACATCGATAAAGTATCTATCTATGTTCTTCTGAGAAGGCACGCGGTCTATTTTTATCGGAAAAACTGTGACAACACATTAGCTCTAAATGAAACCGCAATCACTTAACAAGTGATCCCTTTAATTAAATGTATCTTTTACTTTGCGCGAGCTTAAACATAAAACAGATTTACTCTTTTTATAACCTCACATATTATTTAAATTCTATTTTCAGTGTCATTTGAGTTGCAATTTGGCATGCTTTTCTTGTTGTATTGAAATGTAAAAAGTATCTCAGCAGCAATTTAATGGTTAATTTAAACGAGCAAGAAAAAAAAAAGCCGAGATATACTCATGCGAGATTCGAAAGTGAACTTTGATCACGCTTTAGAATACGGTTGCTTAAGTGAAATCGAAAGTGCCACACGGATGCGAATAGCTTGGATCGTATCTCTTCCGCTAGAACTTTGCACTTAGCTAAGAGGAAACCAATGTGGGTGTCAGTAAAAAAAAAGACATTCTTTGCTAAGGTTACTACCGCATTCAAAAGATTTCCTTTATTTCCTGTAACTATTTCCGATTCTGCAGGTCTTTAAAATGGTGTTTTCTAATACGACGACAAAGATAATATTCTACGTGAAGATTCGATCAAAAGTCAAAACAAAATACTAATAAAGGTCAACCAATTCCGGGTTAAGATGTAGACACAGATTGACCCGTCTAGCCCCATAAGACAGAACTCAAATAACCTTTTTTACTCAATCCACTACTTTTAAACACTTAACAGATCGACAGACGTCGGTGATGAAATTAAATACTTGATGGAGTACAGCTTATTCAGTCACTGTGACAATGAATGATAACTCATTTCATTAAAAAAAAAAGTTGATTGGAACACTTTGATATCAATTTTGTTGCTCATTTCTAATCGGTATTTTTTTTTATATCTGTCCGTCCAACCGAGGCAAACTTGATGTACATAAATGACTTTATTTCATCACAATTATAAAGCTTTGAAGCTTGTTAATTTCAAAAATAGTGTTCAGATTTGGATTGAGCTGCTTTGGGACAAATTTTACAAAGAGATTTGAAAATAGTGTCCAACTTTGAAAGACAAACTTTGGGCGGTTCTGTAAGTTGACGGGATATCAACATGCCTACATCGGCAGACAAATTGGAACAAGTTCGGTGTTTGTCACTTGGACATGTTATTGATGAGGATGACCTCAAGGTTCCGGTCTTAGACCAATTTACTTTTTTATTAAATCAACTAAATTTTCAGCCTTGTAGGTACAGAGTAATTTTTTCGGACCTTGCGCTTATACATATATATATGTGGGTAGCTCGTTGCAGGATTTAAATGTAAAATGAATGAAGACTTTCCTTTGCTTGCTGTCAGGTGTGAAGTCTTGAAAAAAAATGTGTTTTTTTGTTTTCCAAAAAAATGTAAAATACTTTCACTTAGATATCCTTATATCTTTAAGGTTTTTAACACGTAGTTAATCAAAAATTCGTTCAAGATCGTTAATCGTTATATGAATATTGTAATACTTAAGCATCTACCTTGGGGAACACTTGATATAGATCCTGTATTGTCGATATTATCCAGCAAATGAAGGGGGTTGTAATACAACGCCTTTAAAATTAAGGCAGATATTTAGATGAGAGGGCTTACTAAAAACTTTACTAAAATCAGTGGACTACTTAAAATTCTTGCACCATGTTTCTCTTCAAATTGAACATACGCCCCTTCATGGAATGCTTATGTTAAGTGATGTCGAGGTAGGTTATCTATAATTCTAAGCAATGATAAGATTATTTTCACTTGAAAGATCGACTTTTCCGTTTATAAAAGGAGTTGCGTTTAAGTTGCCAATTTTTTAAAAAGTTTTTTGATGTGATCCCTGAAGCTAAGTCAAGTGTTCAGGTACATATATGTCCAGACACTTGACCAGCTATTCCACATTATTTGCATCTGAATATATAGCTGGTCATTCGTAGTAAAATAATGTCCATTTTTTCGAGACAATTAGACGGCTTTAGTTCTGTCTTTGCTTTGAATTTTATTTTTCTCCTGCTATAATAGTGTTCCAATACATTTATCGCATTTGTAAGATTTATTTCAAGGGCGCGTGCCTTCTCATAAGACAGAAAGACTTTGTTTAAAATTGACAGTGTCTTGTGATTTATCTAAAATATTATAGATAAAAACATAGAAGAGCGACCTGATAAAAAAAAAACGTCCAGGTGGGAGTCAGACCCGCTCAACGAATCGAGTTTTCCCGCTTTCGTTTGTAGAACCCCTTAGGTTTTGATTCCCTTGCGAGTACATACTAAATATTTTCCTAATTTAAAATTCCTCATCGCTAACTTCTTCGCGTAACTATTTGAAAAAAAACTTTCATATGTAAGCAAAGGTAAACGGTTTTAGGATTTTTACCTTTAATTGTGATAAAACCCCTTTAAAGGACAGGGCAGTCATAATTATTTGATATTAATTTTAACGTGATACCATGCATTCCCAAGAAAACGGACTTGACAGACTGACGGACAACATTGTGCTCCAATAAAGGGTTCCGTTTTTCCTTTTGAGGTACGGAACATCAAAAAAGTTTAAATAATTTAACAAAAAATACCACAAAGTATATTCTGATCTTTTTGTACACTAAAGTCATATTTTCTTTCAATTCGGACCTTAATCCGAATTGAATATCTGAATAGATATTTTATTTTTTTAATTTTTTGCTTATTTACTTTTTCGTATAGCTTACTCACATTGCTTGGCAAACCAATCTTGTCTGTGGTCTTTCGGACTATCTAGTGGCTTGACAGGTTACAATATTTTCAAACATCAAAGAAAGTATTGGCATGATGAAGACAGACAAATTAATGCACACCGTTTCTTAAAACTATAAAACGAAACGAGTTGAAATGATTTTTATATTAATATTAAATATTTATCATTTCCTGGCCTTGTTAATAAACAGCGTAGATTTAAATAAACAAATGTTTGGAACCTATTATCTAGTCATGATTTAACAAACCCAAATGATTAAACAACCAGTTTGATTGAATCAACATTAATACAAACTTCCATAAAAAAAAACGGTTTTTTTTATTTTGTGTAAAATTACGAAATCAAATGAATTTGTTAGGCGCTCAATTTGATGAAAGTATTGAAAATGCATTCACAGTTTTCCAATTACTATAATTACCAAACGAGCATTTAAAAAGTTACCGCTAAACAAACAGACACGCGCCGCTTGTTTGTTTCTAATTGAACAAAAGAAAAAAAGAACTCAAAACTTGTAAAGCACTTAAATTTCAATTAGAAATAAATTATCATTTTCCATCGACTGGTAAATTCGTTTCACTAAAACTATTCATTTAAATGAATCTAAGCGAATTTATTTGCATAGCAAATTAGTTTAATGTGCTGTATTTCTTAATGTATGCAGAAAAAAGCTGGTTTTTCAAATTCATTTATCAGGCTTAAAGTAATTAAACATGGACATTAAAACACGGAAAGGTCAGAACTATTGTAAAAATTCCCTACATCATTTTGAAATGTTTTGTGTCAGTCGAAAAGCTCGAGAACAAAGCGAGAACTTGACATTTCAGCATTAGGAGCTATCTTGAAGGAGACGGTCGACCTCATATCTACTAAGATGATGAGGTATAACACTTCCTTTCTTCCTTACTAATAAACAGAAAGAATTCATAGGAGCTTTCTGCAGAATGTCGGATGTGATCTTAAGTGGTGCCCTCGTCCGCAGTAGATAGTCTCCGTCAAACTAAATTCGACTTCAGAAACCAGAAGAAAAGGTTCCCAATCAATCATCATGTCCTCCTCCTATTTCTTTTTGGCTGGAACTGAGGAAATGTATCATATTCGGTCACCAAATGCAATGGACATGGGTCGTATTTTTTAGCACTGCGTCCAAAAGACTATTGAGGTGACATTTTAATAAACCTTCGGTAAGGTTTATACTTTTGAGAAACCTTACAACTGTCCTGTGTTTTAGTTGCCATATTTCCAATTTCTCCTGATTCCCGGTCCTTTAAATCGATCTTAGCTTTGCCGCGGCACGCCATTCTTAGATGAAGCGTTTTGTCGTCTCTGTGCCCCATTACAAAGCCAAAGATAATTCAAAGTTCTGCTTTGCCTGCGTTGCCTGCCTCAGTTCATTTGCTGCCATTACAAAATATATTAAACGTTTTCAAACTGTGACCTAAGACTTTCCAAAAGCTATGGCTTTTGGCCAGTTGACTTCTTTAGCGCATTTTATTGAAAAGAACTTAAAACTTACTTATCATTCATGAGGAGCTATTTCAACCAGTTAGTCACATAGGATCTCAAGAAAATCGTGAGTATCAGGTTATATAAAATCAGGATCAACGAGTTACTGTTAAAAATTGATGAATTGAAACTGGAAGACCATTGATACCCACAGGACTGTGCGAAAGTGGACATTTCAAAAAATGCGTTTCTAAATCGTCTTATGTCTCGTTTCGGCGCTTAACACTGGTCGGCAAGATTGCCTGGTTTTGCTGAAGAATATCTGAAATGATTACGAGAAATTATCGCCCGGAGTTATTGCCAAATCGATTAAAAATGCGGTAACTTGACTGAAATCTTCAAACTTAAAAAGTCAAAACATAATTTTAGAAAGGCAAATTATGTCAACTGTACTAATATTAAAAAGAGGTAATGTTTGAAAGTTTGTATGTATGAAGTAATCATCGAAACTATCCACACGATTTCAGAAAGTCTTCCATCAATACTTAGAACGGATGTTCAAAATCAACATAGGCTATACATTTTCTGGTTTAAAAAAAAGGTCTTTCGGGGTGACCAATTATGTAACTAAAAATGGTCGAGCAAATGCGATTATTTTGAACGCTGCTTTAACAGTAATAGATATTTTATTACTTTACATGGAGATGTTTTAGATATCAAAAAGTTTTACAAAAAGGTTTGCGACGATACATCTATATATGTTAAGATTTTGGCACAATTTTAGAAAAAAAAGTTTCTAAGTTTTTTAGATTGAATCTAAATCTAATCTTCAACACGACGCATTCGATATCAAAAATTCTTCCACCAATATTTAGAATGCACCTTCGGAATGATCAAAGGCTATAAATTATCCCATTTAAATAAAATGGTAAAAGGGTCTTTCGTGGCGACCAACAATAAAATTGTTGAAAATGCGGTCGTATTTTTAGAACGCTGTCATTATAGTAAGAGAAACTAACTTGGTTTATAAGCAAGAGTTTTAGAACTGAAAAACTTCTATAAAAAAGTCCGCGACGACATATCTCTATATGTAAAGGTTAATTCACAAATTGTCAAAGTAGGACTATTAAATATATTTTAAATTAATTTAAATCTGTCAGGGTTTCTACGAACACGAAACGTACGTCGCAGGACATGGCGTACATTACATCCAGTTAAAACAAGTCTGTCCTTACAGTTTCAAAATGGATCTATAAGGGAGTTTGCTTAGCTGTTAACAAGAAAGTATTGGATTCCAGGGTTTAAATGAGGCCGCGTATTGTTACATTCTTTTCGCATGTTCGTAACACAAGCTTTATGAAAAGTAACCAGGTGGAAAGACCTCTCGTTACTATAACGTCAACGCACTGAACTCATAAATTTCCATCTATGTAAGTGCACTCGGAAGTGAACAAGCAACAGTGACATTATCAACCAACACAAACCCCCCGCGTAGATAGCCATCGCCTTTATTTATTACCTCTGTCTCTACACAATTCCAAGGCCTACAGAATATCGAGTTCATTTTTAACACAAAGTCAGTCTCTGAATGTAATCTCGAATTCAAGGTTGAAAGCGCAGGCCAACTCAAGATTCTTCTTCGCATGCATCTCCGCTGCGTACAGTGCTTCGCTAGCAAAGTAGCACGCGCAATGTTGTTGAACCTGCCTCTGTGCCGTCATAGTCGCGTCTGTTCCGATGTTTATCTGCTCACGGAAATGCGAACATGGACTTTGTACCCAGGGGCACACTAACAATCGTGTTGTTGATAAATTGTCCGCTGGCATTTTGCGTTGGTGGACTGGACTGCACTGGACTTGGACAACGAGGTTAACATTTGTTGCATATTGCTTCAATAAATTCCAAGCACAACGAACGCATTCAAATTAAATGACGAGGGAAAAACGAACACGCTCCGCAGCAATGACAACAATTTATCGAGGTTGATAAACTGCAATGGTCACGCGTACCGGGCAGATACGACATCGATGAAAATAGGCGTCGACGATGTTCTGGAATCTCTACGCTCAATATTGTCGCTAAAAATTTATAAGATTCTCCAAATTCGCCTTGAGCTCGATTATTTTTGGCGAATAAAAGCTTTTGTTTTATCAAATCAGATTGAAAGTTTTTGTGTGTATTTTAAATGCTATCAGAGCTGTGCAAATATTATGTTCTTCTTAATTAAATTTTAATCTCTGCTGGTTTCGAGGTGACGTCAGAGAAAAGATATTTTGAATTAAAATTACACCCACGTGCAGGAGGTGTTCATTTTTAGAAGGTTAAATTCTGATGTTTCAAGAAGTTCGATGCCGTTTATCTTATAGCGTCTTGGAATCAATTTCAATCGAGACTCGTAATTGCATAACGATCACTTGATTTAGCTTTTTTATTTTTTCAACAATAAGCCTTTTTATTACATCCTTTAAAGCATGGAATTTATAGTTGGTCTAAATTCTTGAAAAAAACAAACAAATTGTAATATGTTGCTTGCTTATTCCCTCACTACGTAAAACAAAAATCGTTTTATTATAGGGTGGGTCATCCCCACTATAATTCAATTATTTTCAAAGCGAATTGAAGTGAGTGAGACTCGGCTTTTTTGACAGTAAGCCATCCTGTCAATCCAACTTTTCAATACATATTCGACAGTTTCATCCCCTGTTTCAAGAATAACTCGACCAAAAATGTCTTTTAGAACCTTAATCACCTCTCGTTAGCATCGATCTTAAATGTCAACCCAGAAAAGAAAGTCCAACGGCGTCAAATCGTGGCTCCGTGGCGGCTTATGTGCCAGTTAATCCCAGCTTGCTGAAACCTTGATCCGGAAGCAAAAATTATCTTTTTGACCAACCCAATCTCTCTTTTTGGCCATAAAAAATCTTGCCTCTCTTGACTTTAACGTTTTTTCCATTGAAGACTTGGCAGCAAAAATAAGTCTAAATGATAGCCCAGAGGTAAAATGTTATAAAGATTATTTCCCTAAGCTTGTCCTGAAAAGATTAAAGCAGTCAAAATTCTCAAATGATTGAATTGAAAAATAGGTTGGAGACGCTACACCTCTTAGCTAAATCGCAAAAGAAATTCCTATTCGCATAGAACATACAATTCTGAAGATCAAGGGAAATAGTATATGAAAGGAAGAAGTGCTTAATTTTCTGGGCATTCCACATAGTCTTATATCTAGAGCAAACTATGCAGACGCAAATCATCTGCTGTCTTCGTGGTCAAAGAAGGCAATTGAATAACAAAGCCAGATTTTTTACGACCAAATTGACACTAAACAAGATCCAAAAAGTCTCGACTGTGCCAGAAGCAGAGTCCTTTTATAAGCAGGATGAAAAAGCTCTTTGTCGTTTTGAGAAAAGAATTCTTGAAAAGTCTTCAATTCTATAGGCGAGAGACAACACGTTTAGGGTAGACGTCTACTTCATTATCGGATACAAGTGAAAAAGCAACTCGCTCAGCAGAGTCTTTGTAATTGCTGGCTGGCAACTAGCGATTAGACTGATTTGGAACACTTCTTCGTTTAGACCTGACATTTTGCTTTCATTTGAACTATATGAGTCACAAATATAAAGACCTTTTAGAATTGAAACTTTAAACATGATAGGAACCGTTCACCCGATGTCAGAAATTTACCCACATTTTTGACATGTTCGTTACAAATACTAGCAAAAATCGAAAAGCGCTAAATTTTCAACCCTCTGGCTGACTTCTTTATTGAAGAAACGAAAAAAGAGGAATACTAAAGTTGGGAAATACTGCCGCCAGTACAGTCATTATTACGACAGACGCAAACGTTCCTAATCTCTGTCTAAAAGTGTACACAAACACTTCGTTATGTTTAGCTGGTATGCTATGCTCTGGCATCAAATCTAGCCACTTTAATTACCAACTCAAGCTAAAACTGATAACGTTGTAGCCTAAAGCAACTGATAACTACTCAGGGCAGAGAGTTGTCCGACGCACGTACATGACCTACATTGCGGCATGTGTAACATACATCACGAAGAAAATATTACATTGTGTCTGCGGGCTGTCAATTTAATCTATTAGCACCCTCAAGCGTTCGTATGGGGCAAGGCAAAAATAATTGGGCGTCTCCGGTGGTTTTCGCTTAGTAATTTTGAATTGGCAGTTCGTCTCCAGAACTTTAACTATATTGGATCTAGATTCAAATAATGGAAGGCGTCTAAAAATCAGTTTGGCGTTCGAGTTTTAAAAAAAAGGTACTAAATCGGAACAAGGTGATAGCGGAGCGTTTTGTCAGGCTCTTGTTTTTTTAATTTTTAACAAGAAAATCCTCGCATGGAATGAAGCCCTTAAGATTATGCTTTGTTTATTGTCCGAAGTCATTGTTCTTTCAATGTGCTTCTGAATAAGATTAATCAGAAAACTATCCAATCGGGGTATATTGGCCCATCTGTACAGAAAATCATTTGGATAGAATGTTTTCTACAGAGGCTATGGAGATTGTCTTTCAAAAGGCTTAATTTTTTTCTATCAGGCTTGCTTGCACGTTGTAACTCCAAGAACACCAATATACAAGCACAGTCAGGATGAGTGTTGTGCTGCATCTTGGCTTCTTTGAAACAATGAAATAGGGACCCATAGTATCTGACTCTGCTTCGACTTTCTAGTAGGTGTCCATGCTTTTCCACTATAGAGAACATTAGCCAATTCCTTCTGGTAATTGTCAGCTTCATTTGGACGATTGGATCTGCAGAGCCCCTGTAACCTGTCAGGACTCACTTTTGGCTATCTGGGGTTCCAAACCAACTATAGATCACGTTTTCGAATTCATTTATGTTTTGATTTCCTTGCTAGTGTCAAAATATGCGGCATACTTTAAATTTTTTAAATTATAAAGTTCTTATAGGTTTCTTCTTGGCGCAAAATTGAGTTGCAATTTAACAGTAAAATAATTTTTGTGATGTATGCAAATACAAATTTATGATTTTCGGATTTTTCCCTTTTCTTTCAGACACTGATTCAAGATTCAAGGTCAACGAGGAGAACCCCATAGTTATTAATTCCCCTTGCGAGTATCAGGATATACATTAAAAGCCATGCCTTTTGACTGTGTCGATTTAGAAGCCACGTTTTCCTTGGAAAAAGGGTGGTGACAGACAGACGGACACCGAAGTGATCCTATAATGGTTCCGTATTTCCTTTTAAGGTACGGAACCTTAAAAAACAGTATGTGATTTGGCTGTTATAAGATTCATACCCAAAAGAAGCTTAACCCACAAACACCTTAAATTAATCCGGAAACGTGAAGATATAATCAAAAATTTTGCTTTTAAATCGATTGAACGATTACCACCCTTTAAATATGCACTTTGTAATTTTGCTAAATCATTTCGAATAGGAAGGTGTCTTGGTGTTCAGGCTATCGGACTGATGAACGTGTTGCCTCGTTGAGTAGCGTCTGATAATTCAACGAAGTCCGACCACTCTCGCAAGTGATTGGCGATCCTCCGAAGAACACAACTGCCTTAAAAACTTTAAAAAAAAACTTCTGAGACTGTAAGGATTCAGGAATAGCATGTTAGATGAAAAATAAAATAAAATTTTTCTGAAATCTAGCCTGTTTTACTCAAGTCCTAAATTAATTGGAACCTTCCGCCAAGCAAACATTTAGTTCGAATTTAGTATTGCTATTTCTGCTATTCACCTGCCTTTGCGTCACATAGTTGACTCTAGATATAGACTGATGTTAAAGACTTAAGATTAAGATTAGTGCACATCTCCAGAGTAGAGGTGCAATGCTTACAAAAGGAATTCCTTTTCAAAATGTGGCATTTTTTCGTGTCAGAATTGTTTTTTATTATTATTCGTGATTTTATAGTTGCACTTACCATTTGTCTTATCAGCAGAGGCGCCTTCAGCCACACTATGAACAATCGTGTCCCCTTGGACGTTGCTAGCAACTTTTTCACAAACAGCAATTGGAGCCATGTTTAACAAGGTATTTAATTATATTTATTTATTATTTTTTAATCAAATATAAAATTCACTCAAACTTAAATACGATCACTCGTTTTTTGTTTTCCGAAATGACGTTCACTTTTATTATTAAAAAAAAAAAAACAAAAGCAACAATCAAGCAATTAAAGACAGGAATTTTTTAAGCGTACACGCGCGACGAATTATATCATAAATAACAATAATTTTTCTTAAACAGGCGCTCTTTAATTTATAAAAAAAAACACACACACATAAACTTTACGTATAGTAGGACACGAAGGTATTTAAAAAACGTTGAATTTTTGAAAATAACTTTCTTTTTTTTTTTGTGAAGGGAAATAATAATCAAATTATCACTTTATTGCCAATAAATTTGGCCGAAATCTGTTCAGAAAAGTGATCAGAACTGGTGTGGCGTATGAGAGTCTGCAAATCCTTTCTCATTCCATGTAGAAGATGACCCGATCGACACCTACCGCCATTCAAGTGAAGGACCAAATATTTTCGGTTGCAATCACAGGTGTTTTTTAAACAAAAAGATTCCTTTCTAGCCAGCTTAATGATTTTCATACAATTTCAACACTTTGCGCACAAAATAGCACAAAAAATAAAGAAACACTAAACAATAAACAACACCGAACCCCTTTGGCAGCCCACGAACTAAACGTCAACTGAATTCAAAAAGAACAAAAAAACAGAGTCAAGTCTCCAAAAATATTTGTAAAAAAGGTATTTTGTTATTTTTGTTTTTCACACTTCCACATTCTCTCTCGACAAAGAAAATGGAAAAATATAGAGAGGAAAACCCGAGAAACTAGGGCGAAGGTGATTTCAATAATTGAATTTCAATGAACTAGCTTTGGCGTTTTCGACTTGTAGCCTTCGAAACGTTTGTTTTCCAAGTAGTGTTTTCCACTCGCGAAGTATTTCGAACGAATGAGGCCAGATCGCTGCAGGTTTTCCACTTTAAATCCACGAGCTTTATTATTCTTTTAATTTTTTTTTGTTTTAGCATTTATATGGCCGTTGCGGCGATTCTGGTTTGTTTTGTTTTTCCTTGGTTGTTGGAGTAGCAATGCACTCAGTTATTATTATTTTTTTTTTAATTTTGAGTTGGAACGGAGGAATGAAATGAGTCGAATTGCACGACGACCGACGAACAGCAGTTATGGGGAAGAAGGAATTGGATTGAGAAAACACCGAAATTTTTTTTTTGAAACAAAACAGAAGAAACAGCGAGCGGCCGTAGCAGGCAGCAGCAGACACACACACGCGATTGGAGAAGAAGAAACTCTACAGAAGTACAGAAATCTGTGGCCGCGAGCAGAAAAATGTACTCACATATACAGTCGCCTATTGTTGACGGTCGTGGTGTTGGTAGAGGTTGCAATGGAAGTGTGTAGTTGTGACGAACAGATGTGTTCGATTGAGTGAAAATTTGACAACACCGCCGCATTGGCAGGCGTGTGCAACCATTCCGATCGAGGGTAAAGTGTTTGTTTGATTGGTGATGTATCCAAACGAAAAGTTACTGTACTCAAGAGTTTGGCCTTAAATTTAAAAATGTAGGTGCCAATGCCAGCGAAGTCACTTAGAAATTTGTTGATCCGCCGAATGAGAAATGCAACTTTTTGTTCGAAGATATCGATTGTAGTAAGAAAGTTTTTTGGAGTTGTTCTTTTGGTGGAGTCTTAGTCGTACGTTTAAGTAGCAAAATTTATTTTGAACGGACAAATTAGATTAAATAAATTAGACCTTGTTTTTTTTCGTGACCAAGAAAAACTGTACAGGGGGAAAAGTACTGTCGGTGGACGAGAGGATAGGAATCCTCAATCTACATACATAGGAATAAAAACACTGTCCAGAATTTCTTTAGGGATCCTGCTGGTTTCCCTGCTGGGAAACAAAAATGATCTGGCCGTCCACCTAAAATTGGTGAAAGAGTCAAAAAGCATATTTAACGCTTAACGATCAATAAACAAATAAGTCCTTCCCAAATTATGCCCCAGTTGTCACTTTTAATTTGACAACTTGTGAAGGAGGATAAATTCGTTATATGTCAAAAGCGCTTACTAACACCAAAGCTGCTCCAAAGACGTAAAGAGGCACGATAAAGTTCCGCCGAGAATCATCAGTTTTGGGTGACAGAATGGCCAATCCGATCAAATGTTCAGTTTGGACGGTCCAGACGGAGGACAGAAGAATTGGAGAGATAAACCCCGAGTGCGTGAAACTCGGGACTGGAGAATCTTCCCAGGTTCTCCAATGGTATGGTTTTCGGGTTACGAGAAAAGACCCAAATTTGTTTATTTGCCCATGACAAGAGCTCGGAGAAATATGTGGGATTGATTGAAATTGTTATTATAGAGTTTGCTGAACATTTTCGGGGAGGAGACTGGACGCTGCAGCACGTGAACGCTGCCATACAAGCCTCGGCGTACACAAAAAACATTTTTGAGTCGCGAAATATCCCCACTCTTTTTGTTGGCCTTTAGTTAGTCCTGACTATAGAAAATCTATGCGGCGTACTGTCGAAGAGGGCTTATAAAGGTGGACGCCAGTTTGAATAGCTTTTGAAGCTAAAAGCCGCTATACACGAAGAATGGTTTCAAATTAATATTTCAACAGTTCAAAATTTAATTAATGCTATGCCCCGGTGGCATAGTAACATGTAACTCTCTATTGGAGTAGTACTTCCATGTGATTGGGTGTCGCCACAATCCTGTACATGAACGAAGTATTTTCTCAAACATTGAGATCTTTCTGATGTTAGTTATAACTGGCCTGCTTTTACACTAGTAGTTTGGCTAGTAGTCATCTGCATTTAACATGGGCTTCGTCTGCGTATTGTTGGTTGGTTGAGCCTATATATGTATGATTCCTCCTAGCTTGCCTCTGCTTACATTTCATTGAATGAGCTTTTTTGGAGTAATAAAATAGGATGCGCGATTTGTTGGGTTTTCTTTGACTTATGCGATCAAAAAAATGTACCGAACTCAATTTCGAAATGCATAGATTAAAGCTTCTAAAGTGAACTCGTGGGACTCGTTTCCTGTTTGATAAACCAACATACATGAACGAATCGATCAACGAAGAATATTGCAGAAACTATCGCTTGTCTGTTTGGGCTTCAGACTAGACCGAAATTAACGACAATTCTATTCGAATGATTTCCGCAAATAAGCAAAATTCCGTATTTATGGCTCGATTAAGCAAACGTGTTCATGTGTTTGTTGGAGTGAAAGCATTATTTTCCTTTTTTTCTCTCAAAAACGACAATTGGAGCAACCTCGTCCTCAATACATGGGGTATAATGATTTATTTGTTATGGCCAGAAATTAAGGGTTATCTATGCATTCGGCAAGAGGGGCCGTTAGAAAATAATTTATAACTTGGCTACCATGAAGTTGCGCACGACATTTGTTCTTGGGCGCTTTTAAAGACCGATGCTCTGTTCAATTGTTCAATTTTAAATGGGTTCAAGCATGGTGGTTGTATTTTTATCCTAACTTATATTAAAGAAAGCTTGAGCACAATTATGAAGTGGATTTGGGGACTTTATATTTTTGTAAGACGAATCCGTCTCCAAAATTATCTTGGCATCTCAAATTGGTCTAGATTGATCCTTTTCATTCCAAATGTTTTTGAAGCGAATGAAGTAATTGCTTCTCATACCAAGGGCGGCGCTGTTGTAGTGGTTTCTGTTTCGGCTGCTTGAATTCTCTGTTCGTGTTGTCAAACAAAGATGATATGTAATGTTTGTCCGAAAGCTAAACAAGTCCCATTGATCAAATAAAATCAAACATATTAAAGTTTCAAAACCATTGCACTAAACATCTCTCATTCTTTCCCTGATTCTTCTATTCGCTCTGTGTAATATGCATTATAAGAATAGTCATAACCTCTTCAGAGCGGGTAATTGGTTAGCTAAAACTTCACATTGTTGTGAATGTAATTTTGTTTTATAACCTTTTCGAAAACTGATAGTTTACTAACAAAATATCTTGTTTAAGTCACTACCCCCCCTTAATATGCGAGATTTATATCTTACACTTTCAAAATTCCTAAAAATTTTTTGAACTATTTTGAGAGGGAAATGACAATCTTACTCTTTGCAGCTGGCACGTACGAATTGCATACGCAATTTTTCGAATCGGTGTATGTTAATTATACAGCTGTTCAATAAACGCAAAACAGATAACTTTCAGTCTGGATTCTGGGATTACTGAAATTCTACAGCTCATAGTAAGTTACATCTTGTAGTGTTTGAGTGATTCTCTCTTGACGCGAAAAAATTAAATTAAGAAGTTGTGATTTAGAAAAAAATTAAAACTTTCTTTTCATTGAAAAGTGAAAGTTGTTTGCTGTTTTATAAAGAGTATTTCGAAATTTGTTGATTGAAAAGAGAGCGCATGGTTATTTTGTAAGATAAGTCCAGCATTTTGGGGTATGTAATGATTTTGCATTTTTAAAACCAGCACCAGGATGAGTAGAAAAATGTTTAGCATGAAATGTAATTAGTGAGGAAGACAACTTTTATTCATTTGACTTGCGAAACGGTTCGTTTTCTGCCCGAAAGAAGTTTCCAAAGTTTCCCCTTTGATTGACCACCAAACTATTTTCAGAACAATTGATGCGGCACGCCGGAGCGTAAGACATAGTGCTTTAATATGGCAAATAAGCAATCCTTCCAATAATTTCACTGAGAGATTGGAAAACATTGAACGCGGTGCATGGCCTCTTGGCGATGTAGACTTCAGTCAAGGACTATTTGTTTTAACGACATAAAAAACTGATAACCAGGAACAATGAATTTTAACCGTGCGATTCCGCGAATCAAAAGTTAGTGAATTTAGTTCAAAATGTAGAATCCCAATTTTCATATTCGAAAAATTGATTCATTGTTACCATTTCGAGTGGAACGTTGAACACCGCCAATTTCACTTTCAATTCAATTCACATATAATCCACTAAACGCAATTTCAAAATAAAATAAGTAACAGTCAAAAACAGATTAATAGTCTCAAAACTATGACCCGTAGTGTATACTCAAATGTAATGTTCAGCTTAGGCTTCGAAGTTTTTATTCCACGCAAAGATGTCGCCACTCTAGCATAAGCTGAACAGCTGCATTTGACACTTCAAATATAACAAAAAAGAAACAACAAACAAGTAACGGCAAAGGGGAAAAAAAAACACAAAACATCTGTCGCTGTCGCCCACCTCAGTCCATCCTTTCACCAATATTCCTTTCCAAACCTAAGAAAACTATTTATTCCCCTCTAATTTATTTATTTAATAATGTCAAACATTAAGAAGCATTCCAAAGACGGCACTAAAGCCACCCCACAATTGGAATATTGTCACGGCGTCTCTGTTCCACTTGGATCCAATCCATGCACAGTCATCCGGCATCCAATTGTTTCAATTGACTTGGATGACGAATTAGCCAGGAAACTCTTCGAAGAAGCAAACAAAGAAAATGATGGCAACTTTGAGCAGCCAATCTTGAATACTCTTCTCGCACTAAACCGACAAATGCAGGAGATGCAGCTTGACAGAGCTCCAATAAGCCGAATCGGTAACATCGAAAGCTTATCGCCCCGATCCAAAGCTGTTGTTATTCCAAAGGTATGATATGCCAATATGTAGATCGAGAACAGTATTTCATTTCAAACTTATTGTTGAACAGATCTCACAGAAGCTTAACTTTCCCCACGACAAAGCAATCTTCCGCAACCTCATTTCGATAAATGTCAACGACTGTAATTTGCTGCCGAAGAAGAAACCATCGATTCGCAAGAAATACATTAAATGCAAGAATAAAGCTCCTGGACCTGAGCTTTGTGATTTCCTTGACCCGATACCTCCGCTGGAACACTTCATTCCTGAACCGGACATTGATCTCATTTATGTTCCCAGTGACATCGACGTTTTTGAAGAGTTTTGTGAATTTTACCGCGACGTCAATCCCAGGTGGATGGGGAGCGAACATGAAATCTGATCTCATTATCGATTTTTCCTTAATATTTTTTTTTTCCTTTTTCGTAGTCCTTAACGAACTCTGAGTACAAATAAAGATGTGAGATTTAATTTTGAATGTTCGAGGTGGATTTATATTTTAACTGTCCACCTGGATTTTTTAAAGTTTAAAAATGAGCGAATATTTGATGGAATTGCTAACACAAGTACTAGCATTGGGCGTACTTCAGGTTCCAATCCATCTATTCATGCCTACACATATCACAAATTATAAGCGCCACCTCCATGTGCAGGAAAAGCAATACGTGAACGTTTTACATCTTAAGTGGCCTGTAATATCTAAAGAGAGAAGCTTCTGCTCGGTAAAATTTATGAGCCGAACAAGTATATCAGCTTTTTTCCAATATTTAGTGTGCTTGAGGAAAAAGCTTGTACGGCACCCAATATTGCACTTTGTGGCGACTTTAACTGCAATATTCTATTCATTTTTTCTATGAAATCATTAAATTTGATCACACTTATTACTTACTCTCCCACTCACTTTCCGAACGACTCTAGCTCGCTACTTGACTTGTTTTTTTTGTTTGTTTTTACAGTCAGCTAACATTGCTGTTCGGGCATTTTACAGTCGCCATAATCATTCTTCGGAGAAGACTATGAATTGGGCCTGCACTCCTACAACTGACCCAGGAGCTGCTGGTAAACGATCACAGTCAATAACGTGTGTTCGCTGATTGGGCACCGGGCAGTTGGAAACTGACCCTAATTTTCATTGAAAAATCATCTTCAACAGTGAGGCCAAGTTCTGGATAAATGGGAACGTCAATATGCAAAATTGTAGAATTTGGGACGATCCACATGAGATCCAAGGGCTTCCAATACATCCCGAAAAAGTCACTGTTTGGTGTGGATTCTGGGCTGGCGGCGTCATCGGTTCATATTTCCTTGAGAACGACGGTGGCCAAGCCTTCACCATCAACGGCGAGCACTATTCGTGATAGTTTCAACAGGATGGCGCTAGGTACCACACAGCTCACGCCCCATTGGAAATACTGCACGCGCGATTCGAGGGTATGGTCATCTCACGTGGAGGTGATGTAAACTTACTGCCGAGATCGTGCCGTTTGACTTTCTCTTGTGGGGTTTTCTGAAGTCGCATGCCAACATAACCCATGCAGTTAAATCCAGCCTGGTTTATGCGCCAGAGTCATGGAAAATTAGACATTTCGGATGCGCGCCACTCAGAGAAGCCGCGGCGGACATTTGAACGATGTTATATTCCATACATAATGGCATCGACAAGCCTTTCAAACTTATTAAAAAAAAAATCTAGGATATCTCGCACACACCTTTTTATTTAAATTAAAAAAAGGTGGCGCTTTATGAAAGACCCTTTATAACAAACACCAATCAATACCCACATGGCAATGATTTGACACTCGGATATTGATGAAAAAGCGCGGTAACGAAACCAATAATTGGAAAAAAGATCGCATCAAAGAGTTTATTACTACCCTTCGAGTCCAACGCAATTAAGTGACAAGTGCAACAGCAAACTTAATTCTCTATCATCGGGTATGGTATTATGGACACAGTTCCGACAAATTGGACAAGAAAGGCAATATCTGGAGTAACCAAATGACATAGACTGCAATCATACCTTAGCATTGAAAATTCAAACTGTAGACAGTGCAGTTCCATTTAGCTTCAGCAGAATATTTGGAGACGATGAAAAGAAAGTCATTTTGGCAGTTAAGTAAAGTGATGTAGGAGTCGACAACATCCACCCATCACTGCTTCTTCCCTTTATCCTCTCATGTATCACGCATATATTCAACTAACTCTGCGCAAGATCAACTTTTACTAATAAATAGAAGACAGCCAAAATTATTCAAGTTCCGAAAAAACTCAAGATGTGCAAAAGACTTTAGACCAATATGCACATTACGTTTTTGGCAAAAGTTTTCGAGAAAGTCATTTTATCGTATATACAAAAATATCTACAAATAAAAGCAGCTGCATTGTCGGTTTTAATCTCGAGTTGTAAAACTGCCTTACGTTTTGTTGTTGATGAGATACGAAAAGCCTTAAAAATCAGTTAACCCTGCTTGGCCTCACGAATGCCTTTAACACAGTAAATCACGCGATCCTATTCCATAAACTTCACTAAAACTATCCTCTCGAAAAGATTAAGAAAACCGTTAGCTTGCTTAACGAAGCCCTCGCACGTATATTTAACTGGTCCACCGCACATGATGCTAATAAGTTAAAAGTGCTTCCAAAACACCGTAGGGAACTGGATGTTTCAGTGTTTCCTGAAGTCAAACCAGCGCGAACGCTCATGCAGTGGGTTGATACCGCCAAAGACCAGGCCCTAGTTTTTTGGTGGGCTTCGAACTTTATGCGCCATTCAACACATCATTCCTATAACAACTAGACTCATGATAGGTAAGACTCTCTTGAAACCAGCCCTTTTGTACGGTTATTTTAACCGTGAAATCGAGACCATATTTAAAACTAAACCAAACTAATAAAAGGGTGCCCCTTCGATTCACTCTTAAAATACAAGTCATTGTGTCTCCTAACTGCGTCATCCAAATGAAACGTAGTATTTGTACGAAAAACTTTCTCCAATCCCGGAAATCATTGGTTATAGTCCAACCCAAGTTCTCGTGTCTGTGTTTAGAGAGACAATTCTTAGTACAAGTAAGGCGACTCTGGAAATCTTCGCCAGCAACCCTAAGACGCGATTTTTGCATGTATTTAAAGTTCAAAAATACATGGTACAAGCTTAGTACAGACAGTTAACAACAATCAACCGAAGACTTCCTTATGGCTGAAATCCCTCTTATTCAAATGGAACGATCGATATGCCTTGCGAACATGATCAGCCTTAAACAAATTGAATTTAGGTATTTGGTCATTATTTAGGGTTCTTGGTCACCATTTGACGACATTACCGATGGTGCAGAGTTGAGACTATCAACAAGTGTGAAACGGAACCAAACCTGTAAAGTACTTAAGTATTTCAGGACTTCAGTCCTCCCAAGTACAAGTACTAGGAACAGGTACTTGTTGTTGAAAAAGAGCAAAAACCAGAATTTTTATATATTTGGGTACAAGTATAAACTGATCCGTAAGACGTCATGCGTCTTGAAGAAGTCAGCTG
Organism: Orthonevra nobilis; assembly: GCA_963555765.1. Taxonomy (NCBI): domain Eukaryota; kingdom Metazoa; phylum Arthropoda; class Insecta; order Diptera; family Syrphidae; genus Orthonevra; species Orthonevra nobilis. Next base: position 151,195,817 of record OY743224.1, read on the forward strand.
ATCGAAGAAACATTTTCTCCTTATGAATACAGTATTTGAAAGTACTGGTCACGTACTGCACGAGTACTTTGTACTTGCACCCAAATACTTACTCTTGTTTAAGTACCAGTACCACGGTACTGAAGTATAAGTACAAGTCCCGGTATTGTTACTCGTATTGGAAATTTAAGAGCTCCTGTTACCAGAATAGAAAGAAATTCATGTAAATGCCTTTGAATTGTGAACCTTCATTGAAAATGCAGAAAATCCTTGCCAAATTCCACTTTACTCTTTATTTTTGATTGGAAACATTTATATCGACTTATTTACTAATCATTCGTCTAGCACCATTTTAATACTTAGCACTACCCTCCTCATCTCATTTGTCCCATAAGCCAAGTTCTCTCATTTTGGTCTGGAAGTACCGTTCCACTGAATTAGCACAGCGATAATACTCCGTGTCGGGTTGATTGTAGAACCTGCAGTTGGAGAATATCCTCGCCATATCAGCCATAAACAGGCGCCTTGTCACATAATAGCCCTTTTTCAATCGATCACCCATCGTCTTCAGGTCCATCGGATACTTGATGTGGTCATAGTAGTCAGGCACATCTGAGCCATTGACAGGCTCCAAGAAAGGCCATGCAGATGCGTGCAGCCTGACCGCTTGCAAAACTGTTGCGAATGAAGCCGCCAATTTGTCTGGATCAGAGGATTCCTCGAGCGGACGTGATGTGCGTTGTGCTCGCATTTGTGGCTTCCATCCGATCTCGCGTAGACCAGGAATCGATTCGACAGGAATGGCACGAACGCCCTCTTTGAAGCACGTCAAACCGGTCCGAATCTTTTGAACTTCCTTGTGACGCTGTGCGATAAGTTCTTTGAGAATCTCCCTCTGCTTCTGTATAACAGAGATAAATTGTGTGTAGACGATGCTGGGATGAAGTTCACAATGCATGAGCGTAGCACCGTCGTACTCTTTTATGAAGCCGGCATAGACAGGTCGCGCCAACTTGATGTCCTTGGAGAAGCCTTGCTTCTTGAAGTAACCAATGGCGTGCTCGTCGGCGTAAGTGAGGAAATGACGCAGTCCACGTCGAATGCTGTAGTCCTTCAGATGATTCATGAGATGGGAGCCGTAGCCCTTCTCCTGCTCGCTCATTGTCACAGCGCAAAAGACTATTTCAGTGAATCCCTGTGTTGGGAATGGCCTAAAACAGATTCCACCAATCGGTTGGTTCTCCTTGATCAGTGCGAGGGTCTTATGTTTAGTGTCGAAGACCAGTTGGCTGATGTACTCTCGTGGCATCTCGGTCAGCTGATGGGCAAACACACTGTGCAAACCTATCAATGAAAATTAATGTAATGCTTAGCTAAGACTTAATTAGAAAAACATACCTAGAAGCCAGAGCATAGTCTGCTTCTCGACGGGCTGAGTAAGTGAGTTGCCAACGATGTGGAACTGGATTTCGCCCTGGGTCTCCTCGGCCTTGACTATCTCGTCACGCGAAACATTCACAGGGAACAGAACTTCGGTTTTAGATGATGCTTTGGACTCGGAAATGGTTTTCATGGCACGCAACACCGTTTCATCTGAAAGGTCTTCATTATCCGATCCCTTCTCGGTCTCCTTCTTTGGCCGTTTATAAGCCGGCTCAGTTGGACGCTTGAGTGAACCTGCGGCAGCCTCCTGCTGGCGTTTCCTTTGTTGCGAGAGAAAAGTATTCGGAGGGCGAAACGACTGATCCCATATTGGAGAGTCATCTTTCAAAATTTCGCCCTTAAGAGATTCCAAAAATTTCGGCATTTGTGTGATGATCGCCCGCTTGTCGGCGGGAAAGCGGTCACGCTCTGTGATGCACTTCTTTTTCAATTGCTGTGCCATGCAGAGGAACACGGTTTTTAGCAGAGTTCTCCCGAACACGAGCGAAGTATCAAAATGGCGCAGCGAGTTGCAGAACGCCGGCACATGACAGAAGACAAGCCAACGTGTGTAGTTGATTTTGTAAGTGGACGCGTCTTCATGTGTCAAATCAGCTCGACGAACCGACGGCGGCTCGAAGTTGTAGTGGTTCAGAAAGTTCAGGAAAGTCTTAGCGACTTCTGTCATGGTGCTCAATTCCGATTGACTGAGATGGTTGTATTTGTGAAATACAAAGCTGGATATTGCCTTTGCAATGCACGGTGCTTCGAAGGGAGGATCGCCAAGTGGACCTCGAATCACCGCCTGTTGCCTTGTTATCACACACTGTCTAAGTAATCTGAAAAGGTACAGGTACACCTTCTTCGTGTCCTCATCCTCCACCCGCTGCATGCTCATAAATAAGTTCTCCATGTCAATGATGGCTCCGAGCAACTCGTTCATTTGTTCACTAGATATCCCATCCAAGTGTGAGATGTGATTCTGCAGTGGATGCTTGCAAATGGCGTTCCTGCATTCCTCCGAGAATTCTGGACAGTAGGAGCTCTCAACATCACGATGGCGATTCTCCTGCGGTGTTTTCCATCCGGTGCAGCGGCAACCTTCAGCCTGACAAGCCGAGTACATCGACAACTTGGCCAACTGCTGTGAAACTGGAAGATTGAAGACCTTCTGCTTCCGCTGCTGGATACGCTGGAGACTGTTTTGTCGTGTACCCTCGGGTGGGGCGCTGGCAGATGTTGCCGATGCCACACTGGTGTTGTGAACCTCCCTCTGCGACTCCATTTAATAGATTTTTCTTCACCAAAGATAAAAGTATTCTAGTATTCGACTAAATCGACTTTGTTATTGTTTACATTCAACAGAGCCAAGGACGAAAACAAACCGAAATGTCTTTTTTTTTATATCACTGTGGCGCTACCGACAGGTAAACTGTTTGTTAGAACAGGCTTGAATTTAACCAATTAGTGCGAGGAGTTGCAATGGATTGCTCGATGCAAATATCGAGAAATGGGCATTGACACTTGAGCGAAACACTCCGTTGGCTAATTTCATTGCGCGCTCATTTGGCGGACTACACTCGGATTTCCCGTAAAATATGCACGTTTGGTTGGATATTGATTCAACAGTTTTCCAGAATAACTTTCAATATGCTTCAGCGGCGAATTAAATTACTAACGCTACGCACCACAAGCTTCAGACAGCAACAAGAAAATTTTACTGTGTTTGGCTTTGTGGAAATGTGTTGTTCTGCTTCAGCTTTTGAGTGTCGGGCTGTACATCTCTTTCTGTTACATTGGAGTATTTGCCGGTGCATGCAAAAATATGTACAAAATGCAGGGTTGGCTGGAGTGGCATTTTTTTTAATAAAAAAAGAAGTATAATAATGCTAAGACTGCCATGACTTAAACCGCAACAACTCCCCGTTCAGAATTCTACGCATTTCGAATTAACCTAACGAAATAGTCGAGAGCGCGTGAATTTGACTGCAAAACTAGGCAATGAACTGAATGGTTGAACTAAACTGCGACACAACACAACACAACAATGGAGAAAGAAATCAAACAGAAACAATCCAATCCAAACATTGTTTAATTTTGCCAATTACAAGAGTTGTTTAAAAAGTTTGAAATAAAAACGAAAGTTGGCCTTTTTTGGCACATTTGCATCCAATTAAAGTCATTGTCAGATATAAATTCATCTTTCGTGTCGCTTGAGCAGCCGTTGCCACTGACTTACAACGCTCAAAATATTCAGAAAAGGTTGGAATTTCATCTTGCATCGCTCCAAGCCTGCTGGCACTCAGTTGTTAATACCTACGCAACATTTCCTCGTGAAGACGTCATGTCTTCAGTGTGCAGGCAATTCGTCGCATTCGTTCATGGAAAAGTTTGAGCTTGACTACATTCTTTTGATTTTTAGCCACAAACTAGATAGAGATTTGTGCGAAATGAAGAAGACATATCCGCCGTTGGTTAAAAACAAGCTTCAAACAAAACTTCTATCTACATGGCGTAATTACGACCATCACTACGCATATTATAACGCCGAACGCTCCACGGTACCCTACAACCACATCCAAACTACAAAACACTACTTTTTCAAGGCTACGCTTGGGACATACAAATTATACACACCAACATCTACTAAATGGTCTACCTCCTCCAACATGTAACCTTTGTCATGCACGCTACGACATCAGTCATATACTAGGTAATGCAAGATGCACATCCAACACAAACCCATCAATCAACCATCTACTGAAAACCCCAACACACCAAAACATCTGCACAGTTCACAATCTTATTAGAAAACTAAACATAGACATTTAAGACTTAATCCTAAGTATACCATAGAGCCATAAGCCGTAGCAGCTAGTGCTCATTCAAAGTTAGCACTTGATTTGTAATCATTTGTTAACTTATGATAATAATAATATCCGCCGTAGCGGGCACTATCCAAGATGACCTAGAAATGTCAATTCGGCACCGATCAGCTGAATTTAGCATCGCCAGCGAGTCAACACGGCTTATTTTGCACAAGGTTTTGAGCCTGCATCCATATAAGATTTCACTGATGCATGCAGATTGAATGCCGGTCGAGGACCATTTTTGGCTCAATGTTTATTTCAACATGCAAAATTGGTAACGTTATCAAGACAGCCACTTTGGACAGGCCATGACACACATTCGAAAAGCTTCTGGTGGAAGAAAAATTCGACCAACCTCTTGAAGCACCTGGTGTCGTCAAACAAACTAATAAAATTGGAAGCAAAAATTCAGCTCCGCACATATAAATTAATTTAGTCATAAAAATCAACAGCTTTTGGCAGCTAAAGTTTTTGATGCATGGGTGAAATAGTTTAAACTAATCCAAGGAAATATACGAAAAACGTAACCCATCTTCTCAAGCTAGTGACAAAATTTAATTGAAATATACAAAGAAATCCCAGTCAGGTATTTTTTACCCCCTCGATAGGAATGCTCATTCGTTAACTTTTGAGTAAACTCGCCCCTGATCTCTTTCACTAGTGGTACGTTTGCAAACAGCAAAGGGGTTATTCTTTAAAGGGGAGTGAATTATAAAACGACAACAAATGGATCTATGTCTCTTCCACGACGACATAGCCAGTGTGGTTTAATATAAGAACTTTTAACTGTGAATATTTCTGGATTTTGCTCCCAATTGGACCTCCGTTTATTCAAGCGTATTGCTAGTTTTAGAACGAAATCACTCACCTTAAAATAATAAAGAAACTCAGAATGAGGGTAGCTTTGCTGGTTGTTCATTATTAAATCTGCCAACGAATGCAAACTGATTTGGGAAAATGATCTTCATTCGATTGAGCATGTTATTATCTGTAAATGTCTAAAAAGCATTTCTTCTTCAGAATTCCAATTAGGTACCGAAAAACAACAATCACAGCTCATTGAAGACCTTTCTTTGTTTTGCTTAGCTATGTGATAAACTTTTCCACTGATCAACACTGAAATCAATTAAGGTTTGTTTGGTAAGACCAAATGACTCGTTTTCAATCTTCCATAGTTCAAATTTTATGTTCTTTACAGAAGTTTAACATAGCCTTTTTTTTATAAGAATTTCTAAATGAGGCGAGTCAGTGCTAATTTTGTCCTTCATCACGACAATGGGCCATGCCATACATCGTTCCTGATTCACGAGTTTTTAAGCAAAAAAATATTACAAATAAAACACTGCCCGAAAGCATTTTGACTCCATTCCCGAAAATGAAAGAGCCAGGACAGAGCAGCTGAATACTCTTCCCATAGAAGCCTTCAAAAAATGCTTCCCATCATAGAATCAATTGTGGGATAAGTGCAACGCTAACCAAGTAGAATACTTTGAACTTTCATTCACAGTGTTTTTTTTTTGTAAAAATCAAATCTTTGATATGATGTTAACGAGGTGTCAAAAACATCTTTAATTATTTTATAATTGTTTTATTGAATTCAATATTACAACATTAATACATATTACAATAATATTGAAGTATCATATTTTTTGTATCTCATAATAAAATCTGGTTTTGTGTTTTTAAATTTTTCCTTATCGAATTCATAATAATTTAACGTGTTCTTTGTTTTTAAATTTCAAAAACTATTTAAATAAACTAACAAATTAAATAATATGGTTTAACTCTTAACCCTTTCATCACCAGAAATTTGTTTTTATATCATTTCCATCACTCAGTGTTTTTCTATATTCTTAAATTTAAATTTCAAAATTCAATAAATCTCTAAACAAGTGTAATGGATTTTAAATCAACATACATTTTGTTGTTTAATTTTTAATGAAAAGTTTAAATGTTTTCTTTCCTACTTCAATAGGTACATATATAGTATATAATTGTAATTATAACATTTATTTAAAGTTTAAAAGTTTTTTTTTTTCATTTAAAATTATGATTCTATTTATATATTCTTTATGGTATTTGGTTCACAGAGAATTGGTATTTATTGACATCAATTATAATTTTTTTGTTTATTTATTTTGCTATTTGTATATGTAGAGATGATTGTTTATTTTTTCTTTTATTCCCTTAAGAATTTGATTCCAAATACAATTTAAGTGTCTTACATAGAATGGAAAATGGATTTATGTTTTGGTATGGAATATGAATCAATTGAATATTGTTGAAAAATAAAATCGTGATAAAAACCGTAAGTTCAGTTCTATTGGAACCCAATGAATCCCATAAACTCTTTGAATTATCGATCATTGATATTGTTTCAGAAAAAAACTTCAAAGTACCATTTTAAGGAGGTTGATTGAAAGATGCATTCGGGGAACAAGCTATCAGGAAAAATTCGGAGCAGTCAATAAGAAGCTGGCATTTCTCAGCGATGCCTTTATTCGTTTAGATTACACGAAGACAAAGGCGGTCCTTATACCTTAGCAATTGGAAAACCAGTAGTGGTTTTTCGAAGAGCATCATGACAAGAAACATTCCCACATTTCTGCTGAAGGTCCTCGAAAATCCGATTGAGGCGCAGCTGAAGCACAATATTTCTGATCTTATTGTCTGATCTTACTGTCAAATCTATGGACACTAAATTGGTGGAGTTGATGACCGAGAATTGACATTGTGTAGGCATTTAACCACTTCATTGAGAATGGATCGTGAAAGTGCTCCGTTGGTGCAAAAAAATGAAACCTTCAATCAATTAAGACGAGGTGGCGCACTTTCCACGATTGATACCTAGCAATTTGGTGATGTTAATTTGATATCGGGACCATGAATTATCTTCCAACTCATCGACGACACTTGGAACAAAGCGCATGATTATGTCCAGAGGACATACCTACATATTCTCTCTGATGTAAGCGTCAAATGAGAAACTCGAAATGCAGCTATGTGTTCCTCCTTCCATATTTAAATTAACGTCAGAAAAACCATTTACCCTAAAAGTGCTGTGCTCGGAAGAACTGTGTGGCTCAGGAGTGAAATAATGGGGTGAGCTCAAGACACCTTTTTCAGGTCCTTAAGCCTTTTGATGGTTCCCTTATTGACGGTTCCTCTGAAGATGTGGAAAGGCAACTAAGGATCATTATTATTATTATTATTTGCATGACCAAAGATTTGTTTGAACTGCAAAGACTTGACCTAACAACCTAAGTGTAGGGTCTTGTAACGATGCTCGGTTTTCTAATTGCGCATAAGACTATTGATATTAACGGCCGTCTTGAAGAGGATAAAACAGCTTTGAATTGCTAAGTTCGAAAGATATCGATGAACTTATGAACTTAGGCTGCATGGGCTCTTGACAAAACATTAAATTTCAGCATTGTATACATTTTAAGAAAAGCTTTGAAATTGCATTTGTAAAGTGTTGGTCAACATAATTAAAAATTATTTTTAAACAAAAAAAAAATGCTTAATCAGCAAAAGCAACAAAGGCAGACAGTTGTTTATAATTCTGTGGCAGTCATAATTTGACAGTAACATATGCTTGTTAAGTAAATACTATTTCTTTTGTTTCAATTGACATAAGTGCAGCTTAGTATAAGTTTTAACATACGTATTAGACCTTTAAATTTTAATATTTTTTTTTGTGAATTAATATGGAAGACTAACCTAGGTTAAAAATAATCAAACTTTTTTGTTAAGATTTCTTTTTTGAAAAAGGCTTGTAAGCCCAGAAGCATTCAGCTAGCGGTTAGAGTATTTGTATATTTATGATTTAAGCAATATTAAATTTGCATTTCATTGGAAAATGACAATTTTTGACGCAGACTTAAGTTTTAGAGTTTTACAAAGGACAGAATTTGATGGATTGGAAATTAAACCATCTTCATTTGGTTGCATTTTTAAGCTCCAAAGGGCATTTTGTTACCTTATTCAGTTTTAAATGCACTCGAACGTATTCTCTCCGCGACAAGTCACTTCCAACATGATCTGTAACATTTGACTAGATCGGGTGACGTCATTGGAATGCTTTCGAGTTTAACAGCAGACTTTAAGAAGTACAATTAAGATAGAACGAAGTTAAGTTGTGATTTTTTAGCAATCGCTGTGGTTGCAATAATTTGTAATTAGAGCCTGTTATTTTTAAAAAATAGAACATGTTGTTGCTATATTGCTTGGACGGGTTATGCTGAGGCATTGTGCACCATACTAACATAAGCCGAACAGAAGGAGCAGATCATACGCTTGCATTGGGTATGATATGGTTCGAATAAAATTACCGCGAACGGCTGAAACTATGAAAGAGCTAGTCATTAGTAATTTTGAAACTATGGTCAGATGCATAGGTTCAAAGCTTGAGACAATTCACCAATTCGAAGCCTACAAGATGTTTTCCCGTGGATAAATAGGCAGATGTTGCGAAATCGGTTTCATTGGTGAAGAGAGTAGTGATCAGGAGCAGAATATGGACTTTGGAGATGTGCTCCGTATTGCATTTCATGACCATCGCGACAACTGGAGGAAACTCTTCCAGAGGCCCTTTTAATGCATAACCCGGAGAATTCTGCATTGTTTTGTTCCGTTGTTAATTTCTGCCAAAAGAGTAAGAGTTACATAGTTGAAGTTTCGAGGAACGTGCCAGATCCTCAAAAAATCCAAGAACGTAAATTTTCTTGAAACTGTGGGTATAAAGAGTTTTCAGGAACTAAAGCTATAGAAACTATCGTTCTGGTACGCTCCTGCGTTTAAAGGAACTGAAGCTATAGAAGATGTCGTACTGGTACGCCCCATTACCTTAAGGTACTAAATCTGTAGAAGCTGTCGTTCTGGTACGCCCCACAATTCATTCAGGAAGCTTAAGTCGTAGTGGATTATATCGTCGGCAATTGGGTTACTTGTAGTAGTTGCTGCGCCTGCATTTAAATACGAAGGCTAATAAAATAACGTTTTTTTCCGCAACTAGATGAAATATTAGTATCCTCGAAGAGAGAATCTGATTTCTAAATGTCGATTAACAAATCGAAGACGAGTCCAAAAAGAACATCAAGACTATTGACAATGACAATAGAAGGCAACAATTTTGGCATTCGATGAAGAAGTGTTCGAGTGTCTGAACAAGACGGAAGTCGTATATGCTCCAAGAGAACTGGTTAGGTCCTGCCAGTCGGAAAAAAACGTATTTTTTGATTGTAGTCTAGTGAAAAGAAAAAATCGAAGAGACTTACTAGACCTTGTAACCAGTGTGATACCAGAAGATTCTCGATGCAGCTGGTCAATCATTGAAAGTCAGTGATTTCAGGATAGTAACGTGATTCAATGATACATCTTTCAAAGTTGTACCCAGAATAGAGGACATGGTTGAGTTTATAATTGTAAAAATATCGCAGTTTTGTGTCCATCATAAATGTAAAAAAAACTTCACAATCTTTGTATGAGTTTTGCAACACTTGTTTTCATAAAAGTGAAATAACAATAGGCTGCCATTTCAGCATGTGGTTTTTTAATGTTGCCAGATTGCAGAAAAAATTGATTAACTGGCCCTGGACAAAATGGCTTTCAATGCTGTAATTTTTTGACAGTAGGTTTTATTGACATTTATGAACCTTTGTTGCCAATGCCTGACTGCCGCGATTGTGTTCATAAATTTATGCAAAAAATGCTTGGCGCAACAAGTTATTCAAAGAGGATAAAATACATTAAAATATGAAACCAGTTTTATAGTATCTTACAGTACCAAAAGACTCATTCGATTTTGGAAACGTTATATAGCATTGTTTGATTTAGATCAAAATCTTCATTTCGTTTGAAAAAAAAAACAATCTGTTTTTGTTTGGATCAGTTATTGAGAGAACAGGATTTGTTTCATTGGGACATGTTAAAGTGCATTCCCGGTCAACTGCAGAATTTTTGAAGAAGACCAATATAAAAAAAAATATTAACCTACAATTAAAAACCACAAAAAGATCGTAGAATGAAAGGAATCGAAACTCTCCAAAATTTTTAGTCAATTTGAGGAATTCGAAACTCTACCCCGCTAGCTGTATCTAATGCTGTGTCTTTATGAACTTGTCAATTACAAAATTCAGTAACGCAGTTTATAATTAATTTGAATCACTTTTAACAACCTAATATTAATATGGAACGAATGACATTTGTATAACGTTTAAATATTTATAAATTTATGTGCGCGATTTAAAAAAACAAAACATAAAAAACAGCTAACAAAACTACGTTCGCTTTCGATCTATTTTTTCTTTTTTTTTTTAAATTTCATTCCAATCGCGTGCACTAAAACTTTCATTCATTCATCTAGATATTTAATATTTCTTTTTACAAAAAAAAATTACATATCCCTTGCGCCCATATGTTTGTTTTTTCGAAATAAAAACAAAAACACAAAACTGAAAAGGAGAATAGTGGAAAAATAAAACAAACGATTTTTCGATTCGATAGATTTTCATCTATCAAATATTTTTTATTTAAGGGAATTTAAAAATAAAAAAAAACATATTTTTATATACAAAAATTAATTTTGCATACATTTGAAAATTGAAAAATAAAAAAAGGAGAACAATAAAATAAATTCAAACATGTAGCAAAAAAAAAATAAATTCATTTGTTGAGGAAAATGTGCAATTTTTTCAATTTAGCAAACATTTTTAATCAAATTAAAAAAAGAAAAAATAAAGAAAAAAAAATATTTATATATCTGTTTACATATAGAATAACGCATTAACGGGCGCAAGGACACTTTCGCTATCTCACTCTCTTACAGTTATAAAGAAAATCTAAATAAGTGGATCTTTGAAGTCGTGGCGTGTGCCTTGAAATTTTAAGGCTTTTCGCTATCAAAGGTCGCAAAACATTCAAACTTAGTGTTAAACAAAGCCAATTGTGATTGTTGAAGTTTAAAAATTTATCAAAGATGTTGTTTGCTGTTCTTTTTGTTGTTGTGGAATAGTTTTTATAAAAGTAAAAGTAAGAGATGAAGCTGATGGTGTATAGTAAGTATTTTTGGTTGTTGTTGTTGATGGTGCAGAGTTTCAGTTGCAATGCACTTAATATACACAATAATTATTAAATGATGATCAAACGTTGAAGCTGCTTTAGATAATTTCAAGAGATCTTGTTGCGCCACCATGAGAAGAGTACCAATGGGGAGTATTCATCCAGATCAATGTAAAATATCCATGAGAATATTTGCAGCAGCAAGAGTGTTCCAATGAGTAGACTGTCGATGTGTTTCAGTGAATCAAATCTGGATGAAGCTGCTGAAGATGATGATGATGTTGCTGATCGGAAATCGGATGTTAGAGCATTGGATGATGGTTGGTGGTGGCATAGTTTTCTATGATCATCGGCGAGAGATGCGTTTAGGACCAGATTGCTAAACTTGTTTGGAATGACGCAATGTTTTGGAGTGGAGAATGGTGTTGAGAGTACGGATGTTTTGATTTGTGGTGATGGTGGTGATGGGGGATGATTGGTTTTAACCCCGCCCTCAAGGCAGGGTTTAACCTCTAACCCTCAGCTGGGGAATTTGCAGTAGTGAGCATAGGTCAAATCGTAGGTTGAGAAACGACAGTACTGAATGTCGCGGCGTTTCCATTCGGCCAAATGCGAAGCATGATCTATGTCACGGAAAGCTGTATATGCTGGAGATGACTGCAAAGAAAAAAAAGGTTTCAATTGTAGATTTTAAGGGGGAATGAATTATGTCATTCTTAAGACATCATTGTTAATTTCCCACAATTACCTTGTTAGCAAAAATGGTGACGACAAATTTTCCCGGTTGGAATGTTTTAATGACACGCGAGATCAAATCAGTATAATTAGACGATGCAACATTACTCTCGAAACTAACATACGAGAAGTCTGGTTCTGGTGTAATATGAATTGTCATGTAGCAACCCTATAAATTGATAAAAGTTTTGTTAAATTTATGTTTTAAATAGCCGAGCATCTTATGTGAAAGATAAAACTCAAAAGTCGTGCGAAAAGCCAAAAAAGAAAACCAAACATTGTGTTTTTTTTAAACTCCACTTACTTGAGGATAATTTCCAGAAATCTTTTTTGTTTTGCACGATTTAAAGTTGAGAAACATACGAAGAATTTAAATATTTTAAAATTAATTTAGATAGAAGAAAAATTAATAAGAAATTTAACTTACATTTTTAGCGATTCCATTCATGGAATAACCACAAGGGTCGAAGAGATAATCATCAATGACCATTCCTGGAATGAGCTTATGAATCCCAGATCGCTGAAAATACATAAAGATAGTTTTTAATATAATTATTTAGAGAACTTAAATTTTTTGAATCAAAATAATTGCTTGGATTTGTATAAAAAAGGTTGCACACAATCAATCGTTCAAGAACGGATTCCATACGCTAAAACTGTCACTGAAAATTGTCGTTGTAATTTCACCGCAGCGCAATCAACAACTGAGAGGAGAATAGTCGGTCAAACGACGAACGAAGTAGTGCAATCCTTCCAAAACATTTGGTCAAAAGAAGCAGCCGAAAATAATATGGAAGAAGAAAAACGTTTAAGTATAACAGATTCAAGGATCTTCAGCTCCTGAATTCTAACCATTAACTTCTTGGCTGCTGCTGTACAGGACCATGATCCTACCAGCACTCACTTATGGATCTGAAATGTACATGGATGCTTAGTAAAAGGAACTCTGATTTCTTGGTCGAACTCGAGAGAAAAGTTTTACGTAGAATTCTTGGCCTCGAATGTGAAGAGGAATGATTCCGGAGAAGTTACAATCACTAACAGTATGCGATCTAACTTGAGCTGATAAAGCGACAATTAAGGTCGGTAGACTCCGGTAGGCATAATCTAGTGTGCATGAGCGAAGAGGAACCGGCTCGGAAAGTTCTTTGTAGCTCCTTTTATAGCAACTAGAAGACAGAGTGGTAGACCATGCTTACGCTGGAGAGATGGCATAGATCAAAACGCCAAAAGTCATGAAGTGCGCTGCTGGATGGCGTCGGCTAGCGAACGCGATAGGTAGAGTTGCTGTTGGACGCCAGGAAGGGAGGTTAAATTCTCCATGCTCAACTTAAGACAAAAATGATACCTTCAATGAAAGTTTCTACGAGCTCCATTTTTCCCGATACAACTTGATAACTTATGCCAATAACTAAAAAATAGGTAGGAAGCGACCGTCCTATCAAAAGCCACACTGTTTATAGATTTTGAAGATACGTTCGACATGGTGGAATTGAAGCAGTACGGATGTACATATGCTTAAAGCTTGGAAGTTTGAGACTCAGATCTTTATTTGATTTGCATTGAATCAGAGATTTTCCGTGCACAGAAAAGAATCCTGCCTTGAAGGAAAAGCTGTAGAAGGGACATTGTCGATGTTCACTATATGGAGAAACTATATAGTTCTGCAGATATGCAAAATGACTTTCTTTACTACGACTTCTATAGATAAGTCTTTAATAACGTCGCCAATAATATATTCTCTGTTATACTGTGTGACCCGCAACAACCCTGTGCCGATACTCTGATAAGTGCAGCGCTGTTTCGGTTCAAATCCAAATCGATCAAATCTTCACATTAAATCAGATCTTGGACAAAAAAAGAAACACTTGAAATCGAACTTTGATTGGGACGATCTGCATAATGATATGCCTACTTTTCTGCAAAACTCGAATGCTTATTGCTGTGTAAGGGACAAGAACGATCTATCAAAAAAAAACTTTCTCTGCTAACAGGGAATTAAAATGGCGATGTAAACTCACACTGCAGCACCAGAATCTTTCAAAAATGTCCATACGAAGACGATTTTGGAAAAACACAATCAGTTACCAATTTTGCAAAAATCGAAGACAAAACAAAGTGCAAGCTGTCCACAAAAAATAATACTCAACACAGACGCAAAGAATAAAACGTCACAATTTCTATGTCATCAATGAATTGGTTTGTAAAGGATCAAACAAATATCCACTTTTTCCAACTATTTTTATTTTGGCGCATAGCATAAAAGACCCTTAAGGCCGTCATTAGCCAGGCCGCTGTTTTAACTTTTGATTTATGGTGTCCCAAAAAAGAGCTGTTGCTCTTTTTGCTGTTGAACAGTAGTCAATATGAACAGCTTCCGGAACCGGTCTTCAGCCATCTAAATAAGGATCGATAGACTCTTGTTGGTTGTCTTCCGCTGTAACGCGATTAAAATAGTTAAAAAACAGAAAGTTTTAAAGTTTTCGATCAGGTCAACCAATGCCCTTCCGACTGTGTCCATATTTTCTAAAATTGTCAATAGGGCTCTAACAGGTTGCGTGGAGACAAAAACGTAATTTCACATATTAAATCCAAAACCAAAAAATGAACAATATCGTTTTTGGAACAATGAATCTTGAACGTGTTTAATGCGCACATACAAATTTACCAAACCGATAACAGAAGACTTAATCAGTTGTGTTTATCAATGCAAACCTTGAAGAATCAACAGTAAGCTTCTGAAAGCAAAAGGTCCATTCGAATCGCCTATCTACACAATTAAAATTTTCATCTAAAGGCCCGAAACAACATGATCACTGCAACGACCCGAAATGTGATCCATTCGAAGCGCAAATATTTAAGTATTCTGAATCGAGACAGAAATGACAATGACCCCAATAGAAGCTCACACATAAATCCATTTTTCTGCGATTGAGTAAAGAGATTATTTCTATAAGCTCAGGAATTAAAAGCATTAAACAGTTGCTATTGACATAAATAGACGACAGAAGACCAACGCCCTGTTATCAAGGTTAAAAATAGATTGCCTTCAAAAGTGTCGAATTTGTGATAATGGTAATTCGTCTTCTACATCATAGACTTTGCCACCGATGAAGTTGTCTACATTCATTTTTTATTTTTTTTTAATTTACATATAACCCTGATATCGTGGCTTGATTTATTTGCTTTCTTGCCAAAAATTAAGCTCACGACATGTATAACATGTCTTAGGGTCAAATTCAGTGACATTATTCCTTCCACTAATCTGAACAAATCGATTTACCCAGCCTTATCCCTTAGATACAAAATTTCGGTGAATAAATATACTTGTGCTATGTCACGTTCATTGTGTGCGTAATAAAATAACTGCGTTGGCTATATATCCTTGTTTTTTGTATTCCTTCGATATTTAAGAGCAACGCGTGACGCGATGAAATGCTGCTATAAATTTTTTACCAGGTTCCAGGATATCTTGCCATCCAAGTCGTTGCTGAATCGTGATGATGAGTTGAATAGTGATTCTTGACCTTTTCTCTTTTGGGCACAAAATGTTTTGACAAATATGTTGTTACTCATCACCCCTAAGAAGAAACTTCCCCTTGGTTGTCGGTTGGGCCAACATTCGGTTGAACAACTTTATAGCCTCCTCGGCGTGACGGTCACATCAGAAATGAGGCATTTTAGTGCGGGAGTGCATATTTAAATTATTAGGTTCATAACATAAGAGCATCACGTACGCGACGAGTGATGTTATTTCGCAATGCAATTAGTTCGCTATTTGCCGTATGAAAATGGAAAATGATATTTCTGAAATGTTTACTGAGCAGTCACAGGGGGTTTTCGATGAAAACGCTATTAAAAATATCTTCTCAATTGAATTGTGTAGTTGAAGCCATTTTAAAATAATTATTTAACGATGAAGCATTTTTGAAATGTAAACAAAATAGAGCGGTTTTTGGAGAATCAATTTGAAGGAGCAAAGATCGAACGGAACGTTGTTTCTAATCTATTCAAGAGGCAACTTGATGACAGACTTAGAGAGCCTGGAAGATGCACCTATAACGCCGCTGAAATTTCAGTGGACATTTGCTACGGAAGAAGAAGAGCCATCATTTTAATGGGCGGGCCTGAAAATATTTTTTCTATCTACTCAGGAAGAGACTGAGAGATGAAAAAGCTTACACAAAGATAAGAGAAGAAAAACATCTTTTCCGAGGAACAAGTCCAGAGCTTCCTTGGTAGTCGATTTATCTATTATTGATTTTACTGTTCTGCACGTTGTTAGGTTGACCCAGTGATTTTGGAATTCATGGGTTGTCCAATAGTTTATAGCTCTTTTAATAGCTGTCAGCGGGACAATTATTTTTCTTACACGGTTTTGATATCTTTTTCCTGCTCCTTTCCTAGCCAATTCATCAGCATTTTCGTAATCATCATCAGCGATTCGATAGCATCTGTTCCGACGACACCGGTTACTACTGACAGACTTTTTCATGAAGGATTTGAAAAAAAGGAAGTCTGCTGAGGAAATCAATTTGTATAACCTGGACACGGCAGTTAGCACAATATTTATTGAAATTAAAAAATAATATCGAGCCATCAGCTGAAGATGATGACAAAAGATTCTATTTCTTGTCTGCGGAATAACAATAGAAGGGTTAAATGAAACCATCCAGGGACGTCTCTATATTTACAATTTCTGGAGTCTCATTTCAAATGAATGATTCTACTAAATCCTACTGCCAATATCATTCGTCCACACTGTTTCATGTTGAGCTGTTTCTGTATACCAGAAAAATAAAGAATGTGTTTTTATTATTTTCAATACCACAGAATTAAAACATTAAAAAAATTAAAGGTACAACACCTTTAATTGTTTATATATCCACGACCCCTTTTGCGGATTTCCGGAATGAAAACAATGTAACAAAGAAACTATCAGTGTCAAAGCGAAGGGCTTATGTTTTATGGGAAAAATTCCATCAACGAATGTGTTTCAGAATGTATTGTACTAAATTTATATGTAACGTATTTTTTTTTTAAATTTACTGCCTCCCAGTTTGATGGAACTTAACGCACATAAATTTAATTATCTATTATCTTAAAAATAGCCTAATAAATTTTAATTCCATATTTTCACTTAAATTGTTTAAATTCATATTTTTCTAAATCATGTGTACCCTATGGAACTTGTCGCTTTTGATTTTTGGATAGTTTCTGCCAGATTCGATGTAAACCCTTTGTCTTTTATGAAATCAATGATGAGCGTATTGAAAACGTATCGGGTTTTCAAATTACAACTCTGAATTTAACTTGTGAACAAACCGTTTTACTAATCATCGAACTATCATTGTCAATTTATTCAGTTAACTCAGCATTTTCATCATGGTAAAGTACACGAACGAGCAACGTCTGCAAATGATAATAAATTTCTACGGAAATTCGGATTCGGTGACCGCAACTTTAAGAGCGTTAACTCCAATTTTCGGTAGTAATTCTCGCTCTAGTAGAGAGGCAATAACAAGTAAAGTGCGAAAATTTGAGTCTTCTTATTCGTTGCTTGATGTTGCCGTGTCAGTGAGACATTGGGTTGGTCGAAGTTCAAATATATAGCTGCCGTTCAGGCGTCCGTAGCAAACGATCCAAATCAGTCAATTCCACGGTGTTCTCAAGAATTGGGCACCGCTCAGACCACATTAGGGCGTATTTTGCGTAAAGATCTTGGTTTCCACCCATACAAAATCAAGCTGACTCAATTGAAGCCGATGGATCATTTGAAGCGACGTACGTTCTCCGATTGGGCTCTGGAGAAGATGCGCCAAGATGATGAATTTCATCGCAAAATTATATTCAGTGACAAAAATCTGATTAATTAGTCGGGTGAAAATCCACATTTGTTTGATGAATCACCACTTCACGGCGGCGTTATTCGACCATGTTTTTTCGTCGACGATAATGATCGTCACGTTACTTCGAATGGCCAGCGTTATCGCGCCCGAATTGGAAGATATTGGCTTGGACGACATGTGGTTTCAACAGGATGGTACCACAAGCCACACAACACACCTCACAATCAATTTATTTTATTTAAAAAAAAAACTTGTCAAGTCCTTATTGGAAAACAAGCAGGGGACCAAAAACAACCCGCAAAACATGTGCAAGAACAAGTTAAAATTTTGGAAAGTAACAAATGCTTCGTCCACCACCTGAAGTTCTTTGCTTTAATGTGGTCAATGTCATTCATGTTTTTTTTTATAAAAAAAACTTCACTGCTAATCACTCACTTCAGATGTTCAAAGCTTTCTTTGTCAATCCATCATTCTTTATTTAAGAAGAAAGATTCGAATTATACCCGTCCCCAGCGTTCGAGCTAAGGTACGACACATTCTGCAAAATTATTTTTCGAATTTAATGCAATAAATGAAATCGGTATATAAGTGTTCATTATATTTGTACAAACGTTCAAAATCATTGAAATCTTGTGCAGGGCAATCGGATCTGATTTTCAGTATAAAGCACAAAATGTATGTTCATGATACTTGTCATAGCAGAAAGGTGGTTTATTTTTAATAAGTATTCCGTCCCACGAGGATCTCGCAGAAATCGTGATGGACCCTTTATAATAGCTAGTTGCGTACTGAATGTCTGTCACATTCTGACACAGTGTTGTATCTCATGTACTAATAAAAATATACGTTAAAAGAGAATGAGTTTTTAAATCGCAATCCGATTTGACGCCAAGAAGCACGCTATGAGAAATGAAAAATTTAATAAATATGTAGTGTTCCGTACTGCATGGTGGTTCAGAACCCTTTGTGATTTTTACCCGACTCACACTTGGCCGCTTTTTTTTCATAGCTCAAATCAACATATTTGAAGGTCAGGAAAAGTGCAAGCTCATTACATAGCGAAAGTTAAACTGTTATATGAGCATTGACAAACCCCCCTACCCCAAAAAAAAAAAAAAAAAATAGGACACATAATTAATTTCACACTCACCTCAGTGGCCTCAATCCCATTTGAGCATTCGTCCTTTGAGAAAATCGCCATAATTTGCGGATCGAGTTCGGTCATTAGAATTTCAATTGTCTGGTCTGGATCGGGCATGTTATGCGAATCTTGAATGCATCTGGAGATTCTTTCCCCTCCCCCGCGGCTCAATGTATACAAATACCAACAATCACGATTGACAGAGCCCAAGCAATAGGCTCTTCCATCGTCGAATATCGAGTCCAAAAGTGCTACCTCCTCGTCGAATCCGCGATGAGGTGATATCTAGTGTCAAGGTTTTTTTTTCTTCAAAAAATACTATATTTTCAAACAGCAATCGAAGCTTACCTGCAAATCGGGGCGCTTAAAGTTCTTCCTGGAATAGAAAAGATCCTCAACATCAGTATAGCCAATTTGTTCAGCCATCTCTAAGAGAGGTTCCAAACATTGAAGTGGAGTTGTCGTTCCACATGTCTTCAAAATCCAACGACGCTGCGATACAAACATGCTGCTCTCGCTAAAACAAGAACGAATAAAAAATTAAACGGCTCAAATGAGAAACCGAAAGACTGAGATATATCTTAAATTTTTAAATCTACTTCTTTACGGACTGCGTGCATACTTTTTAAGACCTAAGGTTTCTACTTCAAGACTTTGTTATAAATAGTTTAGTATTTGGGAATGCATAATGCCTTATAGTTATCACAAAAGAAAATATTTCACGTCATCAGATCCGTTGAACGGGGAAGTCATGCGATATACCCACTATGGGAGGTGACGTGTAACGTAATCAATAAGCTGAGTGACGTGGGATTGCTTTTAGTTCCGAGTCGTTTACCCCATTCTTTATTCGTAAGGACTACGCGTTCGTTCATCCTCACCATCTTCCACAGCTTGGTTCTTTAGGTTATCGCAATCACATTTAACTGCATTCACTCAGAGCGGGTAGAAGATTTAGGTGAAGATTGATTAGTGGTTTGAAGCTCAGGTTTAGGATTATTTATATTCGTTCATAATTCGCAGTAATGTTGTCGCATAAATCTGGGAAAATTCCGACATGAATTTAAAGTGTTATGTTTTCGCAGTGGAGAAAATGGCATTACTATATTTAACCATTTCCGGCTCTTCTGTGGTATCACCACTACGTCACCCTCGAAAAACTGAACCAAACTTATTTGAGGCTTTAAAGAGGGTTTGTTTGTTTTAGTCAAAAAAAAAAAAAACAGAAGAAGAAAATAACAAACAAGAAAACCTACAACCTAAGTCAATAAAACAAACCAAAAAACAAAAAAGTTACTTAACGTAACTTCTGCTGAGTGTGAGCTTCTCCTCAATCTAGTTATCAGGATTTTTCATGGTTTCACCTCTCGTCATTAATTGTATCTCTATCAGGTACGCTCGTGCAGTATCTCCAGCTTAAAGCGCTATCTCCTAAATGTGTAGGCACATAGAAGATTCTTTTGTCTGTGACCCTTCTAGCAGCATGATATATAATAGGAACGTTACAAGAGTCTGATAATTAGCCATGTGCATAAAAATGCCTCAGGAGGTATAAGTCCACTTGCCAGTGAATTCCTAAAATAATTTGGAGTTTGGATTTAACAAACCCGTTATGAGTTCATTCTCTGTAGCATTCGCTGACCGCGCGAAATGATTCCTCACAAGTTGCACAATAGCATTGTCAATTTTGGACACACCGGAAGCATCGAATAATATTTTGTTAGAGACGTAACAGGCGCTACTATATAACCGCGTATAAGCTCTTAGACATTTTTGCTGGAAAGTTCCATATAGGACTGACAAATGTTCCACCATACTAGACTCGCATAAGTCAAAATTGACGTACAAAGGCTTGGCAGCAAATGACGCCCTTGCTTTTGTTAACTCGGTATTTATGTGAACATCCAAATGTGAAGTCCATTGGAAGTCTTAGTAACCATACTTTTCCGATTGCGGCGCAAGTCTGAATTAACTTGTCCTATTGGGATTCGGAGCTGTATTATTTCACATTTAGAGCTGTTTATCTTCAGTTTTCAGTCTTGGCAGATTGAAACTTAATTTGGAGTTCGCGTACAGGATGATGTCGTCAACTAATGCTATTGAACTATCCAAATCCCCCAGAACTTAAGAAACATGAATATCAAAGAGTATGTAATCCAAAACGTGGCGAAGGCTTTTTCGATATCCACTAGACAGGCACCTGTACATCTTTTGCCATTAAGGTTCAATTGACATCGAAACATTTCTTTTGATAATTGGTTCCGCGGTATTATCTCCATAATTCCAAAGTCTACTCGACAGATTTGCGGCGTAAGTGTTGTGTCGCGTGGACTGATTCGAAATTCCACTGTCGATTCGATGATCTTCGGCTATAGGACATTTGCGTCGAAAGGAGATCCTCAGACATTTATGGAATTCTAAGTTTTGGAATGTTGATAATACTACGAGACTTAAAAATCAGTTTGATCAGAGGAAACATAGGCCCAGAGTCGGTTTTCAGCCCGATGCCTTCAGAAGTAATTAACAGAATTTCGAAATTGTTGTTTGAGAAGAATTCTCACATTCCTCAGGGGGACTTTAGCCTTTAAGCTCTATGTTTTTTGCTTAATCCTGAAACTCTCGACATTTTCGACGGCATATTTCAGATATATATTTAGACTAGAAAGTGTTATTCAAGTTTGAAAAGCTTAAATGCCTGTGATCTAGGATCAATTGTCAAGCAACTTGTGATGATGACATCGATCGAAATGTAACCACAGTTGCATGTCCGGCTTTGACATATATATGATTACAGTGTTTGACAATATACAAAATATGATGCCAAATCATCGGCAGCTGATTTGATTCAACGACGAACTTGGCCTAATTACTTTCACTGTGTTTTGCAAATAACGTACTTAGATATTGAATAATGTTTTTTAAATCAAACTTCCTTTTATTCTTGTTTTTTGGTCACACGAAGACCCAACCCAACGGTCGAATTGAGGATAGGATTGAAAGACCATCCGTATTCTTTCTTAACACAAATCAAATGGAAAAAGAACATGAAGACGTCCAAATACTCCCAAAGAAATGGAAATCATTTAAAAAGGCAAGAATGGAAGAGTTTTCGAAAAAGGATGGACATAAATACTCTTTGATGGAGCAAGCTCATATTTTATTTGAACTTAATTTGACTGCGTATATAAAATAAACAAAATAAAAGATTCTATACAAAAAACAAAACATCTGAGTCGTCCTAAATAAACAAATTGGATTCTTTAGCCAAAACACGATTCGGCAAAAGCAAAGAAAATAACAAATAAAAAAAAATGTCACACGAGGAATCGATTCGCGTGTTTGTTTACGCAGAACATCCTACCCTCGAACAGCCGCTAAAGACCTCATCAAGCCAAGCATTTAAAGAGTATACCCCCGATGTTTTGACACAAAATATATGAGTCTTCTATTTTTAAGCAATTGGCCGGTAGATTCTGAGTGAATACATAGTTCACCGAAATAAAGGACTCAGCTGAGCTTTTGGCGTCAATGACATACAAGCGGACTCCCGTGCCGGGCTAAGGTGTTGTTGATGGCAGAATCGGAAGGAGGCCTTCTTCTTGGCACCGGCCACAAAACGCGCGCTCTCTATAGACACTATAGACAAATGCACAACATAAACAATACAATCGAAATGAATGCAAAAAAAAGTTTGCTAATTGTTTATAAATAACCAAAGAGCCGTATATATGACATAACGTTTTTCAACATTCATTTTAAGACTGAAACTTTATTTTGGTATTTCGAAAGTGTAGTATACAAGTACTTACCTAAGTACATAGGCGTCGATGTGATCATTTCGCGAGAAGCTAATGATTTCACATCGCACTGACTTTAGGAGAGCGTCCCACATAGATCTGAAACGAGAAGAGCAAGAATAGATTTGTTATTAGATTTTGGGTTTTTGAATCAAAGGAATGATTTATAAGCAAATTTGATGTTATTTTACGAAAATAAATCCTTTTTTCGAAAGGTCATCAAGAAAGAAAGACAGAAATCTATGAATGCCCACAGAGGGATTAAATGTTGAAAATAAATGAGCTGTCATTTCGAAAATGTATTTTTGTAAGGTTGCACATACAGTTTTAATGAGTAAATTGCATTTCCGCAAACGATCTTAGTGGTTTATAAACTTTGCATATTTCTATTTTTCAACGGCTACGGCTTTTTCCAATGCATTTTTAAATATTCGAACTAGCTTGTACAGAAGTGATTTACTTATGCCGTTTGTGCAGTGTTTTCTGTCTTCGTTCCATTGTACATCCAGTTTAGAAGCGACATACATAAATGGTATCATAGCCCGTTCTGAAAATGAATTGCTTATCTGAAACTACGTTTTTGTCCTCTACACACATAGTCAGGGCTCTGCTGGCGATATGATATCAAAATCATGAGACGGGGAATGTGTATAAATATGATCAGGAATTTTCAATTTAAATTTGTCGAGTATATCGATTATGACAGATTCCATTTCCTTATGTTTGTATTACTGCATTTGACATGTAACTTGAAGGAGCTTTGACTTACTCCACATTGTGTAGTTTAATCGAGCATAGAACTTGCATCAAATTTTGTGTGCGTAACGATATTTCTGCTACAGAAACGTTGAGAATGTTGTAGAAGGAATTCGGTGACCAGAATATGTAGAAAGCACAAGCGTTTGATTGACATAAACTTTGAACGAACCTCACCCGAGACGACGAAGCACATCAATAACGATGATCAACATGCGAGGGAAATCAAAGATTTAATTTTCAAAAAACATCGATCGAAAAACAACTGCTCTTGCTAATATAGTTCATCAAATATAGACGAATAAAATACTGCGAATTGAGTGAATGGATAAAGTTCCGTTTTGCCCGATTCTTTCGAGAACTATGTTGAAAAATATAGCGTGACAGCGCGCCCAGTCTTATTTTATTTGGCATCAAATGCCGGCTGCAACTGAGATTTTAGTTGTAGGAGTTTTTGTTAATTTGGTTTGTTGGTCTGGAGACCGGCAGTTCCTTTTCGGTATGTTGGGATTTCGAGAACCGGTGCGTCTTCCTGAAGCATGATCTATCAGCCTTAGTCTGGTATCTGGGTATTTTTATTGTTGTTTGATCTTCTGTGAAGTTGCAAGTAAATTTGTCGACAGACCTCATTTTAATCACATTTTAATTGAATGTGACAACGAGATCTCAAAAACATTTCACGCAAATAAATGCAATTGCATTCAAATCAAGTTACAAGCCAGAAATTTAATCTATTAATTACGCTAACGTTTACAGTCTAAGTTTGCACTTCAATGATGTAACTCTTGTGAGCTCTGTTATCTTGAAACAATAAAATTTCTTCAAATCATTGTTGGATGCAAGCAAAATGTAATCAAATATAAAATGTTAACAGTAGAATACTTTGAACCCTCTTTGTTTCTTAAAACTAGGAGACCTCAATAATCAAAACGATAAAAACGATTGCTTGATGCACTCAATCAATTGGCATAGAACTGATAATGCGCTTCCTGACAGCTTATCACCACAGGCAGTTCCATGTCCACGTTGATATTCGTAATCAATCGATTTTCAAATTCAAATACAAACAATTTCTTAAAATAGTTTTCAAACTGAAAGTCAACACCCACGAACTCATTTTCAGTATCTAATCAGATGAAAAGTAATCATTGATTCGCTTCTTACCACCCCGGTGACATTTACATTATGAAGTTCATATACACTACCATCCGTAAGTTAAGGGACATTACATACTTTCAGACAAATTCAAAAGAAACTCTCTTTATTTTTAATTTTAATAATCAAAGTTTGACAAAATATTATTCAAACGACACAATAAAGTGTTTAAGCAAAACACTGTTTCACAAAAAATAAATTTGTATTTTAATCAATCTTATTGATAGTTTCTTATTATCTCCAAGCCACTTGAAGGATCCCCTGTTTTCGAAGCTCCCTGTCACAAAAGTTTAAAAGCTGCTTTTGAGTTGAGGTCAAGTGATTGGATAGCCCATTTCGTAGATTTGATCCACGAAAAAAGTTTTGAAACACGTTTGGTTCAAAATCTTGTATAATGTGAATCAACGAGTTGTTAATCGCATATCGATGGTAAGGCGTATTCCTCATAAAATAAGCTTACTCTTGAATACATCGCTAACGATGAGATCTCCACCAACGCTTAAAGAGCAACATAACCAGATCATTATGGAACTATCGTTTTGTCTGAACTATGAAAGACTGTTGAGACTGTTGAGTTAGGGAGCATCTTTATCGTTTTTTTGTCGAAAACTTCAAATATCGATTTTTGACCACTCTGCTCATGTCCAATCCTTGTGCCATTGGTTTGTGTGTGGTAACAAAGGTTTCTGTAGTGTTACATCAACTAGTCTTTGACTTGCATAAATTTATTATACGTCTGCTCTCTGAAGTATTCACAGTGCACTGTGACCGCGAATTACAAACCATTCAAAAAACGATAGCTGAAGAAGCTGCTCTAATGATTTGAGTCTAGCTAAGATGCCGGAGAAGTTCTCGGATTCGTAAAGTTTCACGGACTAGTTGGTAAGAGTGAGCCACGTATCGCAAACTGTTGGAATTTACATAAGACCATACGCTGCCCGAGCGGAAATTAGATGAATACTCACCACTCTTCCATCCTCATCTAACCGAACATAAATACTTATTTACGATAACATTTTTATTCACCATCGAATGTGAAGTTGATGGTGTGGACAGGTGAAGTCGCACCCGAATGGTTGGACTTTGTAAAGACATTTTGTCCTGTAAGCTATTGTTGTCTGTTTTATTGTTTGTCCGTCCATCGATGATTCTCTTATAGCGACATATGGTATCATGTAATGGCGACTAGCTTTTATTTTCTGATTCCAAGACCAACTGGCAGGGGAAGAAAACTTCAAGACTTTTTTGTTAGAAAAAAAAAATGCAGAAATTTTATTCATTCAGAAAGTGGAGAAAATAGTTTGGCCGGAATCTTATGGTCTACAGTGTTTATGTAAGTACTCGTATATGTTTGAACTCAGAAGGTGGAAAAGTTCATTTAAAAAATGTTTTTTGGTAATCTCTTGAAATCTTTTTGTAACGGTGTTGTAGATGCCCTTTGTTTTTACTTGTCTTTATTTTAATTTTCCAAGCAATTAAGCTTTAACGTTTCATTTGACTGAAAAGCCTGTACATTCCGGGATGAGGTAGGCTCCAGAGATTCGAGACTAATAAAAAAAAATGCTATGGAGCGTGGGCACGATGCTTTTTTGTGTATCATTTATTCAGGATGTTTGTCTTCACTTCCAAATGTATGCGTACTTTAAATGGTAAATACACTCAGTACATGCAGATGTATGTATGTTAATATATGGAGAACGTATTAATCGTGAAATGAAAAATCACATTTTCCACCCCATTTGAGTGGGAGTTTTTGTGCAGTTTGAAAGCAATATCTCGAATCACACTCTTTGGTGGTGTAATATAACACCAGCTATGGGTGCGCGGCTTAAGTCTATATACTTCACCGATAAAAAGAAGATTGTTGACGAGCCTTACTCTCATGTAGAGATAGATTCGAATACTCCTTCCAGTCAGGGTTTTGAAGGATTGTGCGTTGAGTTAACACTTTAACCACTTGAAACAAAATTGGTACAAGATCCATTCTTGGACGAGTTGTAGGAGAGTACAGCCTGCACGAGATTACAACCGATAACGGCTTCCGTGATCTTGCAGCAGCTAGTAATACAGTGATAACTAGCACATGGTTTCCCCATGAAAATATCCGCACAACAACCTGGCTTTATACCACCAAAGCGATTTAGTAGAGGAAACGTTTTTCTTTAAAAAAAAAACTTCAAGACAATGTTTCCAACCATCGATCGAAATTTCGAGGCATCTTGCACCTTTCGTCACGGCCTTTCAAGCAGAAGTTTTTGCAATTCGAATTGGAGTAGAAACGCTCACCAACTGATGAACAAGCAGAAACTAGAGACCAAATCTCTGTAAAAGAAATATGCCTTCCGATGACAGCTTTTGAAAGGGCTATCTCTATCGCTCTAAGCTAAACCCAACAACTTCAAATATGTCTTTCGACAAATGAAGTTAATGAAAGGACTTTCGTTTTTTATTAAAACAAAGCTAAACTCAAAAATCCCTAAAATCTTCACCAAACTGAAAATAACATAAAACTAAATACTAACTCATTGTTTAATACTTGCACTACCTTTAACATATGTAAGCCGGTCAAGGTTGACAGAACGTGCTACGTTAATTGCCATAAGGGGACCAAAGATTAGTAATAGACGACATAGCACTACTCTCCGTCCAGCGACAGTGTCGATGTTCCTTTTCGACGTCCGCTCTGCACGGGACTTCATTACTATAGAGTAATGAATCTGGAGTTCTCTAAAAATGGAGACAATTCCTAAAACATCGTCTCTCCGAAACCCGAATCTTTTCCATTAAGCTTGTTCCCACTTGGAACCACATGGAACATCCATCGGCAAAAACAGGCCGAATGAGGGGCGTGTAGCAGATCACCTTTACCTTGACATCGAGTTGACTGCTGCGAACGTTGGTTGGTTGGCCTTCCTTTCAATTGATTCAATTTATAGGTCCCAGATTCGAATCCCATAGCGATAAAGTTTAACGAATCTGGTCCAGTCACCATTTACCATTGGGATAAATTTAATGGCACTGCCGCTGGATTGGTCGACCGGCGATAGTAGTCTGACTAATGGGTGGCGTTGTAGTAGTGGTTGTTGCATCGGCTTAGTTCCAGAAATATTGTGAATCCTTGTAGCAAACATTCCATAGCTTAACAGAGTCCTGATCAGAATGGTCTCGCACTTTGGAAAATTGATCTTCAACTTCCAAACGTCGCAAGGTGTACATGATTAAATCATCTGGGTACGCTATGGAAGAACGTAATAAAATCGGGGAAATAACAACACCCTGTTGTAGACCGTTGTTTATTTAAAAGTATGTACATCAGCAGGTCTAATTTTAAAAAGAGCCTCTGCAACCATTTGACGCCAAAGGCCTTTTCCGAGTCAATTACAATAGTAAGGCACCCGTGCAGACGCACTGACCATTGATCGCCTGGCAGCGATGAGTTTCGATGATGCTGAATTAGGGCCCAAAGAGAGTCTTAAGTGCTATTTGTAACTTGGGAGTAAGCTTCCTCGGTTGCGACGGCCTTTAAGTTTTAACAGAAATAAAAGCGTGTAGTCCGAATTTAGTAGACCGAAAAAAAGAAGCAAGTTCATTGAAAGACTCCACACTGAGCTTGACGATCTTCAATAGCTTGATAGTATTTTTCCCGCCAACTAATCAGCCAGTTTTCAGTGTTCAAAGCTTCAATATTTTAACGCGGCGAAATTTGAGGACAAATAGTCTCGCATTCACTTCGAGACGTTAAGAAACACAAAAAGGCGGAAATAAAGAAAAAACAGGTCAAGGCAGCTAACGCGCTTTACTTAGCGGGCCAGGGTCACACAGTTTGTGATTCTTATGCTCATTGACAAAAATGTTCAGTTGACAACAGAAAAATAAATACACAAGTATATCAGCTATGAAAACTTATTTAAATATTCAAATAACATTTAGGTGATAAAATAAAAACCAATGATGTAGACAACGTAATAAATTCTTTACAGGATGCATGATGGTGAAAAATGATTATTAAATAACATCAGGAAACATTGCCACTAGTGATAACCTTGTGCCAAATTTCATCTCCTAATTAATCAGTTAATCGGCACAAAAAAAAAAACAAAACCCTAACGCTTGCTGTCGTCTAGACCCCCACTTATCAGGCTTGCTTAGCAGCTTACAACAATTATCAAGCATGCACAGTCTACTCTCAAAGAAATTCCCACAGCGAAACTTGTTCCTCTGTTACCAAGCGTAAGTAAAATAAAATGGAAATTCATGTCAATTAAGATTTCAATCGAGTTCCGCATTTTGATTAAAACTTTACAGCCCAAACGGGAGTTAAGAGCCGACATTGGCCCCGAAAAAATTATGCGCGCTCAGAAGACATGAGCTAGCTAGGTTGTCATTTATTTAACATGCTTCAGAGTAGTTTAAAAATAAACTTTCTGCCGGCCGGCAACTTTATTATCTCTGAACAAGACGCTGATTTGTTTTTTTTTCGAAGCTTCTCAGCTCGAAAACTGTATATCAGCTGGCATTGGTGAATTTACGTACAAGTTTTATGACGGTGAGTGTCTCGTGGCGTTGTCAGACGACAAGGTGTCTGCGAAATTTAATTAAACTGGCTGGAGTAAAAAAACAGGTTGAACACTGAATATTTGTGTGAGGTTAAGCGTAAAGCACGTGATAAATGAATTTAAATTGTTACTAACTAATCGATGTTGACTTTAATGGCGTGTTATTTGCATTGAATGCTGAGCATTTAGTGGTAGCAGTTAAGTTTTATGTGATCCCATCATGTTTTTGTGATTTTCAAGATAAGATATGTTCGGAATCAGTTCAGGTTCAGCTGAGTGCTGTGTAATGTGTAATTTCTTGTGTATTAGCACGTGGCCCCTAAGCCAGCAGTCTTTGGGCGACAGTGCATTTGTGCACGCTCTTTTTATAAGCACAATAAACTAGTTTCAAGACCAGTAAAAAAAAGAACGCAGCCAAGTGGGAGTCGGACTCTCGTAACGAAGGTTACTAACAAAGTGCATATAAATAGTTCGTCGAAGATTTTTCCCGCTTTTTTTTGCTTGCGAGTATCAAAATATGCGGCATTCATCAAATTGAGGTACATAGAAAATGAATTTGTTATTTCTAGATGCCCTGATTTGAATACTTATTCATTGACTCTATTCAGAAATGCATTCTCAAGTTACTCTTGTGTCATTTAAAAGCCAGTCTTGTTTAGTCCAACCCAAATTACAAGGTGGCCTAAATATCAAATGGTGTTAATATGGTTGTTTTCTTTGCCTTTTAATCGGGATGGATTTTGTTCGTGACATTTGGAAGTGATCATTTAAGCTTTCCGTTTTTCCTTTTGAGTTGCGGAACCTTAAAAACGACACTAAGAGGCCGGGCATAGAAGAAGCGAGCATGAGTTTGTAACATTTGTTTCTTCAATCAAACAACACTGGGAGCATATTAAAGATGGATGGATTTTTCGTGTCGTCAAGAAAATGGTTTGTGAAGATGATATCACTTGACAGGCTGTGATTGTGATGACGTAGTTCAAAAAACTTTAAATTTTTCGTCACGACTCAGACTCCGCCAATGGAGTCACCACACTATATTTCTGATATTCATTATCTGATCTGATTCTGCTTGGTCTGTGCAAAATCCATGTTAAGGGTACCTACATAATATCCCTTAAAAACGAGCAAGTAATAAAAAGTTATGAACAAAATAAATACGAAGTGATAACATTCACGCAGATAGGATACAGTAGTTCAACAGCAGTTGTTTTCATTTTGAAATACAAGATTCATCCCATCCAAGGAAGAGCAAAAGTGCTTGAGATAGTTTGTCGAGTAGTTGCTAAACGTGCAATAGCGTTCCACGAAAAAAACTGCGAATCCGAAGGAATGTAATTAAATTAAATGTGACAAGTCTCTAACCTAGTTTAGCTAGAGTCTATGAACGTAAAAATCAAAACCAAACACATCGTCAGTCGATCACAAAATAAATCAAAAGAACTTAAGTTTCGTAGTTGGCTGAGTCATCTTTTCCGTTCTATCGGAGTCACGAGGAACATTGTATAGACTCTACGAGCAAAAGAGTTGATGTCTACCTCTTTAAGATGATCCAGAAGCATTACTCACTGTCACAACACAAAGTCAGTGAAATACTTAATTTTCTAAAATTTAAAATTTTCAACTCATTTGATTAGGCATATGACACTCTCTCACTTCATCATCAAACATGCGGAAAACCGAGGGTGACAAAAGTTTAAGCCAGCTATTTTAAATGTCTAATCCAGCTCTCAGCGGCATTTAAATAATATAGACTGCAGCATCTATTAAGTCTGTTGTCATACACAGAAAAAAAAAACACTTCGGCGTACTCGTACATCCGTAGTTTTTCATTTTGCATTTGCAGTTCTACTTCTTTTTTTGTATCTTCACCTCCTCCATTTAATTTTATGCAAATTTCAATTCCCGCCCAGATGGGGTTCTGCGGGCAAATTCAAATTTAATGCAGCGTCATTCGAAAATCAATAAAAGTGTGTACATCTTTTTAGGTTAAACTTGCTGCAGATTGTGTGTATCTACGAGTACATAGAGAAATGTTGGAGGTGGGAATAAATCCATTGCTCGTTTATTAAATATTCAGTAATCAACCTTTTGAAATTATTTTATGGCAAAGTTCCTTAGGTAAGACATCAATAAAGGCGGTTCTATTTTTTAACTTTTTCGCTTTAAAAATGGTAATGCGTCATAATTGTCAAGTAAGATCTTTAAGAAATTTACGAGTTTCGAGGACGAGTCGATGTCAGGTACTTGTAATATGAATTGTTAATCTCATTTCCGTTTCCTATTCCATGTGCACATGACAGGAATATGTGGAATTTGTGAACTTTAAGGACAGGTTTTTGGAGGCTTTTTAATCAAGCCAGTATGATTGTACATACGTTTATGTGCAGCTGAAAATGCTGAAAGAAAAGGAGATTTCGATTTAAAATTATGACTAAGGATGTTTTGTCTGTTTTTTTTCTTTTTAAAATGATTATTTAATAAACATTGTTCAATATTTTCTTGTTTTTTTCAAATGAACTTCTGAGTTGGCTTTGCTTACTGGCGGCCAAGCGATATCACAAAAACGACTGAGACAAGGATTATTGAACTTAGTGTGCAAATCGATTGTTGGACTGGTTTAATGGCATGTAATCTCATAGGTATTGATGTTTTGGTACCAGTTTTGTAACAGTTTTTCATTGTCTTCTTGAGAGCAAAAATCAACTCAAAAAAACCACACCAAACAGTCATTCATTCAGGGTTCATTGACCTCATTGACCTCTTTTACTACGCGTTGGTTTTGCAATTCCCAAATACGAAAGATTTACTCGTGTACTAAAAGTTTGACAAAATTGTCCACAAATTCGAGTTGCTGTACAAGCAAAAGAGTGAATCGGTCAGCATCAATAGGACCATTTTCCGTTTGGCGCACAATACTGTTTTTATTAATCTCACGAACTGCGTTAGTTGATTCGTTATTTCGAGTGAAATTTCTTTTCCAAATTCACCACGTTTCGGCAACACAGCATCCACTTTTAGTTATATTTTCCGACATTGTTTAAGCGTAGATCGTAACACTTCATACCTCGGATATATAATAATGAGCGCATAAGACTTGCCAAATCTTGGAAAAGACCAAAGAGTTTCAAGTCGATACATACGCTCCGAGCTCTACAACGCGATACCTGCATTTGTGATCCCAGGAAAACTGTTCCGGTTGTGTCGTACAACGCTCGAAAATACACCAGGTACCGTGCAGTTTGGACCCATTAGCTCCGAACTACTCCAAATTTGCACCGAATATCGGCAAGGAGATGCACTCGCATGTGACTTCTTCAATCTTGCAAGGATGTGGATACAGCTCGGAATGCAAAAATATTTTTCGACCCCCCCGGTTCAAAGATCAAGCAATAGCTGACGCGAGAAAGCTTGATCTAAATAACTTGAAGGCAGTTCTATCTCAGCTTTGATACTTCCAGGTTAGCCAAATAAGTAATTAAGTAGTAAATAAAAGCTGTAAGTGTCAAAAAACAAATATACGAAACAAAAAGAAATCAGCAGATGCCCACCCTTATATAAAGCGTTTTCTTGTGCACTCCAGAGCCAAATCAATTTTGAATCAAGATGAAAAAAACGAGCCGCATCCCAGAAGATTAATATGAAGTTCACGAATTTGGCGAACAAAAACATATTTTCCAAGATTTGTGAGCCAATTCATTCCGTTAACAAAGTGAATAGACAGATCAAAATGATAGGATATGACGCCGTACAACCTGCTCATGTAAAAAGTCTGATGACACATAAATAGAGTCTAGAGAAAAAACTGCGGAGTTAATAATGGGAGCCAACTTGCCTGCCTACAGACATCAGTTTCAATATGTAAATCACCAGCACCGGTTTAATTAAAAGATGCAAAAAGGAATTGGGGATGATAAGAGATGATGTAATCTAGTGTGAGAAGACATTTTGAACTTATTCGAACGTAAATGTAGAAATTTCAAAATCAAGCCTAAACACAAACAAATTCAGTTTCCGAAACACTATAAAGCGGAAAAAATATATTTTTGTTACAAGACAGAGTTTAAGTCTTTGGCATTGAAATTGTTGTATTTAATTTTGTCCAACCTTTACTTTTACCTTACACTTTTTCTTTCAGAATTTTTTTCTCAACTTCTTTGTAAAATATTATCATAAAACTACTTTTACAATGGTCTTGTTTGAATTGGCTTGATTAACATAACATAACATGTTGATGAAACTATTGTAATAAATTTTGATATCAAAATTGAAAAGAAAAAGAAAATGTTAAAGAATTTGTCCGAAAACGTATGAACGGCAGTGTATATATTTTAAAATATGTTTGCATCGTATAGGGAAATTGAAAACTATAAGTCAAATGGATTTTGAACTTTTTTTTATCAGAAAACTAATTTGATTTTAATCGAACAAAAAATGTAATATCGAGATAAAGGCGTTAAAATTTTTTCAATTCAAATTTTTGGATTGAAATTTTTAATTCCTTACAGAGAATACACAATTGTCAACCGGCAACTGCGTGAGTATCTTGAAAGAAACCACCTGCAACCGATTTACTTATTATTATCTTTCGAATTGCTAAAAAAATATTTAAAGAGGTCATTTCTATGACTATAAGGAGTTAAAAATCAAAGAAAAAAATCGATATTTTGAAATTTTAAAATTGTAAAAGTACCTCTAAGCAGCTGTTAAAAACATCGTAGAATAATTTAAAACCAATTTTAGGAAGACGTATATGTTTTTTACATGTTTTTGATCTCTTCGTATGCAGATCCTCTAAGCGGTCTTAGGGAAGATATTATTAGCTCCCGAAAAACGCATTGGCTAGGCTAAACGATCTTGACTATGAAACACATAATGAATGCGGTTATGGATTTGTACTTTTCTTCATAGCTTTTATAAGGTTCTTAAACGGCTTACTACTTTATTTTATTCTTCCTAATTCATTATATAATTTTTAAAATAAAATTAAATGGGGTAAGAGCTTTTAGACAAGATGGTTTAGTTTCTTAAATTAATGACTCAAAATTTAGAAGACAGATGAACAAGTAAAACTATCTCTTTTTTCTTATCAACATTACATAGAGACAATAAAATGTAAGGAAGTCCTTTTCTGGTGTTCATTATTCCTTGTTCCATACCTGTCTTCATATTTTAGTTCTTGTTAAAATGTTTACGAACACATCCCTTCTTGAATGTGCACTTTACATTCCAAGAAAACAAATCGATTACTTTACTCATCGGTGAAATTTTCACATATCTTTTTTCATTTGCTTTGTAAAATAGGAAACTCAATTCTTTCCCTTATAAATTGAAATAAAGATTCCTCATTTTATACACCCAAAATGCAATCGCAGTTGTATAACTCCATTGCAATCTGATGACATTCCAGAGCTCATATGTCACCCATGTCGATTTCTTAGTATTTCTCAGAACACAGCAGATTGCAATATCGCTTAGTAATTCAAATAAAATGCATTTTTTTTTTGTTGCTAAAAATAAAGCAAAACTTTAGCACATGCCATTTCCGGTTGTGTAATTTGCATTTGCTTTTCATATAAGTTTTGTTTTTCTTTAGTTATGTCAAAAAAAACGACACACTCCTGAACTTTGCGTTATCAAAAAAATAAATAAATTCGCATTCGTGACTCTACTTACATTGTAACGCCTTTTTGCTTATTTTAGACGTTTGTGAGCCTCATTTATGGGACGATTGCATTTATAGCAGCGTACAAAAGCAGATAAAGTGAAATTCTAATAAGCGATTGTTGAGTGCTGTTGTGATATAATGATTACGAGCAATAAAATTTGATCATATAACATTTGGTGTAGCCATACCACAATCAGTATATTGCGAAATTTACATACATATGTATATAACAAGTGTAAGCGGGTGGAAAATTCCTTTGATTGACTAAGCCTTTTGAAGTTCTTCTAATTGGCTTGATATTTGAACTTCTAAACCCGTTCGCGAGTTTTTTAAATGATTTCGAATTTAAGTAAATTGATATTGGAGCGTGATTTATACAAAAAACAACAGAAAGGGGAAATTTTTCTGAGAGGTTCTTTGAATATCTAAAACTGAAAAGAAGTTTATAAAATGTAACTGGCATGAAAGTTTGGAGTCTATAAAATAATATAGAAAAAAATAATATTTTTCTACAAAAACAAACATTGCAATGAGAAAAAATACAGTCATGAGCACTTAGAATTCATACACGAAGACTTTTCAATGGGATCATTAGGAGTGGGTATTAAGAAAACTAGAATTTGTGGAAGACCAATCAAAACATAAAACCAATTTCTCTTTGAGTTTTTTTTATATTTATAATCGCTCTCAAGGGAGGATGATTACCCTTTAGAAGTATTTTTCAACAGATGGATAAGAAGGATAAGGAGAAAATCAACGATTGCATAGGGCAACTATTATTATTGATAGACTTATGGCTACAGTACGGTCAGCCACTTAGTCAGACTAATGGACAACTCCAGTGTTGTCCCGTAATTTAAGCCCAACAGCAAAGGTTTTTGGATCAAATTCGAAAACTACGGTTCGAACCAAAGGCGAGCGATTACCAAATTGCAAAATCCATTTGCAAAAGGAATTTATAGCGCGAGTATTGTGAGTAGTTGCCTTTTTAAAGCCTTAAAATCTTGCTTCGCTAGTCCATGTCCACGCAACGGGCAAAATTGAACAACCAATGAGCACCATAACCATCGAGATCAGTTCCATAAACTACTCCTTTAAGACAAACTTTTGAGTTCTTGCACCAAAGTATGAATTTTGAAGAAGCAATGTCAATGTCTGAACCTAAAATCTCGAGGATGACGACATATTTAAGTGTTGTGGATCATAAGGGATTATGACTTCCCTTATATTTTTTTTTTAAATACGGAGAACGTAAGTAGTGGTTTAAATCTCTGTGTGATGTTTTATGGACTGGTTCGCATTGCTTCTTTTCTCGACTGTCAGCTTTCGTAATAGAGCAGGCTTGGTGACATGGAACAAAGTGGCCCGAAATGTATCATCCTATTAAAAATTGCGATTGCTTTTACAAATGACAAGTGTCAGTTTTGTTTCGATATTAATGAAGGCAGTGCCATTTACGCCTCAAATGTTATCGAGACTCATTTATTCGAGGACTTCATGGTTGACACTGTATATGTGACTGGTGCGCTCACGTGGTATCAACAGCAAGCACTCTTAAAGAAAATTTTACCGATATTATCTAATTGAAAAATATTTAAAGGACTTGTTCAACCATATATTAGTTTCTTTGAAAAATTCTTAAAAAGACGCTTCAATACCTTTCAAAGATTATTGTTTTATTAAAAAACTAGCACTCCCTTGCGACCTCAATTTTTGTTTATTTTTCACACTGAATTCTATTATTTTTCTTTTCTTTATCCATTTACTCTTAAATCTTAATCATTATATTATTAGTACTATAAGAGACTTAGTCTTGATGTACACTACAAAATGTTTTAGAATAAATGAATAATAATTATGAGACTTCGTTCGCGTAGATTTTGTGTACGTAGAAAAGATTTTTTTTGAACTCAAAAAGGTCTACTCGCCGTGCGCTCGTATTTTTTCTTCAAAAAAAAATAATAATTTGAAAATATTAAATATTTCCTACTTAAATTACCCTGACGGATTGAAATTAATTTTTGATGTATACATTCAAATGTATATCAACAATTTGTACATAAACTTTAAAATGTAGAGATATGTCATTGCGGACTTTTTTATAGAATTTTTTCAGTTCTTAAACGTTTCTGTTACAACAAGCGTTTGCAAAAAACTATCATTATTTCCACCAATTTACTCGCATAATCGCACCGAAACACCTTTTAATTGAAATGCGATTATTTTGTAGCATTTCATTCATTTAATTCATTGATTCCTTGTAAATATTAGTGAAAGAAATTTTGAAATCGGCTGAGTAGTTTCGTAGATCACCTCATAAAAACAAACAAACATAACCTCTTTATAATATTATGTTGAAAAATGTAAAATGTCCAAACACATTTTCGATGGTTTCGACCTCTATTTGTCAAAAATGTATGTAGATTGACGATTTTTTTTTAAAGAACGTAAACGTCTTTAGATTTAATTTAAAATAACAGCCCACAAAACAAGTTTTACGGCTTTGAATCAGCGGCAAATTTTGGCACGAACTTTGGCACTGTGGCCATAGCTCACCAAAGTCCAAACCCTCAATTTTTGGCCGTAAAAATGGCTATAACATTTCTTCCATTGTATTCTTGCCCGTTGAACGTAATCTTTTACAAAGCTTCAGAAATGGAAACACGGCTCATCTGAAAAGATAATTTCTTGGGCAAACGAAGTGGGTACCTATTTTTGTTATGTTATGTTATATTCCTGCATTTCATGGTTCGATAGCACCTTGTTAGTCTACTGATCAAAATTCTCCTCAAGCCAGTGCAACAGATGTTCGGTTGCTGAGATTACTGGCGCTTTGTCCTTTTATGGCAACGAATGTAAAATTCTCTCCGCAACGCACAGGATGAACATGGGAATATGTTCGCTGATCAATCAAATCAAATCAGCAAATCAGTTTCCTGATCATATTCCACTTTAAGTGTGTGCACCAGCTGCAGCATTATTTCGATCGAAATTCGAAATTCACCCCGTTTCGGCAACAAGGACTTAGCTTTTCCTACCTGAATCCATTTCGTGTCACAAAAATTAATGTAGCCTTTAGTTTTTGCCGCGTAAAAAAGTTGTCTGTGTCAAAACAACATAAATGATTCAAAATTATTCCAATAGTTTCTGGGCCACCCTATTTCAATTCCCCTTCCAGTTATGTGCAAATCCGCCTGAATTCTAAGCCTACATACATTCCGAATATATCACCTTGATTGTCATCTAATTTCAGAAAAAAATAAACAGCCAAACGAGGAAAATTATTAAAACTTTCGCAATTCGAAATGCTACTGCATTCATGAGGTTCCATTTCCGCCCCTCATTAAGCGCTAAACCTTAGGGTAAACACACGCATCGCGGCAGCACATCCAACTGTTTTGCAAAATCTTACTAAACAGAAAACTATTTCGTAATTAACGTGAATGGGTATACATATGTACACAAAACCAACCTCGTAGTCGTTGCACTTGTGCGGATTTTCATATGTCTGCCTAAAGCCCCGAGCCCATATCAAGCCCAGCTAAATATCCACAGCAGTTGCTTCCTTACACAATCCTATTTAAAGCCATTTAATTTAGCGGATTCAACAGCACACACAATAAAAGCGAGCACTGTGGCGTATGTGCACTTTTTTCATGCCTTATTTCTGTGCCGTTCATTTATTTGCATTCATCAAGAAAGTTTTCCGTTTTCCAACTCTTAAATAACAGTGGATGGGTAGAAAATTAAAAACTTACACAAAAGTAAAACTACCCACGAATGCAAATTAAACTACAAATAACAAACAAGCTCTTCTCGAGGAAAATCATAAAAAAGAAATTATTTATTTTTCCTGTTTAAAGGGTGATGTAGTGGTTTCGAAAACGTTTTTTTTTCATGTTCAAAACGCCAGTGTTTGAAGAAATACGATTAAATGACAGCTGATCAACGCGTATGGGCTAGACGGTGCAACCGGCGAGAGGCTTTTCTTATTTTTGATTTTATTGCTTCAGTCGATGCTGGCTTTTGGCAGTCAATGTCAAGGTTGCCGGACGGACGACAACCGTTTGGTTTTTGTGCTCTGTCGGGGGAAAACGCCGGAAAGAAGATTTTTTTTATTGACAGCTGGCAATAGGGTGGACAATGACTGAGAAAAGCTTTTGTTTGTATTTTGATTAAAAATAAAATAAAAAAAAGGTTGGGGTTGACTTGTTCCTTCGGTCACAGCTTCGTTAAGGGTTGTTTTTAAGTTAATTTTGTGTACGTCCTAAGACAGAATAGAGGGCAAACAGTACATGAAATCTATTTCGGTCTGAAGTAATTTCAAATATTGGAGATATGCCAGAGTTTTGCGGGACATTGCACTTATTTTAGAATAGACAAAATTTGGACGTCAATTTCGTTAAGAGATATTTATCTGTGGTCGCTTTATGATTTTTGTTTCTTTCCTTCAGATCCAAATTTGAGCGCTGTGATTGCATCCTAACTTTCTTCAAAAGTATATGAGATTAGAATCAGAGGCTTTGAATAAAATAATGCGAACATGAGGACAGGTATGAAGGTCGAGAATAACAAGATAAGATTTGTGTTATTTAACGGAACGAATGAGCTTCGGATCAGGTCGTCTATATTTTTGAATTGATGACATCAGTGCAAAGCGTACACCACGAGACTATGTTAAGTTTCATGTGTGCTTTCTGGTTTTGCCTCATTCAAGAAGCACAAACCTACGAAACCAATTACGAGCCTGGTCAGAATTAACTTAAAATTTAAGCTTATCAAGAACTCAAACCGTGAACTCTTAACGAAAGCGTTGATCTTGTGGCTCTTATGGATTTCTTAGATCTGTCGATTCGAAGACCAAATTGTTTTTGAACAATTAAGGCGCATCCGCCACACTTGCACTCACAATTGAAAGAGTTCTCAGTATAATGCAACAAAGTTCCATCGTCCAAATTGGTAAAGCATGAGGCCCATATCAGCGGAATGGAATCCGTGCTTTCTGCAGTAAAAATATTTTACACTTTACAGCGATCCGAAGAAGATTCCGTCTTCGGTGCTCAAGAAGTTGTTTCAAGCTCTCAGAATCAGTAGCCGACGTAAAAAGACTAATTTTAGCGGTATAGATCTGTTAAAATTGCCTTGGGAATTACTTTTGTAGTAACTTGGGTTACTTCTATAAGCTGCATTAAGCAAGATCCCTTTGCCGCTCAGGAACTCCGGCACTACTAGCGGAAAGTGCAACGCTAAAGCTACCTACTGTCTCAGCCAATATAGTTCCCCACAGTTGTTTAGAAACGACCTGGCAAGCATATATGCACGAGGGATGATCCAAAATTTATGATAATGAATACGAACCAAGGTGATAAAACTTAAAAAAAATATTTATTGACATTAAGTCCACCTTTTTCCCAAACATCCTTGGACAGAAACTTTGTCGTGACTATACCAAAACCACTCAACAGCGGCCTACAATTCGCTCTCATCTTCAAATTTCTTGTCCCCCAGGTGTTCTTTGAGCCAAGGAAAGAGGTAGAAGTTTCTTGGAGCTATAGGGCGAATAGGGCGGTTGTTCAAACAGTTCGATTAATGTTTCTTGAATTGCAGCCTTGTGAACGGGTGCATTGTCTTTGACGTTTACCGCGTCTTTTTTCATTTATATCTTCCCGCAATCTTGTTATTTGGTCTGCGTAGAAAAAAAGGTGATATAGTGGCTCCCTTTTTTAAATATTCAACAATGATTCCTTCAGGATTCCGAAAAACTCATGACACTTTGAATATCTTCGGCGTCGACGTAGAGAGCTGCTTCTGTGTCATAGATTGCTGTTTGGTTTCTGATCTGCTTGGAAATTTCGAGAGTCGCTCTTGAGATGTCGACTCATTTCTTCTTTTGCTCGTACAGAAATCTTTTCATATTTAATTCGCTGGCAAGGATTCTAAGGACTCATTCACTAGAACTTATTAAACATTAAAAGGTGATGGTGATCTACGGCGGTGGCCAACTGCATTAAGGTTCTTAATGAACTCGGCGAGCATCACCAAGACAAAATCGCCTGGGTGCTTGGCTGCAGAATCATTGAGGCAGAGTAGCTCAGTATAAGGACCACAACTGTGCGTGCCACTATGTGTAGTGTAAAATACGATTGTCATATCAATCTCGTACCGAGAGAAGAATATACCTCGAGATACGGCTACTAATATTCTACGACCAAAAGCTAAATTCTAAAAATGTGTTCAGCGTCAGACTTTCAATTTGGTGAATTGATAGGCTCCAGGTACGAGTTCTGGAACAAGCCTTCATGTTTCGAATCCGGTAGAATATCTAGTAGTTTGAAGAAGAGTTTATGAAGATGATGTCATTGGTTCTGTTGTGAAGGCATGACAAAACTAGCCCTTCATGGTGTATCAACAATGGGAAATAAAATACTGCGAATCATGTGAGTGTAAATAATTGCCATAAAAATCAAACTCTCCGTCCCTTCTTGACTTCGAGATTCAAACCACAGCGCACTCTTAAAATACTCCGATAAGAAATTATATAACAAACTGGCCTCAATAAATAAGAAATATAAAATAAAAATATTGCTTACAGGTTCTTTATAAACTAATTTTGAATTGCTAGAAAGTGCACATCAACTTGAAATGCTGACTAACAAACTTATTTTTTGTGGACCATGAATCACCGAACCGCTTTCAGCTAAATCTTTTGCACGCATCGTTTGAATGCTTTAATTAGTAAAACAATAGAAATATAAAAGCAAATCATATATAATTGCTAACTAAAGTCAAATTTGCAATAATTTTTCCACATTTTCTATTCGCTATGTCTAGTCTGTCATATTCGCTTGTTTGTTCTTGATACAGGGCGGACAAGTAGCCGTTTTCAATTATATAAATCAATATAAATCAATAATTTTATAAATCGGTACGATTCGTCAATTACATCACGGATTAAAAAGTTAGAAATAACACCTTCCGCTATTTAAGTTTACACGCAAGAACAATTCTAATTTTTTTATGTTCGTGAAAAATATATCAAAACAAGAAAGGCGACTCAAGATGTGTGAAACCGTTTTTGTTCAAGATGAACGCATAAATTGAGTCATGCAGGTTTCCATGACGCAGTTAATTTTCTAGGTGCATGTCTATAAAGATGTTTCTTTGTTAATTCAATGATCTTGGAAGTCATTTTTGAAAACCAAAAAAAAAAACATCAGGAATAACATAAGAGTTAAAAATCAAAATTTTACCTCAAGTTGTATGCTTTTTGATCTGGGACCAGTTTTAAAACAGAGACTAATAAATTGCTGAAGTTGCTGTATTTGTGTGATCCAAG
The DNA here is from genome assembly GCA_963555765.1 of Orthonevra nobilis. Classification (NCBI taxonomy): domain Eukaryota; kingdom Metazoa; phylum Arthropoda; class Insecta; order Diptera; family Syrphidae; genus Orthonevra; species Orthonevra nobilis. The sequence goes on from OY743224.1 coordinate 151,238,143, forward strand.
TCTTTTAAGGCCTAGATTCTTTCCACAATCGTCTTGCTTAATTTATTGTCGAGCTCCACTATTTTGGCGATGAATTCCTTAACTTTTTCATATTTTTGATCTTCATATTTGATCAACGATTTCATCGCTTTTCTTTCAAGCCGGTCATCGAGGACATGTTAAATAATAAAGCACTAAAAACACAAAACGGATGTACACTTGTTTTTTTTTCTGAACTTCTTTAATTACTATGTCTAGTACTTTTCCGTAGTCGTATTCGAGGAAATTGTTGATTTCCAAATCCTGCATTATACTGGCGCAAAGAAATCTGAGCATTTCTCCTTCTCTGAACCATGAAATTTCATAGCAGCTCCCAGATTTCAAGGTTAGTATCAGTAACCGAAAAGAATATTATTCGGTGACTAAGCCCAGATCGTGCCAATAGACAAAGTCTTCGCATCCCAGGGACCAGGTTTCGTGAAAGAGCGAAAAACTGGTTCAAAGACAAAGACAGCCGCGGATGGCGGAAAGTTAAGTCTACACAATTTAAAAAAGTGTGACCGGGAATGTAAGTGATGAAAACCAGGTTCAGTATATAAGTTTGAATGCCACTTGCCTTTCTTTGTTTTACTTTTTTTGAATTTCAAGTGACCTTTTGGTCTGCAAAAGCAATTGGGTTCGAACCAATCAAGAGCACTGCTCTTACAACCGTTTCAACAAAGCTGATAAAACGCTCAATTGCATAAGCAATACTGGGGGCCAGTTTCTCAACCGCGGTGGACAACACAGTTTACGCCTGCCTCTCAATTTGAAATCATTCGAATTCTTGTTTTCAAAAACGACCCAGTTTCTTCTCCTCTCCCGATGTCATGCACGCATGCAACAAAAAGTACAAAACAAAATTATTCTTTATCATTTCAATTCAAATGAATTATAAAAAAAAAACATATTTGCTGGACTCATGGTCAAAGTGCGTTTGTTCTCCTTTAAGCGGCGACATAGTGCCGAAAGACTCTTAAATTGGATCAGAACATTCGATCCAAATTTGTGAGAGGTAGTTCAATGCCCTTTGTTCATATGAAGATATGCAAAGGTGTGTTCAAACATTTGACAGATGCAATCAAAAGTATCAGGATCATAATTGAAGTACATTATGATTCCTTACAGTACTTTAATTTTGTGCTGAGATGATTTCTGTAGCAAAATCTCTGTGAGTAGTAAGCGAGGAAACGCATTACATGATGATATTAATGATTCGAATTTCTTTTGCATAAATCGTGTACGAAACCCCTTCAGTTCATCAGGGTTTTCCGAACAAGTATAAGTTGCGTGGTTGCACACGCAACTTTGTCGTCGTTTTATTGAATTTCAAAATGCAATTAGAACCAAACTTTATCTTATTATTCCGTTATCGCACTGGAATACAATAATTTCCCTTCATCTTTCACCAAGATGTGGAATGATTAACGATTTTCCTCATGGGCCTGAAAATATAAATAATGCTCACACTGCTGACAGAAAGTGTCATCTGATATAAGACATTTAGCTGTAGAAGCCATGGCTATTGTTGACGTTTTCTTCATGCGATTATTCACTTCTTTGTATGTCCTTATGTATTTTTTGTGCTCGTAGGCTTATCTCTTTGTATCTTATTTAGTTTACGATATGTGTGCACTTGTTTAGTGACAAGTAAACTGCTGAATGAAACTTTTGAATTCCTTGTCACAAAGTTTTATCGCTCGATTATTTCAGACGTATAAAAATTTGCAGCTATTCATAAATGCGTTCAAATAAGAATATACATTTATGGAAATGGGGTAAAACTTTATAAGAGAAAAAAATACGAGTTGCCCGAAGACACTGGCATTACTCTTCGCTATCATTCGCTACGCGAGAGTTCTGCCATGTGAAACAACACCTTATTCTGGGTCCGGTTTGAATTTGATATATTTTCAACGTGCTTTTCTGTAGAATAAATCAACTTAAAACTACTTAATACTGTTTGCTACCATAAGTAGGTTAACAAAGTCGAATTCCTTTATTTTCATAATGACCACATGTTTTTAGTGGGTTCGGGGTTCTGAGCGGGCCATTCCACGACATAAATATTGTTATCCTGAATGTATTTGAAGACAATTTTTGTGCGGTGGATTGAGGCGTAATCTTGTTGCAGGATAAAATCATTACCAATAAAATTCTGCCCTTCAGGTATTATCAAATCTTTCAGAATATTAAGGTAGACCGCAGCTGTGACTATACCCTCCAATATGACACCGTTAGAACAAATGCATCACATCATTATGCCTTTATATTGGCCTTTAAACGTCGGCTTAACGCATTTGTAAGCAAGTTCTTCCTCTTTGTGGTAGAATCATTAGGGTAAGACCAAACGAGATCACATTAAGATTAATTATTTGAAACAATATAGTACGCTTTTTTTCAATCTATAGAGAACTCGTTTCTACAATTCGCAATGAACTGATTTTTCATATCCACGCTGACCATGTGGTGAAAAATTTATATCACATGTATAATTCATCCAATCCTGAGACCAGGATTTGTGTAAAAAAAGACGTATGATTACATTGAAATGTGATAATATTACGTTTTCCCCTGATTTTTTTTCGTGCGTAAAAGTTACATTTACACCAGAACTCAAAAACAATTGCATGCTTGAATTCAATTTTAAATGTACACAGTATTCCAAACTGTGGGAAAAATCTCGTCGGCCGAAATCCAAAGAGATCATTCTCTCTACAATAGGATATTCCTTTGGCTATCCCGTCGAAACGAGGATTTTAATGTCCTTAGAATAATTAACCTAAATAAGACTACACTATTTTAACTTAAATAAACCTTACTTATACTTAGACTGAATCCAGTCAGGAAGTTTTTAGATACTTAGTAAATGAGCTTGACAAGATATTATCCATAGCTTATCCAGCTCATTATCAAAGATGCTGATATTACATGTCAGAATTCAGCCTGCTCCTAACCTATCGTTGTTTACCTTATGCTTGTCAGATACCAGAGTTAAATGTCTCATAGTGAATACGCTTTTCTGTTGCCCTTCTAGCATGATATGATATATTAAAGAGTACGTTCGCGAGGTCCGATCAATTGTCATTTGATCCAAGTAGAAGAGTGCCTCCGGCGGAATATGTCCACTTACCATACAACTTATGAAACATCAAGGGTTAGGATTAAAACCTGAAATAAGTTCGTTCTCGATAACGTTTGCTGATCGCGCGTTAGGGTTACTCGCAAGATCAAGAACAACATTGTCAATTCATGATAGACCTGAGGCATACAATACAATTTTGTTCTATATTGTCTATATAGAATCTCTTCTTTGAACATAACATTATCGACCGAGCGTTGCTGTTGGAGCGCTTCTGATTCGTCGTTTTGACAGTAGTCTTTTTTTTTTATATCCCTTTCCAGATGCCCTCCGATTTTGACGAGTACACGATGTGCATATCGTCTGTTTAAAGAATCATCGACTCATAAGACAAGAAAGGGAAGACAGAAGGACAGATTAGGAAAGATTATGCATTTTCGTACATAACGCAGATATGTTTAAGTACAATGCAGGTATGAAAAGTCGAGTAGCAGTGCGAAAACCTTTATTACGAATTAAGGATGATGATGGTTCCATAATACCATAGTGTAGGGATTTTTTTCTTTCTCTTGTTTTGGATGCCGAACCCGTATCGATGGAATTATAAATAAAGAGAAGTGTAGACAGAGCTCTGAATTTGTGATGTGGCCTACCCAATACAGCGAACTCAACATAGGAAAGCTGCTTTGGGAATAAATTGACTAAGACTTAAGGAGAAACTAGCTGTGGCCTGAAAACTAAAGCGTGCCTAAATTGAAGCTCGAATAATGCAAGGACGAGGTGGATTTTTCGACAGAAAATACGTCTTGCTCTATATCGATAGCCCCCTTTTTTAAAGTTTATAATGTCGGTCAGTAGGCAACAAAAGCTAATTTTAGGCTTTTTATGGAAAATTTTTTATAAATTAATTCGAAACATTGTAATATACTCGGTTTATTGTTCATCAAGCGTTAATGCTATCTTACTAAAAAAACATACATTTGAATGCCACTAGCTTATTTCACTACTTAAAATAGGTTTTTTTTTTAAATCTAATTCACGCCTATTCCTTAAGGCAAGACTGTCAATCGCTGGCCGGAAGTTGCAAAATAAAACACTTAAATGTTAAGTGAACAAAATTTATACAACACGCAAAAAGTACCGACGCTGTTCGTTGCCCCAAAATCTCCCTTTCTAACCAAGGAAAGCCGTGCGCCCCCATAACCCATATTACGTTGCACTCCACCCCTCGCATCACTTAAATGCAATTTTTTTTCCCGGCATTGGATCTCTGCGCGTCCAGAAACTTCTACACAGCCATTTCACCACGTAAAGCTGTTGATGAAACGCACAGTGTGACATTTCGATGGTGATTCCCCTGGTAACACTTCCCATGTGATTACATAAACTCTTCCAAGCTCCAAACAGAAGAACCAGAACCCTTTCACTCAACAACACACGACGAACATGTGCGTTTTTTCGCCATCACCTCGGAAGCTGTTTGGCATTGGCTGGCTTCATGACTTCAACAGTCCCCCACCACACCACTCCAGCTGATTTCGAGGTGATAGCTTGCGACACGAACACACAAAAGATATGCTAATTACCCGGCTACATAACCTCAAAAAAATGAAGAGGAAAAAATTATCACAGACCTGACAAATCGTCACAAGTCGAAGTCGAATTTGTTTATGACTAAATTGTTATGTAAATAAATACAAAAAAAAAAATAGAGCAGCGCCAAAAAGGTGGAGAATGCTCTTGCCTACCACAATGCCTGACAGATGAGGAAAAGCTCACTCACCAATCGACCGGCGGCTCCAAAGGAACGTCACATTCTTTTGGGGAAAAATCAATAAGCCCCAGACTCGCGTATTCGATTCGGGCACGGATTAGAATTTGCAAATTGGTTCTCCACTTACCTCGGAATTTTTCTTAGGTCAGCATTATTGTTGTCCGGATTCGGGGCGAACCAAATCTCCAACAATTTCTCCACACCCTCAAAATAATGCATCGAATTATTGTTTATTACTTCATTCGCCGCCATAATACGAATTTAGGAAGTCTTTCCCCACGATTTTCCTGATTAGAATGGTCTCGTTAGGTCCTTAGCTAGTTGGAAAACGCGACTTTTTATCTTATATTGGCAACGGGAAAATTTTCCCTTTCTTATTTGATTTTCAGCTGATCTCACAAACACACATGCACGCACTTGCACCTCTCGAATGGTTGGTGAAAGATATTCGAGAAGAAAAAAAACGCAAAGCAAAGAAAAAAAATAGAAACCGAAAGGAAATAGATGACACGGGACCACCCTTTGCTCCACACAATTTTTTTTCGCAACGAATGAAAAGGAAAGAGCAACGGTATTTAAAAAAAGAAACCAAACGAAAAATTGTTCAGTTTTGTTTTTTTTTTCGTCTATTCAGTGATGCACTTGCACTGAATTTCTTATTAATTTGAAAACTTTTCGTTTCTGGAACAACGGAATTAAGCAGGGTTCCACAAGGATTGGCCGCGAGAGAGGGACACTCTCGACTGCTGGTCTTTGAAGAGGAGACGACAACCGCTAGAAATGATCGCTCAACGAAAACTGAACAGCGAAAGGGCAACACAAAAAGGCGAAACTGAAAATTTGCTTCCTCCCTCGATTTTGAATTTACCGAGAGAATTTATTTGGTTGTTCTTGTTGTTGTTTTGCTGGTGGAGTAGGGGAGTGGTAGTGCGATTTTCGGCCGCATGGTGGAAACGTGTGACAGTTTATATGACACTTGTGGAGAAAAATTGGCGTTGCCAGCTAGCATGTGGTGAATAAATTTGCTAGTTAAATTTGAAATGACATGTGACAAGTAGCTGGGATTTTTGCTCGTTACCTCCGAACAGAAAATCACTTATGCAATTATCAATATACGAAATGGGAAAAACACTCTTCCGAAATTGCTTTATATTCGACAAGGAGAAAGGGAAAGCGTAGGGGTATGAATGGCATTCAATCCCGTCCGAGGAAGTAATTATGTCAACCAAGTCAACAGGATGAACTGTTAAAATATTGCCAAATATGTTCGAGTATGAATCATTTGTCAGGTTTGGAAGGACGAACGCACGGCCGTCTATTGAAATATCAGGTCTTACCGTTCCATCTGAAGGCATTCATGTGTCTTGGAAGGACTATTTGAAGTCGCCTATGACACCACTCTTCTCGCTGAACTACATATAGTGGTGGCCGAATTCAAGATCCAGGGAAAACTGATCTGAACTGCTATAGTTTCAACCAAGAACTTCCGGATTGTATTAAATCGGCACGGGATTCCAACAAGATGCAGTGTCATGCGATTTAAGCTTTTCCTTGAATCGATATTGCGACAAAAAATTGTTAGCATGAATGGCAATGTATTTTTCAAGTGGTTGTTGAGAAACGCAGACCATATTAACATCATCACTCGCAACTTACATGCCGTCATCAAATTTTAAACGGCGATCGAAAAGTGGCCTGAAGAGGTGGTTTTATAAAAAATAAAAAAAAAATTCATGGCGTCAACTGAACGTCACAATATATATGCTTAACAAATGACACTTGTCGTAAACAATCGATACTACTTCTTTCTAAACAACTGGGATCATAACTCCTAACAGGAAGGACCAAAATTAATGGAAAAAACCCTTCTTGATCCTAACGCCAATATGAGACTGTACAGAGAATTAAAAAAAAAACTTTAGTTTTACGTACAGAAATTTATACAATGCATCTCTGTTCCTCAATTCGGTTCAAATCCCGAAATATTGTGGTATGGCGTTAGACACAAATTTAAATGGAATAACGTTAAAAAAAAGCGTGAAAGAAAGCATTGGCTTGTCGGGAGAGGTTGTATTACAAACTTCTTAAGCCTTATTGAACGTCCGGTATACAACTACGGGTTTGTACCAAACCAAGCAATAGACCGTTTACAATAAATTTAAGAATAAAACAGTAAGAACAATCGTACCCACTGCTCTATGGTTTATAAGAAACAGCGACATTCACAGAGGTTTGGAAATTGGTACCATGTCTTACGAAGTAAGTAACTTTACTCGCCTCAACGATCACTGCAGCAACGTAATAATACGAACTTTGGACGAAACTAACCTTGCGCGAACTTCTTTTTTATTATTTTCACAATCTGTAAAGTGGGCTGTGCCAATCGGCGATTTTGTAAGGCACTATCATCCTTTTGACCATAGGATTCGTTGCGGTAAATAATTGCGTTGTGAGACTTTCACTCAATAGATTTAAGCTTTACGGATGTCCTTCAAACAAATGTTTCTAAAATATTTAAATTAATTTAAACAAACTAATATCTAATTGGAAAATAGAAAACTTTATTCATAACAACAATACCATTAAAAATGTTAGCATACTAAGAAAATATGTTTTAAATTTATATATATTTAAGAAAGGACACCGTAAGAGAAGATGTATATCGGAAAGATATTAAGAAAAATACAGAGAATCGTTGCACAATAAATTTAGGCTCTATTTTTCGAAAGGCGGAACCCATCCGCCGAACTCTTTTTCCAGTTCTTCAGCTACAGCGAGACACAGTCTATCGCAATTCTTCGCTGCTACAACTTGTATGCCCAGCGGCATTCCTTTTGAGTCTAATCCCATCGGAACCTTAAACAAAAACAAAACCAATTGGTTACTTATATAAAAAGACAGGCTTAATATTTCTTACCTGCGTAGATGGAACGCGAAGAACGTTAAAAATACTAAAGTAGCTGAAATCCATAATTTTTACGAGTGGATAATAGTGGAATGGTGCGGTTCGTGGTGAGCTATGGAAGAACAGAACTCCGTCGTCACCCAAGAGTTCTTGTAATGCTTCGCCGCATTTCTTTGTAGCTTCTTCCATGAGCTCAGCCTTTTCGCTGGGGAGTATTCCATCGATGAGTGAAAATATAGCCGCCATTGTGAACTCGCTGCGTCCAACGATTTTCTTAAAGAGCTCAACAAATGGATTTAGAGTAGCTCCATTGCCAAGAAGCTTATTGAAATTGGCTGGTTCGCGTGTCATCCAATAGCGCCAAAGTTTTCCACTAATCTCTGTGCCCGGCAGGCTAGCTTGTTTGACGTCTTCACCGGTGAGGTCTGAAAAGTAGCGCGTCACTCTGAAAAGAAAATAAACAACTTATAAATCGTGTTACTTCTGCGAATCTCGATGACGAAGACTAAATTCAATTACGTATGTAGGTACAAATTTCTTGGTAGATTTCGTGTGAACAGTGCCTCAATGGTTCTCATTTGTGTTAAGAGGTACTGGATAATTTACACAGCAGGGTCTTTAAACTGTACAGAGATATCGATACAGTACAAAAAAAAATTTGTCCATTCTATAAGGTTGCAGGAGGCTATGAACATAAAGGACCAATCGAGTAATCGCTATGCTGTTGGGTCTGAGGTGTAAAATAAAAGACGCCAGACTTAACTCATTCATATACGGCAACTAATCTTATTCAAAATATTAAAATAATTATTTATCTCTAAGATCCCAGAAAGACAGGGAAGGCTTTTCGCAAAACACTGACGAAAAAAATGTTGTTCGATGGGTTCTCTCACCATCAGAGCTGGCCATTTTCCACTGGTGTGACGGATTCTCATAGACTAAAACTTTTCCATTTTCAGACATGACCGACTCTGGGATTGCTTTTAGCATTACTTCAGGGAGCGGTGCACCTTTTCATAGCCTCTATCGGCTGCAGTCTTAACGCATTTCGAGCTTCTGATGCAAAAGTTTGGTCCATTTATCATTGGCACGGTCCGTTCTGGTTAAGCTCTAGTTGAGGTAACAGCTGACATTGACATCTGAGACAATACCATCATTGAGACACATGGTCTCTCCGTTGGGCTTTTCTTAAGACAACTGCTGAGTGAGAAAGAGAGTTGCTTTCGTGTGCGTTGTTGTTGGTCATGCTGCGTTTTGAACATAATATTCTCGTCCCGACTGGAGTTCAAGAGTTCATTATACGGCAGAGCTGACCCAAGTTAGCTTTGAGATCGTCAGTGAGAACAGGAATTCCAAATTACACGGCAACAGCAGCGAATTCTCTCCATTCCAGTCGAGTTTTTTTGTTTTCGTCTGAAAACTTTTGTTCAAGTCCATTCGTATTTGAGAGGGATTCCAGTTTCGCAGCGACAGTTAATAGATCCCATACGATCGCTCAAAGTTTTTACGAGATCTGCGATCGAAGAAAGGTGATCCTTATGAAATTTATCAATTTCAACTCGGATGATTTCGATCATTGTTTCAGGCTGTTTATACCAGGCTTTTTAGAGCGGGATAGGAAATTACGCAGCAGCGGCAGATCCAAATTGCGTCGGTGTTCGTGCTGGACTTTTTCCACTGAGCTCGTATAAATTTTGCACAATAAAAAATTGTTTGTTTCTTTTATATGACAATAAAGTTAAACCGAATGCAATCTTTAATTTAATTTATTTCATTTAAAGCGAAATGTTTATTTCGTTTGAACTAGGTTTAAAAGTTAAGTTTTTATTATAATTGTAAAACAACACTGAGTAAGTATAGAACACGTCTTATCACTTTGCGATTGAAAAGCATTGGTGTAGTGGAAGATGAAACAAAAAATGCGGTATGAAAACGAATTAATATCAAAAAGGAAGGGCTCTAATCCAGTTATCAATTTCTCTGGCAAGCAGTATTTTTTTTTTAAATGCAAACGGTTTCAGGAGACCGAGTACTATGGGTAGACACTAGACCAATTAGCATTTGGCTCGTGATGCGAAACGTTTCCAACATTCAGGACAATCCTTCGTTAGCTGTGCTTGAAAATTACTCAATTTAACACTCACCTGAACATAATAGATTGAGCCTCTGCATTTACTGGATTGCAGCTGGGCATGTCGTTGTTTGGAATGTAGAAGTACCTTAACTTTGCTACATCGACCTTCGCATCAAGTTGTAGTTTGTCCAAATTTGCAGGATCTGCAATAACCTTATGAAAATTCCCTCCATTAATCGTTCATCTAAAAAAATATATTTTGTTGATTTACTTTAAAAATTGGCATCAAATCTTTGGCGTATCGTGACATTGGACCGGCAACAACCATAGTCTCCGTCTCTTTGCCAGTACGGAATGTACATCCCCTTGTATTCACGGCTCCAACAGTTGGCTTATGACCAAATACACCGCAATTGAAAGCAGGAATCCGAATAGAGCCTCCTATATCGGTACCTGTAAAGGAACTAGTCAAGAACAACTCATTTTAAGGCTCCATTAGTCCTACCCAATCCGAATCCAGTAGCACAAGCAGCTATCAAAGAAGCCTCTCCGCCGGACGAGCCGCCAGCCGACCTTCTTGTGTCGTAAGGATTGTTTGTCTGACCGAACAATGAGTTACGCGTTTCAATCCATTTGTTCACTTCCGGTACGTTTGATGTTGCAATAATTATTGCTCCGCTTTCTTTCATTAGTCGCACGCATTCCGCGTCAACGTTCGATTTTGCATTACGACGTGATATGAGCCCCAGAGTCATCAGCTTTCCCTTCACTGATGTGCTGTCCTTGGTGGTGAAGGGAACTCCCAAAAACGGTTTCGCTACAAAATCTTTCTCACTGATTTTCCCACTGGCAATCTGATCATCGATCTCTTTCGCTTCATCCAGAGCGTCTTCAAATGGACCATCGACAACTGAATTCAACAGCGGATTGACTTGCTTCATTCGTTCGATGTAAGCGTTCACCACCTCGTAGACTGTCACTTTGCGGTCTCGTATCAATTGAGCTAGTTCGACAGCGCTCTTGGAGCACAACTTCTGGTCGCCAGAATTCAAGGGGGGACAACGTTTTCTCTCGCCTAGATACCATCCAAGACCAAACTCCAGCGCTGCGTCTAAACACATGTGAAAGACGACCAATAGGCCCTTCAGAAAATTACCCCACAAGCAGCCCATTTTCGATGGTGTCCTGTTTCGACGATGTCTCTGTAAAGGAGCATAAATATAATGAAACAACAAAGATTATGTTAGAAAGAACAAAAACAAGTTGTGTAAAAGCCGGCTATTTGTATAGGACAAGACCTGTTCCAGCTTTTTTTTAATCCGTTGTCTGATGATGCAATCGTTTGCGAAAAATTATTTTTCCGCGAAAGCAAAGTAAATTTTTTTTATATAATGTAGCTACAGGATATCCAGTAAAAACCAAAAATTAAAATCACACCAAAAAGCTCTACTTTGTTGAATTTCGACCCTTGAACCGTCGCACCAATATGTTACCAAGTACTTACCTTTCTACTGAGGCTTCTATCGGATTGTGGTTCACGTTCACGCTCTCTGTCTTTCCTGTGCTCTCGCTTTCTGCTGTGGTGTTCATGGTGCGAACGACGGTGTTTGTGACGACGTCCATCGCCCTCACGCTCCCCGCTCGATTCAATCGCATTGTTATCTTTAATTACGCTCATTTTGCACTCCAAATAAAGCAATACAATTGAAATTTGATATGTTAGATATTAATGCGATGCAAGTGCTAATACAGCCACGCGTGTGGACAATACCAGGTAAATTTTTGGACTTCGTCCGGATCGTCCGCTAGTTATGGAAATTTGCTCGTCCAAGTCATTGAATTTAATGAGTTGGACTGCTTTGGTCGAGCTTGTAGGACAGGTTAGCCTAATACACCTGTGTTGTTTTCATTTTTAAGTTTCCCCGCCAGCCCCACTTCTGTTTCTGTTTTACCTTTTGTGTTGCGGAAGAGAAAGTTTTTTTTATTTCAAACAAATAAGAATTTGACACATAATAACAAAAAACAGATGGTTTTGGGGTGTGTTCAGTGGACACTGGAATGTTGATTCTTTTAAACTGCTTGTGGTGACATCTACTAGTGGAAATTAAAAGGTGGGCTTCTTGAATCAGCTCTGAGCTGAATTAGCTTTTAACTTTTCTTCCCATTTTGCATTATTTACCCGATCATCGTTGATCGTTCATCGATTAACTTTCCCGTTTGTCGAAAATTGGAGACTGAGTTAAGACAGTTGGGACTCTTTTAAGCGTGGTAAATAAGTGGCTCTCAAAATTTAACTTTTTGTTAAGTAAATGCTATATTTTTAAACTAATTTGGTGTTACTGAATACGCAAACACGAATATATTTTTAACTTTTATTCAAAAAATATGCCTAGCATAAAAAAGTACTTCTTCTTCTTACACGGCTAACGATCCTGGTAAGATCAGAGCACTTCTTCCAATTGGTTAGACAAAGTTTTCTAGCGTCCGCGATAGCTTGATCCTTGAACCGGAGGTTCGGTCTTCCCGTTCTTCTTGAGTCTGGTGGCTTGGATTCGAAGACTTTCTTGGATGGAGCATTATCTTTCAATGTTGCCGAGCCGATGGAATTTTGCAGGATCCCAATATTTGCTCAGCTGCGTTGCTTATCGTCCAGCATTCAGCTCCATAAATCAGGACTTGAAAATCAGAATTTTGTAGAGCAGTATATTTGTCCTTCGTGTAAGGAGTTTGAATCCTAGCTGTTTCGACAAACCGCAGCAGCGATTGCCTAGGATTATTCTCCGTCGGATCTCCAATGAAGTATCTTGTGTGGAGGATATGTATCTTATATATCATAGCTCGAAATTGTAGCTGTCAATCGTTATGTTGATTTATGTCCAAAAATGTTGGCATCATGAGTTCCTCAGACTTCAACTGCAAATGATGTAATCACCATTCACTTTGAAGACTAAATAGTCATTCATTTTAGTCAATTCAAAGATTGCATTCAAATGCATGTAATGTTCTGTGCTCGGTTATGTCATTAAAGTTTTTTGAAGTCATAAAACTATTGAAGTAATTTTTAAGTCACTGCAGTTGTTTTGAAGTCATTTTAATCTTTCGATTGTGTTAATTCGAGTACATTAATTATTGATAGATCACTTTATTTCTCCTAAACAAACACAAAATTAAATATAAATATACATTTTCTGTAATAAACCAAACAAGTTTCTATTTTTTACATCTACTCATATAGGTTTTAAAGAGGTGTAAAGTTGGTACTTTTTCTGAGGAAATGATCGTCGAAACTACTCATCCGATTTTACGATCTAAAAAATTCTTTCACAAGTATTTAGAATGGTCTTTAAGTACTGATATAGGCTATATCCAACCGCTTAAATAACAGAGCCTTTTCTGGCGACCAATTATGTAACTAAAGTCTGCGTAAGATTAATTGTTAAAACATGACTAAAAACTGTCTTGATATTTGAACTTTTCAGGATACGAGAAAGATAAATTTATTTGACTTAAATTTTGTTGCCAATTAATAATCGAAATTTCCAGAACTATTTTGATGTGATAGGAAAGCATTTATATTAGAACACTTTTTCATCAAACAGTATTGAGAAATGGAATATGCATACGTTTATTGAATTCTTGTCAAATTAAATAAACTTATAGTATTGTCGAGGAAGTTTTATGTATCGTATTTTTTGGACTACACAACATTACTAAGGCAAGTAATATGTTTGGTGGTAATTAATGATTTCTGCAAATTTTCATCTGATACGAAAACTACGCAGCCGAAGTTGCGGGCAAGCGCTAGTATTAAACATATGCAATTATAATTATGTTAAATGTATGTATGTTTACTCAAAAAATATTTCGAAATTCTGTTCTGTAAATGAAGTCAGATTCAGGCTCAAGTTTGTTATTTACTTTGATACGAAGTGTAAAAATAAATTAACAGATGATATCCACAAATGGCTCAACATTTATAGACTTAAATTGAATGAATAAAACACGAAGGGTATTGAAATTCAGACATCAGCCTCTATTTAAACGGACAAATCATTTCAAAAGTGGACCACATAAATTATTTAGGAGTTATCATTGATAAGGAACTAAGTTTATATATAAATTAATAATTTTAGTACTATAATAAAACCACACTTTAAATACTGCGCCTCTATGTTATATTTGTGCCGCAACCACGAACTTATGAGTAGACTTTAAAAGCTTCATAACAAAGGAAAGAGTTTCAAAAATACTTTCAAATCGTTTGTCAGTTAAACAATGAGAATCACCCAATGCAGAAAACTTCCCTGTAGAAAGTATTTTGCATACCTATTAAATACCTTCGCAATGGTGGAAATGTTGGACCGATTAGCAACAAAAGTATCTTTGTGCTATAATACACCTCTTCCCTCATCCACAGCTGTGGAGTGCTTTTTTTCATTCGGATTGAATACTTTCCCTCGAAGTGGAGCACCTTCAGATGCGAATTTTGAAAAAAAATGCTGATTTAAAAACCAAGCCGTTGTTTAAGATATATGAATTCAGAAATATTGAAAAAATTAGCTTTAAATACCTTGGAAGCGTTTTCGAAATGATCAAGAATACATTGACAGCGATATGTAAGTTAAATATGTAAAAAAAAAAATCAGTACAATCATGTTTTAAATTGTTGTCTTTTCTAATGCGAAATTTTTTTCTTATAACGTTAACTAAATGCCTTTTAATTTTTTACGTACTATTTTATTTCGAATTAACACAATTGGAATCAAAATTCTTCTATGGTTCTGTGACTCTCAAATTTGTAAATTTGTAGAGCAAGTTTTGCAACGAAAATGTGGTACCCACGATTTGTTTTGTTTTTTTATTTTCCAAACGCTGAGCACCTTTGGCTTACCACATATGCAGCAAAAAAAGGGAATTTAGTACCTCCAATGGTGTACATTTGAAATTAAAGGCCTAAGAGATATGTATACTTCCGAGACCGCCCTTGTTTTCTTATTTTATACTCTGTTTCGTTCGCCTGATATTACTAAGATTAAATGCCACAGAATCTTGACTTCATCATGCATAGAAATCATCGAATAGGCATGATAACAAGAACGCATATAGACAGCTCTTGCTAATTTTTCGATTGCATAGATTTTTGCTTGGAAGACATAACATATATAAGTCCGATAAGCTGATCAACTCAGACCCTCAGCACAAAGTTTAAATTGCGATATGAAAAATCATCCTTCGGGCTAAGGAAGTGCTCAGATCTTTTGCACCTGCAGTTGCGGTTCCGGCTTCTTAATCATGTTAATGACTTTTGTCATTTTGCTATCCCTCGATACTTTGTTTACGACATCAATTGACTCAAGGATGTTGCCCCATGAATTTCATTCACGATCAAAAAGAGCTAAGCTATTATCTGAAGGTATTTGACCAGTATAAAGTTCGCAGTCGGCGCCTGGCTCCATACTCCATAGATGTGCTATCCAAATACTTAAGGATGCCGATGACTCCATGTAAAGGGGATTCTTCTCGTGCGTCAGTGTCGAAGACCTCACCCGAAATCTGAAACGGCAAATATGAAATATGAAATGGTGCCAACTCAAAAAGAAAGGTTCGCTTAATAGCGTCCGACATCGGAAGATAAATTTAGAGAAAACTTCAAAAAATCTTGAGATCAATTTCATGGGAAAACATTTAAAAGTTAATTGATTGAATGTCGACAAAATTGGTGCAAGCATGTGATGGATTTTAGACGAAAATGAGGACAAACAATCTGTCATAACCAGAGTCATTTTAGTTATTGGGCTAGCTTATTTTTTGCCTATAATTTTGACATTAAAATCGAAAAGAAAAAAACCGGAATCTTATATAAATTTATGTGACAGAAACTATTATCATGAAACTTTTGAATTGCAGTGTATACATATATGCATATAAACATATGCACATTTATGTCTTTTAAGGGAGTAAAAAACTATAAGTTAAATTTTTTAAAAGTTAAATACTGCATTCACGCTTGACATAAGCTTTTGAATTGCTTGATTAAAGTTCATAACTGGAGTAATGTGAACATAACTGCGGACTTAAATGTAACATTTCAAGCTATCGTCGAATCTGCTCATCCACACCATTAACATCATCTGGAATTACGTCTGAATCAGCAGTGAATAACTCGGTGTAGACTGAATTCATTTGACTCCCTATAGGACTATTATGCTACCGAAAGCTGTATCTTGAGTAACTAGAACAAGAATAAAAGAATTACTCTGAACCGGCCTTGTTGAGATTGCGGCTATCGCTCGATTTTTAAAGTGATCTTTGACTCCTTTCACAAAAACGATGTAGAATTTCTCGTGAACAAATTAAAAGTTTAATGATTGGAAGCCAGTCAACGATCGATTCATAAACGATTTTTGTGACGTCAAATTTATAGTAATTGCACTTTTTTTTATTTCGAAATGCAACGAGGAAGGATCTGTCAACGAAAGATCTAAATTTTGCACGCGAAATATGATCATTTTGTCACTGGTTTGTCGTCGAATGCCGATCTTTTGCCTTGCCGCGTTCTTGAATTCATTTTTTTTGCTTGGCGTCACGTTCACTTCGACATTGCTTGACTGAAAAGGAACAGCTCGATAGTTCACTGACTTCACAAATTATTTTGGGTGGTTCACAGGTTCGATAGTTCAGAAATAATCCGGCTTGAAGGACCACGATTTAGGATCAGGTTTTCCTATACAATGCTGTCCCTCTGGTGGAGATGGAAAAAATCTTCAGGCCGGAGCATTGATGTCCATCTATTTCGTGCAAGTCGCTATAAAGTAGAAGAATTTTGCTCTCATAGCGACAAAGTGAATTTTCCTTCGTCTTTGATAAGATCAGACTGCAAAAAAAAGAGAAAGAAACCCTCACAGTGTTTCAGCTTAAGAATGTCGAAAAGTCATTGAACAGAAATATTAAATATAAGATCTACAAACCAAGCTTAACTTTTTAAAGGAGAGCAAGCACCAGATTCTCTGCTGGGTTTTAGAAGACGAAGGCAAGCCTGACGTCTCGTCCTAAAGATTATTTTTCGAACCTAGCTAGCAGCTTGATAAAATAATGAATGGCCGTATATCCGACTTAAGGATCAAGAAATTGCCAATGTTTGGGGAATCTCTTTTCTTTTTTTATAATTTGCTTGCTCTCAAGGAAGATCCAGAATGACATACCAAAAGAGTTACCAGTACAGAATGACCACCCACAATGACCTCAATTTGATGCCAATGGTAAATTATAACTTGACCAGATTCATCAAACTAGATAAAAATTCAGGATGTGCTCGAGGATGGTGGAACCTATCAAAGGTAGTCCCCTCACAGCTGTTTAACAATAGAATTCAACAACCCTCATCCGGTGGAGGATGGAGCTCAGCTCAAGCACAGGGTTATATCCATCACAGTTTGATGGTAAGTAAAATAAAAGAGGCATTTTGTTTTAAAGTTATATACATACATTTATAAATATTTAATGTCACTTTTATGATATATTGGAACAATATTGAACACTATTTTCTTAAAAAAAGAACAAGAGCACAATATAAATACTATAATCATAAATTTCAAATAAAATACCGCGGCAATAGTAAACCATAGAATGGTGGTAAAAAATAATATTCATTTAGTTCAAGTTTTAAAAAAACATAAGACAATATATATAAATATACATATACGTAAAAATAATGTGTAAGCATGGCAATAAGTACGAGCATAGTTAAAATTAGTAAAACCAAAATTTACACATTATTTTTGCTAAGACACAATCCTTACTCATAATAATACACTGTTTCAGTTTGATCACATAAAGTTGGCTTTCCTTAGTATTTTTTTTTTAATAAACAAAAAGAAAAACATTTTCAATTAAACAGAAAAAAATAAGAGCATTAACTTAATTGGAAAATACGGAGAAATATAATATTATCCTTATTGAGGGCAAAGAAAAGAAACGTCAGGCGGTTCTAGGAATGATTTACTCACATAAGAAGTTAATTATTCTTTCACTTATATTAAAATGTTATTCTTAGTTATAAATAAGTAAAATATAGAATATGATAAAAAAAGAGATGATCGAAGATTAAATGGCGTCTGAATTCATGGCTGTGTTCCGAAGAGATTAAGCAAACGATGCGATGCAGTAGTAGCATAGGGCTCCTTTCTTTTTCTTTTTATTTTGTTTTTTTTTTTTACAAACAATAAACAAATGTCCAAAAGAGTGCATTGAAAACGATGAACGCCAAGGGGAATATGAATCGAGCACGCCTGTCAATCCAAATGGAGATCTCCTGTGGCGTCATTGTTGTCCAACCATGATGAGAGGAGTTTCCATTGCTGTTTGAATTTCCACCCACAAAATTATCATCGATGCTGATGGAAGCACACTTTGACATGCTGTTGTTGTTGTTACCGCCTTTTTCTACGTCCATGTTGAGGTTGCCATTGCCAGAGACGAAGTCCTCTTCACACTGAGTTGTGATAATTGGAAGAGTCTGCAACGAAGAAAAAAATAAAAAGTTAATTTTAAACTGAAATTATGAACAATTTATTAGTAACCGTCCTATTGACATATTTGGATCAATATACGAAACAAGAGTATGCAGAAATTTCAAGTTGCAAATTTTACTTTACTTCAGGAACAGAAATCAGGAGAATAAAGCATCATCGAAGAAGGCTAAAAGTGGAACTGCCTGACACAAAAGAGGCACATAGTCTTTTACACATAGATCTTTTAAATATGAAGAAGATATGAGCGACATATCCCCAATGGCTCAAATATCTACTTTATCGGTCTAACTACACACTTAAAAGTCCTCTAAATTCTCCAGATTGGTCCATATCAGTGCGACTTCAGACCAGGAAAAAGCAAGACGACGACACCTTTGATGTGAAAAAAGGTTTAACATAAGGAGACGCGCTGTAATGCTATTATTTTAACATCATAATATTGATTTTGCAACTAAGTAATTGCGGATTTCACTCATAGATGGTTTTAGTCGAATTTTTAGGTTTGCTGACGTAATCGAAATGTCAAACACATTTTGCTATTTGATAGTTGGTACTTCAACTGTCAATCGGTAAAAAACATTGTGTAGCTTTTGTTTGGGGTCATATTTTGCTTTTTTATTTCCGGAAAGGAAAAAACGCATCGCAAGCTCATAAAAAGTTATGTGTTGTTTATGGTGACGAAGCTTTAAAAGAACGGCAGTGTCAAAATTGGTTTGCCAAATTTCGTTCTGGTGATTTTTCTCTCAAAGATGAAAAACGCTCTGGTCGTCCAGTTGAAGTTGATGACGACCAAATCAGAGCAATATTCGATTCGGATCGTCACAGTACAATATGTTAGATTGCAGAAAAGCTTCATGTATCACATACATGCATTAAAAATCGCTTAAAACAACTTTGCTATGTACGAAAACTCGATATAAGGGTTCATCATGAACTCAAAGAAAACCATTTAACACAACGCATTAACATCTGCGATTTGTTAAAGAAACGTAATGAAAATTATGCATTTTCAAAACGATTGATAACTGGTGATGAAAAATGGGTTATTTACAACAATGTCAATCGGAAAAGATCGTGGAGCAAGCCAGGTGAACCAGCTTGAACAACATCAAAGTGGGATTTGGGGTTTGATGGGATTATAAAGGAATTGTTTACTTTGAACTTTTACCACTCAACCGAACGATCAACTCAGATGTCTACATTGAACAACTAACAAAATTGAACAATGCAGTTGAAGAAAAGCGGCCCGAATTGACAAATCGAAAAGGTGTTGTATTCCATCAACACAATGCAAGGCCACACACATTTTTGGTCACTCGGCAAATATTATTGGAGCTTGGTTGGGAAGTAAAGTTATTTCGTTCCATGAAAAAATTGTCTTTTATTTTCTAAAAAAATCTGCAAGTACTTAGTTGCCAACCTGATACAAGCCAATTACAGAGGCACAATCTTTCAGATCTTTCGTCTTTTAGAAGAACTCAACGAGCAGTCAACTGTGCGTTTGCATGAAATGAAACCGAGCCTGCAAAAATAGAACAGAAGGTAAATCAAGGCAAAGCAGAGTTTATGCCTTCAACAAGAGTAAGATTTAACCTTGAAATAGTTTAGGGTCTCGTTTCCTACGATCCACACTGATCTCGAGAAACCAAGCTTACATTACATAAGACCCAAAAAATTCCGGTCGCATTTTGCCGCGCAAGTGTTTGCACCAGAATGCTCTCAGTCGATTCGAGAGTAAAATCCTTCAGGTGAATATTGGTTCCTTTTACCAAGATGGAGTGTCGATCATCTCAATACAACGATGCGGATCAGGTGGCATAAATATACTCACTTCCAGCGCTTAGAGTCTTTGAATCTAAACCAGAGCAACAGCGCAGTAAAGAAAGACATAGGTAGGTAGGTTGGGAGCTCCCAACACATACATTAGATTTACTTAGTCCCAGAAATGACCATTATGTTGCCACTCAGCCGGCTACACGCCGTTATTCCTGGAACTATATTGTTTTCTGGATGAATAGTTTTTCAGACAACTATTTCAGATATATCCGTTTCCTTTCTTATGAAGTCTAGAGCTGGACAATTGCAGAGTAGATGTAAGGATATTTCCTCTTCCTCTTCCTACAAGCATCTGCACCAGTAGTCATTGTATGGCAGTCCTAATCTTACGGCGTGTCTAACCAAAGCGCAGCGTCCCGTGAGGACTCCTTCTAGTTTACTCAGATTGCTCTTGCTTATGCTGATGAAGGCTGTGGTTTACTAAAGGTCCATTTTATGCCATGTTCACCTCGCGTGATGGCAGGTTTTGAGGTAACTTCGATCTGCCTTGCTAATTGGCAGCTTTGAAGTTTTGCTTTTAAGTGTTTCTACGGGCACACAAATATCGGAAAAGTTGGGTTCATAAATAGTTGTTCCCTTTCTGGCTAATTCGTCTGCTAAATAGTTATCTGGAATATCGTCCAGAAACCCCGCCCACGACAAGACTGCATTGTTTCGATAATTCATTGAAACATATACGACAGAGTCTTACCAATATATTTATTAAAAGTGGTGATAAGAGTGGCATTATTGTTGCTTGACTATAGGTGTTGATTATGATGGTCTCTCCCGAAATCGTTCTCATCAATAGATATCGAGCGGCTTGACGAAAAGCCGTAATCTCCGCTTGAAAGACACTACAATAGTTCGGCAGCTTAAAGAACTGGCTAGTCTGGAGTTGTTCCGAGAAGATACCGGTACCTTATGAAAACATAACAACCGGTGGCATATAGAGAAGTAGAAAAGGATCTCAACCAATTTGATTTATAAAGATGGAGCTGGGTGGACAAAATTGTTTGGTCAGTCCTGTAGCGTCGAACTATTAGTCATAAAATTAAGCAGGTAGGTATTTTGATTTGATAGACTCGCCGTTTCAGAAAACAATTTAAGCAGTTTGTGATTTAGAAAATGAAGGTACTTTTCCAAGTCCTGTTTAAGTCTGATACGACTCTAATATGATCTGTTTCCTCACTGCGACATTCCGTAAAGGAAAAGTTTAATTTTTTCTTATCTGAGTGTGATTAGGATGTTAACAATTGCGCAATTCAGTTAATTTTTCTGAAGCTTAAATGTTTTCTGTTTCTTGCAACATTTGTTGTTTGCTTGCTTGTTTTCATTTTAAAAGAAAAGGTCCTTAAAATAATTCTTAACAACTATCTTAAAATTACTCACATGAACTGTTAAATAGTTGTTGTAAGTGTTCGATCCTCTGTTGCTGTTCTCAGACGTTCCATCTAAACTGGAGCATGACCTCGACTTGTGTAGTCCCATATCCTTGCGGGCTAGCCGCGGAGTCAAAGTGGACTTTAAAATATATTTACTGTTGATTTTTTTCAATTCAACATTTTTCTTTCGTCGCCATATGGTGTTGACGAAAGCAAACTCGACAAGACTTCCAAAAATGAACAAAGTACAGCCTAAGAACCAAACTTCAGATACCTTTATGTAGCTAACCTTAGGCAGCGTTTTTCCTTGTGCTGAAGCCAAAGTGATAAACGTCAACATAGTACTTGTTCCTAAAAAGAGAAAAATATATATATATAAGTAACGTAATGAAGCTATCCGGTATACACGGCGTATGTGGATCATTTTTTTTTCATAAGAGAAACTTACCCAACATAATTCGCGGCGCTGACTGATCGGCTTGTAACCAAAAGGAGACCCATGAAATAGCCACAATCATCATTGAAGGCAAGAAGTAGTCCATTAAGTAGAAACCAACTTCTCGGGTCAAATGCACCGTGAAACTCAACGAACTATAGTTACCAGCTGGAAAGAAATTAACAAACGAAATTTCTCAATCATGCTCTAATTTTAGATCAAACTAAAAATATTATCTAAAAGTTAGAAGGGCTCGTGCTAGACAAAAGATAACACATAAATTCCATCAAATATGCAATCGATTCATATCTTCAAATTTGGTGATCAATTTAATTATTGTTTTTGTTTTCCTTTCGAAAACAAAGACATTAATTTGACTTCACCACACTTCAAAAAATTATCGAAGTCACGTTGTGTAAGTTTTCGGTGATTGATCGGCATGTATTTTCAGCGGTCCAAAGTCTTATGAATCAGTTTAGTAAATGATATGATTGGGAACATTTTTCTGCCCAATTCGCGACTGGCTTATTTCCAGATATCGAAAGTATAACACGAATGAATAAGTCTTAAAAAGTGTTTGTTTTTCGAAAAAAACTACCAAAAAATTGCAAAAGATTATAGAAACTTTTTTTTGAGCTTACAAATCAATGCTCTTCATTTATTTTTTAAAGATTAAAAGTCACTTTTTCGAGCATATTGGATGGCATAGTGTAAAGTTGTCTTCAAACCTGCGTCCATCGCAGATCGGCAGAGACGAAGGATTTGACGTATCGCTTTAAAAAAATTGTCTGAAGGCGTCAAATCGCAAGATACTCCTGGTTTTATTCTCCGACTCAAAACTAGAGAAAAATTGCCCACCCAGCTAATTTTTAAATTGGTCTATTAATTTCCGTGATTGGTGGCATGCAGCATGGTAAAGCTGGAACCACACTTCAACCAGGTTTAACTAGTGAAATTAAGTCAGAAAAAGTTCGAATTGCTACCGCTGGTACCAGGATCGGATCGGAAATGTGCTTCGTCGCTAAAGATAATTTTTTGATAAAAAGCGGATCTTCCTCAAGCTTTTCTCAAGCCCACTTACTGAAAATTTGACGCTGTAGCCAATCGTTCAGCTTCGGTTCTTGCAAGAGCTCTGATTTGTGAGTGCTTACACCAAGACCCAGAAAGTCGAATAACATTATCCAAACTACTACAAAAGGTGACGAATGAGCAAATCAAGGTCTTCATTTAAACTGGTGGACTTTATACGTAGCAGTGTGATATTGGTGCGAAATAAGGATTCTATGGCTTGAAGTGCGAAAAAAACACTTTCACAGAGGCCAAACTTTTAAAGTCGCGTAATTCTAACTTCTGATCGGTCTAACTATAAATTACTCTGGAAACTTTTTGTACTCAGAAACTGTCCCTCCTTTCCTTAACATTGATTTCGCCACTACTTTATTATTTCACCAATATGTCTATTTAATAACCTTGCCCTATTTCGCGGGCCTGTAGGTTTACAAGAAATGTTTTTTAAAGTTTTTTTTTATAAAGAAAACTTCAACTTCAAAGTGCTGGGTGAGATCAAATTACAGCGCCATCACTGGATTTGTCGACTATCGGTTTGTGCCTGACTCATTCGTGATTACTCTATCGGCTTGTCATGCTCGTGTTTCAAGCTTTTTTCATCCAAACAATGGTCATAACACTGTCAGCAGTGTGATGGCGTAATTTTCCAACCAATGCCCACTAAAATACTGCAAAGTTCAGCGAATGCAAATTAATCGAGCCTTTGCTCTCCGACTCTACTCAAACTCCGACCATGGAGCAATTGAAACCAAAATATTAATCAGTTTCAAGCAACTAAAGGGCATGACTAATCGTGGCGTCTTACACGTTCCGTATAAAGTCATGATTGTGCTATTTAGACGGTATCTCTAGACGGTTTCAAATATGTCATAAATAACGCTTATTTAAGCAAGTGAATGATTACAGAAGCTAAAGCATGATCAAAACTAAATCTAACAAAGCTGTAACAAAGTGCTTTTTAAGGCCTTGGCATTAACGACACATTGTCAAGGCTTAAGCTCTTTGTACCAAAACTAGATAAAACAAAGGAATTCCATTGATAGATTAAGAAATAAATAATAATAAATAGAATCATATCGAATTTTTTACTGTCACGGGTGTTTAATGACTTTTTATAGACTTCTTTCAATGAAAAAGTATGCGGTAGACAGAATGACTGCGGCTTGATTGACAAATCAGGCGTTCGGTAGAAATTATTGATTGCTGTCAATTCGAAGGAATTCAAATTGACATCCGATGATAAACGTCATTGTCAAATGTGACAGAAGTAATGTGTATGTCATAACCGAATGATTACGATTTGATGTTTTGATCATGTAATTAAGTAATTAATGCTTAATTCTGACACTTCAGTTCCATTACGATTAAGGTTCTTATTGTTTTTCTCTTAGTTAATGTCTTGTCAGGTTCGCCTACAGCAATATTTTACGTCCAAAGCTATAATGAGATGAAAGCTGAAAGCTGTCAGTACGAAAACTAAAACAATTAATGGAAAACTTATGAATTCCATCAGAAATTAAAAAATACGCAAACTGCGTAAATATTACGCAAACTACGTTCAAAATTACGCAAAAGCTGTTAGAAATCAGCCGTAGATGCTATCAAGAGAATTTTCATAAGCAAGCAAAAGGCAGGAAGAAATGAAAGCACTGTTTAGAAAAGAGAGGCACGGAAAGATTTACGTCATGAATATCGTACAAACGGAAGTCCTTTGAATGATAAATAAAAAGATTTTTAATGACTTTAAAGTCGTATATGGCCGCATTCAGTGCTTGTGCCATGCAAATTGATGGCCGCCCCAGTATTTAGAGAATCCAATCCGGATCCACCTATTAGGTTCAGTTTCGAAAAGCTAAATCGGCTTAGTTTCAGGAAATCTAGTTGTAGAGGCCTTTACGCTTGTTGATGACGAAGCGATGGGCGGCCGACTTATAAGCCATAATTGACAGATTTAGCATCTTAAATCGCCTTACACCCAAAAGGCATTATTCAACATAATAGCCAATGTAACTAGATAACTCTTCAACTATTCTTATTCTTCAACTATTTTTATTCAAACATCTAGTTGGGTTTACTTTCTTTGAAAATTGGTGAAGATTGAAACTAAAGAATTGTCAAAAGACCCGCTTTTAATAAAAAAATTTCCCTATTTAAAGGGGTATTTTAACATGTTAACTTTTATGAATCTTAACTGTTTCTCCAATCTTGTTGCTCTTATCAATCAATGCAATCAGATGAAATGATATTTCCGTTGCTAAAGAAATTGTATCGTAAATTATCAATAAGCGATTAATCATTAACGTTCCAAAAATATTGCATAGGAATAATATTATATAAAACTAATTCTTAATAATTTAACAGGCCGGCACCTCTTTGAACCGTGGCTCTAAGAACTGAGGGCAAACTCTGCAAATTTTTAACCGACTCCATAGAGCGCTTTCAGAATAGGAATTGCTTCATTATCATTTTGGCAAATCATTGCTGTTTGTAATTTTTCAACTGTACTAGGGCTACTTCGACACGCCACAGGAAATGAATGTAGATTGCGTTTCACAAATAAGAATGGCGGGAGTTTTGTGAGCCTCAATCTGTTTTCATTTGATTAAGAAATAAATATTTTAAAGCCATTTTAAATCACTTCATCAAATTTAGGAATACCTCCATTTTAAATTCGCATAGGGCTCGTCGACAGGCAAAAGATCTTAAAAAATTTTTGGTGGCAACACTGACACAAGCCTCAAACCAAACGTTTTTTTATTTCAGTATGCGAATGGAACTTGTAAACTCTTTAAAATTTATAGACATGCACAAGTGAGTCAGAATAAATGTGACTCAAATATATTTATAGCAAAAGTATGAACTTACCAAAAGCACCATGCCTGAGATCATTCAAGTCAGCATTCACAACAGTCTCATTTGACCAAGCACTCAGCAAAACGTATTCAGTCAAATGAAGATCAGGATCGAATGTCACCGGAGACTTGGCCTCCCAATGTAGCACCAATTCTGACGTATTGTACATCCCTAAATGAACAAACGAAAAAAAAAACAACAATTCATATCTCGAAGCTTGATCTTCTCTCATCCAAACTTACAGCTCTCCAAAATCGTTGAGCAATACTGCTCATCGAAGGGGAACTTCTGGAGATTCATCCAACAATATAAAGTCGCCTGAATTCGTGTCGAAATAATGACAGTGCCATCTGGTGAAATCGACGTAAGGATATCCTTCTCAGCCGTTCCCAATATACTCGAATCCCTTTCATTCGCAAAAAAGATATGCGGCACCCAAAGCGTATCTCTCAAGGATTTCTCACCCAAAATCGGTTGCTTCCGCTTTGGAGCGACTTCCTTGAACACCAGACGCGGATCAACAAACCGCAGTTGAAGCAAAGCATGCATCTTAAATTGCAAATCATGAGCTTCTAGATTTTGCATAAAATACACATAGGCCCGAGTGTAAACGTCAACCGGCAGCCGTTCACCTTTCTCGCTAAAAGCTACAAAAAAATAATAGAAAACAAAAATATTCATATTGAGACTTGAAGTACAATCAACTTCAGATAGTCTTTCTTTCACTCAAGATCAAACACTTCAATGGGTCTTTAATAAAATAAAAACAAAAACGAAATACAAAAGACAATTGTTGTCACATGAAATAATTTATCTTAAGCCGAGTCTACACTTTGGCACAATTGTATGCGCTGTAAACAACGGTATGCGTGTAACATTGAGGTAATTCAAAAAGTGCTTTTTTTTTTTTTAAGTACAACTTATGTGTCAACGGGGAAATATAGTACTTGTACAAACAAGAGAAAAACATTAATTAGGTGAAGACATTGATTAAATCAATCAAAAACAATATAGCAACACCCTCGATGACAGTGTTGAAGACAAGACACGTTGTAAATGTCAATAAAATAAGTGCTGCGAGTGGAGTGACTCGAATGTGCTTTGAATTTTTATTGCAGCATCTTCTTTTTTTTGTAGTATAATCTTTGTAGAATACCAATGTCATGTTGAAATAGTTGAACAGATGTTTGCGATGAGTTATTCTAATTTATTGTTGATTGCATTTTTTTATGTTTACTTACTTATTGGCCTCTCGAGGCGATCGTAGCGACAGGGGGCTGTTAACCTCTGGATGAGTTGTGTTTGTGACAGACTATCGGCGTCGATTAATGTTGGGCATTCTTCATCCGATCTGTTAAGTAAAATGAAAAACGTTTTAGTAATTGTAAGAGAATCAGGTGACAGTTGGAAAGTAAAGAAATATTCAGTAACGTTATAGACTCACGAGTAGTGCCAACTACCTCGGCGGAACTACTCCTCCCAATCGTTAAAAGAATCTGGGAGGCCGAATGCTTCCCGATGAGTGGAAAAAGGGGATGGTCGTCAAGCTTATGCAGTCTAAAAATGGCGAGGCATATGAGTATTCCCAGCTGTGGCTAAGGTAATAGCTAAAACTATGCTGGAAAGAGTCAAAGACCACATTGAGCATTGGATTGTCTAATGTCCAATGGGGAGCATATCTCTTTGAGGAAGACACGCCTTCTTAACCAAATTAGAGCTGGACATTCACAAAGAATTTGTACAGCCATTTCATCATCTTCAAAATAGAGTTGGCATTCGGTGGTTGTACTGAGCCCTAGTTTGATTAGATGTGATCTCAAGCGGCAGTGGCGTGAGAGGAAGCTCACGACCTTTGTTATATTCTCCTCACTGAGTTTAAGGATTTCTTTGTAAGAGAAATGCTTTATTACTAGATTGTCTGAATCCAGGAAGATTTCTCCAGTGGGCAATTCGTAGCTTGTTTTCCCACTTATTGGTCAGACCTGAGACCGTAGTCCAGCTTACGCCACAGAATGGTTCTAGACCAGTGAACGCGGTTTTAGAACCAGCCCTCGCTAGTTCGTCTGCAATTTCATTGCCTGCGATTCCATGATGACCTGGAACCCATCCTAACCTAACTTTGTTACGTCGGGCAGCTTTTGACACATTTTAATTCCATTAGATTGGATGACAGTGCCTTGAGCACTGCTTGGCTGTCTGAATATATTAGAATTCCCGCCCCTTTATGGCCTTTTGCAAGGTTAACTGTGGCACAGAATTCGATGGCATGTAGTTCAGCCTGGAAAACACTTGGATGTTTTCCCATGGGTATGGAGATTTTAGTGTTGGGTCTCTATAGACACCGGCACCTACTCTATTTGCCATTTTTGAGCCATCGGTATACCAGGTTAAGATCACGGCTTGTTAGTCAAATACAACTTCTCGTAAATTTGTTTCGCTGAAACTACATACAGATTGGTTCGATTTTTCAGTGAGGCCAAGAAAAACCTTAGTAAACGCAATTTTGGAGCTTTCATAACGATTAATTTAAGTTGTTTTCGTCTCCTGTGGAAAAAACCGGTCAAGTAGAACAAATATAAAAAGTTTAAGGTTACTATAGGGAATATATCATCTGTTTTAGTGGGTTCCTATATCTTTCAATAATAAGGTGCCAGCTGGAGTGGCATTTGTAATAAACTTTAAAATGAAAGCCATTCTGGCGTTCTATATTTTCTTATTTTTTTGGTTTTCATTGAGAAAATAATAAACATTAGTTTTGAAGATTTTTTTTCTCATTTCTGTTTTAGTTGAATAAACTGACTTGATTTTGGACAGTGTTAATTTGTTTCCTGATTTCGATGATGTCGAGGAAGAAGACATGGAAAAATGTTTGCCTTGACCGCCGCATCAACCATGTTCCACAGTAGAATAGGGAAAACACTGTTTTTAACGTTCTTCGGGTGGTAGTGGATAAACTGGAATTGGATTTGAATTTATTTAGCTCAAAAAATAATAAATGCGTTTACAGATAGCCAGGGAGGAAACTCTTCTACAATTCCGAGAATAATGAAAGAAAGCTTTTAGTCTATTTAATTATTTTATTGAAACATTAAATATATCAAATCTTGATTCTTTATCACACGACACTAAAAAAAACACGAATCCTTACGAAAGCCAAATGACAAAAAAAATTGCTTTCGAATAAACTAAAAAATGTAATAAAGAACAATTAAATAACATTTGATTATATAATTTTTTAAATATTTGAAACAAACGAACACGAAATCACGAAAAAATGAAATTTGAAAAAAAAAAATGTTAATAACATTAAAAATGCCAACATTTTGTAATCAACTACATCGGTCTCGAACCAATTTAGACGTATTTATAGTAGTTTAAGTACTGCAAAATGAATTTGGATCCGGGATTAGCGATGTGAAGAAATTGAAAAATACCAGAGATAGAAAATTGACCAGCTAGACCGGGTGCTAAGCCAACTTAGTACTCATGTAAAGTATACCCGTAGACTGGGATTATGTCAATTTTGGACGATTTTTTTCGATTATCTTCGTTTGGCTTAACTTTAATTGACCGTCTTAATCTGACGACCTTGTTGCAGCTGCACTCATACCATAAATTCTCTTTTGACCGAATTATCTTCAATTTATTTGAAAGGAAAATTCTCAGAGACAAATATTGTCATGCATACTGACGCGCACAAACTGCATGTAATAACGTTCATCCATGTCCATCCTAGACAGGAACGCATTTACAGGAAGTTAGAAAGCAAACTAAATCGAAATCGAATCTGCAATTTCTCTTATTACTTTCGTACAGTTTAGACAGAGCTAATCCTATCTTTGTAAGCATTCCTCCTAATAACATATTGACAAACAAATATTCATCATCGACTAGACAGCTCCTGTCCAGTTTTTTCCGCTGACAGGCTTACTTATTACCACGGAACCTAAGAGTGCGATAAAAGTGCAAAAACCTCTCACCTAAGGCGATTTGTTTTGATTATTACTTTCAGTATACTCCTATTTTGTATGCATTAGCTTCTCTGAGTAATGGAGCTCAGTCGCACCTGATTAAACATTTAGACAACTGTTTAGAGGCCTCTTTGTGTGATCTTGTTATTATTAAACACTTTACTCGCATAGAATTGCATATTTGTATCCGGATTTCGTTTAGATTTCTAATATATGTATCAAAATTCGGTAGAAAGAATTAAAAACAATTCTTCTCATAAAAAGTTTTAATGTTTTTTTTAATGGCATAACTAGCAGGTAAACATTTAACGACCGATACACCACTTAAACTTCCATTTCAGCGGAAAAGTCTAGTGTTATATTACATGAGTGCGCAAATTATTTGTACAAAAATTAAATTGAATTCGTAGATAGAACGATCGATTCAAGTGGGAGATTGGAATCGTGAAAGTCGATGTGTTGACTTATGACCAGTTGTTGATGCCGCTTAAGGAGAAAAATGTTTGGAATTCAACCTTAAGATCAAAAAGAGCTTTCAGGTGGAATGTTGATAGCTTTGTAGCCTGCACGCTTTGAGGATATTCACATTCTCTCTGTTAAACTGTTATTAGCTAGCCTCTTAGTGGTAATAAACAGTTTTTCTTCAAAGTTCAAAGTATAAAAATTCACCCCTCACGCTTAATGATAAAAGGCAGAAATACTTTGAGTCTTCTTCCTGTGAATTTATTTAAAATTAAAACTTCCATTTCCGAAATTCAAATATTTAACGGTAAGTTTTCAAACGGCCTGTGTCATTGGTGCACTGAGGGAGAAAGCTTACTTGAAGAGTTTGGGGTCTCGAGCAACGATGTCTTTGGACTTGTCTTCTCTTGTATATGGAGAGTGCCAACCTAATCCGTGTGGATCATTTTCGGACTGAAATTGCAAAAGCAATGTCCAACTACATGCATCACGCGTTAGTTATAACCATCAGAGGCTTTCCACAATTAACGACCTTAAAAGTCTAATTCAGGATATGATTTCGGAATCGCTTACGTCCCTATTGGCCCGGAATGTGCAAGTAAGCTACAATGGAGTGCCTGCCAATTAACTGGATCAATAGAGTGGTCGACCAGCATGAGAAGTCTGACTTATTGGGTGGCCATGCTTGAGTTCCATTCTCAGTTTATATACACGATCTGTCATTGGCTCAGCAGAGTGAATCAAAACACTTCCAAAACAAAGATAATTTCACTTATCAGTACATCAATGTATAGCTAATATAAAGTAGTGCGAATTGTGAGAATGCAAATAAGTCGTTAAAATATTGTCCGACACAAAAAGGCACCGCTGTTGACTTCTATATACGACTCATCTTCCTTTGACACATGTCAAAATTCCATTCAATCTACCATTAAGGCATAACCATAGTAGATAGTAATAGATAGCGGAGTTAATCCCGCAATTCGACGCAGAACATACTCAAGTGCTGTCAAACACTTACGGCGTTGAGGAAAAAATAAAGATGAAGCTAAGCGGTGGTTTGACACCATTTTATTCGCCGATTGTGAGCCTGAAGTTTCGTTTAAAATTTTATATGATTTTCTTCGAGTATGCTTACACTGGACCAAGAACTTCAACGCCTCAACATTAAGAGCAATGCTTGAACCTATTCTAACCAAATAAAAAAGATAACACTGCACATAAAGCAGACGGTGAACGTTATCCAAAGTGACTTAAACGACTTATTTTTGGACTCGCGTAATAGTTTGTTCATAGAGAATGCATTGTGTCGATTGAAGCGACCGACGGTCAAATTAAAAGAATTACACTTCCACATCCATCGTATTGACCAGATTTGGCCTCCAGCTTTTTGCACACCTGAAAAACAAGCTCAAGGAATAAAAAATTGGATCAAATGAGGAGGTGATTTTCGAAACTGAGGCTTATTTTGAGAGCAAAAACAAATCATTCACCTAAAAAGGCATCAAATAGTTAGAGGAGCGTTTTTGTTCCTGTGTTTAGTTTTAACCATTTGCATTATATACAATTCCTTCTAAAAACGAGCATAAAAACTTCAGCGTTATTATTGAATCAAAGTATGTGCTTTGAAATGTTTTCAATACTTAGTTATGTTCTTAACCATATTATTGTCTACATTATTTCATTCGCTTCAATAGAAGGGTATTTGATTTTTTTAATTTGGTAATTGAGGAAAAAAATATGGTCTGATAATTGATTGATATTGATAAAATTAATCCTTAAACTTAACCCTACACCAGACCCGAACATGAAGTTCTCATTAAGTTGATACTCAGACCCGATCAAAAAACATGAGGTAGTTTGCTTAGCCAAAAGGGCGGCAGCTCAAGGCTCTCATGTCCTTTACTAGGCAAACTGATTCTAAACGTTAGCTTTAATCCAATACAACCCTCAATATTTTCTTATATTTACGCAGTATCAGGTTCGTAGACTGACAAGCGTTTAGTTACCCTTTTAGCAAGATGATTTATAAGCCTCAAGATACAGGAATACTTCTGGTGAAATATTTCCATTCAAGGGGAATGAGAGAAGGAGTCAAATACAAAACAATGTTTTTTTAGTTAAGTAAACCATACTTCAATTGATTATTGCAGCGCTTTGAATGAAATCGAAAAACCCGTTTAAAAGTGTTTGCCACTAAATGGACGTCATTTACGCAATAATTTCATTCAAATAATAAATCCCGCATTCAATTTGTTCATACCAACCTAATAAATAAAACAATATGTTTTTAATTTTATTCATGATTAAAAACATTAATATGCTTCCGAACTTTTTGTAAAAAAGTAGAAATATGATGATAAGCAGGTTTAGAAAAATACATCCTGTTAATTTTTGTCATTTTTGAAAAGAACTATCAAGGCAATAAATATCAGACGCCAAATTTTCTGTTCTGAATTTCGGGAGTCATCGACTTCTTCTGAATATGGTCGGCCTGTTCGCTGCTTCTTGTTTCATATTTACATTCATATAATTTAAATTATTAAATTATCTTGTTAAGCGTAGGAGACCACACTTCGGCAATGACATGATCTTGTTTAACAAAATCACGATCGATGAATTGTTGGGTATTCAAATAAATCGTTCCGACTGCATAATTCATATACAAGCATCTTGCAATTCAAACTCGGCTTTATTGATCTTTCAAGTTTGAAGCATCATGCCAAATGAATAAATTTAAAAGCGATCACCAAAAAAGTAAATGGTGGTAAAATGTGCAGATTGTCCATATGAAAACTTCAAGTAAAATCCAATCGAGGGTCTTGCTAAAATCACGATCCAATTTTCATTGAATAAAAATGCATAAAATACACTTTTTGTCACGAAGAGTTTACACCCACTCTTCCGAAAGTGTGGGAGGATGTTCTTTTGGTGCGGTACTAAATTCGTTGCCCAATGTCAGCTGCTCGATCAACAGCTTTTTGGCCTTTGTTTTGGTTGATCGACTGACAGTTCAGAGTCAACGAATTCTGCAATCGGATAATTAAAATAAATTCTTGATTTTAAAAATAGAAACCTTTTTTTTTTAAGTATTGTGTTATTGAGTGCTGACAGGTTAGATGACAGCTTGTTTTATTACCCAAATTTTTTCAAGCAAACCAATTTCGGGATTTAAGGATCTCAGATGTCATTTTTAACGTTCTTTTTCTGGTGTCAGCTATTCCATTTGTAAATCGCCAAATGAATTTATCAGATTGCGAAACAAGAAAATCCCCACGAATTTTAACAAAAATCCAAGTAAACAAGTCGTTCTGTCTTCCGTGACAACAGAGCCCAAGCTTGTATATATACTATATTTATAAATGTGTTAAGGTCCGATAAAAAAGAGGAAATGAATAAAAACAAAAATAAAGATTCAGCCATTATTTGATGAACAAATTTATCTAGTTCATCGCTGTCTCTAATATAAGTCTTATCACAACAATAACAACAACAACCCCATTCTATCACTTTTTTTGTTTATATATTTTTAAATTAAATCTATGATTCAATGGAATGGAGCTTGCATGATTCTGGTAATAAAACAAAAAGAAGCCGACAGATTAAATGGGAGTCATTAAACTTCATAAGAAGAAAGTTCGTCACAAATCATTGGCCAGCTTATCACAGAATTCAAGTGAATAATTAATTTATTGCACAATCAAAACATAAAATATAAACAAATATAATTAAGAATATTATTTTATGATGGCAATAAACTTATTATAACTGTATACTTAAGTGATTCAGATGCACGTTCTATTGAAAGTGTGTGAAACATTTTAAACGACTTAAACGGCGCTGACGTTTAATCTCGAGATGTCTGCCTAAACAGCTTGGATTTAGGTTCGGCAGATAGGCAGGGTTTTATGAGTTATATTAGCACACTAGATTTGAGCGAATTTCCATCGAAATGTTAAAACCGTATCCTATTTTCCATGCTAGTTATAAATTTTTGGGTTTACAATGTATTTTCAAAAATAAAAGAAATGTTTTCGATGAAGAATTCGCCCTAAACCAATGTTTTTGACTGTCATAAGCCGATGTTTACCATATTTCAAATGATTAATTTGGCTTAACTTACAATTCCACACCTAACACGCGATTGTCAAACAATTCAGCATCGGAGTTCTAGCCAGCAAATTTAATTTTGAAAACGTAAATTTCATTTTGAAAATACTTTGTTTGCAATCGAGTAGGTTTCCGAGAACAACAAAATATCGAATGACACAATTCAACAAGAAAAAGAGCTGATGCTTGTTAGGAGGCCTAATAAGTATTTCCCCTACAAGTACCTTTAAAGATTCCAGCCATTTTGGAACTATTGCTTAGAAGTCATTTCTGTCAGAAGGATGCATAAGCTTTGCGAGGCTTTATTCGAGTGGCTTATGCGAAAAAAGTGGAAAATTTTGCGTGAATTTATAAAGGGTGATTGAACTATAATCATACACTCGAAACAATATAAAAGTCAAAACAGTGAACATCTAAGGCTATACCTGCTCCGCAAGGCGAAGTTTGTTCCATCTGCCGATAAACTCATGACAACTGTTTCTAACCGCAAACTTGGAATTGTGTTTATACTTTATTTTGAAAGAGAGGGAGCAATAACTTTGGTGTGGAAAAATGGGGCCAGGTTGTGCAAGGCGTACGACAGTATGTCTTGATATCAAAGTCCTCCCCAACGATGATCAATCTAAATTGTTTGGACGGGGTTCAGCTTCAGGACTCAGCAAGTGGTTTGCACTTTTACATGGGATACAATCCTAACGTAGCAAATACTCAAACAATATTCTACTAAATCAAGTTAAAGTTTTTTCCTTAATGTCAACAGTTCCTCAAAAGAAAATATTAATAAAAATAATAATGTTTGCAAAGACAATGTTTTAAGATATTGTTGCTACGTTTCACTTAATTTGTTTTGACATTTTTCCAGCACGTATCAAAAGACGTCGTCTTAGCGTGTCTGTAGTCCACAGTTAATTTCCATGACAGATAAAGTGAAAAAAAGAAAACATAAAACAGAGTGCGTAGTTAATCTTAAAATGACACCAATAACATACTGTCGGACTCCCAATATCTTATTCCAAAGCATTATTAAAACAACTTAAGTACCCGTAAAAATTCGAAATTAGTTTTTAAGAGCTTTTCATTTTCCCTTAATACTTTTAATGGTTGTTTCTATTGCAAATTATTGCTACGAATATTAAACAGGTAAACGTTGATTTAATGCATTCATTTAATATATAAGGCTTATTGCAAGCGATTAAGGATATTCGAGACTTGATACTTTGACATTTGAGCTAGATTCAAAGTTAGTGTGAGAATGGATTAAGTAAAAAAGGGATAGAATGCTTCACTTGAGTAATTCGAAATTGACAGCTAAATAATTAGTTCCTTTAACTGGTTTATGTCTATTTTTCTTTAAGGATCATATTAATTACTGTTTCAATGATTTGTTACAGCAACATCAAGGCGATACTTGGAGGTCTTTATGATCAATTTCAATGAAACGAGTGAACTTTCAGGAGAGTTATTTACAAAATGTTTCAATAAGACTTGCTAAAAGCAGGGTTCAAACTGATTTGAGATCTGTAAAAAGAAACTTAAAGCATGAATGAAATTATGCAGGAAATATTGCTCCCGATTTGAGCTATAAGGTATAAGGAAAGCTCAACTCCAGCCGTTGGAGAAGTTCAGGCTCCACTAAAAAGGAGTAATTGAGACCAGAAAAAAAGTTAAAAATAGAAATACAATTAATATACGAAAAAATTTTCTGTTGGAACATGGAATCTATCCGTTCTTTCTCGGTATAGATATCACTTCGGTAGTTTAAACAACTTAGATCAAAGCTTTTAAATCAAAGGACAGAAAGTATGCTTTACGAAGTACCCATCTTGTCAGTTTCTTTCTATAGAGCCGACTTTTGGGGACAAGAATGAGAGCAGTGCAAATTTTGGGTCTATAAATTTAAGGAAGTACTCAAAAACTAATATAATTTAATGCACATGTTTGAAGTTCCCATTTATTAAGAAATCCGAACTCAAACAAGTTAACTGCACAGGTCGACACTTACGAAAGGCTATGATCTTATTCAGTTCGTTGTTCCTCGTGTTCGGAAGAAATAGAATTTACTGTCGCAATCGGAATTCTGATAATCATTTGATAACTATCCAATATGTAACTGTACAAGTATGATATCAGCCAAACTATTTTTGGTTGAAGGTGACCCTGGAACATTTTATAAATAAATTTCTAAAATATTTAAATATTTCTTTACAAATTGAATATTTTTGAGTGGTTAAAAATGAGAAATGAAATGACAATGACCCTCTTTTGAATTTTCAAGCATACATACTTATTTGTAAAATTAACTGCGCACAAAGATTGCATTAATCATTTGATTAAAAAAGAAAAGGTTTAATTAAGTTCTCTCTATTTAGTTTTCAAGAGGTCTTTAAGCACTTTTAGCAGGACGATATTTTTTCGAATAAAAACAGTTAGTAGTTGAAATACTTACAAAACGAATGATATATGATTCGCTACAAAATATATTCCAATAATTATAAAAAACTTGATTACGGCTTCCGGAAATAAATTCGCCATGATGCTTATCAAACGGGTACTTTCGAACGGTCACACGCGGACACTTTTGCTCGCCGTTCTTAATTTTCCACTAAATATCGGATAGCTTGCTTTATTTGCAGAGTTTTTTTTATAACGGAAAATTTTCTATCACTATTTTTTTAAATCAAAACTAAAGGTTTAGTTCGAACTAAATCATTGCCGTTTTTTGTGTATTTTTTTTTTTTTTTTTTATAAAAAACGACAAATGAAGTGCACAAAATTCAGAAACAAGACCACGCGCACAAATTATAAAATCTCACTGCACAAAAGTAAACTGTTAGCACCGCCAGGAATAACCCTTATGAGAGCCAAAGTAAGGTATAAATTATGGCAGTCAAGACGTCAGTTTAAGAGCGATTTCAAAGACGTTTGAGCATTGTCTTCGTGAGCGACGCGACGGTGACAATGACAGCCGCTAATTATTGCCCGGTTTTAATTGTCTCTTAATCAGAACTACTAATGTAGTGAGGCATTGAATGTTTTGGTTTTATTTTTTCCTAGATAAATATTTAAAGAAATGAAAGACAAAATAACAAGGTAAAAAAAAGATATGCGAATTATATATAAATTTCGATCACTATCATCTCAGCTAATTATCGCACACGATGGAGTGATCATGTGGAATGAAGTCGAACAAAAGTTAATACCTGAAGAGGACTGGAAACAAAAAAATTGTAACAATATAAGTGGGTGTCTTCAGTTTGAAAAAGAGGAGGGTAGAGCAGGTTATTGAAGGAACAAGTGACATCATATGACAATATGACGTTTGGCAGTAGAGTAGAGATTACAATTATTTTGATGATGGGGAATCATCAGCCGGTTCCGTGCGACTATCTCATTTTGTTTTTGATTTCATTGGTTTTTGATTGCGAAACTGTTGGCAGGAGATAAAGTGTATGGTGTCAGTTGTGGCTAGATTTAACGAGTTTACTTTGGATAAGTCAAATATAAAGTATTCATTTCTTTAGAAGACAGATAACCAACAAAGTTAAAAAGTAGCTTTTATTTGGATTGCAATACATTTTTCCGTTCTCTTTATTGATATGAGAGAAACATGTTTCTGGGACGTTAAGATGAAGGATCACGAGGAGCTCTACGTTCGAAGGCTAGATTATTGATGGGCATGTTCTTTTTTGGATGCGCTTGTTTTTCTGGACTTTAAACGTGACTTTAAAGACAGGCTTCACTTTTCTTAAGACGACTACTTTCCTTCATAGGTGAGCGCTTGACATCCAACTGAAAGAAGATCCCTCCCTTCAGTTTTTCACACATTTCATTCAACCTGCGTTGATCGATATTGTCATCACAAGTTGATCAAAAATATTGGAAGGACTTTCAGATATATGGATATTTGAAAAAGATGAGAGTGCATCAGAGAGTGAGTATCACATTTGCCCAAGCTCTTTCTGAACTGATTCAATACCCAGCTCCCTATTAATCAACTAATCGATCAATTGATCGTTGGAGGACCGTATGAATCTCACGTAAGCTGTCAGGAAATCGTGAAGTGCAGTCCTTGAAACAATCATGCTCTATAACATTTAAAACTAAATTTGTTTGACTTGTCAAACGTCATAATAAAACTTTCCGCCTGTCATCAGTTCATTTATTCATCCGTTGATTCGATCATAGGCGACAACAAGTTATGTCAATAAACTCAAGTGCGTAACTGACTTAAATATAATAGAAAAGCCGCCAGAATAACTGAATCAATAATGAAAACCTAATTAATTGAAAACGTATAATTGATAAGACCATCAATTAGCACATTTCCGAAAACCATATGTTTCATCCGGACTCAGGTTTTGACATAAAATAATGACAGATAATTACAAAGAATGCATGAGTACCAACTAGTTGACGTACATTTCTGTCAAAAAACCCCAAAAAGCTGTACAAATAAAAATAAAAATATGACTTGAATCGAAATGATCAAGTGTCATATACACTGGTCCTTGATCACCCGTCATATTTAATCGTTAGCTAAAACGTACGCCAATTCTGAAACATCTTTATTTACGAGTATTCACAATCAGATTTCGATTAAGAAATTGATTCTATCGTACTGTTGTGCTTCAGAAGTTACGAATCAATAATTTTTGAAACCAATTAGATGGGTAAGATATTGATGAAAATACCGATGCGTGTCTCTGAAACTATTTTAAGTCATGACTTGCAGAGCACTTAAGAACTGATAAAGTTTGCCCAATGACGCCGAAAAAGTCGATTGAAATTTTACTGTCGTGGCTATTCTTTTCGGAATCCCTTGGATATCATATGCACAACGAGTCGCTTCTAGTTTATGGCAGCTATCTGCAGATATAAGGTTAATCATTCTTGAATCCGATGAACTTTGAATATTTCGATATAAAGATAAATTTTCAATCAACAACAACAACGACAGTCTAATGGTTGATATTTATCGTTAAAAGAATATCCTCATAACAATTGTTCAAATTTGTTTAAATGTCTGTCTTCATATGTGTCAACACTCAATTTGATACTTTAAGATTTATAGTTGAAGTTTGCTAGAATTATTTTGACGCAGTAAGATCCAGATAATTTGACCCTAAACAAAGCCTTAATCACGTGATTGTGACATTAACGTCAACAAAAACTGTCAAAAATAGAACTTTCGTTCTATTTCGGTACAGCAGTATGTGAAAAAAAAACAATGTTTGTACCCGAGCTTGAAACGTTCAAAGGTCTTCGTATCTACTCGGAATCTTTCAACTGATAACCTAATGGGATTCTGATTTTACTTATCATTTAAAAGGTGGAAAATCTGAGAATCCTTTCATGTCTGCCGACAGGTGGCAACAGACAACAGTGACAGTAACTTTGATGAAAGAGAAATGGTTGCACTGACAGGAAATGACAGCTGCGGATAAAATTCGATATCATTTTGCTAAACATGTTCTTTCGCTTGGGTTGGCTTGACAAAATTTGACATTTGGGCATATCTGTCTTTTTTTTCGCTTTCTTCGATTATCTGCGGAAAATAATGGGAAGAACTTTTCCCTTTCATGCTCTACAAGAATGCGTGCTTAGTCAACGCTTGTCATTTTCATTTGGAGATCAAACACTATCGCCAAAAAAGTTTGGGTCAATCAGAAATCTGAGGTGAAATAGCCTTACACGAAAT
Organism: Orthonevra nobilis; assembly: GCA_963555765.1. Classification (NCBI taxonomy): domain Eukaryota; kingdom Metazoa; phylum Arthropoda; class Insecta; order Diptera; family Syrphidae; genus Orthonevra; species Orthonevra nobilis. Next base: position 151,278,325 of record OY743224.1, read on the forward strand.
ACGTAGATATTGTTTCATTGATGTGGAATAGAAATTGCAATTTTAAGTTTTTGAGTCGTATAGGTTGGTTTTCGTCCAGCGATCGGATTAGGAGAGGATGGCTTAACAATCTGGTCTTGTGATCTATATGAGGGCCATTGTGTTCTGAACAAAAAGGGATTTAAAATCATTTTGTTGGCTAGAGTTTGTGCAGTGGTGATTTTTTTATTTAAATAGTGCAAGTGCTCAAGGGATTGCAAATACCCTTAAAGTGAGTGTTAACACAGCACGAGCAGAAGAAAAGAGATAGAAATAAAGTGATCAAAAATAAAGAATTTAAAGAGTAATCCTCTCAGCACAATTTCGCAATTGGAATCTTCACTTCACGTCAGATATTTTCGGAATCGCTCGGGGATTGTTGATGTGAACTCTTCAGCCATGGTCCGATATGTGGAAATGGCATTCAAAGTAGCCTTGCCAGAATCTAAGTTTTCAAGAGTCCATGTAGTTGACATTTGGATGATGCTGTATTTCAATCATTCGTGAAATGCGTCTTATATGTACAGCTTTAATTTGGAACTAAAAAATGGATGACCCTCGATTTAAATTAGCTACATCTGGGAAATAACTTACTGTTTAGAGTTTCTCTAAAATTAAACTCGATGTCGAAAACTATTCTAATTCTGTTTTTGAATATAGCTCGCGAACAAATGTAATAAGTAATAACTATCTAAAACAGTGACAAAAAACGAAAATTAAACAAAAACGAAATTTGTAGCAATCCCATCACTCCTTAAGGTGAATCACATTTCACTGGCAATTAAAATAATTTCGAATCTGTCACGGCTTAAGTCACTGTTAATCTTTGGTCACCCTTAAACTTGTTTTTTATGATTCTATTTTTATTTATTTGCCATGCGAAAGGTATTTCGTTAGAAGCCGGCCTTAACGGCCAATCTACGAGTTGAAAACTGTTGAATCTATAATAGCATTCATTAATTTTAGCATTAGAACTACACTGGACCGAAGAGGGATGCTAAAAAAAATGTGGAAATACTAGAAAATTTTTATTTGAATTGAAATAAAGTTCTAGTAATGTGACCATTAAAAAATAACTATTACGACATATTTTACTGGCCCGTAGCTTTTAAGGGACTTAAGTGATTTTTATGACTTGATTGAATCTTCAGAATGCTTTATTTTTCAAATCAAAAAAAAAAAAAACGAGAAAATTACTAACTGTATGAATGACCTCAAAAGCAGCACACATAAAAAGTCAAGTACTTCGTAAACTAGAGATAAGAAAATATGTCTCTTACCATAGGCAGTCGGTTATTTCATTGCATTAAAATATTTAAAATTATAAAATTTGTACTCAATCTTCTCTGATTCGAATTATTTACGACACACCTGCAGTCATTGGACGCAGACAAAAAGTCACGTAATAAAGTCATTACTCGTCATATTTATGCGTTTTGCACGTTGTTGACTTCAGTCTTCGATTCTAATAGCACAAGCTGAAAATTATCAGTTTCATAGGAAAACTGCATAGCTTTGCTAGAATGAAAGACTCAACTACTTAAGTTTGATCAAAATCGTAATTGTAAGAAATAATGCGTATGTTCCATTGTAAAGCAATATAATATTCTAACAATAATAATAATAATCTCATAACTACAACTCTGTATGGATTTTTTTTGAAAACACATGAAATCATGTTCGAATACAAGTAAGATATTCCCCCCTCGTAATGTAATCTCAGAGCAAGACATTTCTTTGAAGATTTTATTACATGTGACATCTGTCAAATCGTTTTACATCATCTTAGGTCGGATCGTTAAAAACTGCAATCTCGTAAAAAAATAGCACTTGATTTATGCGACAATGTTTTAAGGGAGGAGTGAAGGGTAGTAAAAATGCGAGAAAGATCCGGCAGATTCTGCAACAACAAAAACCATCTCTGTGTTGCATTTGCGCAGCAACGGATCAAGACAGATCTTCCACGAATCCCTTCAAGTTAAGGGTGCAATTTTTTCAAAATTTGAATAGTAATTTCTCATAACAGTGTAGGGGAAGTGAGAAGCAAATCGTTTGACTTGTCTAATTATGGCTGAGTTATCGGGAGCCATATTTAAAATAATTAAGGGTGATTCTTTGGTTCGTGCGCGTCCGGAGTCCCGGAGGCGCATGGGCTTACTTCTTCCTTCGGGCCAATCAACGACAGCAACGACCCTTGAATATAAGGCTCAAGTCGACGCGATATTTTGCGCAATCGGCGTTAGTGGTTAGGTAAGAGTAAAGCTTTTACTTGAATAAGAAATCATCAATGCACATTTTTGAAAAAATTAGAAGGATAAATGTGTCATTATTTCTGCAAAAGGTGTCAAATGACCATGGGTATTGTGATCTCCCGTTTTGGTAATTTAAACAGCAGCTTTGTTGGCAATAACTGACAGCACCAGACTTCTTGCTTTGTGGCTTTTTGAAGTCGAAATCTTTTGAAATTACCTTCGCCCACCCTTCACATGCGCATTATGAAAATCTACTTAGATTATTTTTAAGACTTATTTTAACGCAGTTTTTAGTTTTTTTTTTTAGTTTAAGCTTTAGACACAAGCTATGCTTATTCAAACATTCATCCTGCCAATTCTTCTCTATGGAAACGAAGCAACCCCGGTTTCCTGGATGGTTCGTCTTACCAACCAACAGAAAGCAGTTTTGTCTCAAAAGATCGACGGTGTGATAAGTAAGGCTTAGTTACTTAGATAGTTTAAAAGATACGTATTACTTGGAGCACTCGAATTGGGCCATCCATGTTATATAAGTATTGTTTTGTTTAATCTCGTTTAAGCTTTTTTGACAATTATGTTAGTGGAACCAAATAAATGCAACAAAAAAAAATTAAAAAAAAACATTCTAAAAAAAAATAAAAAATCCTACATGAGGAACCTTGAGTAGTTGATTAGTTGACAGATTTTAAATCATTCGTTAATCATTGAAAATATCCAAACGTCGAGAAAAACGGAAAAAACCGATTATTTGGCACTTGTTTCCTCCCGGTCAAAGTGTTGACAACGAAACTCTAGGATATGATCAGTTCGAAAATGAGTCAGACTCTAATCAGATTACGATATTAAGTGAGCACATTAACACACAAAAAAACAAGAGCAAAAGAATGAAAAAGTTAAGAGCATTGATGATAAGTCTAACGTTTCCATTAAAAACGGAATGTGCATGGGGTTGGACATTTGTAAATTTCTGTTTGAATCTTTTATTTTGACAAAAGTACTTAAGCTCTACAAACAACCTACCAGAAACTCAGAATTTAATTTTGACTTTCGAAATGGATCGATTTACACTTAAAGAACGTTGAGAGCTGTGTCATGATGTCGATCGTTAGACCCTTTTTTTGCTGTGCGAACACTCCGAAGACAATTCAAGTACTCAAGAACAATTTTGGTCAAGCTATTCGTAAAATATGAGCCGAGAACGCAGAAAATGTATTCCAGATCGTTCTACTATAAATAGGAAAGTTCCCTTTTTCAAAGAAAGCTAGTTTCATTGAAAAATATTTAACAACGTTTATAGTTATTTTTTTAATAAAAAGTGACCCACAAAAGAAACGACGATCGCCGCCGGAACAATATCGTTAAAAATTAAAATTATAATGAGCAAAAACGGAAACTATTTAAAAAAAAATAAATATTTTAGTTCAAACGTAGTTCTCTCACCTGAAAATGATTTCACCCTTGGGTCTAGTCAAATGAATACTTGCATTGACATTGGCGTTTGGTATCAGTCCATGCGAGTCCTCTGTGTATTCTTCGCTTGCCGGCGCGCTAGTAGATGGTTTTTCGTCATTTGAAATACTAATCACGATTTCTGAACCAGGTGCTTCCGTCGAAATCTCTGTAATATTCAACGCACTCGCCGCTGGCGATGAAGTTGTCACTTTTGGAGTCGACTGAGACAGTTCTTTCGCATCATTCTTACTCTCGGTGGTCTTCAAATTATTCCCTGAAGAGCCAGCCAAAATTATTGACTCAGAAACAAGCGTCTCTCCCGATAAAGTCGTTAAGGTTTCAGTTTCCAAATCCAAAGGAATCGTTGACTGATCAATCAAAGGATCCTCGGTGATTTGCAATGGAAACTCCGTTCCATTCGTGGACTTGGTAAAATTTTGCACTGGAGGTTGTATACTCTCACCTGTTTGCCTGATTACCACAGTCGTTGCCGTGATTAACACAATTTGTAACCAAATGGCTAAAAAAGCCACCACCCCACGGAAATTAGCCATGATTGCACTTTTTGAAATATTTAAACACAAACTTAAAACATAAACAAAAAATCAGATAAATCTATCTGACAACACTTTAAATGTTGTCCCGCTTAAAAGCGGTCCTTTGACCGTTTCGTTCGTTCAATCCACGTAAAGTTCGTTAAATCCCGGGCGAATATTTTTACAGAAAAAAAAAACAGAAAAAATCATGCACACCAAAATAAGTCCTTAATCCACTAGAACTGATCTTCAAAACGATTCAATTTAGAGCTCGGAAAACTGCGTTCAGGTCGGACAAGCAACAGGTGGAAACTGAGTGCGCTACAGGTAAAGTGGAAAACTTAAAAGCCTCGCGAAATCCCCCAAAAGCCGCTGAGAAACGAAACCGAGAACCTCTGTGTGCGAAAACGAGACCTCAGATCAATTCCTACACACATGTACAAAAGTAAATAATAATAATAAAAAAAAAAACAAACCCAATTAATAATACAATAATACAGCCAGTGTTTAACAAGACAGAGAATAATAACGTTCCGACACACGAAGTAGGAGCAAAGACAAATCTACTACGAACGTAAGAAATGGAAATGTAAATCTTTTGTGACGCTACCGAAAGGTGGCGGCGCGTTATCAGGCACAAGCCAGAACCTCTGCTTCGGATCGAGTATCTATGATCGGTATACAAGTATGCTGTTCAAATATTCGCGCATACGTATGAACGAATGAACTTGTTTAATAGACTTAAGCCAGACTGATTCCGGTGTGGTAGTTAAGTATTTTCCTTCCGAGTCTTCGAAACATGTTTAGACAGTTTGCAGTAATTTTGTGGGGAGTTGAGATGTTGTCGTTGGCAGATGATAAGGCTCATAAAATGACAAAACATTGGATTAGGTTTTTTTATGATTGAGGAAACAAATCTGAGTCAACAGTGCATAATCCCTAGACTGTCGACAACATAGACCGGTTCTGATGGACAGTTTGGTATTTTGTTTATTGGCATATTTAATGAGCTTTTAGTTTATATGTTTTCCCAGAATACTTGGTTTTGCTGCTGGTGACTGTTACTACAAATTCCATACTTCTTAGCTAATTTAAGATCGCCTATTGCGTGATAAATTTTATCGGATGGTTTTTGCAGATAGGTTGCACTTAGACCATCAGCTTAAGCTCGCTGTTGGTCAATAAATTAATTTCGATTTGCCAATTATCGGCCTTTCAGTATGCTTCCATGCCTGTCAGAAAAAAAAGCTCTGCGGCACTTAAATCGATAACAATTGATATCATCTGAATCATTACAGATTTAGAGCGAACAACATTTGTTCCAAAGCTATGGTGAAAATTTTGACTTACATAAGGAGAAATTTGTACAAGGATCACTCGACGGTAATTTCACCGCTCGATTTGCGCAAGGCTTTTGATAGAGTTTAGTCATGGGATTCGGTATGCCGCAGGGATCAATTTTCGGTCCCATATTTATAGATTTCCTTATGTCTGCTCATCTGTAGATATTAAAATCGAGACTTTTTTTGCTCTTTAAGGAACTTGCTTGATATAATTATCACAGCTGGCAAGACGAAAGGCATTTCAAAACGTTGTGTACAGTATTAATTGACTGAAAATTTAGTGAATTTAGATGCATTTCGCTGGCACCATTTGAGTAAGGAATTTAAAAAAAAACTTGCACAGGGTCATCCGGAAGTAAATTAAAGGTAACACGATCAATTACATAACCTATATTGGAAGCCATATAAAAACACCAAAAACATGGAGTTAGTCGTCCAGGAACTTATTGTCTTCAATAGTCTGCAAAAGTTCAGAATTTTAGCCACTTAGATTTGAGTCACAATCTTTAATTTTGAACGAGAAACTGACTACGAAGGCAGTAAGTATTTTTGTATGTCACACATGTCATTAACGAAATTTTACTTTTAAATTTTACTTCCAATTTGTTTGTGAATTTCGTTTGTTCATAAAATTATCAGTTAATAATTTCATTAAATTCTAAAAGATAAAAAGACTAAAATTCTTATATTATTTTACAGTGAACCAGCAAACTTTTGACGTTCAGTTAATTGACTGCAAATCCAGTCCACTGCCTCATCAAATGTCAACTAGTTTTGCACGGGATCTCGACTAATATGTAATAGGAATAAGGATGTTAATACTGTGTTTCTTTGAAGTCAGTCACTTTATTAAACAGCAGGAGTTTGTCTTTCAATTGGTTCAATTCGAAGGTCTCAGTCTCGAATCCAAGTAGGTAGGTAAAAGTGGTGGTTCAGTGAGAATCTGTTATGCCACAGGTCTGTTACCTTATTTATGAGGTGTATTTGAGATATCTCTAAATCCAGCCTAAGGAATTTAAGAAGGAAATTAGTTGCTTAATGGCCTAAGCAGAAATCTCATCCATTGAATTTGAAGAAGGGTCTACCAAGCGCTCGCTGTCTAGCTCTAGCAAGGGCCTGACAGGCGCAAAAGAAGTGTGTTAGGGTCTCCGGCCAGTGTCCAGTGCAGACTGCCACTAGTTTAGCAATATCATGAAGGGTTCGCCGAAGGAGATCTTGCTTTTTTTTTTAATGCACGCCATATCTTCCTTGATGTTGCATAGTACGTCAGACTGGCCCATCTTAGGTTTGCTGCTTCAAGGAAGTATGAGGATATAATATCCTTAAACGCATGTATTGAGACGAACCTGAAGAACAGATCTCTGCCTAGCAAGTTAATCGGCCCTCTTATTACCTGGGATGTCACTGTGACCGGGAGCCCATCTTAGAGCCGTCAGTGTAGATTGTCCAGTAAAATATCTGCCCACTTTTCTATTCCGCTCTTTCTGGGATAAGAATGTCAAAGTAATTTGATGGATAAATTCTAGGGACCGTATAGTCCGTTGGTGATAATAACAAATCTCTTGGTATAAGTTCAAGTGTAGTGCTATGACCATATGGTTTTGAAGTCCAGCAACCAGACTCTCAGAGCTTGATGCTGTAGTGTTTTTAATGTGAAGGTCCAAAGGTAGAAGATGCAGCATAACCATCAGAGCATTGATAGAGTCGATCGCAGAGCGCCTGTGGTGCCTAAGCATGCTGTTCTCTGTACCTTGTTTAGTTTAATGACGTTGTATTTTTTTCCAAGGGCCAGCCACCATACTAGTGATCCGTATGCCAGAATCGGGCGAACAACCGCCGAGTACATCCATGGGATCAACTTTGATTGCAGACCCCAATTTTGCCACAAGTTCTACTGGAGGCGTAAACAGCTATGCACGCCTTCTTAACTCACTGACTAACGTTTAGCTTCCAGCTGAGTTTAGGGTCTTAAGTTGATGGTTCAGACGGGGGAGTGGGAAGCTCGAATCCAAGATGGAGTTTTTAATCTTAATCTAACACTCGGATCCAGTTCGGGCACCATTTATTTTGACCTTGCTTTCACTCGTTCTTCAATCCGCTTGTCATGCCGAGTTTCTACCTTCGTATTCCAAACAGAGTTAAAAAAGAGTATTTGAGAAAATGGTACTTCCTTGTGGAACCCTGACATTGATGAACTTCCTCTCCGAGCTTATAGGTTTGAAGGCAGGTACCTTCAGATATGCCACAGTAAATAACACCTTTATGTCAAATTGTTAGAAATTGGAATAAATTGAAAAGACGTTACTGGAAAATTCGGTCAGAAGTTCAGTTGAGGCTCAGTATTTATAAAAAATATTTAAAGAAATTTTCGAATTTCTGTCTTTCGGCAGAACTATATATATTTCAATATCCGAGAGTCTACTCTGACATAAAACCTGAAAATTTTATAGAATCAGTAATCATCTCCCATCAAACTGTATATCAGATTTCCAGCGTCGGCTGATGCTGACTCACGAGGATACTGAAATGCGCTTCGAAGGTCAAATTTGTGAATAATATTTTTAAGACCTCATGAAAATTGCTTCATAATATTTGCATTGGCATTAATCTGTACATTGAACAACAATATTACAGCTTAATACTGTCACATTTTCAGCTAATCCAAAGGACAACCCTTTATGACAACCCTTCATATTTTTGATTATTCATTTTGAATCATTCCAAAGAAATCATCAAAGTAGAAGAAAATACGAACAGGAAATCCCTTCATATAAATGCAGTGATTCATTTGTGAACTTTTTACAAACGTCGGACAAACAAACCTACACAATTTAAACGAGACTAATCTCACTGGCTCCCTGTCGTTGATATTTGCACAACTTTGATTGTTTCATTCGTTAACCTAAGAACTGAATCACGTTTCGTTACCTTATCTCGCTTAAAGATGTTTTCATTTTCATAATTAAAAACAAAAGTAATAAAACGCTTGATCCACTTTCATCAAACAACACAGCCGCGCAGCATGAATAAATTCTTTGATTAAATTATTCAAAAATACAACAAAATTTAATTGGTTTCGATGTTTTCACTTAAAAGTATTTCAACATATTTTTTAATTGAAAATACTAAAGCTGGTTGCTCATTGAATTTCTTGAAATCGATGACAAACCAACCTCCACCAACCAACCTATCCCCAAATTGCAATTGTTTTATCTAATCAGGGTCCCAAATATTTTCTTTTATTTTAAATTGATTTAGATACATTTTTCATATTTATATACTCATAGATACTCGTAGAGTACATATGTTTAAGTTGCTTGTGACGTTGACAACTGTCTTTCGGATGATCGATTTAAGTTTTTTGTTTTATTTCAGAACTAAAAAAAAAAAAACAATAATTGTAGGAAGTAATTTATCATCGGCGACATTGATGGGAGGCGGTCGGGTGGTTTGGTTTTTTTTTTTTTGGAATTGTGATGTATTATTTTCGGCATTTGGTGTTGAGGCTTAAATGGGTATTTATTATACATTATAGCAAAATGTCGATTTATTTAAATTATAAATATAAGCACTCGAATTTGGACATTAACTTGATGGTTGTTCAATGGTTTATTTGATTTATTTGTACTTTAAAACTAAGACTTACTTAAATGAGGTGAGAAAGACGAAATAAATTAGATTTTTCCGCATTTAAATAAATAACATTTGTCAACAATGAATATTTGTATAAGCTTCCAGGGTCATCAGCTAAATTATTGTTTTTGTTAATTTTAAAGATTTAAAAAAACAAACACTGTAGCGATATTTGTTCCTTATAGACTTTATGCCGCATCAAATTTATAGGTACATGTGTTAAATCAGTTCGAGTTATTCAAGGAGTTTAAATGAAATATTTTAGTTAACTTAAAAATCGTGATCGCGAGATATACATATATTGCTGTTTCTATTATTGACTATCTGGAAGGCTTGAATTAAAAAAAAATGAAAAAAAAGAAATCTTAAGACCGTATTGGCTATGCAGAGCTGTCGACAGGAATCCTTTAGTTCCTCTTTTCTGTACATTAATTATAGAAGGCAAGCTCTTAGAGTTGCTTTCCAACTTTGGTTTTCGGATAAGAGACACATTTCGTAACATATTCTACAGTAGCGAACCCTTAGCAGTAGTATGCACTGTCAAAAAATACAAAAACATACAATCTCAGAAGGGTGTGGCGTGAAGCAGCAGAAGAAGTACAAATTGGTTTACTTTTAACTTTTGTAACAGAGAAAATTAACGAATGTTGACTTAATTTTATTGGAACGTAGATGTGTATGTTGAAATTGTATGTTGACGATGAAGCCGATAAATTTGATGTTTAATAGAAAAAAAAAATATATATATATTCCCAATATTCTTAACTGAACAACACAACCCCGCCATTTGCGAAAAATGAAAGACTCACACACAAATGGTGTAGCTAGTTCCTGGCCATCAACAAAGCTGCTGTCCCACCAATTTCTTTTTTTGTTTTTTGACCTTCACAATTCCAAACAGCTAAATAAAGCTAATAACCTTGGAGTTTGGTACAACACGAATTTGAGCTGGGATGACCATCTGTGTTCTAGTATCGGGTAAATTTATGGCTGCCTCAGGAACCTCTCTCTGACTCGAAGCTTCAGTCTAGTTAACACAAGTCTTATGCTAGTCAGGTCTTTGCTCTTTCCATTGATAACATATGGCTGTTGAAATTTGTTGTTGCCGTAATGCACTCACTAGGCGCTAGTTTAATGTTACCTTAAATAATATTGCCCCCTACGTCTGCGGCTTAAAACAGTATGATCATGTCTCGACGTATGCGAAAGTTATTCTTGGATGTTCACACGACAAGTACCTTGACTAGTGCACTCTCAAGTATCTACACAAGATCATAACAAGCAAACACCCTCAGTACTAAGCTTCTCACAATCAAACCGTTCCCTAAGCTTTATTTTGCCGCTTGTTAAGTATTAAGTTTTTGAACGACACTTTTACTCAATTTCAATTTTAATCCTATTTTTAAATTCTACAAATTAGAGATCATAAATTCACTTAAATCATGTTATTGTTAAAATGGTGAAAAAAATTGTTTAATGTTTGAATATACGTAGATTATTACCGCAGAGTGTTCAGGTCTGGGCTTCGACGATGCTCCTTTAAGGAGGTTACGAGAAAGAAGTCTTTGCTTTCACTTCTCCTTTTGAGCTTAAGAGTAGGTTGAAATTAACGACAATTTTGAGGCTTGAATAATCCACTCAACTTGGTCAAGCTATGTTTCGGAAAGAAAGGGCTTCATGCCACACTTGCTGTCTATAAATGTTGTATATTTATAATGATTGCAGACTTGAATAACGTTTTCATAAAGAATACACCGAAATAAAAAAAATTAAAAGAACGGACAAAATACTTATCAGGAAATATGTATTTATTCAGAATTGGGCTTTTTTACAGCACCCAATGGAGGTTTGAAAATAATAATCAATTCTAAGACTGTTTATATCTATTTAGATATAATCTAAAGTATTCCTGGTGTAAATATTTATTTATTTTTAGCTTATATGGTTTCCATATGAAAGATCCATCTGTCACAGCTCCTCATGCATTTTTTCGAAACTACATACGTAGGCTGCTTGATATATTTCTGGCCTGGGCAACACTCAGTGTTGCCAGGTGCAGTCTGTCATTTCCATTGGAAAGTTTGACATTTCTTAGCATAACATCACTCAGAACGTGAACACTTCCGTGCGATCATTTTTCACAACTTTCGACGTGGATTATAACGGCAAGAGTTCATTGATGAACTTAAATCTTTGTATGGCGATGAAGCACCATCCTATAGCACTGTGAAAAACTGGTTTAATGAATTCAATCATGGCCGACGCTCGCTCAAAGACGAATTCGTGCGTGAACTGAATATGCAAGATCGTCATGTGACATACCGTGAGATAGAAGCATCCCTGGGCATTTCTCCCACGAACATACATTCGATATTGCATGAACACCTTGTTATAAAAAAGGTTCTCGTTGGATCCCTCACAATTTGACAATCGCTCAAAAAAAGGCTCGTGTGGATTGGTGCAAAGAAATGTTAAAAAAATACGATCGCGGTGCTTTAAAAGACGTTGATAAGATTGTGAGAGGTGCCGAATCATGGATCTATGCGTATGAGCCCGAAACAAAACAACAATCGGCCATGTGGGTCTTCGAAGCCGAGGCAAATCCAACAAAAGTTGTTTGTGGAAGAAGCACTTCGAAGCAAATGGTCGCCTGTTTCTTCGGTAAAACTACTCATGTGGCGGTCAATTCTGAGTGGTACACCAAAAGTTTGCCTGAAGTCTTCGGAGAAATTCGAAAAACGAACAAGAGAAGACGAATCATTGTTCACCATGACAATGCGAGCTCTCACTCATCGGCTCAAACCAGCACCTTTTTGACATGCCAAAACGTCGAATCGATGAGTCATCCGCCGTACAGCCCTGACTTTGCACCCAATGACTTCTTTTTATTGCCGCACATCAAGAAAAAAATGCAAGGTCAACGATTTTCGTCGCCAGAACATGCTGTTGAAGCATTCAAAAACCATGTTTTGGAGGTGTCTCAATCGGAGTGGGAAAAATGTTTCGACAATTGGTTTGAACTCATGCAAAAGTGTATAAATCATGCTGGAGAATACTTTGAAAAACAATAAAACTACTTTTGATGAAAATTATTCGCATTTTCATTATTAGGCCAGAAATATATCTAGCAGCCTACGTATGCTCGTAATGACTAGCCTTTTTAAGAAATCAAACTGATAAATAGTATTTCATATCATTAGCCTCGCACTTAACATGCAATTTGCGAAATATACCATTGTAAGTTCCTGTGAATAAATTTAAAACAAAATTTGTTCGGTAGAACAGGCTAATGTTAAGCCCATAAAAAAATATTCTCTGTGCCTTGGGAAACAACAAATTGATTAAGAGGATCAGATTAAGGGGCCGAGTGTAAGAATTAGGTAAACTGGATAGATTACAAAGGGTAAAATGAGTACGACGTGTTTTTCATCACGCTGGAAAAAGCAGTTGGATCGCTTTCCAATACCGACTTAAATAACAACGTGCCAAGGCTCAAATGCAGACGTTAAGTAAGTGAATTTCAGTACTGATTCTCACCCTTGATTCATTATCAACGTCAATTTATCTTTAAAAACAAAAGATCGAACATTCCAATAAAATTGCAGTCAAACGTGTTCAGACTTCGGCACCCAGAAAAATGTATTGCAAAACTAAATGAACAAAATTCCGACCTTCCGGAAATAGGATTCGAAATGCAGAGCACGTACCAGACTTCGGCGCAGCATTGCATGAGCCAAGTTCAAGTGTAACCATGTCCCTTATTCAAATATGCATAAACAATTGGGGAAAACTATAATTATTATTATTATTTGTCTCAAATAATAATGCATTTTGTTTAAACAAAAAAAGAAATAAAAAAAACAATGTCCACAATTGCTCGAGGCGAGCACATATTAAATCACGCGCGGTAAACACGAACATGACTCCAATTCGGAGGCTCTGCGTAGTTAGGTGTGGCGGTGCCTTTATTGTAACGCCATCTGTTTACATGCGCCTTAAACATTTACGTAATTTATTCTCTTTACCCGAATTCGAATTCAGTTAATTTTATTGTCAATATTGTTGTATTCAGGAACAACGATAACCGCCAGCCATCCGATTGGAGTGTCTTTTCAAATCGTAATTAAAATTTTAAATCTTGTTAAACAAAGTTTTGTGTAAATAGACATTTGGCAACGGTACCTAGGTTATTCGAGGTCCTTGAGTTTAACTCGTGTTTTTGGTCCCAAGGGCTATAATGACTGCTGCTGTGGAGGGGGTTAGGTCTTGGTAACTGTTTGCGAGGAAATCCTCTGTATTTGTTTAAAGAGAATCAATGACGCCAAGGCTTTGGAAAATCTTTGCAAACATCGGAAGTTGCAGGTGGATTAGATCGGAGCTAAAATTAGAATCGAAGACCTCGAATTGGCTCCGAAATAGCAAATAGAAGTCGGAGATAACTTTTCCGGCGCACTGAAAACAGCAAAAGCGGTATTTATTTAAAAACCTTGTTAGGATAGGAAATCTCAAAACAGTTTCAGATCTATAAGTCTCTTTAGTTGCCTGAGTAAAGCTTGTGAAAGGGTCATAAAAGAGAGGATCATGGAATACATTTATGATATTTGCATAAATCAACAATTTTGTTTTTAAAGTGGACATGATTCTTCACTTAACTTGTCAGCATATTGAAAAAGAAACTTTCCTTAAGGAAATTTAACTGGTATGATACTCATAGACATTAAAAAGGTATTTCCCTATAAGTCCGGCGTCTGACTTTCCGAATCAATCAAACTTTGGTGGTATTACAACCTCATCAATTCAGTCTCAACATTGAGATAAATTTTTAGAATGGCTTCAGACTTTTGACTAATTATTTTAACAATTAAATTTAGCGTCTGAAAAAAATGTTAGCTAAATGAAGAAAACCGTATTTCATTCCAAATGATAACATGGACCGGAATGACAAATGATGCCTTGTTAAAGATATTTGATGATATAAGACAACAGTTCGATCAATGTCATCTGACGCTGCTGTGTCTTCTCGATTTTTCCAAAGCCTTTGATAAGGTAGATCATGGGATCCTTTGCAAAAAGCTGCGCTTTTACTTTGGTTTCAGTTACTGAGCTGTACGACTTATAAAAAACTACTTGACAAATAGGTTTGAAAAAGTTGTAGTTGGTAACCTCTCTCTGAAATGAGACAAATATTAGCAGGTGTACTCCAAGGTTCAATATTGGGACACATCCTGTTTTGCATATTTATAAACGACCTTCCGGATGTTGGTTGTAATGTCTCATTACACTTGAACGCTGATGATGCTCAAGTCTATTTGACGAGGACAATTGGTCTGATCGAGGACTTGTATGTAGATTGAACGAAAACCTAACATCTAGATACAATTGGTCAATTTCAAATGGACTTCAATTAAATGAAGTGGCCGCTGTTTTTCTTGCTGGTACTTAGATTAAATATGTTGACACAGTGGTTAACCTCGGGGTGAAAATGAATTCAAGTCTGTCCTTTTGTGATCATATAAATTTCTTGGTCTCACGTATATGGTATATGGTGCTCTGCGTAAGCTCTGGATATCTGCGAACTTCCCTCCACAGGATACAAGGCTTAAACTAGTCAAAGCATTATTGGTTGCAATCATATCCTATTCTGAAGTGGTTTTCCCAAATTTGGACTCTCTATTTAACTCTCTATAAAGTCATTCTTCTTTTTAGCGAACGTTGAATTGAAATCTGGCCATAATTTTAGTAAAAAAAACTTCTTGATAATCCTCTGATAAATGTCATTGTTTTTTGTCCTGTTTTTGCTGTAACACCATTTGCTTTTTTGTTGAATTTTAATTATTAATATGATCCTGTAAATTCTAATTGAAATTATTTATTTATTTATGACAAACACATTTTAAGTTTCCGATGAAAATTCTTCGAGAAATAGTTGTATTCATGTTTATCAGAAAACAAATAACATTTTAAATAACAATTTAACAAGCTTGTAAATGTGTAAAAACAATGTAAAAACATTGTTTTCTACAAGCAATTTATTTTTATTTTTCCCACGATTATCGGCACGTTGCCGCTGATACAGTTCTGAGAAAATACTTAAGAAATTTCAATCGGAACGCAGACATTTATCAAACGAGCACGTTCACATCAATTTCAAAATATTGTAAAACATAAGTTAGCGAAATATTGGCATTGCGTAGTTAAACATTTTAGTATGGGCAGCTTCAATTAAAAAAAAAAAGGTTCGGAATATGGTATTAGAGGCACACAAGGCTCTTTCGTTGAATTCCTCTCGATTTTGCCGAATCAAAGATGAAATCAAATTTGAAATTTATATTTATGAAATAGCCTGCGAATTGACAATCCTTAAGTTTTGAAGGTGCGTAAGGCTTAATGTGAAAATAGATCACTCGATTAATTTTATAATAGGCTCAACACTTTTCGTTACAGTGAACATCAAAAATGAATAAGTTCCCAAATTTGTTAAAAACCAACCAAAAGCGAGTTGGAAGGATTCCGTACAACCGTATTCTTAATATTAAAGGTTGTATATTTATTTATTGACAATATAAGTTATAAGCTTTTTGTCTTGTACATGCAGTAAGTGTCACAATTACAAAATATACAAATAAGAATTAAAATGTTAAACACTTGTATTGATATGTTGGTTTCGTTGGGACCCTTTGGCATCGGGTTACGATAAAATTCAAAATCATGAAAAAAATTGTTTTTCAAAAACTATGAAAAATGGCGATTTTTGACTTCATCTTATTGATCGATATTTCCTTCAAAAAACGATTGTTTTTCACAAATTCACTGAATATGTGCTCAAAGGGAAGCATACTTATTGCCGCCAAAAAATATCGCTGCAAAAATATAAATTTTGTTGATTGTTAAAATGTCGACAAAAGTTGTATCCCGACATTAAATAGTTCACGGTTTCCAAATAGATCAATTAAATGTCGACAACAATGAACAAAGTGTTGGGAAAAAATGTCAAGTGTTGACTTGATATTCGCGTGAAATAAAACAAGGAAAACTTGAATGTGAAAAAATATTTTTATTAATAAATTCAGCTTCAATAACGAAAACTTAAAAAATATTGTTCATACAATGTTTCGAGAATACGTTTTTACAATATTGTCATTGCAATGTTAAATAAATTGCAATATTTTCAAGGAAATCTAATTGGTTGAAATAAGCTTTATCAATAAGGACATTTGAAAGTTATTTTTCTTGCTTAACAATATACTTTTTGGGATTTTTTCTATCTAGTTTTTGAATTTTTTGTACAATTTTTTTGACAACTAGATATTCTTTACTTAGCTATGCAATTTACTTGTATAACCTCACATGTGACGCTCCCACAAGAACTTTTAAGCGTCTGATCCAAGCTTCTAAGGCAATTTGAGTTCTTGGTAGTTTGAATTTCATTTGGTCATACACTGACCAGAACTCTGGGTTGTGCGCAGGAGGAGTAAATTTGATGTTATTAGAATGACCGCTTTCTATGATACAACCACATCCAAAATAGTTTTAAGTTCATCCAAGTATGCAGAAACCTCGTCTGGCGGCAGAAATGCAAGTACTTTAAACATTCGCATTTATCGAATAAACTCTTTATTATTCCCATTTTTTACTTGCAGTCTTTCGGTTTGAGTTTTTTCGCCAAATAATTGAACCAAAATGAAAAATACATCTTTTGTTAACGGATTCTGGGAAAAATTATGCTGTCGCTCCGATGCAGTCAGATAAAATGAAATCGGGCAATAGAGGCGCACGCAAGATGACGAAGTTCATAGAAAAACTCTGCATACAATTATTTGCTTTTGCTATTCCTAATACAAAAAATTATTTAAACATTGAGATAACAATTCTAATTTTTTTTTACTCCCCAAAATTAAAATTCTCTCATTAATTAATTCCTTCTAAACGAGAAGGAAAATTCATCTTCAATCAATTTTAAATCTTCGGGCACGCAGATCTCATTAAGGATTGAGGGAATGGTACCTCAAGCTGAAGATACTGCCTGATAAAGATATAAATAATGACGAGAAGTCAAACCATGAAAAATACTGGTGGCTAGATTGGTGAGAAGCTGACACTTAGTTTAAGTTAGGTTGAAATATTTTATTTTGTTCTTTTTTATTTTTTATTGGTTTGTTTTATTGTCTTAGGTTGTAAGTTTCTTTGTAAATATAGTTTTTTTTTTTGCTTCCACTTTTTTTCTGTTTCAATTCATATTATATAATTCATAATTTAAATATATTGAATATTGTTATTCGTATAATTTTATGCTATTTCAAATTAAAGAATAAGTTCAGTAATAAGAGCCAACATCAGTTCGGCCATTTATAAAAAATTAAAATAGTGTTTAAGCGTTTATCTTGTTTCCTTGTTAAAAAAAAGTTTATATAAATAATGGAAATAAACAAATCTCATTAAGCGGTTTGGGTTCATTATTGACATTTTTCGATCTTATTTCGATGTTGACATTATGTCAATCGATTATTTAAAATCGAAATTTTAAAAATCGACAAAACGTACCCAACCCGTGCTCAAAATGAAGCAAAATTTATATAGTTTGAGTTGTAAGTTGATCTTGGTTGCTCGGTACATTTATTCCAATTAATGATTCTACGTGAAACGACCTCTTCCAATTGCCTTGCAATCAGCAGGAAAGCTTTAAATATGGTCGTTACAGACGAACGGTGGTCACAAATTCATCTGCATATCCTTATAACTGGCGTGACTTGAGAAAGATATTATCTGCCATTAAGATACCTGACAGATAAATTTCATCTGCTTCAAAATGCTCCGCACGATATCCGCAGCCATGCTCGATTGATTTGTTGTGTGGCGTTTTAACAAGTAGTTACGAGAGTTCGATGATTTTTTCTGCCAGACGTTATAAGTTGTTCCTCATTTATGTCTTGTAATTCGAAGTTTTATTTTCTACTTATAAATCATATTTTCTCGACGTAATTTTAAAAATCTCTTCAGCTATTTAAAAAGAAGTAATAGTTGATCGATTCGCATTTAAAATACATATGTCCCCCATTAGCAATCGGGCTCAGAAGGCTCTTGATATATTTCATAACATTTTTCCAACGTTAATTCTTGACGGAATGGATAGATGATTTACGTTGGTTGGGTGATCAAAATGATCATTAATTTCAAAACCTATAAATCATCAACGATCTCAAGCACTGAAAAAAAACTTCCTCGGGACGCTGATAAAGCTTCGCTATTGAAACTATTTACCAGACCAGCAATAGCCCAGTACACTTGAACCTTAATTTCACTGTCATGGTGCTTTGAAGGCAATTGGCTTTACCGCCTGCCTTTATCATTATCAAACGAACGTGTGCTCATGCGTTCCTTGCCGTCTGCATTATTCGTATTAAAATCAGCATTTTCGTTTTTTTTTTTCTAAATATTTCATCCGGCATTCCGCGGAGCCATATTTGATGAGAGTCAGTAATGCACGATTGACACCCAGTTTGATAGGTAAAGTTCTGCCGCTGGAACTTTTTCCTTTTAGCTAGAGTCAGAGTCACTGTCACAACTGTGGCAACAACAATTAAGTTGAGATAAAGTTGTTGTGTTTTATTTTGTTTTCGTCTAATTATATTCGGAGTTTTTCTCTAGCCAAGCTTTGTTTACATTTTGCCAGAGTTGATTCGTTAACCCAAAAACGACCTCTTAAAGTTTATTGGCATTGACATGTGTGGCATTATTTATTGCTGTCACATTGGCAAGTGCAACTTCTGTCAAATTAGTCAAAGCGAATTGTGTTCTTATTTCGAGCTAAAATCGCAAACAATGCTATTAGAAAAGGTAATTATATTTTAACGCGTAACGTGAACGCTATGGGGAGTGTTAAACTTCAAAGTTTGATGGTTAAATGAGGAGGAAGAAGAGCTGGTTTTGCGTTGGATTGAAGGCTTGCATAAAATTTGTACGTGCTTTGGGAAATGATTGATGAAGTGATACGAATGTTGTTTGCAATGGGAATTCTATTAGTGATCCTGTTTTCGCACGTACAGCTATTTATTTTTCTATTCAATAAATACGAATATGAATTGAGAATGTACATATGTATGAGTACTACAAGATGAGTAGCTTTTCACGCACACAGATTATTCGACTGCTTGATGCAGTCTTGCGTTGAAATTTATTAATTCAGATTTTTAAAATTTAAAAATGTTTTTTAATCGAATATTTGGAAGGTTTAAACGCAAAATTGTTCCTTACCTTTCACTCTTCTTTGGAATATCGGCCTGCCTAAGCTTACCTTGCCGCAAGTGAATTACAAACCAAAATAAGATCTATTTTATTTTTAAGATACCTTAAAACAGTCGTTCATAAATACGAACTGAAGTGACATCATTACTGTCACTAGCGGCAGAACAAAGTTAGGCAAACTGACTTTTCGTAACTGCTCTCACAACCTACTTTACATAGATATGCAATTTGATTTGGTACTCGATGACGTTAGTGATAAGGCATATGGCCCTCCGTCTATTTGGTTAAAGACGTTGCTCAGGCAGGACTAGATTCGAAAAAACACTTGTTTCAATCAACATACTATAAACTCTGAAAGTAATTCAACTACATTTAGGGATCGTATACGAGCTAAATTTGAAGTTCGTTCCAAAAAAGGAGATGTGTAAATGTGTTCTAAATATATTGATTCGTGATTTTTCCAAAGTTTTGTAAAGAATAAAGGCACTTGTGAAATAAATTGCGTACGTAAATATTTGCTGAAGAAATTCACTAAATCTATAGATTGGTATAGGGCAAGGTTAAATAAATGATTTATGACCAAAAATGGGAACAGCAAAGAAACATAGGGCCTATTTGCCAAAAGAAAGGACATCCGCAGTGGTTTTATCAGCTGATAGATGTAAAATCATTTAATTCAAGCCATTCCATATGAAAATTTGAATCCGAGGCTGGGGTAAAATACCACCAAGTCGGCTAGCCTCTTTGTGATTCTAAGCACTATCAACCTGAATCAGTTTTAATTGACGAAACGCCTGCTCACCCTTTTTGCGTTACAAGATTCGACTAATTTTTTCGAAAAATCACATGGCCAGAGTTAAATTATGAATGACTGGCGAATGAATGTCTCCACGGATGAAAAAAAATAATTAAGATACACCGGAAGGCTATAAGTTCTATATTTACGATTTACGCTAGCCATCATATCCGAGAGGTCGGAGTAATGGTCTATGGCGCAATCAAAGATTATGAAGCACTTGAGCTTAATATTCAGAGCTCTTAAGTGATGGGAATCAGTTACAAGCAAAAGAACAAGTTGTTTGAACCTTTGCCTTGGATTTTGGAACACTACAACGCACCAAAGCATACTGCTCGAGTAGTAGTGACTTTCTGCAAACCAAAAAGGTAAAATGATTACTTGGCCACAATATTTACTTGATTTGAATGTTATAGAAAATATTTGGGGATGGCTAACTCGCAAAGAATACGAATAAGGGAAGCAGTACGACAATAAAGAATTACTTCTCCGTGGTATTAAGTCTGCAAGGGTCAAACTATCGCTTAATTTCATAAAATGTTTGTTCAACTCACTTCCATAAAGAGTAGCTCTTAGATTTGTCAAACTCATTCCATCCAGTCATTAACATACACTAACTCATCTGATAAGTCACTGCCTTACACCCTCAATTTGCATACTCCAAAAAAATCGAATCCAAGGTCCTTGAATAAGTGCAGCTGGAAAGCAATAATCTTATGATCTGTCAGGTTTTGCAGCAAAACTTACCTGTTCCACTCCAATGGTAAAAATATTTGACGATCTATGATTCAAGGCTATAAAGACTTGACTCTTGACTTTTTATGGACAGATCATGATGTTTTGGGTAAAAAAGTGTGTTTTTATTTCGGCAATAGTGTTACAGTGAAATAGTTCCAAAAGAAAATCAGCACAGTATCTGTAGAAATATTACCAACTGAGATAAAATACGTGAAGGTATACCAAGACATTTTGATTTTCAAGTGCATTTACGACTTTCTCATGAATTCTTCCATCTTTTTGCCAACGACACACAAGTTTACGAGTATTTGGTGCTGTCAATTGTTCTCGTTGAAGATTTGGGCGACTAAATAAAGCGAGTCAAAGTTTATATGAAGGGCTGGTGAGTTTTAAATAGGTTGATTTTGAACCGAGCAAAAACACAAAATTCAAGATTTCGAATATGGAGTTCTATAAGAAGACTTTCCGCCAGTATTTTGAACTTGACAAGCACCTTGTTTCGTTATCAGTAGCTACGACAGTGAACATGGAATAAAAGGTAAGTTGTAAGTCGCATTAATGGAGCATTGTGAAAACTCTTTTAGTCTTAAGTTATTTATGGTCAGGTTAGGAAGGGTTATGAGGTAGAGCTTCGTAGGCATTCTAATATGACAAATGATATCCCTCGATAAAACTAAAATTTCATCGAAACATCCTTTTTCACTCCACAAGTCATCCTACCAACTCCAGCATAACTGAGTATGAATTCGCTGCACCTTTGTCATTCCATAAGAAGAGCGTTTGGTCCACGGTATCATATTTATCATAATAGTTCCTGTTAAAATTTTTGTCAGGAAGCAAATAACTTGTAGGCAGATCATTTGAAACCTTTGAAATAGAAAAACGCCAGCAAATTTTTGTTGTTCCGATTACAAACTTTATAACCTTCAAGAAAATTTCTTTCACGAGCAAATCAACCGTAAGTTACATCCGGACGTTGCTTTAGTAAACAGATGCTGCCATTGTTGTGTCCCTCTAGGTTGATTAGAACTGTGAAGATGTCAACGTGCTTGGCTTTGGACCATGCCCACCAAGGGGCATGCGGACCTTAATCTGATTGAAGAGTGGTGGTCAAGAAATGGGATTTAGATTAACGGTTTTAGAACGAAAGTCGTCCTTTAAACGAGAAAGTGGAGTTTGAGTGGCCTAACTCCACAAGCTCTTGAAAAAATCAATTAAGTGGGTCTTCTCAGATAGTTCCTCAATCGATCTTGAAACCGGTGCTAGAATCTTGTGAAAAGTGATGACACCACACTATCTTCTTAATTGATTTCCGGAGCAAAATGGAAGAAAGGAAATGAGATTCCTAATGAAAGCGCGAGCCGTGATTCGGGCCCTGAACCTGCTGTTTTCATTCCTCCTTCACAACTTCCGTTGGCGAGGGTGCTTGTAAATTTCCTAAAAACACAGTCATTGAAAGATGTTACTTGCTGGCAAAAATCTTGATCCTTCAAAAAGTTGATGAGAAGTCCACGGTATTTTCCTATCGCTTCATTTTTCAGCAAAGCACATTTTAATGGAAGTATGTTAAGCATTGAAATGTCATTGAGTACAATTCTCAGGCAATAAGCTCAAAGTGAAGGTTAACATTCCAAATGGGTTCGGAACCATTCAGACTAAGACTGGATCCGCCTTGAGGTGACTTTCTCACAGTATCTCATTATTATTTGTTGTGTTTTCTCTGCGTAAATGCATCAGTAATTTTGATACATTGACGCACGTTGGTAAGCAAATACCGAATCAGATTTGAAGCTGTTTATTTGTGATCTTTGCACAATCTACATTAGATGACATATTTGAATCACCCTTTTGTCACGGTGGCCACAAAGATCCAAAAGAAAATAAAGCTAAAAATGCTAATAATATTCTTTGATAATTTTGCTTAGCATTTCCGGTGACTGTGATTTCAAAAGTTTAAGCAAATGTGTATGGCTTATTAGCATCTTTAGCTCAAGGTACATTTTCACTGTCCTTAAAAAAAATGATTCGTTCGAAATTGTCAACTTGGCTTATTTTTTAAACAAATTTGGATATGTTAAAATGGAAACTCTTATCTGTTTAAAGGTTTTGCAAATAACCAAATTATCAACGAGAATGCCAATGATACGTTGGACTTTCATCCTGAAAGTTGATCATTGTTGATCCTGGGATGCCAGATCTTCCAGAATAGAGCCAGATAAATTAAAATGAACCCGAAAAGGATGTCGAAGGAACTCATGATAGAATCTAATTTCGACCTTTGATGTCGTATATTCTTTTCGGAGGATCATCCTGCGATCACTTGTGCCTCTTCTTTTTACAATTGGAGATGAACGTTAATGGAATTAACGCTCTTAAACGCTGTTTATCTGCACCAATTAGTTGTCAGCTGTATATTCCGCTAAAACACATAAATAAATCTATTGATAGTTTGAAATAGAGACTGATTTAACCCAGATTATATTAGGCCTTGGCGAGCCAGCAGTGACGTTATATTCTATAGCGACCTTAATTAAAGCCAAGCAAAAATGCATGTTGCCCTCAATTCGACTCTTCTAGATAAGAAGGCCTTTATAGGGTAAATGATCGAAGAAAGATACGACCGGTGCTCTACACAATTTATGACAGGCTAGTTCTTCACTTATTCGAGTGAAAATATTTTGCTTATTCGAGCTCTGCGATGCAATGAGTCATGCCTTGTGCCTCATAAATGATCCAACAATAATCTGAACCCGAGCCCAAGTATCCTTTCATCTCTCAAGGCCGTGAACACGCTTCCCAAAGATTCCTATTGAGTCATACATTGGAGATTCGGTCTTCCGTTTCTTCGCTATCATGGATGCTCTCTTAACAGGAGATTCCTTCACTTAATATGGCAACGAATTTGAGGTTATGAAATCAGCACTTTATGAAGCATTTTAAGTTTTATCCTTCATCAAGGGAGCTTAGACCAAACATTTTTTTTCATCCAAATCGAAGTAGCTCATCAAGAATTAGTTCAATTTGTGTGTCTCTAAGGCCCATTTGCTTTGTATGTATGGTACGCTTGATATGAGCGATGATAACGATAGTGTCTGCCTATTCAAGAAGCTGGACCGACTTGTAAAAAATGTTCCCAGACGGCCGACATTTAACAACTGAAACTATTCGAACTTTGTTATTCGAACTCGTCGAGCTGACTCGTCTAGCATGTTTGACGAAAGTCTTGCAACAGTAAGCACACTGTCGATTTAGTTGCCAAATTGGTGTGTGAATTATCCCTCTTGCGGATCGGAAGTCATTCTTTACATCTTCCGATGTTGACGCCGCCAAACGAGTTTTATTGACAGATTTTGCCAGTGATATCTCCAAGCACGGCGTAGTATTGAAAGTTTTAAGGGTTCTTGAAATTTTTGGAAATCTTGTTCATTCCATAACTGGAATCTAGCAATAAAAAAAAAACGTTGGCCAAATCAGAGAAACACATAGAAATTTCGGATGACGGCCAGCAACAACGACATCAAAGATCGGGAATATTAATTACATTTTTATAAATATTAATTAATTGTTATAGAACAAGTTAGATGTGCTGAAATCAAAATGACAAATTTGGAAATGAACGTTTTCGAAAGACATTTAAACTCAATCGCCTCACAGTCAAAGTTTATTAAACCAACATCAAAAAGAACACATGGAAATGCCATCGACAACGACAAATAAGTTAAATTATGATATATAAGCTAGTCCAAGTAATTCTATTAAATAAAAAAAAATGCATTGAAACTGAAACAACCCAATTTATTTTACATCTCAATAGTTTATTTCAAAATGCTGGACCTTTAAGCCAACTCTGCATAGCTGAACGCGCATGCAAGAGCAAACGGCATCTGTCAAAGAGTTCGACACATTTTCGCCGTAGCGTTGGCTGCACTTGTGTTTCAAGCGCGATTTTTTTCGTATATTTGAAATAGTTCGACGTTAGTAGCGTGGCTCCTGCAAATTTATGCTCAATTAATAATTAATACAAACACAATTCATCGGTAATCATCCAATTTGAAACAACCAAAACAAAGCTGAAATGGATGACTTTCTGAAGATTGAGAAAATTGGCGAGGGGACATACGGCGTCGTCTACAAGGGTCGCAACAAATTGACAGGACAAATCGTCGCCATGAAGAAAATCCGCTTGGAGTCCGAAGACGAGGGCATTCCCTCGACTGCAATCAGAGAAATTTCACTTCTTAAGGAACTGAAACACCCCAATATTGTTTGCCTGGAGGATGTTCTAATGGAAGAGAATCGTTTGTATCTTATTTTTGAATTTTTATCAATGGATCTGAAGAAATATATGGATTCGCTTCCAAGTGAAAAAATGATGGACCCCGAGCTAGTTCGTAGCTATCTGTATCAAATCACAAATGCAATACTATTCTGTCATCGCCGACGAGTCTTGCACAGAGACTTGAAGCCGCAAAACTTGCTTATCAATAAAAATGGTGTCATTAAAGTCGCCGACTTTGGTCTGGGCCGATCGTTTGGTATCCCCGTACGTATTTACACACATGAAATTGTCACACTTTGGTACAGAGCTCCAGAAGTTTTGCTCGGATCACCACGTTACTCGTGTCCCGTTGATATTTGGTCGATTGGTTGTATATTTGCTGAGATGTCGACCAGAAAACCACTGTTTCAGGGTGACTCGGAAATCGATCAGCTCTTTCGCATGTTCAGAATTCTTCGCACTCCCACGGAGGATATTTGGCCAGGAGTCACCTCGATGCCAGACTATAAGACGACATTCCCATATTGGTCAACCAACCAATTGGCCAATCAGGTAAAGAATTTAAACTCAGTGGGCTTGGATCTGATCAAGAAAATGCTCATCTATGACCCTGTGCATCGTATTTCGGCGAAAGCCGTCCTCGAACATCCCTACTTTGATGGTTTTGACAAGAAGCTGGTGCCAACCGAGTAGATGTTTGTGTGTTTTGTGTAGCTTATAGATACGTAGTCACCATTATATTCGAATCTAGCATTTAACTTATATACTGTACAAAATAATTTAATATGAATTTGTATTTTGTCAAACAACATTGAGGAACCGGGCTTACCAGGGGAGATATAAGGCTTTGTTTCCTAGAAATAAAATTTTGATTTGTTTTTAAAAATTCTTTGGAGTGGCGTTGTTCTTTTGGTTTTTCGCAAGAGTTCCTGGAGTGAAGTTCGATTTCAGTGTCTGACACAAAAATTCTAGAGCTTCAAAAACTTCTTGATTTTTTGTAAATGACAAAACTTTGAATGTTTCAATGATATACCAAATTGTGTGTTTCGAAAAAGTCATATTTTTATAGAGTCGTAATCTACTTGATCTTGGATCAACGTTGGACAGCTGGGACGGTGTGTCTTTTGTAAAGCTCAATTTTTGTCCAAGAAATTAGATATAAATAAAAGTACATAGTCTCATTAAATTATTGGAAGACAGCATAACTTTGGATTTGCCCTCAATTGATTTTCAGAACAACTTCCCTATGAATTGGTGAAGCCGTCTTCTACATCTCACTGTGATCGTGCGTTATGTAATGTTGATCTAAGCCACCCCGTGAAAACACATCTTTTCAGTGAAAGTATTTACTCTGTTTTCCAATAATAACAAGCCAGGTCAGTTTTCCAAATGTGTGGCTTAAGACGGTCCGTGTCCGTTGGAAAGCTATGACCTGGTGAACCAACGGTGACCGTAAACCAATTCCACTCATTACAGGTGGATTTCTTGCAACGTTTTATAACAATTAACATTAATTATTAAAATCGCCAACATCGTACTCATCGCCCAACTAGGATGCCTCCAAAGAAAACTATGATCGCAGCTTACTTATGAGACATATACCAACCGCGAAGATAAGATAAAGTTGCTGGCCAGAAAAAAAAGTCATGCCTCAGAGAATTAAGAAAAGAATTGTGCTCTTCACGGAAGGCACCTTTCATTAATCTTTTCAAAAACTATTCCTGCAAAGAAGATTCTTCTTGGGAAAAAGCTAAGATTATCGACCTTTAGCTGATAAGTGATCACCTGGCTGTGATCCACATCAAAGGCAAATTCTACAACGCCAGCTAAAATTGTGCACATCATGAATAGAGCCTACGGAGAGTCCGCAGCACGGTGTTTAAGTCGTGGAAAACATTACCGGAGTTGTCGGAGAGTACAGCCAGTCCACGAATCGACTGCAGGCAACGGCTTCGGACCTTGAGTCCCCCACAAACAAATTCATGCAGTCACGCAGAAAATAGCCAAGACCACTTAAGGCTACCAATCCACTCCGACAAGAAATTCGTGGTATGTTGACGAATGCGCATGTGAAGAGTGTAGAGCTTAAAGGACAAAAGAATCCTCGCCGTCCCCCAATTTAAGGATAAAGAAGAGTCTTGAAATCGCAGTGTTGCCAAAAGCTTTTATGGATAGGCTAAAAATCACACCAGAGGCCGATGTACCGGCACTCAGGCCCTTCGAAATTGTTATGGTAATCTTGCCACCGATCCATAGGGAATTATAGATTTATTTTAGCAGCATTTCGAGCAGCTGTTAGATGGGTATGACGAAGAGATAGGGCAAGAAGAGAACCCAAAACTGGACGACGAAGTAGTTCCCTCTCCCTTTAAAGAAGTTGGCGCACTTATCAAAAGGCTAAAGAACAACAAAACCGCTGGTTCAGACACATTGCCGCCTGAACAGAGAGCTACTTAGCAGTTCCCGTGGATATTCCCAAGTCCTGGCACCCAATAAAGGTGATCTATGGAATAACCCGCTATCTCGTTAAGGGTTACACGGCATTTCTTGACAAGCCTGGTTAACACCACCGACGGATTTTAGGGCAGCTTAGGTGTCGGCGAAAATGAATATCCATGAATATTGTGATGGAGTCGTCCGGCATTCCATTCCTCACAGTGTGTGATACGAATTTCGAACTCGGGGGTGAAATTTGTCTTTGAGAAGGAAAATCCTCTCCGAGGATTCTAGAGTGAGTATAGTGTCCTGGTTCATCGTCATATTGCATTGAGTCTAAGGTTAATTTTCCAGGAGAGCTTTGTATCCATTATCAAGCCAACGTATTTAAATTGACTCTTAACATTAGCTGCACCATTTTGGGAGGATTGAAAGGATCTTCTGGGAAAAAGCAAGAGCTCCTTTTTATTTGTGTAAACGTTGAGTCCGTTCTGCTCACTCCAGGATGACACAATACGCTGGGCTACGTAATCACCGTATGGTCCTGTCTTGAAACCAGCAGATTGAAAGGATCCTCGGAAAAAGCAGGAGCTCCGTTTTATTTGTGTAAACGTTGAGTCCGCTCTGCTCACTCCAGGATGACACAATACGCTGGGCTACGTAATCACCGTATGGTAGTGTCTTAAAACCAGCTTTTTCCAAACGGCATAGTTGCTTGTAGCTTATTAATGGTGAGGAAAAGAGACAGGACACTGCCTTATGGATTTTCAATCAAAGCTTATGCGCACCAGAAGTGAAGGCGTAAGTCCTTTGTTTATTGCTATTCCCTATCTTCTGAGGCCAAAAAATGTGAGCTGAGTCAAATATAGAATAAACCCCTATTAATGATCGAAAGCGGAATATAGCTTGACCGAACCAAAAGCTAAAAACAAAAATGAACTCAATACAAATTAGCTCGACCTGCTCAATTAGTACGACATCAACTTCAAAGGAGCCAGTGATGGTTAGCCTGCATTACCGATCAAAGTTCCAATGCAAGTGAGTGGCAAGTCGATGTTCTTTAAGCCCAAACCACCGAAACTCAAATCTATAAATAAAAATTAAAGTCCAATAAGGAGAGCCATAACACCGCGAAATTACTTCAACTATCATCGTATTTATTTATCTACAACGTCCACCTCCATGCTGCCGTGCGTCTGCATGCATTTTAGTGTAAATTCAATGAATTTCAGGTCTTTGAGGTACTCCGTCATTCGCCTCAGATGTCGCTCAGTGTACGGCAGTGTTTCCTCGACCATCTTCCGCAGTCCCGTCGGCCTGAATTCATTCGCCAACACCTCATTGATAAGAATGTTCAAAACCAGCTGCGCTGGTCTACAGTTTCTGCTGTTTGTGTTCCACGAGATAGCATGCCGCATCAGACTTTCCTTATGCAGATCTTTCAGCGACGCGATCGTTTCCTCCAGACCAGACTCCTGATTTTTAATCACTGTATTGATGATTTTTAACGTCAAGTGAGGTTTTTCAAGCTTCAGTGCTAGTCGTAGTGCCTTCAACATTTTCTTCTGCGCCAACAAGTTATTTAACTCCTGTTCTTGTGCCGCAATCTCTTGACGCTTCTCGATTTCGGCCAATTTCTTCTCTTCCGTGACATCTTTCCAACAAATCAGCTTGGAATCAGCGCCTCCACTGAAGAAATGTGTTTCTCCATTCGCTACAGCAAGCGTCCATATGCGGGATTCGTGTTTATCCAGCGTCAGTGTATTCTCGTTTGTCTTTATGTTCCAAAGCTTAATGAGACCATCACCTCCGGCGGAGATTATTTGCATGCCCTTGGAGATGAACTCTGCTCGCAGAACTGAGCTCTCGTGTCCTTCGAGAGACTTCAGGCAGGTGTTGTCTGTAAGCGACCACAGGCGAAGAGTACAGTCTGCTGAAGTGGTTAGAAGGATTTGATCAACTGGTGAGAAGCGAACGCACCACACACCACGGCGATGACCACGGAGAGCTCCCAGGAGCGTAAGGTTACTACTGTCCCAGAGTTTTGCAGTCTTGTCCTGCGAAGCTGTAGCAATTATTCGGTCGTTAGGAGAGATGGCAACGCAATTCACATCCTTTTCATGAGCTATAGCGGTTGTTCGGCAAACCAGATCTGTGAGCTCATCGTTGTTCACGGAGAACTTTTTCGGCAACTCCCAGACTTTGAGACACGTATCTTGACTCACGGAAGCGCAAATCGTATGGGAAAGCTTTCCAAACGCAACCGAGCCAACGCTGGACACATGTTTGGTTCCTTTTGCCACGCATCGAACGCTGAACGTCCCTGGATCCAGTTCCCAGATCCTGATTGCATTATCTTTGCCAGCAGACAGTAGCAAGTTCTTGTGAGAAGCCAGAGCCAAGACGATATCTTCATGTCCTTTGAGGAGGGAGCAATTAAAGTCTGAGGTATCATAGAATTTTATATCGTTGCTGTTGGTGGCCACAGCTAGGTACCGAGAGTTCTTTCCTACGAAGCACAAATCAAGGATTTCGTCACTGAATCCAATCAACTGCTTGGCGCAGTGGAATGTGGAGATGTTGTGCACCATGATGTTGTGATCAGCGGTCACCATTGCTAGCTGACTTGTTTTCTCACAATGAAGAAGCTGTGTGACTGCCAAGCCACCGTCCTCCGACGCCTTCGAAACTGCACTGTTTGTCTGTGAATATACATTCTTTGCATCTGTGCAGTTCCAGACTCGAATGTGCCCCAATTCTCCAGCAACAGCAGCGAAGACCTTTCCTTCATTTTCCTCAGAAGCGAGGTCAACTCCGTTGGGTAGCTTTAGATTTTTGGGGAGAATGCAAACGCCTTCCAGACCCTCGTAAAGAGGGAGGACTTTTAGCTGAACACTGGTGTCCACATTCCAAAGGATCAACACCTTGTCTCGACTGACCGATGCCATAACATTAGATTTCTTGTCAAACGAAACTGCCGTGATTTTTGAATAATGTCCCGAGTAGGTGGCTTTCAGCTCCTTACTGACGTAGTCCCAGCAATTGATTTTATTGTCATCGCCTGCGCCAAAGACCAATGTTTTCTCAAGGTCTGGATAGAAGGTTACCAACGCCACTACGCCTTGGCTTTCCTTAAATGCACAGAGACATGTCTTCCTCTCGTAGTCCCAAACACGTATCGAAGAATCAGATCCTGCAGAAGCAACCACTCCGCCACGATTACGAAATGCCAAACGTGCAACTGGACCTTTATGCGAACTCTTCCAAATTTTAATCGAGGCGCCTGTTTTCTTGTCCCACATTTTAAGCAATCCACTCTTGTGTGCGGTTAGCACGAGTTCGTCATCGGCGCTCATAGCAAACGTGTAGACAACGTCCTCATCCACATCTGGTGTGGGAACATCTCCAATGGCAGTAACTATTTTTCCACTACCCACATTGATAACGTTTATCTTGCCCACATCCTGACAGAGGAACTCCTCACCGTCCGACGTCCAACATACAACGCCTCCAGTGTAGAAAGCGCCATATTCAGACTCCGCTTCGAAACTGAAGGAAAACAGAGGCTTACAAAGTTTGATGATGGAATTGATAAATAAACTTACGCATCCTTTAGTTTTGTGCTAGTTGCCATAAAATTTCGTGAAATTTATCAGCTTTTTTAATGTTTTCTTGCAGCAATATATGAAGACCCTATTTACTGCACTAGTGCACGTGTTGTTTTGGGTTTCGCGCGGAGAAATGTCACTTTTTTGTTTTCAACTCAAAACAGAACTACCTTACCCACCGAAATAATAATAAGTGCTGTCACTTTTTAGCATTATAGCTAGGTATGTACTCCCCTAAGATTTTTTTTTTTTAACAATTCTCATTTCGTTTTATCCATCATTGGACAAGAAGCAACATTCTATCATAGATAGATTTTCTTTTTAGCTTTATTTTTCCCAAGTCAGCGGTTAGACCAGAAACCCGACAGTATATTCTCTTGTGATGTCAACAAATGCATAGCTTTAGAGAATACTAACCTTATGTCCATATCGATCATTCTCGATCATCTCTATCCTCAAGATTTTCATGTGAAAACGTCAATTTTAGCCTTAATATATGCCAAAGGAGAATATCCTCACCGCTATAGTACAGAAAAAATAAATCACTTACTACACAAGTCTAGAGGAGCGGTGAATTCCTAAGCTTAACATAACTTTTGTTAGAGTTTTCTACGATTATGTCTCTTAACTCTGGTGGAACGGATTTTTGAAGGATATTTTAGAATACATAGCATTTGGTACTTATCAATATACCGTCTCTCGGACAACTTCCTGACATTGCCAACATTCTAGTTGTTCATCACGTACTCACTGGTATAAACGACTGTTCCATATTGCCAAGCCCGTGAGCCAATCATATGAATAATGCAGAAGTCAACACAGCGCAGAATATTCGAACGATTCAATCATTCATCCGCAACAAAAATGTATTTTAACTTGTTATATTGAATGGATAGCATGGCTGTGTGGTGTAAATTAACAAAGAACAGTATCTTTTCCTTTCAACATCTAATGCCGGCAGTAGTGCCTCGCGGAGGAAAAAAGACTACGCGTTTCTTCTTCGTTGGCTCACCATATAATGTTTTTTTTTTCTCTACACGAACTAATTCTGAAGTTGACTCTAAGAAAGGCCAAAACTGCAAAACATAGTGTCGGTCTTGACCATGGCCTAATTTTACCTACCAAGACCTGCTGCTTATCGCCTCAGTGAAAGTTCTTTCACTTGCAATCAGTTTCCTTTGACTTGTAACAATTCTGATGGCGTGAAATTGAAGCGCATTGATAAGATTTTAACAATATCAACACAATATTTCAAAGCAATTCTATCTTTTATCCTAAGTCAGTAAATATGCCGTAGTTCCGTTCCGCGCTATACATCTGGTATAGATTCTGTAATTGATTTCATACCGTTTACGTATAATATCGTTTAGTTGTCACCTTCTGGCTAGATTCAGCTTGGTTAACCTTCTCAGTTGAGCTCCATCACAGCATAGAAGACCAATAATTGATTAAAGTAAATACATGTAATCTGGCACCCGTTTAATCATCTTTTAAAGAATTTTATTGCACCTTTTGAAGCTATTCATAGTAGCAATATTCAAAAAATTGGAAGCACTCGCATAAGTAGCTTAACATTTTTGTATTGTCAACCCTGTTTGTTATTGTTCTGTTTGACATAATCAAAATGTTCGGCAGAACGTAACTTTTATTGCAAAATTATTTATTTCCTTAACGATTTTAAACATGATTCAAAGAATAAATTCCCTAAGGCTTCTCCTCAGATCTACTTGCATCCCAAAAATCAACCGTTCAACTGTCAAGCATGTCACGGCCCAACATTCAACCCAAAATGAAAAAGAGAACTGGACGGAAATCTACAGGCTCCCTTTGATTCGACTGGTCTCGGCATTTAACAGACTAAAAGTGTATCAATGTGCTATAACAGTCACAGGAACACCGATTGTTTTCGCCTTGGAACAAGCCGGCCATTTGGAGCCCAATTTCGGCATTATCTTTGGCGCTCTAGGTGAGTAGTTGAAGTTGCAATAATCATAGAACTCTAACAAAAACTGCTTTGTCCAAAGGTATAACTGGAATAATGACACTTACGATATGCAGCTTTCCAGTTCGTAATTTAGTCGGCTTTATATACATGAACGATAAGGACGATCGTATCAAATTGGCCTATGTGGATTTTTGGGGCCGTCGAAAAAATCAGGAACTCATCGTTGATGATATAACAGCTCCATGGGAGCTGCCCCCAAGGAAAATAAACGTCTACCAACCAATAAGGAGCAGATCAGATGCATCGCATAGCTATAAGCTCCTCAACCGGTATGGAGTCATAAGGGACCCTCAACGATACGCCAATCTGTTTGGCGAAGATAACGACTGAAATTCTTTAACACTGTTTATTTTTTGGTAATTAAAGTGAGAAAAGTCAACCGCAATATTTAACTCCATCGATAGTGGGCATATGCACGGTTAGCCTCGGCCTGTTTGTGTAAATCCTGCTTCTTCTTTACCACTCGACCCTGGCCTGCGGCTGCATCCAACAACTCCCACGCTAACTTTTCCGGGAAGTGAACACTTTTCTCCTTTTCCTTTGCCGATTCAATAAGCCAGTTCATGGAAAGGAAGTACGATCTTTTGTCTGTTACTGGTACGGGAACTTGGTACGTGACACCGCCTCTTTTGATCGGCGTTAGTTGCAACAAGGGACGGCAATTTTCAACCGCCAAATGAAGTACTCTCACAGGATTGGTCTCGATTTTGTCCTTTTCCTCTTGGTTATCAGCTAGATTGTAACGCTCCAGCTGGATTCGCTTGATGTTCTCAAAGCTCTTTTCTATTAGGTCTCGGGCCAGCACCTTCTTTCCCTTGCGCATTACGTAATTTGTGAATTTGCTGAGGATATCGTCGTGGAACACCGATGATGTATCATTATTACGTGCTGGTTTGATTGGCAAATGTGCTAATTTGATGGTTTCGCCTGTTTCTTTCAGAAGAGCTTGCTTTTGCTTTTTGAACACCGGGTCGACATATGAAGACGGATAGACTGACATGTGTTGCACAGCGGTAAGCGTCGGCAGCCTGAGGTTGTTATTGTTAATTTGACAGTGAAAAAATGTAAATAAATTAACTTTACCTTGTGGCGGATAGTTTTACAATGTTCCGCAACATTTTAAGACAGAATTTTTTATTCTTTTTGGGATGCAAATTGGTCAATCCGATGTTAATTTGGAAGAACACGAAATTTTCTTCTGGTAAATGTCACAACATGCATGGCAGGTGCTGGGGCTCTGACAGCCAGTGACGTACTCAATAAGTGCTGACATACCATTCCCACTAAATGGTACCAAATGTGCGGAGCTAAAATTAAAAGTTTTTTTTTCAATATACTCTATTCTCGAGCTTGTCTCAAACACAGCTTACTTAAATTTCTGTGCTCCTTATTTTCTATATTGTTGCAATTTTCTATATTGTTGCAAGATTAATTGGTTTTGGTTTCATTTGTTTTAAAAGAACAATTTGCTATTTAATTCGAGAAGAGATTTTTAAATGCTCTCCAAACTCATACTCAATTCGCAAAGCCGGCTTTCTGCAAAAGGCAATTGCATTCTATCGACAATTGTTTTTTTTTTTCAGCTCAGAGAACGTTGAGGATAATGTTCTATGAGTTATATTAATCCAGGAGCCTCAGCGACAAATAAGTTGAGTTGAATACAAAATATAGACTAATGGCACAAGAGAGAAAAGCATAAGCATATCAGAAAACATACACTATATAAGCAAAAGCTTATAAAATTTTCAACTTCTGTTAGACAGCACAAATACGTCGGGATGGCGCAGTTGGTTAAGCTCTTGATTCTCAATTGGAGCGATTGATAGGTCTCGGTTACAAATCCTTAAGTAAATCCTGAGCTTTTATTTAGTTTTTGAATAGTTCTCAAATGAACAGCGCTATCACTGGAGCTATCGTCTGGTGGTGATTGTCTTACAAAGGGGATGGCCTTGCAGAAGTGAGTATAGTTCCCGTCTGTTATGCTGGAATTCCAAGTTTGTGGCGTCAAATTAATAGTTTGTATGAAATCATTTGCTGTGCTAAGAAAAAATGCCATTAACTGTGCGGTGATAAACAAATGCTCCATGTAATAACTTTCAAGTGAATGAAAGTCGATGTGGAACATCCCAGTAAAATTCGGACGAAAACAAAGTGTTCGCGTTAGGTTGAGCGAATGAGCCAGCGAAAGCCATTATCGACAAAAATTTATTTATTTGGAAAGTGAAAATGGGAATCGTTGTTAGAAATGGAAAAGTGCAGAATATTTATGGAAAAATAAAAAAAAACAGTTTTGATCACAAATCCTCCTCCCCTTTTTATTTTGTTTTAAATGGGTTATTGAGAGAACACATCGGAATGTTTAACTGTGCAAATTTGAACTTTCTTTAAAAATTGACAGACAAAAAGCTCTGAAATATGTGTTGTAAATACTTCCATCTAGAGCGTAATGATCAATTTCTTGGTTTTAACACCTCTGTGCACCTACATTCATGGTTCAAACTCACGAAATTTGTTACCAGTCCATAAAAGATTTAACTGATTATCTTGCTTTACCTGCATCGTAAAAATTTCTTCATTATTCGATAAACAAAACAAACAGATCCAAAGTATGGCTCTCTCATTGACAGTTGAAAAAATGCAACAAACGCATCGCTTCTCGCTAGCCTAGCCGTGGTTTGGCTCCATCACTTTCTTCCGCTAAGAAAATATATTGTCATCGGCTAAAGAATTTTGGCTTTGTTTTGATAGTTTCCTATATTCAAAATTTGAATTCATTGATCTGCTCATGGAGAAGGAGAATTCGGTTGGATTCCTCAAAAGACCCAGAAACACAACCGAGGAGCTAGGATCATTTAAAATAATCCACACGGACTATGCGTCCGGTGACGACAATCCTAGCGAGAGTGGCGTTAAGACCACAAGTGAATATAAAATCGTTTACAATGAGACTCGCCAAACAAATCGGCACAAAAATCCCAGTGGGGTATGGAAATACTTTGCTCTAGCGACAAAAGACACATCGGCGTCGACCATTGTCGATGATCCGCCAGATGATCGGATTCTTTGTATGCTCTGCTATTCCAAGGGTCGTGTGCATGTCTACAAGAGTAAAACATCATCTTCGAATTTGTGGAAACACTTGAATCGCAAACACAACATTGAAATACCAACTGAAAAGATGTTCACTATTTTGTCGAGCAGCATATTTGACCTTGGAACAGATGCGGAGGAGCATCCAAGTCCAGAAGATGAGAACTCGATTGATGGTCCGTTGTCGGTGCTCGACGTGGATGATAATGACGAGATTGTCGTTAAAACGCAAGACTTTGTGGAGGCGAACCCGTATCAGGAGGTAGAACAAACAATGAAAGAAGAATTAGATCAGAAAGTGGAAGCAATTGTTAAGTATGAGCCATGTTCTTCCGATGCCGTTTTCAAGGGTAAGACAGTTGTTTCGGCAAAACTTGTTTTTCTAAAGTGCATTTGTTGCAGATATTGGTATGGCCATTATAAAGGAAGTTGCCAAAAGACCTATTTTGTATGAGGTCCAGCTGAATAAATCGCCATCGATACGAGCGATAAAGGACATGATGTGGGTCGAGGTGTACGAAGCGTTGGGCGAGATTATTCAAATAGATAGAGTACAGAATATTTGGAAGAATATACGGGACCGGTATCGAAAGATTCGCTGTGCTGAAAAGGAAGGACTTGATGGACGTTCGCAGAAGTACAAGTATTACAATCAACTTAAGTTCTTGGATGCTTCTCTATCAATGTAAGTAACAATTCGTGATTCTGATATAATTCTTCTTACTTAACTTAACGCTTGGGTCAAACCTCACCAATTGCTATGCTATGCCTTTCTGTAGAAATAATTATTTTCCTATGTTTCATAGCTTCCTTTTACCATTTCAGAGATCAAACTTCAGATACTTCATCTAATGACCCGCCCGAAAAAAAGTGTAAGCTCATATTTTCCTCTATCTTCGATCTATTATTCGATTCTCCTCTCCTTTTCAGGTCGGACGGATGACTTTTCCTTTCTAATCGAGCAGAGTGTGGCGATGCTTCCCTCATTTGAAGAGATTGATCGCATTGAACAAAATTACGTTGCCGAAGAGATTGTTCATGACAACAACTGCACGGTAAGCAGCAGTAACCCTCCACTCACAACCCCGTCATTTCCAGTTGAAGCGACCGAAACCAACTCAGAAGAAGATGCTCCCTCGAAGCAATGTACTTCATGTTACGCATCCCACTGCTCAGAACAAATGGACGAATTCGACTTGTTTGGCAAGCTGATTGCTAAGAAACTTCGCAGCGCTCCCAAGGAGCGAGTAAATATGATAGAAATGAAGATAATGCAGGCTATTCTCGAGAACAGCTAGTGTTGTTGTTTAATATCATATGTTGTAGATACATATTTAGTAGGTTATAATTAGTTTTACGATAGATAATTAAAAGTTTAAACTGTAGACAAGTGTTTTTCTTTGGAAGGCGACGATATTAGTTTGTAAAAAATAAGCGTGGACAGATATAAAGTTTTCTATAATAAAATAAGGCAACCGTGTGGTTTTTTGCTTCGCTTTTTTACTCGTTCTTCAATTTTTTGCATTTCTCAGTGTCGGGCCTGGATTCTAACTGGCGGACACATTCTGCAATGATTTTATACACAATTGTGCTGACATTTTGGCTACTGAAGGGTTTATCAACTGGAGGCACATGAATAAACAGACTTCTCGAGCAATCTTGGTCCAAAGATTTTAAATAAATATAACCGCAGAGATAGTTGCCTACATCGGCGGAACATTGCATTGGTTCTTCACAGCCGCATAGCGGTGTAATGTTCTCCACAATTGTCTTAACATCGAATTGTGTGTGGATTTTTTCGCATGTTGATCCATTTTTTGGTAAACAAACAGTTCCCCCATCAAGAATCTTTCCGGAGTAATCTTTTCGAAAGAACCTGTGATTATAAGCGAGTTCCTCTACGAGTACACATTTTGCTCCGCCATGAACGCCACAGTGAACCACAAGCTGGAAAAGAATAAATGGTTAGTGTCAAGTTGTCAGCAAGTTTTGCACATGTACTTCTGGTTTTTTGGCCCAAATTTCATCGACAGCGTTGTCAACCTCATCATACACAACCGAAACAAGTTTCTTTTCTATTGCATATTCTGTTCCTTTGTCAGCGAAAAGCGTATCTGGCAATAAACGAACTGCCTCCCAGCTGGCATTCACATCCTCGTGTCCGATGAAAGGTCCAAATCCAGTCACAATAATTAATTTCTTCTCACTCGGCTGAGATTTCTCGTCCTCCTGGGGGTTGTCATCGATTTCAACAGCTGGCTGATTCATCATTCGACAGCGATATGGAGTAACTTGGCTCGGTAACAATGCAGAATCACGTCTGTTTCAAGCAGAAACTTTTCTCCAATCTCCCTTATCATGTAACAGATAAAGGTATCACAGAATTGATAAATGACAAAGAAAGTAAACTATTTATTTGCCCCAAAAAGGAAGCTTTACGACATTTGTTTGTTTTCGAGTTCTCTTTCTGTTCAGGAATTTCACACTCGAAACATTTTTTATTTGACAGATGACGGAGTTCAACTCAATTTGAGTGGAAGGTGAAAATATGCACTCAATCAAAGCAGTTGTTTGAAGTATAGAGAAAAAAGCTACAAGCGTTTGGCAGCGTTCCAAAACTCTGCAGCTGAACTGCGCTAAGGGAAATATAGTGTGGAACGCGTATACGGTTTCCAAAATTATGACATAACGTAATGAAACTTATGACATTTGTATCTAGTGTTTTCTTCTGTTCTGTGCCAAATTTTAGTGATCGTAATTTATGGTATAGTCCACGCCAAGGACGCCAAGACAAGGCCTTTTGCTTTATTAAAATTCTATCTCTCGCCCGTCCGACTGAGGGTGGGTCTTATAACTATATAATAAGATATAAGTACATGTTAAAATGTCACTTTAGGTAGATAAAACTTGTCAAGGACTTCGTCTATCTAATAAGTACCGCAATCATTTCAAGGACAGAGCACAGCGCAGAAATCCATCGAATTATTACGTGGGTGGACAGTTTACCCACGCTTGAAGTGCCATTGAAGTAGCGAGGGGGCTTTACCTAAGCTAGGTAGTCCTCTTTGGTCCTTTTATATAAATCGTTTAAAGAAATAAACGGTCAAAAATTACAAATTATTGGCGTGCCAGAGTTACGCTTCATCATTTGAAAGTGCGCGATTTATTTTTCGCATAAATGGCAAAGGCTCGACGCACATTTAATTGCCGATAAAAAACTGACACTTGAGCAAAGAATGATCTGGATGTTTGTTAAGTCGAGTTAATATTTTAGAGCGGTTGTGGCATTCTTCTCATGTTTCGAATTTCACCCATGGTTATTGTTTTTTTCGAGGATTAATGCGTAACAGAGGTAATGGGGCAGTTCGAGAAATTCTTTTTGCCGCTACGACCCTAATGCTCCGTGTATAGAAAATGGATATAATGCTTCGGGGAGTTTTTTTTTTGATGGTCGAACTTTCTTGATAAGCGTACAAGTACGTTTTCAGCATATGGAATTCAGGTCGGTTGACATTTCCAGGAATCATGATGAGTAAATCTTCTGCTTGTCCTGTCGTTAAGTCAATACTTGTGGATTGAAAACAACTTAATATGGCAATGCTTAGGAAGCCCAACCTCAGCGAGAATATATATTTTTGATTTTTGTTTTGGGAAAAGCACCAATGGTTTTGCTTGCTGGTGGAATGTTAGCACAAAAATCTTTTAAGTTGATTTCGGACAAGCACTACAGATTACCGTAGGTATTTAATGATTAGGACTATAAATTGATATTTGAGAAAAATATCGATGATGGGGATTCCGTGAAGAACAACTCGTGCACAATAATTGTTTCTTGCGTCTATGTTGAGATTGAGAAGAATGTTGTTTTTCCGATTCAAGCATTTTGCTGTGACATCCGAAAGCTCTTCTTGAAGAGTGTCTTTAGTCCCTTGCTTGTTTTTCTGCATGGATTTGCAAACAGTTTTGAGAATGAATTTTCAAAAGCAGTTGCCGAAATTGGCGTGAAACTTACATTTGAGCCTATTGGAACATTTCGGGTGTGGAACGTGACTGCCCACCCAGATTTTTATATTTTCTTCGTGGCTGCTGCTTTCCCTTACCGCTCACTCCTCTGGCCATCAAACTCTCGTCATGGAGCACTTAAGAGTAACCGTCTTAACAAGCTCCATCTAAACTTTCTTTGGAGAGAGCAATGTTTTACGGCGTTTTTTGGATTTTTTTTTCGCTCAAGAAAAGCATGATCTCGATTTCTGCATTTAATAGATTTTCCAGCAAGTAAGTTCGTTTGTGAGAGTCGCCACCAGTTGTTTATCAATAAGATTTTCGTTGTGGATGTAGCCGAACAGCCGATACCGGGTGTTTCAACTTTTTTTGTTGCTTAGAGAGGTGCGACATTATAATGCGAATGTGTGAGAGATATAAGGGATGAATGCAAATTATACAAAATTTCTTGATTTTTGACGAGTTCAATTAGTTTTTCCACTTTGTTTTCTTCCATTTCGTCGCACCACAAAGTTTATAGTATAACATAGCCAACGCGTACTAACGGACCGGGTGTAGTAGTAGTGGCTGTTCAGCCACACCAGTGTAATCCGACAGTATGTTTCGATTAATTACTCTTTACTTGTCGGTCATGAGCACTCTGCGTCCAGTCGGTTACACCAAGTTTTCTAACGTTCGTGATAGCTTGATCCTTCAACCCGAGGTGCGGGCTTCCGAACTATAACCACATCTTTGTACAGCCCGTGGAGCTCGAGGTTATACCTTCTCCTCTATTCCTCCCTCCTCCCAGATAGGACCAAATATCCGGCGAAGAATTTTTCTTTCCAAGAAACCCAATATTTGCTCAGCTGCTTTGCTTCAGTTTTGAGCATTCAGTTCCATAGAGCAGCACTGGCAAAATCAGTGTCTTGTAAGCAGCATTTTTATCCTTCGGGTGTCGAGTTTAGATCCTAGTTTTTTCGGGGAACCGAATTGTTCAGCTTTTTGAATAACATTTTGGGTTGGGAAGATAATTAAATTTAATGTTTAATTTTACGGTGTGATAAGCTCGTATTTCACATTTAATTTTAAGTGAACTACTGATGATGTGATGTCTCTTTCAAGTAACACTTAGAATTTAAGCGGAAACATTGTTTTCACCCATTCATATAATTACCGGAAGCTTTTATTGTAAAATTTATATGAAAACAAAGTCCAAATCTGCTCGAGATAACAGTTAAAACCCATATACCTATTTGTTTGTACTTGCCTTAGATAAAACCTTTTATGAATAAAGATACTGAAATGGCTTGTGCCTGATTTATGGCTCAGTAAAATATTAAAACGTAGAATGTCAATCCAAAGATTATCGATGATATAAAAGTCAAATCGGTGATTGTTCAGAGGTTAGTTTGACCAAATGAAAGTGTGCATTACATTGTTAGCAGTTCTCCTCGGGACTTTAGGCGGAGGTAGGTTTTGAAAAGACAAACGTATTGAATATTGCAGAAAACATAATATTTCCAGGTTACACTCTGCCCATGAGCCCGAATGAGTCAGATGGGAAGCTTTGGCCAATTCCACAAAAAGATGGCAGTGTTCGCTTAATGACCCATTTCCAAGCCATCATGGAAGCCCTTCATGCCGAATCACAATACGTTCCGAGTGAAAGAAAGATGGATAAAGTTCGTTTCTTCCTTTATACTCGAACAAATCCAACGGTTCCAATTGAACTCGACATGGATGATCTAAACACGTTAGAGCGATCGACCTTTGATAGCAAACATCCAACCAGGTTATTTGAAGCTTACTCTTTTACTTTAAGTTATCTGTGAATCCTGAAGTAATATTTGATAGGTTTGTTGTTCATGGCTGGAACGGGGGATACCTGAGTGGTGAGAATCGTTTAATACGCGAAGCACTTCTGTTAAATGGAGAATACAACTTCATAGCTGTCGACTGGAGTGTCTACGGTGAATCCTACACATATGTGACCTCTCAGCAGCGCTGCTCTCAAGCTGGAATCATCATTGCCGAGTTCATAGATTGGCTACATGAGAACGGAGGTCTTTCATACTCAACACTTGCTTTATATGGGCACAGTTTAGGAGCACATGTGGTCGGATTCGCAGGAAGAAATGTGAAGTATGGAAAAATTCACACTATCGTTGGACTGGATCCGGCTATGCCATTGTTTAGTTATGATAACCCAGAGACTCGTTTGAGTGAAGCTGATGCTGAATATGTGGAATCAATTCACACCAATGGTGGAACGTTGGGATTCTATCAACCAATTGGACAGGCATCGTTTTATCCAAATGGTGGGAAATCTCAGCCAGGATGCGGAATCGATGTCAATGGAAGCTGTGCACATTCACGATCTGTTTATTATTTCGCAGAGGCATTAAAACTGAATGACAAAAACGGTTTCAATTCTGTGGCGTGTGCAGACTTCCAAAATGTGAAGGATTCAAAGTGCAATCTTTTTGCAGGTGGTGTTCGTTTAGGCGATCCAAACAATTATGGCAAGGCCATTGGAATTTACTACTTGGAAACCAGTAGCGCGTCACCATTTGCTCTTGGAAATATTTAAAAATAAAAAAAATAGTGCTGAGTGTAAAAAAATGGCGTTTGATTTAGTCCTTTTGACTTTATTTGTATTTGCATTGCGATGAATCATGAGCCGACTAGAGCATCATATAAGGGAAGGATCTTGACGATGATGATGTACATGTATTGGGTTGTCCTGAAATGAAATGTGATTCTTTGATTGCTTAATCCAGTTTCATGAGTTATTGAAATTAAGCATCTGAATTGATCGTTTGGTTCCTTTGAAGCAGCGCTTAATAAACAACATATTTACAACCACACATAAAATTCTTTTGACGCAGTTCAGATTACGATGTGGTTTGAGCTGGTTCATCTCGCTTAGACCATAATATTTTATGTGGTTGTAAACTATAAATTTTTTATCACCAGTGATGATTAGTTTCAAAAAAGGATCCTTTTGATTGCGTGTAAGATGCGTATCGCAAATATTGATTCACTGTGTCAAGGATTATCAATTGTTGTGTATAATGCATTTAATCTCACTGAATTCTCCCGCACAGTTATATGAAGATCTGATTCGATCATGGCTTTTGATTTGGTCAACATCAACTTCAATTGGACTACCAGAATGGTAGTGAATAAATTTTGGGAACGGAATTTCTACACCAAATCAAGCAAGTGTGTTAAGTTTGTGTTAGCTTAAAGTGACATCTATTTAATTACAGAAGGAAAAGAAAACAAAATTCACAACACCGAGAGTCAAAAGACATTCTTGTAAGAAACGAAATAACTTTCTTGCCAACCTGATAGAAATCATTTCGTTGTGCGTCTATACCGCACTTATATGTGACTAAATCAAAAGCTCAAAAACGAATAGCGAATTCAACTAATTAATTAAGTCACATTATCCCCTGATATTTTGAATGCATTTTAAGGGTCTAAGGGATATCATTTTTCGACATCAAACAAAATGCAAGACTTGAAGACAAGACTTCATACAAGACCACGTGCAACCAATCGAAGAGCTAACAAATGCTGCTTAAATATACGCGCGAGATTAAGGAAG
The DNA here is from genome assembly GCA_963555765.1 of Orthonevra nobilis. Taxonomy (NCBI): domain Eukaryota; kingdom Metazoa; phylum Arthropoda; class Insecta; order Diptera; family Syrphidae; genus Orthonevra; species Orthonevra nobilis. The sequence continues at coordinate 151,322,350 of OY743224.1, forward strand.
ATCCAAAAAGTCCTATGCACTACCTACGCTTGTTTCCAAAACTCTCACAGAACTTCATAAAAATGTCAACAAAAAACACAAACGTGCTCGACACTTCCACATGAACTTCAAGGCTTAATGGATACCCTTATAAGCACCTAACGCGGGTAATGAGGATCAACTGAAGAAAAGAATAGAGTTAATTACTGGCGCACGTTATTTTTAAACTTCCTTAGACTGTAACAAGGGAGAAATACAAGTGTGGGTGTGTGGGTCGAAGTCAAACTTGAGGGTAAACTGATGAGCGTGCCTAGTGAGGCAAGTCACAGTGATGAGAGGTAGGGAGGGGAGCACGCTGGTGAACGCCGTAAATTTGATCCCGATGCTAAGTGGTGACTGGAACACTCCAACACAAGCTCCTAAATCAGCCGTTCAATTGTACCCACTGAGTGCAGCAGAGTGGTTCACAGCACCGCCGTTTTCATTCACCGTCATTTGTTTTTCTCTACTTTATGAAGATTAATTTCAGCGGCCTTAATGTGAATAATAAATCCGCCAACTTGAGTGCCTTAACCTTATCGGTGAAATTTACAGCAGGGAATTCCTGTTTTTCAATAATTAACCAGTAAACCGGTGGTAGTCTGTTGTTTACCAAACAGAAAACTCATGGAATCAAAGGGACAATTAAAGCAAACACATTTTTAAAAATCATTGATTTGACTATCACAAACTGAATGAATGATTAATGATTTGGTAAAATATGTTGACCTAGAACTTCAATCTTAAGATAAGCGTTGCCTAAAAAAAAGCAAATCACAGAGTCAAGTAGTTAGCTTTTCAAAATAAAGCCACACATCACATTGTTGGTAGGAGTTCCTGTGACTTTAAGCACAGATTGTAAATCTATAATAATAATAATATTAATATAATCACGAATCGGTTACTTAGCTTTATTTTAAAGCAAAAGGGTCAAGGTTCATTGAAGAAATGGTGGATATATGTATGAGCAGATATAATCATTTGTTACTATCATAATTAACTAAATAACTTCAAACCCGATATCAATCGGGAACCAATGTTAAAGCTGTATCTCGAGCGCCCGGGCCAACATTATACAAAACCCTTAACGGAGCAGCTATGTAAACGGTGCAGACACACGAAGTGTTATGGACCTCAGATAAGGGGAGAGAACGATAATCACGTCTGCTATGTCGATTCAGTCGGACCGAACCGACCAATCTTCTTCTCTGTCTAGTTTTTGCCGTCATGTAAAATTGTTTATACACACATTAGATTTAAAAAAAAACCTGCTGGGTTTTCATTCTAAGCCCACCCTACAAAGTGAATTGAAGCTTTTAAGCAACACTGGGTCGATGTATGAGATATTCGCTTAGTAAAATGTCGAGAGCTTTTCTCGGTAAATTTTTGTTTGGTTTGTGTATTGGATTAAGTCTGCACGATTCACAATAGTACAAAAGTTTAATTCAACCCTTAAATTGGATTTATCGAATCCAAGCCACATGCAGCAAGCGTCAAATTTGTAAAAGAATGCATTCTTTCGGGAATGCATTCATTGAATTTAAGGCAAAGAATTTAAACGTTTGATTGATTGACTGCGAATTTAAAAGACTTAAATACCAATCTTTTCAAGCTTGACAAAACCTAAAGTGACTGTTGAATTGAATTTTTAGCAATGAAAGAATTGAAATCAATTGAATTCACTTAAGCTTACTTGAAGTCAGCAGTGAATTCATATTTTTCCTTGAAGCCATTAGTGAATTCATTTTTTGCCGATTGAAGTCAATGAATTCAACTAAAATTGTTAGAATTCAAATGAAGTAAGTGGATTTACTTCAACAGGATGTGTTTTTTCAGTTAGTATCTTCGTCATCATTTTATCATTGTACCACCTGTTGGGCTCGCGGGCTCGCCTTTTTTAAAATAAGTAGAAAGGCAAAGTTGCTTGTGAAACATTAAACAGTTATTTCCCATGGGCTTCTGTTTTTGGCCAAAGTACTACATCTCTTGAAGGTCAGAGCCTAGCTTCACCATTTGTGTGTGTGTCTTACATTCTTCGCAACGACTCACGGTTTATTGTCGACTCCGAACGACTCAATAAGCTTTTTCTTGAAAGTTTTTACTCATCGGAGTAAATGTCTGTCACTTACGGAATTTGGACCCACTTGCCAGATGTATGCTCGAATTAAGCCCCTGCAATTTAACATGTACACTTTGGTAATATAGAAATCGTAACACATCACAGAAAACTTATTTCGAAACACATTAAATTAACTTGGGTAGCCTTGCCAAGAAATTCATAGAGCTACTTTCATTTGGTTCGCACAAAGCTCGGCTCATTATGTTCAAGATATCATCAGCCCTCTCAAAAATAATTGCCCTTACTGTTCAAAAGAATTCTCTTGAATGTAGAATACCCACGCTCCTAAGGCAGAATCGGACTGGAGCCCTTAAAACACTCATTTGGGTCAGAAAATTGATAAACCTGATTCATTTGACATTGATACGTGTGAGAGAGGCATTTGAAGGTCTGTTTAAGTTCTTCTAAACTATGGGGAGTTATCAGTCGATTTTTGTGTGTTTTGATTGTTATAAAACAAGTGACTCCGCTCATATTAGGCTATACCGCTATTTTCTTATGCCAACCTTTTTTCTTACACTTTTGAGATAAACGAAGAGACCTATTTTCCCGCAACATATGCAAATGCTCAAATCATAATTCCTTTTATGTGAAGTTTCTTTAAGGACAACATTAAAAAAAAAACCCAATTCATTATCATCTCAATGACTTGCAATTGGAGGCACTAAAGTGCAAACATGACAAGGGACCTTAAACAGAGACCGATACTTAAGTCTCTACAAATCTTAATCCCTTGTCTGACCGTTTTTATTGTTCGCTCCAGAAAGTTTCCCAAAATATACAAATACCGCATACCTGAATCTGTCAACAGGCAACTTTTCCCGCCAATATCCAGATGACACTTGGAAATAAAATTTATTGACTACACCTAGCAGCACCACCGCGACCGCCTCACACCAACCATATTTGCGATCAACTTTGGGAATTCCTTAAAGACCTTCTTTTTGTTTTTGTTTTTGTGTTTCTTTGAAGAATCAATTTTCAAGGCATCCTTTAAGGGGGATAACGTCATCGGTTATAAAATCTTCGGATTTGTATTTCCCAAAACGGACAAATCAAACAACTCAAAGAATAACTCCTCCGTGACACCTTGCTCCCGATGGTCTAAGCTCACCGAGGGTACAAAAGAAAAACTAAATTTAAAACAATGTGTCAATAAAAACTCCTTGAAGCGAGACAATCTCCCACCATCAACGGACAGCTTTATATCCCGACGTCGGCGCCAGTTGGCGGGCGTGGGTACAAGTAGGTACACTCGATTCATATTGGTCTCGAGTTTGCTCTGGTGTCCCCCATAAATGATTACTCGGAATAAATAAATTTTTCTCCAGGGATTTGTCAGGCTTTCTGGGACACAGCCAACCATGGATTTTGTTTGGAATCCCAGCTCCATTTGCTGCCAGGGCATTAAAATAAGCTTAATTGACTGTCAGGAGCAATAGATGTTTTGAATATTGATTTTAGCGGAGGAGCACCAGCAGTGTCCTTCCAGAGCACACTCGCTTGTGGTTGTTGGTGCGTTCTTAGAGTGGTTTAGGTATGAAATTCTAAATCCAAGAATTACAGGTGCACAAGCTCGAAATGGCCACACATACAAGGATGCGATAGTTTTCCTCCTGTTTTTTTTTTCGTCTGAGAGTTTATTCTAGTTTTTTTTTTTTATCTTATATGAGATATTAGATTAAATCTTGTCCGGCATCGGATGGGGTCGAGGATGAATCTCGCATAGAACAAGCACAAAATAATCGATAAGCCGTTGGGATTGGGGCTTCGTTGCCACAACAGGTGTAGTTTATGTTGGTTGGACACGTATTTTTTCCGGTCATTTGTGTACTATGTATATGTTGCATGTTCATAAATTCACAGATTCTCAATGGAGCCGAAGGTATTTAGCTGTGTCGAGCTCCATTTAGGGGGTAAAGTGATGTATTGGCCTGTGGAGTGTTTGCAGGAATCTTAAGATTGAAATTGTTCTGGGCGCACGTTGGGCTGTGGCTATGGGCGGGTAGGTTATTGTGGTCGAGTTTGATGGGTCGATTTGTAAAGTGGTCCTTATTCATTATTATTTTAGGGAACAGAAGCCAATATGTGCATATCAGTTAAGGGAATATGAGCTTTAGTGCGGTCTCATTGGGTGTAAACAGAATTTCACACGATATCTGAGATTAATAAAGCTGTAGATGTTAAAATCTTGCAAGTAGGTAGCTGTGGGCTCAATGTTTTTGTTACTTCGAATAAAAAGAGTCCCAAGTGAGCTTAAATTTAGTTAAAAATGGAGTTAAAATAAATCGATTTGACATTTTTTTTTCTCATATATTGACAATAGTTTAAGGAAGGTTTTTGCGATCACAGTTACCTGGGTGCTGAAACAGTCAGGGAGAGAGTGCTGCAATAATTCTTAAGGGAAAAATACAAAGGACGTTTTCATCCCACGCACTCCGATGATTTCAATTGACGGGTGAACGGTTACAATTTCAAGTGCGGCATGCATTCGCAATGTCGATAAACGAATCGTAGTCGTTGAGTCTTTATGGCGTTAATTAATAAAACCAATTATACGTCTTCTGTCATTTTTATGGATATTGTATTTCACTTCAATTTTGATGTCGACATCTCACTCCTTGTCTTGACTTTTTGGCACAAATCGACATCTTCTACGACGAAGATCATCTCATTGTCTTACCAGAATCTCTAAACGGCGCGCCGATCTATCTTTTAAGACTTGTAAATTAAGAGAGGGAGCTCGCACCCATTGAGCTGTCAGGCTTGGGAAGAAAAAAAAGAGGTCCTTGGTCATGCAATAACTCCTGATAACGCATATAACGAACTTCCGCTCCAATCACCACTTTCTCCAGATTAGGCGCATTGTTCTGCTGCCTTGCTTATCCTCCAACATTCGGCTAGGAGAACTGTCAAGATGAGTATTTTGTAGGGCTATATATTTATTCATCACTTCGAATAGTTAAGTGATAACGAAATGTGCGACGCACTATAAGCTTCCGTTTATCGTGATTAGCAAGTTACTTCATAGTGCTTCTCGCGATTGAAGCGCTTCCCCCTGCGAAATCCTGAACATTTTTAAAATAGTTTGGAGGAAACGAACAATATTGCGGGGTGCATATGTATCAGTTTTGCCGAGATGCCATTTCCGGCCATTGCATTGCAGAATCTGAGATGATAAACGCTATCCTAATCGGCCCGTTCTTCTATGAAGAGATGATAAGATGGGCTTAAATTCGTTGTTTTTTCCAGGCCTTAGTGAGAAAGTTTGGCCAGTCGTCGATCTGCCGAGCCAGAAATCACTGTATGTGAATAATTTGACATGGCTTTATACAACCATACTTCAAAAACCATCTTTTAAAAAAAAATTTCGAATAGAATGCTGTTAATTAATCAAACGCAAAAATGTCCAATTATTTTTCCCAGTTCGGACTCCACCCATGGAGCTATTGAAACTCAAAAACATCTGACAATGAGTCTTAAACCACTACACAATCTTTCAATTTCTCTAGTTATCCTTCTGCTCACCCGCGCAATCGCATTATAAGGTTAGTTTTAATCCCTTGAGAGGATTAAATAAGACCAAGGACGCATTTCGTGCAGATTTACACAATTTAAAGCAGTTTGTCAAGCACTTGCCTTTCAATAAGGTCAATTGTAAGGTCTCAGATTCGGATCCTGAAAAAGTATTTTTTTCGAATCTGGTCCAGTCTTCCTTTTCCGTTGGGATAAAACAAAATCAGCCATAGTTAACTGGGTGGTCTTGCTGTAGTGGTAAGTGTATCGGCTACTATAATTCTTAAATCGTGTTTTCAAAAATAATGATTTTTATAGGTGATTTTTGATTGGCTCTACTGTGAAGGCATATCAACATATAAACTTATGTAAAATAAAATCCTGCGAATTAAGCGAAAGCTAGTAAGTCGGAACAAAATTCCCTGTTTCGGACTCCAACCGCGGAATAATCGAAACCAAAATTCAACATCTTTCCATACTTCTCCTTATCCTTTTGCTCGCTCTGCGCATTATTGCATTATTGCGAGAAAATTATAAAAAACAGAACAAAAGAAATAACAAAAGCTATCTGACGAGTGTGTGCCGGCTCGATCGGGAGGATCATCACGTGCCTCATTTAGACTTCGCACCTTTTCGAAACTTTTATTCGACATTTATTCGACGTTTCAAATGTTGTTATATTTCCAAATATAAGTAACTGATACTTTATTGGGCTGTCAGAATCAAAATAACAAATATTACAAGAAGAAACCAAAATATTGTCTAACCTTTACTTCTGAAGTGATAGCTTAACTGGATTCAAGCGATCGTCTCAATGTTTCGGCAGCAAAATTAAGGGAAATTTTCCTTTTTAGCCGAAACATTAAGAGAATTTAATATTACCCGAGGAAAAACATAAGGTAATCGAATAAAAAATAAATTTATATTTACAAATTTACCATCAACATAGGGACTATTAAATTCCTCATATATAATACTGTACGAGCTAGGGAACCTTCAATCAGCAAGGCCCTCATTAAATTTTCTGTTTTAAAGCGGATATTAAGAGCACATGTATTTTGGAATAATTCCAAAAACTACACCCATAATGGATTAGCGACGGATACAAAACACGCTTTATAGCTTACTAGCGTTCATTAGCAGTTTTATCCCAAAAACTGAAATTTAATATCCACTAAGAGTCAAAACTATATTATGTTAATCCTGAGAGGATTATCCTTATCAAATTCGCCTTCTAGAATCCAACCCCCCTTCATCAGAATCTAATTTAGCCTCCATAAAAGTTGCATTTTTTTTTGCTCTGCACCAGGAATATCATAATCCTCTTGCTAATACTGTACTCCATCGCTAGGTTTGTTGCACAAATTTCCACAGTATAATCCAAATATTATCCACAAGGTGTTGAGGACACGACAAAGTAACGAAACGCACTAATCCAAAGCTACCCGCATCCGCAGAGAGCACAGTGGTCCACCGTTCACCTCTTTGGCGTAACCCCCTTGCAGCATTTAATGCATATATTGGGTGCACCATCTGTACCAAAGTTTAAGCACCAGCTTTGCTGCTTCCTTGCAACAACCTCATTCCTGCTTATATTCGTATTTTCAACCATACCAAAGCACACACAACAAAACGTCCAAAATTAAACCGAGCCCATTGCAGGCTCTTGCCTCTTAGAGCTCTGCGTATGCTAAGGGTGTACTCGGCAATCGGCACTCGGTGCAGGGGTACAACTCTGCTTATGCTTTTGAATTGAATTAAACTCTGCAATAACTTAATTAGTGCACGCAAATACATGTAAACAAGTTATTTTCAGTTTTTGTTCCAGCCATGCAGTTCGGCTGAAAGGACTTTAGCTATTTTTTGCTCCCCATCATATTTCTATCTGCAGGCGAAGCGTCCTGTCGTCTCCAGCTAAAGCAGCAGCAGCAGAAGCAGCAAAATACTGGTGCACCCAAGAGCACTCAGGGCGGTTGGATGCATTCACTCCATCAAGCACTGCAGCGAGTGTTGTTTTGGAAAATACCTAGTTCCATCGATGTGGACATAGAAGCAGAAAACTTCATGTTTGTCGGTTTTCCGAGTCACTTGTGTGCTCGGCTTGCTTGACGGACTTTCACCGGCTCCGGGGCCAATTTCAACAAACAATGTTTTGAAAAGTTTATTTCACTGTAATTCACACAAGCATCCAAGCCGTGCCGCGCCGTTGATTGGTGAAAAGTCAAAGCATAATAATTAGTTTCGCTATCCCCTTTTGGCATTCCCCCCCCCCCAATTTTCATATATCGTTGGAATATTTTTTTGCTTCCTTTGGTCATTGTGTCCTTTGGAAACGGCAACGACAAAGTCCTTCATTTGCTCCAGAGCGACATAACTGAACTGATGGAGCGAATAAAAAAATATCTCCGGTCTGTAATTGAATAATAAATATAATTATCGAAAACATATCCTGGTTATCATTACGGCCCGGGAAATATGCCAACTTTAATATAATTAAAATTGTCCAACGGAGCGTGAAAAAAAAAATCCTTAAATCAATTCCTGGCGCATTAAATTTGCTGAGAAAAATAAAATGATTTACCCATCATTCGGTTTTATGTGATCATTGCAGACGGAAACATGCCGAGCACATGAATACGATACGAAACCACGCACAGTTGTGCGAAAAAGTAAACAAACGGTACAGCTTTATTTTTTTTAAATGTTTATATTAAAGAAGAAGAATGAAGAAGTTTCGCTACGAAGATTGTTTTATTTATAACGACTAACATGCATTCTTGGAGCCACAAACAAAACGTGCATAGTTTGGCTAGTCTTTCTACTATTTCAAAGCCATAAAAATCCTCAAAAATATCTCTACGTTAAAATTACTCAACAGGACGAATAAGTCCGCATGACTCGAATCTTTATGCACAGATAAAATTGGCAATCCTTCTTATGTAAATAAATCAAATCCAGAAATTTATACCTACATAACTTTGACAGGTGGTCTACGCATGTAACACAAATATTTCGACTATGGTGTCGTTTCTTCTGTTAATCATACAGCACGTACCAGCAAGAAGCACGCATACAATCTATGTAAAAGGCCGAGTTCCATAATATTCCGAAATTTATAGAGGGTTCCTTGATTTGCAGAAAAAATAATATGATTAATAAAGGTACAATTGTGTACGTATTTAAGGCACAAATCAGTGAATATTCTTATTGATGTGAGAAAGAAAGATTTGGTCCTAATCATTGCTTCATTGGGTGGGTTTTCCGGGAGGTTTAGTATCAATATACATCGTTCTTATACTACTGAACCATTTATCAATATTCAGAAATATTTCGCTAGCAATTTCCTTCCTAAATAAGTCAAGTTTTCGAAATGAACTGTTAAATTTAGATAAAAAAAATTTTGCTTTGCTAAAAATTAAATTAATGGTTTTCTAGTAAAGCACGACAAGTGCTATTTTCTTTTATTATATACTAGCTGGCCCGAAAAAATTGTCCTAACCGAACGTTGGTTTAAGTTCAGCAAACGTTTTTCCAAAGTTCGAATTTTCGATGAGTCATAAACTCATTGACACTACAGTCTGTAACTTCTTCTGGTTTTGAAAAGCTGATTTTCTAAATATTTAAAAAAAATACATTTGTACGTAATTATCACTGCAAAATTATTTGGACATAAAATTCTGATAGGCAACGTGAAAAAATTGTATTTTGAATGTAAACCAGTTAAACGTTAACTATTACATACAAATTCGGACTCTGAGGTGGCCATTTCGACACATCCTGCGAAATTTCCGACATATACATTTTACATAAATTCATTTCATGCAATAGAGTGTTGAAGCACAAAGTTATTTCGAACAAATAGTCGCCCTTACAACTGGTGCAACATCGTTTATAATTTCCAAATAATGAAATTGTTTCATTTTCTCAATGGAGGCAATACCCTTAATTTGAAAATCGTGAGAACGTCCATTAGGCTGGATTGCCGTCTGATTAATCTTTGCTTTTTGTCAGAAAAAAGTATTTCCTTCCAAATGTACCGTCGTATGAGCATGCAGTTTTATCTTTCCACAGAATGGAAGCTTTTTTATATGTACATAATCGATGAAAAAAATGCCTCCGTTACGTCCTTTTTCTACGCGATTTACTTACATTCTCGAAGTGTATGACATGAAAGCGCGATTCAAAGTTCTACAGGTTCAGAAAATGATGATCTTATTTTATTGAATAAGGACATACTATATGTAAGAAAATTAATTTTGTAGGTAACTATTAGACTAAGCTTAGTACTGTTTTTATAAGCCGCGGCATTTTTCTTACTTTTAGAATGTTTATAGACGGCGTGGCTTTTAAGTAAAAGGTCCGACATGAATGATTTATAGAGGAATTGACCTGTATAATAATAAACTTTGATTATAAAGCTTTTAAGTTGGATAAGGATTGATATGATGACGCGAATATCATCATCTTTCTAGTCAATCCGTGTTTTGATTGATCTTTTAGAATAAAAACTGGTTTTTGTTAGCCACTGATTTGTGTGGGTAGTGATGTGTACTGTACAGATTAAGGCCTTTATTTTATGTATCGTTTTAGTTATAGTTTTCGCAGCGCCGCATATAATGACTTTAAAAGGCAAATTATTTATCCCTGCGACTACAATTTTAATCAGAATTTAGCCAATTTATACAAAACTCTAATGAACGGTCCACCTTAAACCTTTTATTGAATCACTCTATCCATTAGTGGAAAAGGTATGAAGATCCGTTTGGTGGTTTTTGAGTTTATCGCGTTCAGACAGACAGGCAGGGGAATTTTTGCTATATTTAGTGACAAAACATAAATCGGCTCCATATGGAGGAGGCAAAAAACCAAAGTCGCGCAGAGTTGAGGGCTAAGAATCGTGTTCAGCCAGATCAGACGGAAAAAAGTTTTTATTACGCAAGACATTTTGCAGCGTTTTTGATGGCATCGATTATTTAGTCATAATTTAAGAAGCTTTAAGGTCCACTTTGTTGTATCATAATCATTTGCTGTTCATATTAATGCACACTAGTAGTTATATATTGAAGTGGCGGACGGCGATTTTTATGCGAAGGTGTCGTCTACGTAGAAAAGTTGTAGAACGCAAAATGCCTTTTTCGGCTCCCGCTGACACTGAATGTGCAATTTCGAAGTGGAGTCTGGTACATATATACTACTGTGTCCAAAAAATAAGGTGACATATGAATTTAAACTGCGCGCGTCGAAGGATTTGGAAATTTTTCTTTCTTTTTAGGTTGGTAGTACTGTCAGTGACATCTATGTGAAATTTCATGTCAAAATATATTCATAGTGTTTGAGATACGCATCGTTTATTGAGCAAAGAATTTGCATTAAATTTTGTTTGCGGAATCAATTTTCTGCTGCGGGTACGTTGAGGATGGTGCAGAAAGCCTTTGATGATGAGGCTTTGTCTAAAAAAAATGTTTACAAGTGGTATAGTGATTTCCAAGCCGGCCGTGAACGTGTCGAAGACGAAGAGCGTTCTGGGCGACCATCAACCTCAACCGATGAAGCTCACGTCCAACAAATCAAAGATTTGGTGTTGAAAAACCAGCGATTAACCATAAGAGACCTTGCTGATGAAGTTGGCTTATCGAAAGGCTCAGTCAATACCATTTTGAAGGATGCTTTGGGCCTCAAACGCGTCAAATCTCGACTGGTACCGAAAACATTGAATTTTTTGGAAAAAAGGCGTCGCGTTGAAGTGTGTGAAACAATGCTTTCCGACTACCAGGATGTCATGAAACGCATTATAACTGGCGATGAGACTTGGATCTATGCTTACGACCCCGAAACAACCGATCAATCGAGCGAATATCGTGCCAAAGGAGAGCCGAGACCGAAAAAACCGCGCCAAAGTCGCTCAAAAATCAAGGTCATGTTGACTGTTTTCTTCGATTATCGTGGTGTTGTGCTTTATGAATTCCTTCCAACCGGCCAAACAGTCAACAAGGAATATTATTTGAACGTTATGCGTCGTTTGCGTAACGCTATCCGCCTAAAAAGGCCGGAATTGTGGAAAGACAATTCTTGGTTTTTACACCACGATAATGCACCATCCCATACCGCACTCGTAATTTGTTATCATTACGCCAAAAACTCAACCCATATCATTCCGCAACCACCGTATTCACCTGATCTGGCGTCGTGCGACTTCTGGCTGTTCAACAAGCTCAAAAGACCGCTCCGGGGACACCGTTTTGATACGATAGAGGAGATTCAAGCCGCAGCGAAGACGGAACTGAAGGCCATCCCAGAAAGTGACTACAACCAGTGTTTCAAAGATTGGAAAATCCTTTGGCATAAGTGCATTGCATCGGGAGGGGATTACTTTGAAGGGGTTGAAATTAATTTGGAAGAATAAATAAAGAATTTTCAAAATAAATACAATGTCACCTTATTTTTTGGACACAGTAGTATATGGTAAAATGTAAAGCACAAATATTTTTTTTAAATGAATTGAAAATAATCAATAAGAAGACATTTTCCGTTTCCGAAATTGTATATTCAATTTAAAACCTCCTGAGAACACTGTTTCCAGTTGGTTAAACCAAGCTTTCTAGCGTCCGCGAATGCTTGATCCTTGAATTGTAGGATCGGTACTACCGATCGAGAGCCTAGTGGATTGAATTCGAAGACTTTCTTGACTGGAGTATTATTGTCCATTCTCTCGAAGTTGGCGAGTTAGTGTAGTCGACGGATTTTCGTCCTCAACATCTTTGTACAGCTCACGGCTATGCCTTCTCCTCCATTCGTAATCCTGCTCTCAACTGCTTTGCTTATCGTAAAACATTGACTCCATAAAGTAGGACCATATTTAACAGTACCTACTTTAATAACACTTGACAGGTTGTAATAAGTTTTGATATATTTTTTAGTCAACTTTAAACAATTTTTGAATCAGACTTAACCTCTTATCTCGGACCTTCTTAAAGACCTTTTTGATTTTTATAACTTTTCTATAAAAACAATTGAATACATCTTAGGTCGAGTTTTTTAGTGCTGAGTTAACTCTGGGTTAAATTAAAGTTAACTAACTCTGATTTAAAATTAATTTGGAGGTAGTTCATGAGCCATTTTTTAAGTGCAGGAATAATTTTGACTCGATGCGTGGTGATTGAATTTGGTATCAATTAAGTTGTTAAAAAACGATCAATTTTGACAGCTCAGTTGGATTAACTCTAAAATGCTGAAAGAGGATGCCCTTGAAAGCCGAAATCGTACGTAAATATCCTGAGATCTGAATCAGAATCTGAAAGTATACTTTTTTACTTTCATTTAATAAAATGTTCACACGAATAGTAAAAAAAATCAATCTCTTGACTTGCTATATTAAAAGCTGTCAAAAAGCATCTGTTCATTAAATCCTCAGGATTAACATTTATTGAAATGACATGTTTCTCGACTTTAATCCAGAGACCCGGGTGATTGAAAAATTAAAAATTAACTAAGTGTTCATGCAGTGGTCTTAAAACGTTTTTACTGGTACTGGTGGAAAAGTTTTTGAAATTGGCTATCTCGCTAAGGAGATAACATCCTACATAGAAACTTCACCCCTAGATTGGCCTCCAATACAACTTGAATATTAAGCGTAACAATTTTACTTCCACCAAAAAGATGCAGAAAGTGGTACCGCTTTCAATCAAATCTTTTTTGGACATTTTAGTAATTGGAGGGGAAAAAGATACGCCTTTTTAAGGGACGGGTTAGAAAATGCTGTTTTTCATCAGCATGACAGATGAAAATGTTAACGCAGCTAGGACGAAGACTAGATCCTTGAGTTCTGTGAGAATATAAAAATTTATATGTGAAGCTAGAAAGTGGAAAGTGGATAGTCTCCGAAGAAGGATTAAAGTTATTACAAACAATAAGTCTGTTTTTCTTCATAAAAAACAAAGGGCCGTGGAGTAATGCCAAATAAGTTTTGCCTATTTTCTTTGAGTTGAATGAAAATTTATTGCATTTAGTTTTAAAGTAGAATTGCAATGGCTTCAGCAACAGAATTCTTTCAAAGAATGGTTTCTCTTTTAAGCGTTCCTTTCATTCTTCTATACAGAATAAACTCAAATCTTTAACCTTAAATTCTCCATTGACAAACTTTTAAATCCCAAAAACTCAACCTCTTTTTATCTGCATTTGCATGTCCTCAGCCAAATCCGAAGCTTCATTACATTTCGAGAATCCATTTCCGTTTCGTTCGCCCCCTCATACACCTTGAAATCTCAATCTTGCTGTTGAGTGAAAAGCATTTGATTATTCCGAACCTCAATTGCATTCTTTAGATTTCCCAAGCAATCCTGGAAATATGTTAAACAGTCGGAAATTGAGTCAAAAGCAAATCCCATCAGACTTGCTCATTGTAGTATGGTTTGCTTTCATGAAGTAAGGTGGAACGCCCAATTTCATTGAATGGCTTCCCTCCATACCATTTCAAGATGAATGAGGGACCATTTTAAGGATTTTTGTGAGTTCCTCAAAGGACCTTTGTTATATGTTTTTTATTTTTTTTCCAGTGCAAAGTCCGACTTCAAAACACATTTAGGAATAAGTTTTGCGTAAAATTTAAAATGTACTTATGACTCAAAAGCAAAAACCTACGTTCTCCACTGTAGAGGTAGTTATGTGTATTCATCCATATTTGGTTGACAGCCAGGCAAAGGCTTCAGCTCAGCACCCACCCATAGCTTCGTTGAATGGGTATGAATTTATTTTTGATGAGCCCGCCTGATAGTTGAATGCTCAGTAGTATCCGGTCTGAAAGCATGCACGTCCTCAAAATATCAGTCATTCAACATGTGCGCGCCTCTAAAATGGAATTTTCGTTAGTTTTTCGAAGCACACCACAGCACCTCGTAGCACAGCAAACAGGCAAGCTTTGTGCAATAATTCGTTGACGGTTCTGCCTTGTTACGATGGATGAGGGCTTGCAACGAAAATTCTATTCCCGCGAATTGGGTTAAAATAATTTTATATTGTAAGTTGTGTTTTTTTAAGGTCTTTTTAAGTGACGGCAATTTGCATACGTGATTTTGTAAATCCGTTGCGATGATTTTAACAGCTGCACTTGACGTTCGTATTTTTAATGGGATCCTTAAGGGACAAGGACTTGAATATGAATTTTGGCAAATTTTAAGTGACACTAAGCTGAAAAGTAACGACTTGAGTTAGGAAACCTTTGAGTGAGGTGACAAGGCTTCAAATTTCGTTTCATCACTTCAGTTTGTGTCGTTTTAGACGTTAATTTTTCGTTGGAAGGAATAATGTGTTTTTATAATTGAAAGCTACAATAAAATATATCGTTTCAGAGTTATAGTTACTTTTCGAGCTGTCAAGTTGGGTTTGTATTGATATTATGACTTCTAGGGCGAACTTAATAGCCGAATGAATCATCTGATGATGACATATTGGAATATTCTTAACAGCAGAGTTGAGCATAAATATGACAGTTAAATTTGTTCAGGTAATTTGTTGAGGTATCTCAATATTTAATTCCATGTTAATAATTTAATTCCGTGCAGAACGTGGCAAGCATGACGAAGACCCGTTCGAATATTGAATAAATATGAAATTTGAGCCTGGATAGTTCGATTTTGGAGAAAGGAGACCTTCTTAACTGCGCCAAAGTCATAGTCTAAAAGATCCGCTCACTCACATTCGTAAGGCACGAGATATCGTGCCTAGGTCCGATCGGCCTTTAATAACATATCAATATGCAAACGTGATCTCTTTCTTCGTGTATAGCTAGAGAGATTGCTTCTTATAGATATCCCACTTTTTCATCCGGGGTTGCCCGACCATTGAGACGAATCTCTTGGGAATGTGACCAGATCATCTGCCTGAAGACTGCGATGTCACTTCTACCCGTCTAATCTACTAACAAAAACTCGGTTACAAAATCGTATCCAGTATCCTGTGTGAACGTCTGATGACTTCTTGTTGAGCACCCAAAAATGGGTCAATGTCACTTTCGCTTCACACTTCGCCAACTCCTTGAAACACTTACGGTCTTCAACACACCACGTTCGAATTATTCCAGACTTGGATCAGATTCTTTCACGAGATGTGACCAGAAGAACAGGTGTTAATAGGAAATTTAATATCTTAATAAAGTTTATTTAGCTATTGCTATACGCAGACAGAAGAGGACAGAACAGTGGGTCTGCAAATAAATGAGGACAAAACAAAAAAAACATATGTACAGTCATGGACCCATAAATACCACAAACAAAGATAAAAAGTGAATGCTCATATTTCTTATTTTATAATGGATATGCATCCTTTTTAAGTGTTGATTCAGCTTATCCTACTGCACTTATGTGGTACACAAAGGTACCATTATCAATTCGATCTTTTGGATCGTGCTGAGTTTAGTGTGCGAAGTGATCATTTGGGTTGGACAAATAAAAAGCACAAGTCGTATTTACAATTTCTCCGCGAATTATTTAAGCGTTTCATTTGTTTCTATAAAACTAACTTGTGATAATTATTTCGTGGGAAGAGGTGTACATTGTACTCTAGAAAAAAGAAAAATTATATACAAGTTGTTCAAAGACGGTAAAAAGCCAGCTGAAATCGCTGAAATAATATGCAGTTTGAGGAAAATAGTCTATAATTTAATTGCTGGAGAAACACGTGGTTCGTTTAAATGAAAAAAAAAAAGGAAATCGATACCCAAGGGAAACGACCGCTGCAGTTGATAGAGCCATTGTCCGAAAATGCAAGAAGGATCCTTTTAAGTCATCTCGGCAAATTGGAATTGAAATAAAAGAAGAATTTAGTGTTGACGTATCGAGCTGATCAGTCCGAAGGAGAATAAACGAGGCCCAGCTATTTGAACGTGTAAGTAGGAAAAAGCCACGCCTGTCAAAGAAAAAAATAATATTCAAAAACGCCTGAGTTTCGCAAGAGACCAAAGTAAATAAAATTGGACCAGATGGCAGAACAATTGTACACCGTCCAAAAGGCCAAGCTCTGAATCCCTGATACACTCAGAAGACGATTTAACATGGTGGCGGAGTGTTATGGTCTGGGGTGCTTTTTCCTAGCATGGAGTAGGGCCTATTAAATTGGATTTACATGCAGGACAATGACCCTAAGCACACCGCCAAAATAGTGAAAGATTGGTTTTCGCAAGAAAACATCCATGTTTTGGATTGAAGACCACAGAGTCCCGACCTTAACCCACTTGAAAATTTGTGAAATGATGTTACGGTAAAAATTGACCAGCAAAATTTTAAAAATAAGGACGAACTTTGGGATGGAATAACAAAAGCTTGATATTCTATCCCAAGAGAAAGGTGTCAGAGATTTGTTGAAAGTATGGGTCGTAGATGTTTGGCAGTAATAGAAAATTCTGGCTTTAGTACAAAGTATTGAAATTATGAATATTTTGAATTTTATTTTTATTTTTATTTTTCTTTCAGATATCCAAAATAAGAAAAAATAAGAACACTTCGTCTAACACAATGAAGCAGCGTGCTTCGGACCATAAACGATGAAAACAAATTTTAGTTCATGATCAGGTCTTCCAAAAATCGATGGTCTGACAGCAAAGTAAGCTTAGTCCTGAACAGTAAGTCAAGGCTTTTTGCAGTTCTTTTATCATCGTTTCTAGATTTTTCTTTAGGAACGACAACCAAATCCAAATCGTTTAAGCTACATTTCGTTCTCTTAAGGTTGCTCAATTATACTTGCCCTTTGATCAAATTGAAGTAAAATTTGTAATCTTTTTCCCAACTTTACGTAATCCTTAAGCAAAGTGCTTATCATGAAAATCCGAACAGCCAAGGCTTTTCGTGTTTCACCTTCCGAATCAAAGTTAATATATGTAATGCCGAAGAGCCACTCGCAAAGCACAATCAAATACAACAAGAAATCCTCCCCAATTACAGGTATCTCCTTTTGCTCCCGCAGTAGGGATAATAGCCTGCCATTCGGTGAGAAACAAAGTAATTCGCTAATTGCCCATTCTGCTGCGAAATGAATTATTTAAGAACCACGCCGGCAACGCCACAGCTTCCAATCATTAACCAGGCACAAGGGTTATTAACCATTCCATCGCAGATGGTGAGCTTGTAAATTGCTCACCCTTCATTACCTCAAGAAAATGGTTTTATTATTTAACATTTCACAAAATCTGATTCCATCTCAAAGTTGGCCTCACTGCCCAGCTTTCTGTCATTGAAAAATTCATAGATTGTATCCTTCCGATAGGAGAGGGATATCTTGTATCTCAACATTAAATTTCATGTCAAGAGGTGTTAAAAAGCCAAAAAGATACTTTTCCGACATTTCGTTTGTGTCAGGCGGTTGTCGTTTGTGCGGTGACAAGTACACGGTGGCGACAGGATCTGAAATATAACCAAGGTGTTGTGGTATCCGCTGTAACTGAGGCAGCCTCAATGTCCGCGACAGATACTTAAAGCGACACATACTTGCATCATTTACATGCAAAGTGATTTAGCAGGTATTTCGCTTCTCGATGGGATTTAGGAGGCTCGCGGTTTAATATCTACACGTTGAGCACGTCAACCGCAGGTCCCATGAGTTGGTCGTAGGATGATGACGCGTTTATGTACTCGCTTGGCACCTTCCGTCAGGTTATGGACTTTGTGGTGCGTTAAATAAAGTGAAATTCAGCAAATGGTGGATTTATTGCTTTGGACATTGAATTCATTGAATGGTTAAGCACTAAACAAGGTAGAAATTGAATTGGTTAACGGGCTTGTTGGAACAGTGGCTGTAAAACATTTTCAAATTCAATTAGTGTTTTGGGTTTTTCGATGAAAGGGTTGCAAACTTTAGGCACATAGATTATTTCAGCATTATATGAGAGGGATACTTTGTTTTAAGATATGATTTTAAATTGATTTTGGAAAAAATAAAATTAAATTTGGGAAAAAAATTGATAGAGCAAAAGGAAAGCATCAAATGGGAGGACCGCGGTCCTTTTTTTTGTATGTGAAGGATCAAGTTACAGTGCAGAGAAATTCCTTGAAGTTCAATATTCGACGGAGCATTCGATGTCATGGAGCATTTGATGTCACAGTTAGAAAGCTTTAAAAAACGCTAGCCATTTACGGGGTGATCCAAAAGTAATGAGAATCGAATATTTCTAATTCACATAAAATTAGAAAAAACTGTATCGCGTAATGGTTAATTGTACAGAATTATACGTTTTTATTTTCCCTCATTTTTCTGTAACATTGTTCAGAGCTTTTTGTCAGGTCTTTGTTTCAAGGTGTACATATATTTTTCAATGATGGTCTTTCCCAAGAAGCAGTTCTTTCTCTCCGTCTTTTACAACACATTTACATCTAATTTTCCGAAACTACCAGGGTGCGAGTCAGCAATGGCACATGGCTGATGATACAACGATTTTTTGAGAAGACTCAAGCCATCTTTTTTTACCCTGAAAAGAAAATCTTGCTTCCTTCCCCGAAATCAATTAATTTTTAAATTGAGCATAGATTGAGTACCAGTCTTCCGTTGGATATCGGGGCATTCACTTTGACTCGAACTTAATGATTAACGTGATCACCATTAACATTATAAAATAAATTAATATGGCAATAAAAATATTATATCCATATTATAAAAGGAAAATATCAACTCATAAATAAAAACAGAGTTATTATATGTTAAGTTATATTCTTTTGTATATTTGTATGGTTTGGAGTAATTGTGCAAAGTTCTACCTTAATAAATATCGCAAAATAAACTTCTTAAAATGATGTTAAATCTTCCGTGGCACCATTGCACTTTTTATTTGCAAAAAAGAGCCCATGTTGAACACGAAAACTCTAGGAAACGTTACTTTTCAAATGCGACAATCCAGAAAACGCTTTTGTTAATAAAATGGTCGTTTAGTAGCACATGATGTTTGATTAAGTTTACTTTGTTTATCATGCAAATACATATTTTCATGGAACTACTTAAATTATCTGTAATTGTAAAATCTAATTTTATCTATTTTTTCTCGATATTTATTTGCCGACTTATTTATTTATTTACCTCTTTATGTTCATTTATTTATTTCTGTATATATTTATTAATTAATTTATTTATTTTTTAATAAATAATATACATCTGTGATAGCCACCATTGCAATTATTTATTTACTTACTGAACCATGAAGTATCACACTGAAGAAGTAAAGGAATCAACTAGAAGATGCCAAGCTAGGACCAAATACTATACCTTAAAAAGATAAAACATATTGTCGGAATAACAAAAAACTTACCTGCGCTGCATTTCGAACAGAAGTTCATGGAGGAAGTCAATGCGAGTATTAATTCATGGACAAGCAACGAATGTCCAATAAAAAGATTTATCAAGGAAAATCCGATAACGTGTCCGAGCAACATTAATGTTTTTATAAATGCGGAAGAAACAGATGGGATGATTTTGAGTGGGAATTCAAAAACACTGCAATATTTTTTCTCGTGTAATATCATCAATGAGGCAACTGGTAGGCGGAGATCAATAAGGAGTAAGGATAACACCAGTACCTTTCATCATATTCATACGGGGGATCAACCAACAAACAATACACAAATTACACAAACGAAGCTTCATACGCTACATCGCTGTTTTCAGGGACTGCATCTTAAAGTTTTAAAGACCAACTTACACAATTTCGGGAGTACTACTTCAAATTAGGACTGAAAAGGAACAATAGCAAAATAGAGCTCATATGTTTTGGAATACCGAAAAATGCAGTGCGAGGAAGACACAATCACATTCCCTTACGGGTAACACATTTCATCTCATCCAATGATCAAGCACCTGGTAATAAATTTCAGCGAGCGCTTCAAGTTCAACCAAAATGTCTGCAAAGTATTAAAGAAGGCCAATTACGCCCTGCATCAGGTTCACTAGCTACTGAAGGAAGTAAATGGTACCAAAAGCACCCAAACTCTTAACAAGGTGCTCTTAAGGCCAGTTAAAACATGCGGATTTTACAATCGAAACAGAAATAGCTCGATTGGTCTATGGTACTTCATATTTAAAGGTCGCATATAAGCCCAATTTGCGTAAATTTTAAAGGCATGCTTTGGTTTAGCTTATGCCGTAATGTATGTCCTAATAACCTATCATAGTCGTCAAATGCTTTAATCTGAGTTGTTCTTTAATTGTACGTGACAAATATTGGATATCAAGTCATGTATAGAACGCATAAATTCGATTATGTGAATAATCGTATGCAAGGATCTTAGGTCTAAATCCTGCAAAATACGGATCGTGCAAGAGCTAAAATCGAGTAAAACCGGACAGCAATACAAGAGCTAACAATATACTCTTTAGTGTCGTTCATGGCCCAGCTGAATCTTTATCTCGTATTTTTTCAAAGATGACCGTAAAAGCAACATTACCGTCAATGGCGCCTGCCATTGTTCAAGGATTTTGAATTTCTTCAGAATTTCAGAATGGCAAAGTTAAAAAGTATTAACTCCGCAAAAGTATATAAGGAACGAAGGTCGAGGACTGTGTGATTATGCTTTAATAAATATGCAATGAGATTTTATAGTTTTCCAGCGTTGATTGCTAACTGCAAAAAATTTTCGAATGCCAAACATCGAAAATGCTTAGTTTTTCGAAATATTTGTTCGCTCTCGAAATCGAATACGTTTCTCGCTTTCCATGATTACAGGAAATAGCGGCTTGGATTCAATTATGCGAAATTTTACAGGCGTTGTTTCGCTCGGAGATGAAGGCCATGGAATTACTCCGTGTCTTCTGAGCCCTTTTTTAAAGATAAAGATCTGGAAAAATCAACTCTTCTCTTAAGACAGAGTTGTAATAGAACGATGTTTCGAGCAAATAAAATTAAAATTTTTAGTACTTCAAACCTGTCTCAGGTTTAATTTACAAAATGTTCAAAAATATTTGTAGCCTACTTTGTCTTGCCCAATGTTGAGAAATATTTGTAGGTTCTTCGTTCGTTATCGCTGTAATTTTTCCTCTTAATTTCTTCATGCTGCATCCGAATAAGTTTTTTTTCTTCCAGCAAACCATTCGAACAATTTTTTTTTCTTCGTTCTCATTCAACTCTGGATGCTGCGATTATAGTAGTTTCGCTGTTAGATGCATCTTCTTCCGCCCGTTCTTGATGGGCATCATTCGCTTCAACACCATCCTGAAAAAAAAATCTTTCATTCCAAATTGGCTTGAATCCCGTTTTCTTTAAATCCGTTTTTTAATATCGCTCTTGAAAATATTGATTTTTATTTGGTCTGTATTTAGCGCAATACATACAAAAAGTATTTACAATAATGAGCGATAATTTTAAATATTTATCAAATGAATTCTATTGAATTAATATTTGTTAACAAGAAAAAACGACTGAAACTCAGAGCTCCTTCTAAAATTTCAGTATTTACTTACGTTTTCAAATTAAGTAAGTATCATACTTCGGTTTTATGCATGCAACTCAATGTGCCACAAAAAGTGATTTGAAATTGGACTCGCCGTATGGACCACTTAAAATATCGTCGTTTTCAACATCTGAAATAATTTTTGTCGGGTTCAACATCGTCACCCTTTAAAAACCCTATCCGTATGCTATATTAATTATCCTTGGTTAAAGATATGAAAAAAATTATAAATCACCAACATTTAATGGATATCGGTGACGTTAAACATTAATAACATTATCAAGACAACCAAATCTTTTACATTTTTATGCTTCTTCAGCTTTTGCTGTTAGTCCTTAATTCGACATTCTTAATTATTGCAATGCCAGCATCCTGGCATGGTCACCCCTTACACCATCACTCACAAAACTAAAATAAATTGCAAATACCTAAAAAAACCATGACACATTCCATTCACCAACCCAATCACCCAGTTTAATCCTCCGAGCATCATTCCTCGGAAATGTCACTGACAAAATTGCGATCCATTTGGCAGTTTTTAAGCTCCAATATCGTCCCGCTGAAGGACAGGAAGCTAATTGGCTGTAAAATCTTCATTGGTTCGCTGGTATCCGCATTTCACAACGTCTAGACGCGAGTGACACTTTTGTTCCCAAATGGAAAGTATCTCTCATTCTCATGATTAGTTAATAATGACACGAAACTCATTAAGTGGACATTAGATAGCATTATTTGCTTTTTCTATTTCTCTGTTAAGTGCTGCCTTGTCCTGTGGTATCAGCCATGATATCATATTCCTCAAGTCATTAGTCAGTCGTTGTTGGTCGCTTGGAACTTTGTAAGTGAGACTTCATCTTCGTGCCATCGTTCGTCGGGAAGGGATTACGGATATAATAAGGAAGGAAAATCGTGTTGGGATAGCACAGACAGTCATCATCTTGTCGGAATCGAGAGAACCGAGAGATGCGAAATGAATTCTTGGAAAAACTTTGAGTTTTTCCAACTGTTTGCCATCTTATCTAGATAAGTAATGCAAATTCAATTTGATAGATAAATAGAAATGTTTTATTCTGTGAGTGCGTCGGGACAGATGCGATTAAGTGTCTGAATCTTTCCTTGATGAGGAACATCGAAGGACAAGTTGGTGAATGAAAGTTTGATAGTATGCTAATAGTATAGCAGTCTTAAAATGAGATGGACTGAATTTATTTTTTGGGAGTACAGACAAATCAGGAGTATGTTCTTTAGAATTTGAATGAAATAAAGTTTGATATGCCTTCGTTTTGCGGCGTCGGGCGGTTTCATTTTTAAAGAGAATGTCCATACAACAAAACTCGGCTGGCTGTGCACTAGTCCGTCGTATCACTACATTTCGAACGATTTTGGTACCTATTCCACGATTTGTTTGACCAACATGGTCAAAGGACCGCGGTAAAACGTATAAAATTTTTAATAAGTAAGGTAATCGACATCGGTTTACTTTTAATTCCAATAACAACAAGCTCTTCCTGATGGGGAGTAACTTTTAACTTTTAGTTCATTGCATTGCCTTTTTTAAAAAGCCGTTAAGTTGCTCCATGAAACGGTATCATTGCCTACTTTTAGATGTCAAATTGAGTTGCGATTTTATCATTTTAATTATTTGTTATTTAAGCCGCAAGAGCGGTACACCTCCTATGAAAACATAACGGTTTAGGAGATACAGCTCTGTGACAAACGGCCGGACAGCGGAGACTTAGAAATAGGGTTCCTTCGGACCCTTTGGGTACCCATGCACATGCTCGTATAAGGAAGGGACATTTTTTAGTTTTCAGGGATGCCTATGCCATTCATGGAAAACGCTAACAGTTCATATTTCGCTTAAGTGATGGTAGACTGTATTGAGTTTTGGAGGTATTTAAGTCCACGCTGATAAAAGGGCCCCTTATTGTGTCATTCGCGTTTATCGGCGTTTGATGTGATTAAAGTCCGCTGCCATTCCATTTCCACAGCCGAAGATGAGGGGTGTGAATTGAAAACAAATAAAAGATTCGGATCCAAATCGGAGCCCTGCGGAACACCAGGGTTAATAATCTGGATTGCATTGTAGGTACCGTCCAATACTACTTAAATTAAATGGTCTACAAGATAGTTTCTTATACATTGAATTTTAGATTCGTCGAAACCTATTGCACGTGTTTTCGACAAAAGGGGCTTATGCCAGACTCTGTAAAATGCCTTTGAAATATTGCACGAGTGATTCCATTTCCCGGCGATTTATGAGCGGAGAAGATTTTTATTATTAAGAAGTGGGTGGACAGTTCCTGTTTTCCATCTACTCCAGATGAGACCAGAAGAATTGGAAAGGAAAATTGGAAAAAGCTTATTCAATGGTTTTGCAAATGCGGAAGTACACCTCTTCAGAAAAGTGGGGGGGTATGTCATTTGGGACATAAGATTTGTGTATGTCAATATCTTTGAGTG
Source organism: Orthonevra nobilis (assembly GCA_963555765.1). Classification (NCBI taxonomy): domain Eukaryota; kingdom Metazoa; phylum Arthropoda; class Insecta; order Diptera; family Syrphidae; genus Orthonevra; species Orthonevra nobilis. Next base: position 151,346,881 of record OY743224.1, read on the forward strand.
CTCTTGCTACTGTACTAATATGGAATTTGATGTGCTCGAGTAATGAGGCTAAGCATAATCTGCGAGTATAGAGCTGGCGACGAAATGTGCCACTAGCAGATATGCTTTGTTCACAGAGCTGAGAACCATAAGTCTATAATTTTGTTACATTTTCCAAGAATATTGCACTTTTTGTTTTAATTCTTTGTCGTGAAAAAGTTTTGCACACTGGTCATGTTGGAAGTGGGACATACCGTTTTATCCGAGGCTTTATCATGGTAGTTATACTCTTCGGAGATTGCTTATCACTCACACAAGTTGGGGCCGAACAAAATACGGGATGCTAATCAATTGTGCTTAACAGACCCTCGAGTCTCATTCGATAAGCCAACGGCTGCGAAGCTGTTGGACGAAGATTAGTTGAAGATGGCTACTTTTTTAAATTCTTTCTTTTACAGAACAAGACAATTTTTGAATTTATTTCCAGGGGACAGGTTGACTATGTAGAAGCATATTCAGGATGCATTTGTTATTGAACTCTTTCGGTATGAAGTTCACCAGACATCCCCTATTATTTTCGTCCGACTCTTTCTCTTTCACACTCAAACGAGGGACACTTTATTGCTTCCTGAATTTTTCTTGAAAATCCTTTAAAGTTGACAAAGCCCTAGCCACATAATTTGATCTCGCTTGCCACAAGCAAAAAATCCTTAAAAAATATTTGCTTAAGTTTGCAACTCATTTTTGTCCTTTTATTTGCTTAGTGACTTACGTTGTTGATTGTTGTTTGTCCTCTCGTTTTCCATTCGCCGATTTGCCCGCTAAGCTTCCTCGAAATGGAGGTCAGGATGAGCAAGCAAGTTAAGCTTGAAATTCATTCAGTTGGTTTGTTTGTATACGAGTATGAGCAAAAAAGGAAAAAAAAACGTTTTCCCTTAACATTTTTGCTGCTCAAAGGACCATTAAATCAATTTAAGATTAGTTGTATATAAAATTATGTGAGGAACTCATTCGTTACCATATACCTAGCAGGTAAGCAAACAACAAACAGCGTAAAGTAAAAAAAAATGCCCAAAAAACCACATCACGAACTCCATCCAGCTGTATGGTTTGGCATACATGTCGTATACATATCCTTTTTATTAGTTTTTTTTTAAGCCAAAGTCAAACACACGTGTGCCCCTGCCTACGCGACCTTGCTCCTTTCAGCCTCTTGCGTAATCAAATACCAAAATCAGATCTGGTTCTTTAAATGAGCTCCAACAACCAGCGAGAGACAGGAAAACCATCACCGAGTACTCGTACGACGAGGGAATAAGGAACCGACATAAAATGTCCTTCCTTATCGCCTTGTTCCCCGTTGCGAGCTGCAAGACGTAAAAGATTCATGCATGAAGGAAATTTCATTAAATTTTTTGAAGAAAAATTTTGCAGGTTAACTTCTTGGAATATCCTAAAATTTCCTAATTCACTTCCGTATGCATTCGGGGCGGCACGATATGCGATGACGTGTGTTGTCCTGGATGTGCTTTCATTTCGATGGTTTGCCTTCGGCAGTGGAACGCCACCTGTTACCTAATTTTTGTTTTTGCTGTTTCCTTTCTCTTGTTCTCCAACGACAGCATTCAGGGATCCATTATACACTACACCAGTAAAGGACTCTTCTTTGAGTCGTCGTTATCCTAGATTTTTCCATTTTGGGTTTGCAAAAAAAAAGAAGAAACCGCTCTGGAGTCGCAACAAATGCTTGTCTGCACCTTCCTTGCCAGCATGCATTCGCCTTGCGGCTGGATGTTGTACGATATTTTTTTCCGCCATAAATGAAAGGATTTATGTTTGGTGAAAGAGTGTGAGTGGTATTGGTGTGTACGGGGGTTATGCACGGAAATCGTAAAATTAGAGTAAGTACTGCGGTAGGTGATGCAGCAACTCTCGGATGAATATAGTATATACGAACCAGCCGAGACGACAGAGGCAAAGAGCAAGCAATGCTTGAAATTTAATAATCTCGTAATCCGTTTTCATAGCCCAAAGCTGCTGGCAAACGAATCCTTTGGCAAGTGCGCAAACATACAAACATTTTTTCTACTTCCACTTGTCCCACAGTATACTCGAAGCTGACGTCTTTTGTGGGTCAGAAAAAAAAGATGATCAAAGACAACAGAAAGCACCGAATCATTCGTCCTTTCATAGAGAGTGTTATGTGTACGAGCTCTCATATATCCTGGCAGTAGTCAGGAACTTATTATGCGGATCATCTGCAGAACCCAATATTAATTGCTGATGGCATTTAATCCACTCATAGTTGGCCTATTGTCCTTACCGACACAATTCAATACCAAGACCGATTGTGTGTCCTGCTAACATCAGATATAATTACATTTCACAATCTCTCCGAATGTACAATGCATCCTGCTCGCTGTCTACGTGGGCTGAACTCACTGCCGATGATGTCCGCCCAGAGGCAAACGAATCCTTTTGCATTGACTCAAATCGGACTATTACGGAAGGACCTGCAATGGAAGTATATGCATTCGCAGAGTTGTCGGCATCGGTCGTGTCTCGGTCCTTTTTGTGTGATGAGAAATGGTTATTCGCGTTCTTTTTTGTGTGTGTTTCCCTTTCCTGTTTACTAGAATCATATCCGACGATGATGCTGGATGTGAATTCGGAAGACGTGGGCTTAATTATTTGTCCAGAATGGTCTCCGTTGGGACGAACGATACATGTTATGTCACTTGTGCGGCCATAATGCGAGGTCCTTGTGTTTTCTATAGCTTTGTGATGAGGCAACCACCGCCAAACTCAAGTTGAAGAGCAACTTAAGTTATTTGCTTGGAAGTAAATGGAAGTTTTAATGACACTTTTAATGGAGTAACATGAGAAGGGGACTGCATTCTGGTTTGTTTTTATATTTTCAAGTCACCTCTGAAGAGGTTAAAAATGTCCGTGTTTCAGGTCAGAGACAAAAGAAAGCATTATCCCTCAGCCAAGATTAAAGTGCTTGGCAAACTTGGTAAATAGATTATAAATGTTGCGGGAAGTTCATCCATAATAATGGTGAGCCATTATGGCGAAATCCACTTTGGAAGCACACTGACGGAGGACGATGCACTTGGATGGAATTTCAAACAGATGCCCCAATGGATGTCACGTTTGTGGAATGATTGGAATGACTTGATGGTTTTGGTTGTGGTCCTCGAGTCATATCGACTGGCGTAAAATGATGACTTTTATTATTTCTAAACGTGAGTACGTAGAAAGTTCTTCGAAATTCGAATTGACTATTCTTCTGTTTTTGAAGTTAAAGATTCACTTGTCTATTGGATTCCAAGAGGTAACGCTTCATGAAACATATGCTGGCTCCGTGAAGGATTGTTAAAAATTGACTTTGAATACTGAGCTAAATATTCAATTTAAGCGATGTCGATATGACAGTTAACAATGACTTCGAAATTAGTCTAGGATTACACTCAGGACTTAGGATTATTAAAAAAGTGGCCAAATGTGACTTGTACACGTAATCGAACGGAATAAACCTATTTTTTTTAAATTAATCTTTCATTTCATATCCTGCTTCTGAGTTGAGGTTTAACAAAATACGTTTTTTATGTGAACCCCTCTTTTTATTTATTTTTATTTATGTCCTTACTTTTTGATATGGCGGCCATACTAGTACACATTCTAGGAAAATCGCGAGAGTGTTCCTATTATGGATCTGAAGATAAGGCCCTTTGTAGGATTCCATTTGCACTCTTTGGGTACGAAACCCTCAAAACCAAAAAGTTCGAGCATATCCCCAGTATCAATGTATACAGAAGTTAAATCTGGTCAGTCGAAAGAAGGTCTATTTCGTAGGCATCAACTGATATTCTCGAGGTAATCAAGATTAGCAATCAAAAGTATATGCATGAAACGGGTGTCTTTTTTAAGAGTCATAATTTTTATTTTATCTGTCAAACCAGCTGTCATTGAAATTCATTTGCAGTTTTCTTTGGCAAATTTAAATCAAAAAATTTACGCCCAAAAATCGTTTGAAAGTTTGTGTATTTATTTTCCAAATTTATTTATAATTTTTTTTTTTACTATTTATTATGTGTACTTATATTATTCTTTTTTAATCATCCCTTTATGGGCGATTCCGGCGAAAACGGCAAATGACTGTCGGCTCTAAAAAATTCGAAATTCTTCCTTCAAAATAATACCGTCTGATAAGTGTCGATCCCAAGGTTCATTGGCACCATACAGAAAAATTTTGACATGCATTGATTTCTCAGAAACGGTCAAAATTCGACCAAAATTTCCACTCTGTCCGATGTTGCAAATGCAATTCTAGGATTTGCTAGTCCTTTATTTGAATCCAGGGATGTTATCCATGTTATCCAGCAAAACCAGGTATTCTTTTCGAGTGATTGAACAGTCATTTCCCTCTTCCCCCGTAGCCAATATACACAGAATATTTCGTAGCCACATGTTTTAATTTTGATTTTATATTATATTTTATTATATATAGCCTCTTAAAAGCCAATTCTTTGTTCAATTCAAAACGCAATGATTCACTATTTTTTGATTTCATGTTTCAGTTCAGGGCTGAAAAGCCTCGAAATTTTTTTAAATGAAGCGGTACTATAAAATAACCATGACTCATTGTGAGTGGCTTACCTGTCACCAGTTTTTGTTTGAAGCTTCATGACATTTCGTACATTCATTTGCAAGCTATAGTATCAAAGAGCCGTAATATAGAAAGTGGAAAACAGGAGTATCGCATCTTGATCAAATATTAGGTCATGCAAGTCGTACAAGCACCGAAGACGCACCTCGCTCTGTAAGACCTTATGAGGGTACGATTCTGGAAATCGTCAAGCAAGTGCATCGAATCATATTTTGTGATCGATAAGTGAAGTAACGCGAGCAAGCTCAGTCCGTGGGTATTTAAGAAGAACTTGCGGAATACATTTTGTACGATGTCTTGAAAATGATAAAGCTATCGGCGTTTGCTGACTGTCGACCAAAAACAGCAGCGCGTTGGTGATTCATCGGCCGGTTAACGTTGTTGCAGCATAATCGAGCAGACTTTCTTCGAAGTAATGTGACGATGGAAGAAACGTGGGTAGCCTGAGTCTAAAAGTTAGTCTGCAGTGTGGCTGAAAAGCCTTAATAGCCGATCAAAAGCTCAAAGCTAGGCTGGGAAGTTTTGGTCTCTTATCTTCATCGATTATCTGCAGAAGGAAGAAAAGGCACATGATAGGATTATGCAGCGTTATTGGACAAACTGAATGACGAAATATTGAAAAACGTTCTGTTTCATCATGATAACGTGCAGGCACACAAGTTTTTGAAAGCGATGACCAAACCAACAAAGATTTAAATTGGTTGCACACAACGACTATTTTTTACTCATAAACACCAAAGCGGTGACTCTAACTTAGTGTTTTGCTGTCGAAGGCACTTGTATTGATTAATGAATATATTCTTGCCTCCATAACACTGGTTTCCATTAAAAATCCCAGGACATTTCAGGCCAGAGAGCCTAAATTTCATTACATTATTTGCTTTTTGGCGGGCTAAGGCCTCAGCGAGTGATTCTGTTGCATAATTAATTTATAAAATTGTAGGTTAATATAGTGGATCACCAAAAGTATAATCAAACTTATCCAAGGCTTATCTTTATTTGATCGAGGTTAATAAGGAATGGTTAAGGATTTAGTCTCTCTGTCAAATGCATAGCATAAGCGTACGAGCTAGCGATCCTGGTTCAAGGATAACATCTCACTGGAAATCATGCAGGACATATTCAATACCTTTAAAACATGGGGGATTGAAAACGGACAAAATGTTAACCCTAGCCAAAAAGTCTTTGTCCTTTTCACAAAAAAGACCCAAAATAAGTAACTTTCATATACCTGAGATTGGAGGTTCTTAACTTATAATCAAGGACAGTGTGAACTGCTTTGAATTGCTAATAATCGACAAGACACTAGAAAAAAATCTTGAAGAGCCTTTGGACACTGTGTGATGAACACAAACGTTTTTTACGTCATTATATTATAGTAGCCAACGATTGAAAAAAATATGTAGACGACAGGTTCACAAAAATGCAATGATTGGCATGTCTGGGAATAGCAGGTGCTTCATCGACCGCAGCCATCGAAGTAATTCTAAATATTACACGAGCAACAACAACAGGAAATGAAAGATCTTAAGACACTGGGTCACTTTGATGACAGGAAAAACATCGGCATAAGAAAATTGTGAACACTAAGAGGGTGAGGACATCACTATTTGATCGCCGAAGCGACCGAGTACAGAAAACGTTTACCTTTAACAACAACGTCAGGACAATTTTTCCAACCAGAGATTCTTTGAAGAATGGAAATACGAAAAGAAACCCTGTTGGAATCACCATATGAACGGAAGGCTTTCACACATCGTCATGGGAATAAACTGCCTAAACCCATCGGTCTCAAAGCATCGTGAACCTTTCGTCAAGGTTTTCCAAGCAGAAGCTTTCGCAATACTCACATGAAGCACTGCCACTGCCCAGCAACAGCGAGACTGCAACACAAAATACTGAGGTCAATACTGATAACAGATCTTTCGCACCTCAAAGGAATAGGGACCGGTGAGGTCATGGATAACGTAAAACGGACAAAAAGATTTCCCGACCACACTAACCGAACCGCTTCATAAAAATAAATTAATAGGGGAACACGAACAAAGCTCACACTAATTAACCAAGCAACCTGCGACCCGTAATATTGGGTCTTGGCAGCTTGTTAACAATCCCGGTTTTGTCGCTTACAGAGAATATCTTGCTGGAAATTCTTCGAATTCTTAAGCTTGGGAATTCGAAAAGGATAGCTTTTTTGGGTGACAAATCCCTGCAAATATAACACAAAAAATCTTTGCGTTAAATATTTTCCAAATGGCACAAATGGCGTGACATATTATTGCCGCCTCTGAATGGCCCCAAAAATTTTATCACTCTCCGCAGGATTGCCACTTACCCAAGAAAAGCTGTGCCATGAAGTCAAAAGATCATTTGAACAGGCCCACTTTTTCCATCTGGACATTGAGCAAAAATGATGATAATTTTGCATTGCAGTGCTGAATAGTTTCAATAATACAATTAGTAGCCACTCAATATAAATTAAAGACCAGGCTGAAATTGAACTCGCTTTTATGAGTTCGAAATGACATTACGGTCATTGCGTAAAAAGGAATTTAATTTTCAAAATAACTATTTGGCTTTTAAAAAAAAGCCTCACAAAATAAACAGTGCCCTCCATTTGCATCATTCTTTCAATATTAATTAGAGGGCGAAACAAAACCAACAAAATGTTCTCAAATATTCTGGCAATTTAAAATCGCTTGCGGTATTATTTTCACAATAAAAACTGACCATTAGGCCCATTATAAAATTTTAATGATAATTTGTATTTCACGGATAAATAAGCATGGTTTCAAATGACCATGACAAAGGCTTCAGTTTTTATTTTAAATTTTACGGGTTGTTTCTTTTTTTCAAAACATGTTTTTGTTTTTGAAAATTAACTATTTTCGAGTGCCACTCTCTGACTAGAAAAACATGATATAATTCCATGGGACACACCTTTGGCATTATGGTTTCCTGGCTCCGCAGTGATAGAGGAGATGGCAAAAGTTACTTTTGGATACTTGGGGAACGACAGCATGAGATAATATAATTACACCTAACTCGCGACAGCTTTAGGGGATAACCGGAACTTATATGATATCCATTTTGACTTTAGGGATTATTCCCAAGAGGACGTTGGGTGAAGGTTCTGTTTAGTTAAGTTTACTCTCTCGGAGATGTACACATATGGTGCGAGTGCCTTGCCTTAAGGTGTTTCTGGAATTAGAGCCGACTGTCGAATTAGAAGACGTTCACTAACTGAAGTTAATAACTGGTGTATTTGGGGAGTCACATTAACGCACGTGCCGCTAAATGTCATGAGGTAACATTACATTCTCTGCACACACACAAAAAAAAAACAGTGTGTGGTTGAAACTAGCTTAAAGTATCTGAAGGATATGATATCGTATAAAGAAATTTTTCTTCTTATTTTTCTTTTGGCTTGGAAAAAATCTATTGAATCGGAGAAACGTTAAATATGATGGCAGTGCCATTTGGGCAAATGGTACCTAAAGGAGATGGCTTGTTTGTGCTAATTTAGCGTAACAAATCAACTTAATGGAAGTGTAGTAAAAATTGATTGCGTTATGGAACCATTTGGAGGCAACTTTCGAGCTCGGAAGTGCCAGAAATGTTTGCCTTTTATATTTTTTCGTCCCACTTTCATTTCTGCTTACCTTTTAGTTTCAATATTGCGTGCAAAGCATTAAGCGTAGCCGGATTGGGTGTTGGAAATGTGGTGGGAAATGTGTGGATATGTAAGGATGCATGGCGACTCTGCGCTTGGAAATTTAATACACTTTAGGCAAAATCTTATTTGGTGCGATGCAGTCTGTCAATAACTTGCTTATCAGTTAATCGATCCTTGGATGATTTGAGCCTCAGCTCAAGTTCAAGACTCTTCTTCCCCTTTTCCAGGAACCTTGTAGTTCAGATTCAGAGTGTTTTGGAGACGACGATTTTTGTCCTTAAAGTTAGGAGTTTTGATTGTCTGCGATGAGTCATAGTCGAATCTCTTTCAAGGTTTCATTTGTGGAGTTGATAAACATCGTCCATCTCTTTTTCTTGCCAGAACTTGGTGCAAGTCTGAAATAACTAAGAAGACACTATGAAGTCGAAGCTGGTGGTGAGTATTGACTCGAAGTTTTAATGTCTTTTCCATTTGAATTTGTAGTATCGCGGTTTTTTTTATAGATGGGACGCATAGAGCTGATACTCCAGGCATTGGTAACGCTATCGTTCTCCCAAATGGTATGGATGATTTTTTCCATATTCTCTATCAAATCTTCTTAAGGCAAGCAGTTTACGAGATTCCTCCATTGATTTTGAAGTGAGATCTCCAAGTTCGCTTAGGAGTTAGAAATTTTTGAGACTCGACGGAATTTCAAACATAGTTCTTGGACATTGTTCCATGACATAGAAGATATTAATATGACCCTGTTAAAAATTTGCTGAAAAACGCACATTATTTGGCAAATTGGAAGACAGCCGTGGTGCAACCTATTTCTAAAAAGAACAACCTATTTCTAAAGACACAGCCAATCAGGCGAATCTCTGGTCGATAAAACTTCTTCCAAATATCAGCAATGTAATTGAAAAAGTGATTAATAGAGGCATAAAACAATGGACAAAAATAGCTTGCAGCTTCTCCTTATCGAAGTCATATGAGTCCGCATTATTGTAATGATTGTATGTTGAACACCTAAGATTCAGGTTTTCCAGAGACACTGGGTGGTATGAATTACAACTGAGGGTATACTATGAGTACACTTTCTTGGAGGAAATCTTTTTCTTAAAGTAGACTCGTTGCCTCAGGTTGAATTCGGAAAACTTGAGTGGAGAGCTGTCAAAAACCATTGAACTGATATGTGAGATTATTTTAGACAAAATGACTTTAACAATGTGGAATGGCTGACCAATCATTTTTTGTCCGAAGGGAACCTAGATGTTGCCATTCCGAAAAAATTAGAAAAGTTGTTTTATTTTTCAGATACATTGGCGACCCCGAATTCTAAGTTGGAGTTGGTGAGTACATCGGGATTCATTTACCCAAGGTATCGAAGACTGTCTGTTCTGTTGTACATATGTACATAGGCAAATCAATGGGTCAAATTTCCGTGCTCTTTCAAGGAAATAATGAAAGCTAAACAGTATTTCTAGTGCAATTTTTGCTCAAGGATGCACACATCGAAATATTGAAGCCCAATTTGCACGGCGAATGCACAGGTCACGTCTGATGCCATGGAATGAGTACTCGATCCGAGAATTTGACGCAATTCAGCTGTTTACAAAATTATCAATGAAAATCCAGATCGAGATTTTATCCTTGCAGATGAAGGATATGGCCTTATACCATAAATCACGACGCTCTTTAACATTCTATCACAGAAGCCGGAAAGAAAAGGCAAGATTCCCTCCCTATATTGACTTACCGAGCTCGACTAGCTACTAAAAGGGTACCCAAAATCGTAATAGCTTGTTTTGTTTTGTATTACATCAAGATGTTATCATCATTATCATAACGCCATGATGTTTTTTGATTTTTACCTCAACAGCTTCTAACGCTTCTATTTTCTTCATCTTCATTTGTGGTGTTTGACTTTTTTCCAAAAGGTAAGGATGACGTTTTATAAAATTAATGAAATGTTGTTTATCTATGCCAAATCTCTTCTCTAAGGGTCAACGTTATTCGGAGGTACATATTTAGGGTTATGAGCTTGGAAATAAGCATGGGTCTTATTATCCAGTCTACGAACATCAAGAAATGGTAACGGCTTCATTCCACCGTTACAGGCTAGAATTGCGGTACCCGAAAAGGTATGGATAAGCTACTTAGTTACAAGTAAGACATCCCACGCAGCTCAGGGATTCAAAAGTGCGGTCTCTGTCCGCGAGGACCCTCTGAGGCTGATGAAATAGCCTTCCGTGAATTGGCTTGTAAAAATCGGCTAGGTTATTGAGCGTTGAATCAAGATATCATACGTTTTGAAAGAATTGTGGACCACATAAAAAATTGCACTTGGTGGTATATCGACTTATAATGAATAAAATACTGCGGATTGGAGCGAATCAAAAACGTTTGAGTTTTATTACACCATGGAATTTTTCGATTCCTTTAGAGCAGTTGAGTGTATGAAAGTTTTGGAAAGTCTTCCAGCGTTAAAGTCGCATGCGGTTAATCTCGATGAGGCACATCCTATTTTTCTTCAAATAATTTTAACCATCAATGCTAATGTCACTTGTGAACTGTGTGTATGTATTTTGGTGCTCTGTGGCTCTTATTTTTGTTCTTACCTAGTAAGTTTTCCAATCTGTGATTGTTTAATATTTTTCAAATTTGACTCACATATACTGTAGCAATTCGTGAAGACTAACTTTTTGCAATTTACGCCCATCTTATTTGTTTGAATTTTATTTTATTATCATTATTTAAATAATATTTAATTACATTAACAGTACATTTTTTTTCTCATTTCGCTCAGTTATTTTCTTTTATTTGTTTTCCCAAATCAAATCTTACTGATTTGACTTCAATATTAATCTTTGTACCTTTTTTATCGCCGCAATTCATACGGTGGTTTTGGTTGAGTGGGTTAATGTGCTGGTTAGTAATATTTCGGGTTCGTTTCCCAGTGGTGTCGATCGATTTTTTTTTTCACCTCTAATTTAAATTTTGTTTTTTTTTAATAATGAAACTGTAGATAGTTCACCGGCCCCGAACTTAAAAAAAATCCTGCCAAGCGGAGCCTCCCGAAACACAAATCCTCGGAGCACATTTTACCAAGTTCTTCGCAGTACTTCTAGCAATGACAATAATGCGAACATATTACAGAACATCGTATGCCCTACACCTGCTCTATCTTGTATTGCGCAGAGTGTAACTCCACCGAAGCAATGTGCACTCTCTGCCATACCAAAATTAAAAGAAGTATTTGTATCTCGTCCTGCTACCAAATACATCCTGTGAAGATGTTATCAACAATTTGAAAGAATATTGTGTTGATGTGGCATCGGTTAAATGCCAAAAAATAAATAATTAAGACAGTCCGTTTGCTTCTTTTAAACTTGCAACTGAAGAAAATATATTCACTAAAATTATAAGTAACGAAATCTAGCGTGCTGATGCTGTTATCCATGAATTCGTTCCAAAATCGGGAAGAGAAAGCACCGACGACAAACTTAGTTGTGTTGAACTGGTAGCTTATCTCGTCAATCATAACATAAACAGTGGAAACTAACAAAAATCCTTCCTGCTCCCGAAAGTGCAAGGGATATTGGTTTGAGACCAATATTAGATCTGCCATTTTTATTCAAGTACTTGAAAGAATTTTATGGAGCTAACCTTTAAACGCAATTTCTATCTGGCTTTGGGCTCCGCGAAATCACTTTTTTTCTCCTTATTGCTCATGAATCTAATTTCTCTGCTTTCACGTTAAACATTTAACAACAATGAAAAGAACGCAATGACTTAATCCCGATGAAGGCAGTGAAGTCATCCTTGTTACTTTAATATTTACGTTTGGTTTTATGAGGCTTAAGAAGGTTGCTTGTGTGACATGAGTTTGTGAAACAGTTACTGATCTTTTTGAATTCGAACTTCTCCGGCTTATTTCAAACGCTAGAATTGACGGTATAATCAAGCTATCAAAATTGTTTTTAAAGATTTGTAGACCATTGGAAATTTGAAATGATCACAACTTTTTGATTACCCGTCGTATTTTTCATTTCTGCTCCATTAACATAATAAGTGGCCTCAAATTCAAGAAAATAAAACGCAAACAATTATTTTCGCTTTGCATGAAGCTGCTGCTCCAAAAGCGAATAGTTTGAAATGTGAAACTAGCTGCACTCATAAATTCGGGCACCAACGCTCAGGGGTGCATTTGCCTCTTAAACGCTCTCTCTGTGAAAACTCCCGGTAAATCATGTTACACGCTTGACTGAAAACATTCATCCAAATTCATGGCATGCACAATTGAGGATGCAAGTTTCCTCAAGTACCATTGTTGAGAATCCTGCTTTCCAACATCCTGCAACGCGCGCAATTATGATTTGCATTTCACTCGCGCGAGTGAATCATATTTTCCGCCTCGGTTACTCAAAATGAATTAAGATGGAATATCATCGAATTATAGAAATAATTTACCCGCCAAAACGTACTCGTCGTCTTCATCCTCAATCTACATTGACAGATGACACACCGAACAGCAAATCTCCGTAGTGTCCCCTTCACGAACGAACGAACAAACGACATTATTTCATTTCAATCCTTCGGACAACACTCAATTTTTCAACTAATTGAATCTGGCTACGAAGAGGATCGTTTTGTTTTCGTCAAATGACAGCACGAGGTCGTCAGACAGCAACAGCTGAAAAATGGTACCCAAAACGGCATCGAGGACAACGACAAACCAACAAGAAGTTGCGATGCTCCTCCACCAAGAAGTAAGTAGGAAAAGTAGGAATTCGTCGAGCTCCTCCTTCGGCGCTATCCATCAAATTTAATGGGCTTGTTCATTGTGCGCCCTGAATGGCCATGGCTCAATTACCAGGAAACATGGAAATATTGAGGATAAAAGATGTGAAAATAAAACGCCGGTCCAGATGAAAAGATAAAAAGTGCAATAAAACAAAAGGAGCCCAACGAAAATGAATAAATAAAAAAAAAAAACCGGCACTGAAAATGAATAAAGAATAGAAGATGTAAATGGCGGCAGGAGCAGAAGATTGAAATTCGCGGTAGGACTCGAATTTAAGGCTTTTCGCCAGTTTTTCACTTTAATTGAATTCGTTGCGGTCGAACTTAATTGTTTGTCATTTTGACAAAGATTCCTGGAATGAGGGAAATGAAACACTTGTCGAGACTATAGACTATCGTCGGCGTGAAAATATGCGGGCATTGCTCTCCCTTTTTGACAGTTATAGCTTTGAAAATGAACTTGCTTTTTTATTTAGATCTGAATTGGAAAATGAAAAAAACGTGTTTTTCGTAGGGTTTCTCTGAAAATTCGAGGGTTATGAATTTTAAAAATTACGATTAATAATCAAGTCACCACTTTAAACAATTTTTCCCCTTCCAGTTGGTTTTTGAGCAGTTGGCTGAGTGGAAATCTTGGTAAGTCTCCCGGCCTTAAAATCGAATGCGGCTGACCTCAACCAGATACATCCTTTCTTGCTTAAAATAAGTTTACCCATAGCTCTCAACTACATCACGGTCATCTTCAATAACAACACAGTGTAAAGTTACAAAAATCCATCCCGTTCCAAAAACTACGAAGGATGTAGAGTTTAGACCAATACTGTCACATTTATCCAAGGAATTTAAAAGAATTTTAGATAAGTAACCTTAACAACATTTCAATCCGGCTTCCAATGAAAACCAAGGTTGTCTTATAGCCTTAACCAAAGCCTTTGAAGACCTATGGATAAAGGCAAAATAAGTTTGTGTTTATTACATATATTTTCTAAGACGCAAAGCTAATACCGTAAAAAGGCTGTCGATCTTTTTAGGTACTTTTCAAATTTTCTTCTCACTATAATTGGAGTTGCGTAGGAGTCAATGATAGTCCCTGTTCTTCTTCCCAATTTTCGTGAATCTTATTTCTCGAAAACTGCTTTCACGTTAACCATTTTACATCTATGAAAAGATCGCAATAGGTTCCTCACGATTAAGACAGTCAACTCAAACTTGCTACGCTTTTTTCAACATAAACTTGTCATTTAAATTTTTAAACTTTAATCTATAGGACTACCGGTTGAAAATGTCGTTATTGCAGACAACATCATATCTATTACTCTGAGGTGAATTTTGACCATGACACCTGTCACATCAGAGACTTCATGTCATTGTCTAATTATTTCAGTCTAGGTTATTGGTCATAAGTGAAAACACACAAGTTTTTGTAAAGCCGTAAATTGTCTACATTCGTGCCATCAAAACAACATTTGCGGGAAGTTTTAATATGCTTCTTTCATTTAAAGAAAAAAGCAACCGAAGCGCATCAATTGCTTACCGAAGCTTACCCGGACTATACTATAGACGTAAGAATGTGTCAGCGGTGGTTTAAGCGTTTCAAAGATGGTGATTTCGACACCGAAGACAAAGAACGCCCCGGCCAGGTGAAAAAGTTTGAAGACCATGAATTGGAGGCATTGCTCGATCAAGATCCGTCACAAACGCAAGAAGAACTTGCAAAATCACTTGGCGTCGCTCAGAAAACCATTTCCAAACGTTTGAAAGCAATGAGAATGATCCGAAAGGTAGGACATTGGATGCCACGAGAAGTCGAACGCCGATTTTGCATGTCCGAAATGCTGCTTGAATGCCACAAAAAGAAGTCTTTCTTGCATCGAATCGTCACCAGAAGGGTGTTGTGTATTATGAGCTGCTAAAACCGAATGAAACAATCACAGGCGAGGTCTACCGACGACAATTGAAGCGTTTCAGCCGAGCACTAAAGGAAAAACGGCCGGAATCAGTCGCAAGACACGATAAAGTTATTTTGCAACATGACAATGCTCGGCCACATGTTGCAAATGATGTCAAAACTTACCTTGAAACGCTCAAATGGGATGTCTACCCCACCCGCCGTATAATCCAGACCTTGCGCCATCCGATTACTATCTCTTCCGATCGATGCAACATGCCCTGGCTTACCAGCACTTCCGTCATTTCGATGATGTCGAAAAATGGATCGATTCGTGGATTGCGGCCAAACCGGTCGAATTTTCCAGAACGGGTATCCATGAATTGCCAGAAAAATGGGGAAAATGAGTTATGGGCAATACTTTGAATTATGAATTTATATCTATTTTTCTTCAATAAAGCATTGATTTTTGAGAAAAAAAACGACATTTTCAACAGGTAGTCCTATTAACTAACCATGGCATTACTCTACATCAGATCTTCATTAAAAAGGGAATGTTGAATTGATCTTTGAAAGAATACAAAAGCTTAAACATACATTTATGGTACGCTGCGCATTCGCAGATAATATTTTGGCTAACCAATTATCTTGTTTTTTTTTTTTTTTTAATTATTTGCTCGCTCTTCAAGAGGATATTAGGACTCTTATAATGCGTGTAGCACAGAGCGAGCGGAAGAATTAGGAGAAGAATGTGTAGTGGTTTGAGAAACTCAGGTGTAATTGGTTTCAACTCACTTCCGTGGGTGGAGCCCGAAACGGGACGAAGGATTTTGATATCGACCTATTAACCTTAACCTAATTCACAGGATTTTGTTCGACATTCAACAACTTTGAAAGTTTGGAAGATTTAGCTTAGACTAGTTAAAGTAGTAGCTTAGTTAAAGAAAAACAACAAGATCTTAATTGTAATTTATAAATTAATTTTTTATTTATTTATTAATTTTATTATTTATATATTTATTGATTTAATTATTTATTTATTTACTTATTTATTTATTTATTTATCTATTTATTTATTTATTTATATTTATTAATTTAATTATTTCTTTATTTATTTATTTATATTTGTTTATTTAATTTCTCTTGTCGTTTGTTATTTATTTATTATTTGTTACCAGTAAACTATTCATATATTTTTATCTTTTAACGTCTATATCTTTATATTTACAGAACAAGTTTTTTTTTATATATATACATTTTTTTTTGTTCATCCTTTAAATTGTAGGTTTTTTGGTAGTTTCCTTCAAATTCAAAATGTTGTACTACTGTGTCAAAAAAATAAGTTGACATTGTATTTATTTTGAAAATTCTTTATTTATTCTTCCAAATCAATTTCATCCCCTTCAAAGTAATCCCCTCCCGATGCAATGCACTTATGCCAACGGATTTTCCAATCTTTGAAACACTGGTTGTAGTCATTTTCCGGGATGTCCTTCAGTTCCGTCTTCGCTGCGGCTTGAATCTCCTCTATCGTATCAAAACGGTGTCCTCGGAGCGGTCTTTTGAGCTTGTTGAACAGCCAGAAGTCGCACGGCGCCAGATCAGGTGAATACGGTGGTTGCGGAACGATATGGGTTGAGTTTTTGGCGAAATGATCACGAATTACGAGTGCGGTATGGGATGGTGCATTATCGTGGTGTAAAAACCAAGAATTGTCTTTCCACAATTCCGGCCTTTTTAGGCGGATAGCGTTACGCAAACGACGCATAACGTTCAAATAATATTCCTTGTTGACTGTTTGGCCGGTTGGAAGGAATTCATAAAGCACAACACCACGATAATCGAAGAAAACAGTCAACATGACCTTGATTTTTGAGCGACTTTGGCGCGGTTTTTTCGGTCTCGGCTCTCCTTTGGCACGATATTCGCTCGATTGATCTGTTGTTTCGGGGTCGTAAGCATAGATCCAAGTCTCATCGCCAGTTATAATGCGTTTCATGACATCCTGGTAGTCGGAAAGCATTGTTTCACACACTGCAACGCGACGCCTTTTTTCCAAAAAATTCAATGTTTTCGGTACCAGTCGAGATTTGACGCGTTTGAGGCCCAAAGCATCCTTCAAAATGGTAATGACTGAGCCTTTCGATAAGCCAACTTCATCAGCAAGGTCTCTAATCGTTAATCGATGGTTTTTCAACACCAAATCTTTGATTTGTTGGACGTGAGCTTCATCGGTTGAGGTTGATGGTCGCCCAGAACGCTCTTCGTCTTCGACACCTTCACGGCCGGCTTGGAAATCACTATACCACTTGTACACATTTTTTTTAGACATAGCCTCATCATCAAAGACTTTCTGCACCATCCTCAACGTATCCGCAGCAGAAAATTGACTCCGCAAACAAAATTTAATGCAAATTCTTTGCTCAATAAATTTCAACATCGCAAAAACGAAAAACTCACTTTTAGCAGCTCACAAAACGACGCGTATCTCAAACACTATGAATATATTTTGACATGAAATTTCACATAGATGTCACTGACAGTACTACCAACCTAAAAAGAAAGAAAAATTTCCAAATCCTTCGACGCGCGCAGTTTAAATTCATATGTCACCTTATTTTTTGGACACAGTAGTATATGTAAATCGAAAAAATCATATTTCAGTAGAAAGATAATAATTACTAATTATCATATCTCTGTGTAAAATGTGCGATAACCAATCACTTTATAAAATTTCAATACCAAATAAAATATATCTATTTATCTATCAACTCGTGTGTTAAAAAAATGTCTTGTTGCCAAAAACGCATGCATTGACCCAGATAGCAGCTAAACTTTTAACATACGTTTTTGTGTTGCCAGCAAAATAAATTAGACATTTTTCTTTTACCCCATTTAAAACAATTCTGCATGCATTTCAAAACTTTCAACATTCTCATACAATTGAATTGCTTGTTTTGAACGAACCATCACCCCCACCATTCGAATCTGTGTATCCAAAACTTTCAAACTTTCACACCATCAGAACATTAGGCAATGAATCCGTAACTAAATGACTCATTCTCACTCATTCACTGCACACTTCGACTTTACATTCAATTTCGAACTTCAACAAAAACTTCTTTAATCAACCAGCAGCAGCAGACTTACGCTACTCCTAAGCTGACTTTCGTTTTTTTGCAATTAGTTACCAATTACATCCCACCCACGCACAAATACAAAAAAAAATCAACCCCTCCAAGTCAATATTTAAAATGTAAACTTGCTCCTTTTTCACTCACGCATTCGAATCTAATTAACTTTTAACCCACAATCCAGGATCTGAACAGAAAAAATAGCACAAAAAAAAGGCAATTAAGATGAATCCTTTTGTGTTTGTGTGTTTTTTGTTGAATTTTCGAAAATAAATTCGAGACTCGTATCCTGTGATGCGAAACGCGAACATCCTCTCGCAGCCATTAATTATATATGCCATCCTTTAGCTCTAGGTGCTATTATCTTAACCTTATCCGTGCATCCTTTATCTAAACGAATCTGATCCTATTTTTCAATTTAAACACGACCAACTGGATATGGATACACACACACGTCTACTGCCGTACTTTTTGTCTACATAAAGTAACGCCGCGCCGCATGTATCTGAAGGCACATGTACACCAACTGAATGAGCCAAGACTACGTTCAAATCCAGCTTCGCCTTCCTTTAATGAACCTTTGTACGGAATTTTGATTTATTAACCCACATCTAGCTAATAATGGCTTCCAGTCCTATTCTTGGCCCCTTGCAGCCATACACAAAGTTCACTCGCAGGAGTTATCCTGGCAAAAGATACGACCGGCTGAGGCGAAAACACGTTTTCTATACGCGCTCACCATCAGGCTACGTGTGGCTTCGATTTTACCCAAAGGACTCACGTATTTCCTCGCTTCACTCGGATTACAGATTATTAAGTATACGCTCAAGTTAATTAGCCATATTTTTGGGATCCTTCGGCAAAGTAGGATGCACAGAAATGAAAATTCATATTTTTTCGACTTTCGTATTAGTTTTTTTTTTTTTTTTTGTTGTCGAACATCCTTATGGAAACTCACACAAAAATTAAGCTCCTTGAAAGCACGTACATTCAGGCTCAAGAGGCTGGCAAGGATCCTTACCAAAAAACGGAACTCCATTTCTTTGTTTGTTCGTCTTTAGCACAGCAAGATACAATTTTTGCTTTCTTCATAGAATCCTGTTTATTAAAATTCCATTGAAGGACGAAAACATTTTCAATTGAATGCTATCCAAAAAAAAAGAAAAAGAAAAAAAGAGCAAGAAAGAAATCGATGCAAGACGACAGTAGCCTGCTGATGTGGGTCACAACGAAGAGGCTGTCTTCTTGGTTCTATACTTGGACAACAAACATACATATGCTCGGTGAGTATACAAGTTAACATGACACCCTTGTTATTGTGAAATCACACATGCACTTGCATACTACACCCACGCTGTGCATTCCAGACATGCATCCGGCACGTGCAAAACAACACGATGATAGAAGACACCGGCCATCCGTCCATCGTTCGCCAGCGGCCAGCTTATCTGGTGATTCTCACGAATGAAAAACAACAACGTCAGCGGGAGTAGACAAGTAGAAGTCAAGTAGTTTTTAGTTTAGTTTTTAAGATTCAGTTTGTACTTTGGATCAAGAGAATAAAGTTGGGCTTCTCCCTAAATTAAAAAATATTTTTTTATATTAAAAAGGGGTACAAATTCTAACTGGCGCCCGAGCAGGGACAGTGGTGTCGCGTGTGAAAGTATAAATTAAATAATAAATAATTAGTGATCCTAAGAAAGTCCCTTTATTTAAAAGAAAAATCGCACGTGATCTAAAAGCGTTAATTCGTTACCACTGTCCCAAAGAACCCAAAAATAGTGAAGTGAAAAAAAAATATCTTCGATTTGCATTAAAAACGCACGAAGAGGCCCAAGTGTAGTGCGCAACGTTGGATCCTAAGTATCGCAGAGACGAAAAAAGGAAAACTCCACGACGCCAGCGAGGGAGATGCAGTTTGCTGCTATTTTTTTGTAAGATCGCTATTTTTTATTTTTAACGTATAATTAAGTATAATTAAGTGAATCTTTTTCCTGTATGATTTGAAAGTAATTAAAAAAACTAGAAATAAATAATAATAAAGAAAATATAAATTTGAAAAAAATTATAACAATTTAAAGTGCATACAATTTTTAAAAGTAGTTAAAAAAGCAAAGGATAAATACGGAAAAATAAAGATTAATACTGATAAAGAAGCAATAAAGAAATCTGAAAAAACTAAAGTTAATTTAAAACAAAGAGAAAGAATTTTTTTATTAAGTAAAAACCTCAAAAGAGAATTCAAAAAAGAAAAAAAGAAAAAAGAATCAATAAGAAGCGAGCGTGAAATCATAAAACAAAAATATAATTAATTTCAAGAAATCTAAAGTTATTTTCGTTCTTTGTTGTCCAAATTCGTTATAATAATTCCAGTAACAATTTTTTTAATCTTCATTTATTTTTTAATTTTATAAAATTATATATATGGGTTTACATGGGTAAAAATTCCATACCCTACAAATTACACAACAAAATACAAACAAGATCTAGAACTGCCGCTAACGCTAAATCCGTAAATATGTCACTAAATCCTATCCCCGAAACCTCTCCTTCAACCTCAGCACGGGCACAACAAGATCAAAATATCAACCCAGTAGCCACACCGGAGCTAGACTCTCTCATTACTTCAATAGTGTCCCGTATCCTTGAAACGCAAGGTCCAGCAATGGTTCAGAATGCTCTGAATCCAAATGCAGATTTTTTCGCTGGTGAAGATCAAGGTATCTCGCCAGAACATAGACTTCACCTTCAGGATCTGGATAAGATTCCTGACGTTGTTCGGTGCTTACGTGAATTCTCCGGGAATCCCGCCGAATTTATTTCCTGGAAACGCAGTGTGGACCGAATTTTCGAAACGTATGATCCTATTCGTGGTACTCCGAAATATTTCGGTATACTAAGTGTGGTGAGAAATAAGATAGTAGGCGAGGCTGACATAGCCCTTGAATCATACAGTACTCCATTAAATTGGAACTGTATATCGCGTTGCTTGGTTATGCACTACGCGGACAAACGGGATCTGGGTACTTTAGAGTACCAACTAAATTCCCTAGTTCAAGGAAATGGTTCAATTCAATCATTTTACCAATCGGTTTATAGCCACCTGTCACTTATTCTAAACAAGATCGGTTGTTTAGAAATAAGTAATGAATCAATGAGACTCCTTACGCAGACATATAGGGACAAGGCCCTAGATACATTTATCAGAGGTCTAAAAGGCGACCTCCCTAGACTACTCGCAATACGCGAACCGGCCGACTTGCCACAGGCTCTGCACCTGTGTTTGAAATTAGAAAATCAGAATTTTAGGACGATTCATGCGAACCAAAATTCCAACAGAAGACTATTTAATCCACAACCACCTCCTCCTATGCCTAGACATCATTTTAATAATTATGGACCACCACAAATGAAAAGAAATTTTAATCCCCAACAAAATTTTACCCCTCATGGTATGCCTTCTCGAACTCCTTTCCAAAACCAAAATTACCCACCAAGGATGAGATATCAACCTCAGAACTTTAATCAACAAAACTTTAGACAAAACTACTACCAACAAAACAATAGACAACAATTTTCGCAAAGACCAACTGACCAGTACACAGGGAATCCACAAGTTAAAACCGAAAAGTTAAATGGTGACCAAAGTAACCAACTACGAACTGTGCAATCAAATAGATACCAATCAAACTACAATATTCCAGCTAAATCACAACAGATTACACATCCTAACCATTTTCAGAGAAATTACCACATCGAAGCTGTAGACTATAACAATGAACAATCTATTGACATTCCACCAGAAGAAGAAGAAATTCTAGAAGTATGTGACGAATTCCAAGACCTTAATTTTTTAGATTAGACAGCTCTTCGCTTCCTTACTATGAACACAAGGCGAAGAGCGGTAAACTGTTAAAATTTTTACTAGATACAGGTTCAAATAAAAATTATATTAAGCCATGTTATATTAGGAAACCGATTCCAAACAATAATCCATTTTTTGCAAATTCAGTTAACGGTAGAATTAAAATTACACACCATGCTAATCTTCAAATTCTCGGCCCTGAAATAGGCGATATCAAATTTTTCATTCTAGAAGGACTTGAGACGTTTGATGGTATTATTGGCAATGATACCATGAAAGAATTAAGTACAGTGATACACACTGACAAAAATTATTTCATCATTAAAAATAAATACAAATTTTCATTAAAACAGCTGAAAGCCCAATCGGTCAATAATATTGATATAAGAACCTCCCATTTAAATCCCCTTCAAGAATCTCAAGTAAAAAATATTGTAACTTCGTTCCCAAATTTATTTTGTGAGCCAAATAAAAAACTCACCTATATTACATCAGTAAAAGGCGAAATAAGGACAACAAACGACTCCCCTGTTTATACGAGATCCTACCCGTATCCAAGAGCGTTGAAAGATGAAGTGGATAAACAAATAAACGAACTTTTAGGAAATGGAATTATTCGACCATCGCGGTCACCCTACAACTCTCCCATAATAGTTGTTTCCAAAAAGCTCGATGCTTCTGGGATAAAAAAATATCGTTTATGTATTGATTATAGAAAGCTTAATCTAGTTACGATTCCAGACAGATACCCTATCCCAGAAATCAACGATGTCCTATACAATTTAGGGAAATGCAACTATTTCACTATAATTGATCTTAAAAGCGGATTCCACCAAATCCCGCTTAAGGAATCCGACATCGAGAAAACCGCGTTCTCTGTCAATAACGGTAAATACGAATTTACCAGGCTCCCCTTTGGGCTGAAAAATGCCCCATCAATATTCCAACGCGCTGTAGACGACATATTACGAGAACACATTGGCATCAGATGCTACGTGTATATCGATGATATTATAATATTCAGTCAAACAGAACAGCAACACTATGAAGACCTTAGAACTATTTTCCAAATTCTTAATGAAGCAAATGTAAAAGTTCAAATGGACAAGTGTGAATTTCTAAAATCCGAAGTCGAATTTCTTGGATTCGTAGTATCCAAATCGGGAATCAAAACGAACCCCACAAAAGTAAAGGCCATTGCGGAATTTCCTCCTCCAAAAACCCTTAAAGATCTCAGATCATTCTTAGGCATGGCTGGCTATTACAGACGGTTCATTCTCGACTATGCAAAAATAGCAAAACCACTGACAGCCCATCTAAGAGGAGAAGATGGTAGAGTGTCCAAGTTTCAGTCAAAAACAAAACTTATTCATCTAGACGCAACTGCAATCGAAGCATTCGATAAAATTAAAAATTCTTTGATATCCAACGATGTCATGCTAACTTATCCAGACTTTAATAAAAATTTCGAACTTACCACAGACGCTTCTAATACTGCACTTGGAGCTGTATTAAGTCAAGAAGGTAAGCCTATCATGTTCTTATCAAGAAGCCTAAGTAAAACCGAAGAAGCGTATGCTACAAATGAGAAAGAAATGCTTTCAATAATTTGGGCCTTAGGTTCTCTTCGAAATTTCCTTTACGGATCAAAGAAAGTTGTAATATTCACAGACCACCAACCTTTAACGTATGCTTTAAGCAATAAAAATACGAATTCAAAGATGAAAAGGTGGAAATCAATTTTGGAAGAGTATAATTATGAGCTAAAATATACTCCTGGGAAGTCAAATGTAGTAGCAGATGCATTATCACGTCCTCCACGGACTAATCCCTCAGTTTCCAATATCTGTACCCTTACGTCCACAGTTCACAGCGGTGAAAGCTCTACACAAGTATTAATTCCAATAGTAGAAGTACCAGTAAATGTTTTTCGGAACCAAATTGTTCTCAAAATTGGCGAAACTAGCAGCCATCATATGGAAAACCCACATAGCAATTTTCGAAGACATCTCATCACTGAACAAAATTATACTAAAGAAAACCTGATCGGTATATTCAAACGATTTTTAAATCCAAATATAGTTAATGGACTCTCGGCACCCGAAAGTGTAATGGGAATAATTCAGGAAATATATGCCTTTCATTTTCGAAATTACAAAATTAGGTATACACAATTAATTGTTGAAGACGTTACATCTGAAAATAGACAAGAAGAATTGATTATCGAAACACATAACAGAGCACACAGAGGACCTGACGAAAACAAAACACAAATATTAGAAAAATACTATTTTCCCAGTATGCTTAAAAAAATTAAACAATTTACAAAATTATGTTCAACTTGCAAGAAAAACAAATATGACCGACACCCAAATAATCCCGAATTAAATGAGACACCAATTCCTAATTATCCAGGCCATACCGTACATATAGATATATTTTCAACGGAAAAGCAACTAGTCCTTACAGCAATTGATAAGTTCACAAAATTTGCTATTACTAAAATGATTAAATCTAAAGCAATAGAAGATATTAGACGACCTTTACGCGATATAATTTTTCAGTTTGGTGTTCCAAAATCCGTTATTATTGATAATGAAAAATCCCTTAATTCCGAAACAATCCTGTTCATGCTAAAAGAAGAGTTAAAAATTAACGTTTTTACGACACCCCCTTATTGCAGTGAAGTAAACGGCCAAGTGGAACGTTTTCACTCCACATTGGTTGAAATCATGCGTTGTCTCAAGAAAGACATAATCCATAGAAGTTTCGAAGAACTGCTGGAGAGAGCAGTAAATGAATATAACCATACCTTCCATACAACAACTCAGAAAAAACCAGCTGATCTATTTTTTGGAAGATCAGTTACTTTTGGACCAGAAGATTACGAGAAAACCAGGTTAAGCAATATAGAAAAATTAGTAAAGAAGCAGGAAAAGGATCTCAAATACCATAACAAGAAAAGACAAGAACTTAAAAATTATAATCCAGGTGACGAAATTTACGTAAGACGAAGCAAACGATTAGGGTCAAAAATGACAGAACGCTATTGCAGAGAAATAGTTCAGGAAAATTTCGCATCTACTGTTAAAACAGAATCTGGAAAGATAGTGCATAAAAAACATATTAGAAATTAACAGATATTTTACATTTGATTACAGACTTTACTCGACGACGATATGGACTTTGATATACGGAAAAGTACAAATACTTGACTACTCCAATACTCACATAATTACGATTGACACAGGACTAGCAAAGATAACAGACGGAGACCTTAAAGTAGTACATTTTATTAATATAAAACAATATGATAATTTTCTGACCGAACTAAACAAAACCATTGAGACAGTAATCTCTCCTTCCCACCATTTTTACCCCCTCCTCAAACATGAACTCCTTCAAACCAATGAAATCCTTAGTACCATAAGACCCTTAGACAGTAAAAGAAATAAAAGGGCATTGAATTTCATTGGCACCGCTTGGAAATACCTTGCGGGAAATCCCGACCACGAGGATTTTGAAATCATTAGTGACCATATTAATAATGTTGTTGAAAATAATAATAGACAGGTTATGATAAACAAAATGTACTATGAAAGAATAAACAATCTGACGAAGATAACAAATGACATAGCTAATGTAATAAAAAAAGATACAAGAATAACTACCGAAGTAATTGTAAATGTCCAATATAGATTAAGATTAATAAAAGAAGAATTAACTAATATTAAATACGCAGTCCAATGGGCTAAAAATAAAGTAATAAATTCAATGCTATTATCAAAAAATGAAATAAATATTATATTAGATACCTTCAATGTAGAAAACCTACCGTTCTCTACAATTGAAGAAGCCCTAGAATTAGCAAAAATTAATGTCTTATCAAATACAACATCTCTTTTATATGTAATACGTATCCCACTTACAATTAATAAAACATATAATAAAATTGTACTAAAACCAGTAAAAAAGAATAATGTAGCACCTCTATTAATGTTTAAGGAAATATTAAAAAATGAAAAAGAAATATTTGGAATTAACGATAAATGTAATGAATTCAATGAACTTTCTATTTGTAAGCAAAGTCAATTGTATAACCTTAGTAATAATACGTGTTTAACTAAGATTCTACAAAGCGAGAACTCTACTTGTACTACTATAAACGGTCATCACATACCAACAGTTGAAGAACTAGGACCCGGCATCATCCTGCTAAACGACTTCAAAGGAAAAATAGTTTTCGACAGCGTGAGTCAAAACCTTAATGGAACCTTCCTTGTAAAATTCAGCAATACAAGCATTAAAATTAACAACCAGATATTCAAGAATTTCGAAGCATCCCAAATAAAAGTTATTCCAGCTGCTATGCAACTTACACCTTTAGAAAAAAGCCGAATTAACATACTTTCTCTAGAAGCTCTCAAGGAACTCAATCTGAACAACACCAAGATGATAAATCTCTTAAGCGAAGAAAAAACCCTGCATCTATCTTCAGTGTATTGCGCCTTAACTATCCTTGCAATTATCATCCTTGCAACCTGTAAATGTAAACAGAAAAGAACCATCGTTATCGAGAAAATGAACGAAGAACGCATTCAGCATCAAAACGCAAATCATAAGATCGACATGGAGATAAGAGAATTAGCATCGAGAAGTATGACTCTTCCAAACATCTACAATGGACCATTCTTCTAAAATTCTTTTGAATGAGGACATTCAAATTAAGGAGGGAAGAGTTAACATGACACCCTTGTTATTGTGAAATCACACATGCACTTGCATACTACACCCACGCTGTGCATTCCAGACATGCATCCGGCACGTGCAAAACAACACGATGATAGAAGACACCGGCCATCCGTCCATCGTTCGCCAGCGGCCAGCTTATCTGGTGATTCTCACGAATGAAAAACAACAACGTCAGCGGGAGTAGACAAGTAGAAGTCAAGTAGTTTTTAGTTTAGTTTTTAAGATTCAGTTTGTACTTTGGATCAAGAGAATAAAGTTGGGCTTCTCCCTAAATTAAAAAATATTTTTTTATATTAAAAAGGGGTACAAATTCTAACTTACATAATGTTTTTTCTTGGTCCTGCAGCAGGAGGCGGCGACCCGAAAATGTCCATTTTCCTTTGGTGTTTTTGTTTTGCCAAGGAATAAAACAAAAGTCCTTGCAAAGACTTTGTACGGGCGCATGAATGCCATCATAAGGACGTGCAGTGAATAGATTTTGCACCGGTTGTGTGGGCTTGCTGCCTTTATGAATAAAGGGGTACATTGTGAGTATGGCGCGGTAAAAGTGCAGAGGTTGTGTAAATCCATTTGGACAAAATGGGGACATTGTTTTGGGTGAGATTGGGTTTGCAAGGGTCCTGGTCAGATGCGAATGTTATTTGACAATAAACTGGGACTCCTTGTGCTGGAGAACACTTGACGTACAATCGAGAGACTGATGTTAGTCAGTCTTATGGCGCCAAATGGTGTATGCAGGACTTTATCTTTATGCCTTGAGCGTCGGACAGTTTGAAACGAAATGGGCACAGATTTAATGTCTACTAAAGTTACAATGCCAAGTGGGAAGGATTCGACATTTTAGTCGTCAGAATCTCTAAATGGACGATGTTTTTTTTCTTGGTTGTGACTGATTTTGTATTGGCTGTTCAAAGAGGACATTTTTCTTGCTTAGGGATATCACAGGAAAATTGGGAATATTTTATTTTTGCTTATAGAATGTAAGTCATAAAGTTTTATTTGGTATAAAGGAAACCATTCCATTGACTGAGACTTGACTGAATCCGAGTTTTTTTTTTAATAATGAATTGCTTTGAGCTCAAAATAAGCATAACGATTTTTTGGTACGCAAATTGGCCGAAACGCCTATTCGAATGCTGATGAGTACTATGAACGCCGAATAACCCGTGCAGAGCGATCCCTCAGGTCACAGAAACTGGCAGAAAATGATGCGTATGAAACCACCGAAGGGTTATTGTGTAGTCCAGGCATTTTCCACGAAAATTCTGCTCTTGAAACTTTAAACGCATTTTTCTTGATATATGATTTTCTAAAAATGTCATGCCTTAAAAAATATATTCAAGCGATTGCTTTGAAATTTATATATGTTCTTCTACTCGTTCATAGTTATCGTCCTTGCCAAAATTGCTTATTTTCGAAAACATCTTCTTATTTTTTAATTCGATTTTTAACAAAATAAAAACAAGATTTTCGTAACTTATTTCTACAGGCTGGCATTTGTTTCAATGAAATTTAGGCAGGGACGATAGCGGCACACCCACTGAATTAAAATCCATAAGATTTTTTTCATTTTGGACATCGTGAACAGTCGCTATTACTATGACCAGTGATCTGTCTTTTTTTGGCGTCTTATTTGATATAAAAAAATATCCAAAATGTAAAATAAGAAAAGAAAATTGTTTATACAGTTTATAGAGCTGGGTGGGCTGCCTTTCAGTTGAATAAATTGATAGGTCCCAGGTTCGATTCCTAGTTTGGTCTAGTTTTTCCAATCTGGTCCAGTCACCATTTGCCATTGGGATCAAGTGAATGGCACTAACACTGGGTTGGTCGACCAGCGTTAGTAGTCTGACTAATGAGTGGCGTTGTTGTAGTGGTTGTTGTATCGGCTGAATTGCTTATTTGTGTTTTCAAAATAGTGGTTTAGATTGTATGCCGATGGCTAAGCTGTGAAGGCATAACACTGACAGCGGGGTTCTAAATCTTGCAAATTTTCAATGTTCATATATCAAACTTATGTCGAATAAAATCCTGCGAATTAGGTGGAGGCTAATAGGTCGATATAAAACTTCTCCGTCCCGTTTCGGGCTCCACCCACGGAAGTGAGTTGAAACCAAATAGACCTGAGTTTCTCAAATCACTACACATAATCTTTCAATCTTCTAGTAATTCTTCCGCTCGCTCTGTACTACACGCACTTTAAGAGTATTAATATCCTCTTGAAGGGCGAGCAAATAATTAAAAAAAAAACATATAAAAATATTAAAATGATTGAGTTTTAATGTCTTTAACAAAAAAATCCCCAAAATGACTTTAAATTTATACGTTCACATGATAAAACCCCCCTGAGGCGTACAAGGATATTCAATGTTTTTCTTATTTTTCAATAATTTCCAATCCCTTCCTCAAAGCAATTTCATGTGAATACGTTGACAAATTTAACTTAAACACGCTCCAGAATCACATGATATATAGTCTTTAATTATTTATTTTCAAGAAAATACCATAATAATCAATATCTTTAGTGGCGGTAGTAAAACATGTATTTGTATTTGATTTTGTATAACAATATTTATAATAGACTTTGTATAATCTTCAGAATTTATGATCTCTTATTTGTAGAAATTGAAAATAGAAATAAAATTGAAGTTGAGTGAAATTCAGTTAAGTTACCGAGTTTAAAGCAATAAAGAAATGCACATTATTTCTAATGATTACCTACTAATTGCCTAAAGAGAGTGTTATCAAAGCTATCAAAGGAACGGTTTGATTGTGAGAAGCTAAGTTATTCATACAAGTAATGAGGTTGTTTACTGGTTATGATTTTGTGTAGATACTTAAGAGTGCAGTAGTCAAGGTACTTGTCGAGTGAACATCCAAGAATAGCTTTCGCATACGTCGACACATGATCATATGCATTATGGCAACAACAAATTTCAGCAGCCATATGTTATCAATGGAATGAGCAAAGACCTGACTAGCAAAAGCCATGTGTTAACTGGAGTGAAGCTTTAAGTCAGAGAGAGGTTCCTGAGCCAGCCATAAATTTTCCCGATGACAGAACGCACATGTTCATTCTAGCGCAAACTCGTGTTGAACCAAACTCCAAAGTTTGTAGCTTTATACAGAAACACATTAGGGGCATTACCAAGGTAGATTGTTGAGAAGCTGCTTGTGTTAATACCAATTCTATTTATGACTAAGCATTTCGTTTTTTCCGGGATAAGCCGCAGGCAGTTTTCTTGAGCACAGCCAAAAATTTTTTGTAGGTCTTCGTTACATATGACAGCTGCATCTTCAATTTGTCAAGGGGCAAAACCAAAGTACACTTGAACATCGTCCGAAAACATGGACCTTTGATAGGTCATTTATAAAAATTACAAAGAGCAACGGACCCAAAATGGATCCTTGAGGAACACCTGCTGAAGTTTCAATAGATTCAGACATAATGTTGTTAGCTAAGACTGCTTGTTTTCTTCCAGACAGTTACGAATATATTATAATAAGGAGAAATTGTACAAAGTTGAAAGCTTAGAGACAAGTAGCTTATGAAAGTCTAAGGCCTTGGAAAATCTAAAAGTGTCAGGAAAGTAACTAAGTTTTTATCTGGTACATGGATGTGACACGCATTAGAGCAGGAAATTGGAAATTGGACGTCGCCAGAATCATAGTTTCATACATTGCTACAGTAAGTCTGCCTCAAAGAATCTTTTAATCTTGTGATCGTTTTGCATCCTTATTTTTTCAACTTTCATAAGCTGAATGTATGCCAATGGTAGACATGAGTTTTGATAAACTTGAAAGCTTGAAAGATTAGCTCATCACCCTGCTATCAGTGTTATGTCTTTCAAGCAGAACCACATACAAATAATCTACATAAAACAGTTTTTTTGAAAACACGAACTTAAAATTCTGGCAGCCGCTACAACACCACGCATAAGTCAAAACTATTGGTCAATACATCCAGTGATAGCGCTATTAATTAGATCCCAATGACAAATGGTGACTAAACCAGATTCGTAAAACTAGATTGCTTAAGGAAAGGCAACCAATTGAAAGGCTCTACCAACTGTGCCACCCAGTTCTGACATTGGCAAATGATCGACAAGCTTTTGGTTCGCAGAGCTAAAGATGATTGCCGAGTTAATTTTCAAGGAAGAAAGGATCACTCCTAATAGAGCAAAAAGTTGACAGTAGAAGCTGAGGATCGTTTTTCGCAATCAAGTAATCCCAGCATCCCAACATTTTTTAGCGGGATGCGTTAAGGCGAGTAGTAGAAAGTAGTCTGACATGTTCAAGGATAGTGTTATCACAAATTTCAAACAAAAAAAACATACTGCGAACTGAGCGAATGCAAATAAATCGATACGAATTTTTTCGGTCCCACATCAGACGGAAATCAAAAAACTTTTGAGTTACGAACAACACCACACTCTACACTCTACACACACTACTTAGGAAGGTCATTATTCCTTTAAAGTCAGCAACTTTTGAAAGAAGAGATGTCAGAATGCGTCGTAGCTCCCATTCCGACGAGAATATCATTGAGTCGGAACGTGGCAAACGACGACACATGCAGACGACAGGCCGTGCAAGATGTCTTACGCGTTCGTCTCCGAAAGATGGGCAACCGAACTGACAAATCGCACGACAATGGATTTTTAAAAGTCTGCCTTTCTTTCTTTTCTTCTTCGTTTTGACGACTTGCACATGCAAGAAGATTCGACCGTTGCTGACTTCTTTTTAAAAATAAGCCACAGAATGTGGAAGCTCTCAATGAGAATATCTGACAATAGTACCAGAATTTTTCGCCCGAAATAGTTATAAGTTAAAAGAACTCCAATCATCAGCAACAATGGTGGTGCTAATTTCATCGAAGTTCCAGAAAAGAATAAAAACAACAGTATCAGGTGATTATTTTTGGGACGCTCGAACAATTTCTTGGAATGGTAGCTCTTTTGGAAGCGCCTTGCTCTGCCAATTATGTAGGCGTGCTTCATCATGAATTTTTGGTACCTTTTTCGACTTTAATGGGAGTCCTTTTTCTTAAAGGAACTATGTGAATAAGATTTAAATTTGTTTTTTCCGTTCACTTAACGTGAAAACGTGCTCGATAAAAAAAAACGTTCAGGCGTATATAGTCGGTTACTCCCATAAACTCATAAAAGTAAACAGCTACCAGCAACAAGTCAGGGTTAACTTGAAACGAAAACAGTCTAGACCTTATTTAGAATGCACAGTGTGTCTGGCTTGACATATGAACCCACTTTCATCTAAGTCATTCTATAAAATTAAGACATCTTCATGCTCCATGTTCAGCCAACAAATATTTACATTGTTCGCAAAAGGATAATAAAAGGAGCAGCCTTCACCCACAAAATAGGCTAAATATGTACTCAACCTGTTACCAACCGCAACCAACCAACCATGAGTGCATAACTTATCGACAAAATCGTCTGCGATCATCGTACGCCGCCCATGTGACCGCAGCAGAAAACCCTCCTCCTTCTCCATTCCACTCGATTGGCTTTTATAGCTGCGTCATAAAAGTCTAGCCTATGTTCGTAAATCCTTCGACAAAGTGGAACACCTCCTTTACGACAAGCGGCGGCTACAATTAAATTGATAAACATCTGCTGGGCTTTGCTATTGAAAAATAGAAAGCAAAAAAGTTGAAGGTCCTTTTCGAGCATCTTTTTAGCAATTACGAATTCATTATGAAATGTTTAATCCGTGCCAGGACTTCAGCATGTACTGGCTGGCTGGCAATTTATTCAGCCTTCATTGTCGGCGGCGAGCGGTGTTGTCTAGTTGTTTGACAGTTTCGATTTGCATACGCCAGCATAAGCATTACGAACTCGTTCCAGAGTTGTCATGGGAAGATGCATGCAGACGACCAACTTACGACGGACGACCTGCATGCCACTCAGGCAGGAGCATGTCAGGATCAAATGCAAAAATTGTTTGTCGTCTGCTGTCTTGTGAAAGTTCAGCGAGAAACTTTATCTTTATATTTTGAAATTGTCAAATTTCATTTGCCAGGGATTTCACTGGATTCGGAAGTTCTGCTTTTCTTTCGGCACAAAATGCGGATGCATTCGAAACTATTTTATCTACTTTAAAGGATATCTGGGGAAAAATTAATGTCACACATGCTGCGACATGGCATGGAGAAGTTTAAGCTCGGTTCGTTGGTTTGCATTCAGTTGAGGTGATATCATGTCTGCTGCTTTGCTTTGTACAGTAACACGGGAACAATGTGAGGTGATAAGATTTTTGTGGTCAGGACACACTCGAGGAATGCGTGTGTGTGTGCAAAGGTTTCTTTGGGGAAAACAAGAATTCCGGGTGAGCTAGGGGTTTTAGTAGAAATACAGGATTTCTCATGGCAATGAAGATGGATTGGATTGGGGAAGATTAATCTGTTTGGAAGGCAAGATTCCTGAAAGACTTTTAAGGATATATAATTTGCAGTGATTTAGTTTGATACGTTTGTGGGCAGCAAGATGTGACAGAATAATTCAACAGCCCGAGGTCAACACAAAAATTGGCTAAATACAATACAATGTTAGTTAAATTTCAAAGTTGTTGAATGTCGAACAAATTCCTGTGAATTAGGTTAAAGTTAATAGGTCGATATCAAAATCCTCCGTCCCGTTTCGGGCTCCACCCACGGAAGTGAGTTGAAACCAATTACACCTGAGTTTCTCAAACCACTACACATTCTTCTCCTAATTCTTCCGCTCGCTCTGTGCTACACGCATTATAAGAGTCCTAATATCCTCTTGAAGAGCGAGCAGTTAATTAAAAAAAAAAAAAAAAAAAATGGTAGCAACTTGGAACTGAACTTTGTTACTTGAAAAATTAATGAAAGTTTAGATGCAAGTGAGGGCATTTTTCAAGTGTGCATCGGTTAAGGCGTTTCAAAAAACCTGCATCGGCTCTTTCGCGCCATTCTGGATCGTGTGAATTATAGTTGATTGGGCAAGAAGCTAGACGGAACAGGGTCCAGACAAGGATTGGTTTGGGATAACTGAACACA
This sequence comes from Orthonevra nobilis, assembly GCA_963555765.1. Lineage (NCBI taxonomy): Eukaryota > Metazoa > Arthropoda > Insecta > Diptera > Syrphidae > Orthonevra > Orthonevra nobilis. The sequence goes on from OY743224.1 coordinate 151,380,677, forward strand.
GCACGAGGCAATCTTTAAATAGTGCCATAAGTCTTAGCTTCTTTTAAAATGATAAGGATAAAAGAAATCCAATATCAGATATTTGTTACACCAAGAAAAAATTCTGATGTTGATAATTCTTGAGCAAACTCGGGAGAAGTCAGATATAGTCCAACCTTATATTTGAGTACTCAAGGTTTTTTCTAGAAAAAAAAATAGAATAAGTGGTACAAAGTAAAAAGCAAGAAAGATATCAAAATAACAACGTCAGCTTAATCAAGATGGTAACAGATTGATCCAAAAGGTGGAGTGGACAAGAAGACAGTCCAAGATAGCTATTCCTTGAAACGACACAACACTGAGGTGGTAATGGATTACTAAAGACAGTTTTGTTTATTTTTAATTTTAACACATAAATTGACGCAAACAGTCTGTAGTTTCTGAATAGAGTGATGACAGTGAGAACAGTTTCCCTCCGAAAAGTTTATAAAAAGTGGCAAGCCAGCGGGAAGACAAATATCTTCAAGGGCATCAGGAAAAGCAAGATAAACCAAAGCAAAGGACTGCAGATCCATTACTTAATTTCTTAGTTAGGAGACCATTGACCCTGGAATAAACAGAGTCTGAGATAGAGCTGTCCTTCAGCACTGACGATCCTGAGCACGCTGCTTTCAGTTGGTAAGACTAAGCTTTCTAGCATCTGCGATCGCTTGAACCTTGAATCGCAAGTTCGGTCTTCCCGTTCTTCTTGAAACCGATGGCTTGGATTCGAAGACTCTCTTGACTGGAAGGATCCCAATATTTGCTCAGCTAGTTTGCTAGGACTGGCAAGGTCAGCGTTGTAAAGAGCAGAGTATTTTTCATGTTCGGAGTTTGCATTGCAGTTGTGTTGGCATTTGACAAACCCAAGTAGAAGCCTAGGATTATTCTCCATTGAATTTCCACCATGGTGTCGTTTGTAAATCCATCCAGATCCATTACACTCTCCTCATACATCCTGGAATCAATACAACGAATACATAGAAACGATTGATCGGAACAATTGGCGCACTGCCGAACGAGAAAAATTAAGCATGGTTACAGATTTGGCTGATGAAACGCATAACAGAAAGATCGGGATATCTTACATTTGAAAATACTCAGCAAAAAAATTCACAACTTTCAAAGATAAAGAAATTACAAAATTTTATAGTTTTCTACCATCATCACATGGGTGCATTTTTTTTAAGAATAATCAATCAACCGGAAACTTGTCGGCAGGATGTGTCGCGAATAGTTTGGCCAATACTGTTTTAAATGTTTTGATTGTCTAAATCGTGTCTGGATTATTTGCATACAACGAACTCCCGACAAAAAAACATCCTAATGGCGTCAAATCGCAGCTCCAATGTTCAAACCAGGAACATCAAAACGATTGATTTCATTTTCACAAAAACAGAACAATTCCGCCTGTGTAGGCAGCCGCCGAGATGAAAATGCACCTCTTCATAAAATGTGATTTGACCGACTTTCTGTCAATTTTGAGCCCCTAAGCGAAGCGATAACGAAGCTTTGGTCATTTGGCGTCAATTCGTGAGACTATTGGTATTGGCTACCAGAGCTCTTTTTCTTTATGCGACTGCACCACATCCACTTTGGAAGTTAATTCCTTACATGTTTCATTTTCGTACTGCGAAAATATAACTAAAGGTTCTGCCGAGTTGAGGGGCGCTGCCTTTGTCAAAGTAACATTTAATTTAAAATTAAAATTCTTTGAACCAAAAATGTATCAATTTTTTCGCAGTGCAGGTGTTCCTTTCTTTCCCACAATAACTTGAACATCAGTTGAAAAACTGTGCCAAAAAAAAAAATTATGTAGCGATATTTGGGCAAACAAAAACTGGCAAAGCATTGAATGCTTGTCTTTGGAAATCTATATCGAACACATTGTCCTTGTGTTTATCCTATACACTTGGAAAGCTTCCAATGGTGTATAAATACGAAACCGTTTGTCATATCACTTCACATAAGTTCAATACCATAAAAAAGTATATCTTGAGTTTTTTTTTTTAAATTTTACAAGCATTGTTATATGCAGATGAGTCAGTAACTTTTGATAGATAAAGTTGATTTACTTTCAAACTGTGCAAAACATATGCAATTTTTTTTTATTTTTCAATATTTGGACCAAAAACCATTGTTCCTGATAACTTATGCACATCTTTTTGGTATGGAAGCAATTATGAAATTTTTTTAACTCACAGGGGACTTACGCCCGCTCATCCTTTAAAGCTTCATAAAGAGCCTTTTGCGAAGCAAACCGTTGCCCCTTTATCCGCTGTTTTAAGATTCCCCATAAGTTTTCTATAGGGTTTAAATCGGGGGACTGTGGAGGCCAATCTAAAACATTAACTCCCGAAGCCCCAAGAACTCCTTAACGAACTTTGAAGTATGCTACGGATCACTCCAGGTGACAGCGTGTGCACTGACTCCAAGTGACGACGTGTGCATTGACCAGCGGAAGAATAATGTTACCGCACGCTGCGGTCATTGTACGTTGAATAAAAACCAGCGACTGTGTCGATGCTGTTTCCCATGGGAAAGCTTTTGTGTATCGTTATCATTTTCGTCAATCAATGTACTTGGCGTTAATTTACACAAAACGGTCCATTATTCTCGTTATTTGGTGTAAGGGACCACATGCTTGAGCAGAAAAGCATCCCCAAACCATAAAATCCGAGATACTTTGAACCATGCTTCAAAGCTTGGATGTTACCCCGTTTTAACCGTGTACCTGGCTTTTGACGAAAATAAGCAATTAAATTTGCTCCAAAAATAAACGGTTCTTCCCTGTGTCACGGACCAAGAAGAGCAAATTGAAGTCTAAGTTAAATGAAATTAGAAACAGTTTTTTTAATCAAACACAGCGCCTAACTTTTTTGACGGTGTTTAAATGTTAATAGAGGCTCGGTATGCCCTCAAATTACCTTCTTTTGAACGTCTTTGCACTGTGCTTGCATCAATGGACAAATTGAGGTCGGCAACAATTGCGACTGAAGACCGGAAAGGGTCTCTTCGGATTATATTTAAAATTTTTTTAACAGTTTCACTGTCTGTTATTCGGGGGCGACCACCAGAATGAAGCGTTGCAAGTGGTAAATTTTGTCGGAACTTTGAAATTACTCGGGAAACAGTTGATTCGTGGATCTTGAACTGCTCAGCTATCTCTCTTTGCTTCGATCCGTTTCTAACAGCCTCGATTACCATCTCCTTTGTTCGGGAATCATACTTATTGCCAGTTATTTTTCATACACAAATTTAGTGACAACTGAATAAAAAAACTGTCTATGAGCATAATTTTTTATTATTAAGAACACTATTTTACAAACCCGAAATGAATATACCGAAATTTAAAACTGAAATGAGGTAGATATAAAAAACTTGCATATGTTTTGCTCACTACTGTATGTAGGCTTATCGACTCGGTTTCAACAAATTTAAGGTAAGTGAATTTGAACTATTACATAATCAAATCAATGATGGAATTATATTTAAGCTCTGCTGGAAAGTACCCGAATTATACAACTCTAGTGTACTCCCTTTCTTAACCCAAAATGGCTAATTAATTTCATTAATCCAACCGATTAGATGGAACATATTTGAATAAGTCCACTGCATTCGTTCAATCGCTTACCACTTTTATGAACAAAAAGTGCAATCATTCAATCAGTTATCCAAATACACACCGCAAGTCTGCCGGCCATTTTCAGCTGCATTCAGTGAGTGTTACTATTAAAAACGCATTTGTTGTTTATTTGGCCAACCCTCTCAACCATCCAACAACGGCAATAGCAACAATGAAAAAAACAAGCTCGTTGTGCTACTGCGACTGTAACCAGAAAATACCACTCTTTTGCGAAACCCCCTTCGTCCTTTATCCAACCATATAATCGATTTCCAATTCATTGCAAATAAAATTAAATGCGCTTCGCTTAACTGCGCATTTACTCACACCCTCCCCCCTGTTTGCTCAAGTCGAACAAAAGGTAACCCAACCACCCATCAAAGCAATCCCGAACTTTCGTTCGACGTTCCACACGTTTAAGTGTACCTACCCTCGGCAGCCACCCTTGGAAACTCATACAAAATGTATCGCTTTCAATTCGTTCGTGGTGAAATGAAAACCACAACTCAAACTATGCACCGACCATGACCTCGTTTCCTAAACTATTCGAAATACCGCCCAACGCAGACAACTATTTCGAGGACCTGCCACTACCACCACCACCACCGACTACCCCTTATGTGCAAGTGTTTCAATTAAAAATTGGACACAGAGCTTGTAGCAAGACGTTGACGACTCAGCAAAAGGACAAAGCATCAGAATACTCGTACATCCTGAATCTTGACAAAATGCAGCAGAAACTGAAAGGAACAACAACAAAAGAAAAAAAGGCTACACCAGGATGACGACACAATTGCTATGGAAAATTTCCAAAACACAAGTAAGCGGCAAAACGAAAAAAAAGCCCAGACCACAGGACTGGTAGAAAAAAAAAGAATGCAAGCAGACAATTTGAATTTGCATAAAAATAAGCTGACAGTGACTGAAAAGGATAATGTTTGTGTGTGTGCGTGAAAAAAATTGCGACGACCAAACACTTTCCAGTTCGTCTTTCAAACAATTGTTTCCCCTCGCTTTTGGCTGCTGCAAATCTGCCGCAATTAGACGTTATATGAAGGAGGACACTCTAGGTGGCTAGCTACTTTGCATACATAACCTTGAACTTTGCCAACCGAAAATACGAACGATGCAGACGACAGCCTTCGTATGAAGATGTACACGTAAGTTCATAACTCTTGGGCGAACTTCGTTAGGAAAGCTTGCTACGTAAGTTTGCAATGGCTTTTCATTAAGCAACTAAATAAGACGTTTACTGAGGCGAATTGTGTACCTCTCCCCACCCCCTCTGAAGGCGAACGAAGTTTTTCCTTGCTTCATAATTCGAACGTCGAGGACGACGACGGCAAGGAGAGATTAACACGGGACAAGTACACGTACTTGTTATCGTAGTTCCTTGTCGTCGTTGTCTCGTTGAAGTCATTCATTTTACAAAATGTGTATTTTTTTTGTTTTACTTCTCAGGTATCCGGATAGCTGATATCCTTGTTCGAAGAACGATGAGCAACAAGGACACTAGGAGAGAGATAGTTTTACAATTTTATCTGCTACTTTAGACAAAACAAACAAATTTTCGTTGCAATTGCATGGAAGTTATTTTATCCCAACGAAAGGCAACGTTCAAGCGGTACCAAGGAACGAGGATACTAAAGAGCTTTTCTATATTTGTATCTCAGCGCTATATACGACCTTCGAAGTGTGAATTTTTCTTCTATAAAAAAAAATAAGGACAGATAATCCTGTGTCGTGTGCAGGAGGAGGAATGTTTTGACATCGCCCCAGAGAGACGACGAAAAGCGAATCTACGTTGTAAGGGAATAAAAATAAACACCTGCAACACTCAAAAGTTTCAATGCATGCGCATTAAAGACGAAAGTCTTTGAGGAAGCTTTTTTGACTGAGCTTTTATTTATGGTCAACATTTTGGGTGGAATGTTGCCTGCAATTGCAAAATGTTGCTAAGCTTTCAAATCTGCAAGAACTATGATGCAGGATACAATTCTATTGAAAAATTAGTGGAGTCGACGCAGAAACTTTAAGGGGGATGCTGAGTCTGTTGCGGAGGGGAAGACACAGTTAATTTGAATAAACTGCATTTGCGGTCGGATGATTAAACCAACAATGTGCAGGAGTCACTTTATTTTGTTTCAATTACGGCAAAGCCACAACATTTGTTTTCTTTATCCATGTGCGAGATGGTCTACCTTTTCAACCCTTCTCGGACAGTGTGTGTGTACATTTGTCACCATACATGGGAGTAGTGTTGGGGTTGAATACTGTGCCAGAGGGTTGAGAAAGTTTTTCATTTTCGTAATTAAAATTAATTTAAAGTTACAGGGAAATTTATGGCTCGGACTAGAAAGAAAAACAATGTAACTGTTATTTTGAAGTTGTTGTTTTTTTTTTTAAGTTGAAATAAGCTTGGGTTTTTTTGGTGTACGAAAGTGATGTTCAAGGCAATTTAAGTTGTAAATAAACATAGATCGTTTGGTAGAGAAAAGTTAACTGGCGCCCGAGCATGGACTGTGTAACATGTATGAACATTTATTTTCGTAAGATTTAGTAAATACTCTATACGTTAAATATCTCTAATATAATATTGAGTAAGAGATATTATCATATCACTATGTAACCACTTATAAATCAACTGTGGATTTCCCTTCCAATATGCAGGCTTAACTATGAAGTATAAGAATATGTACGTTTAGTTGAACTCTTTAGTTAACTTAAAATTAGAAGAGTCTGACTTAGCCGTTTGTTATTGTACTCTTCGAAACGGTGCAATTATACACAATTATATTTAAGGATCATCAGTGACATTTTGAATGGTTATATTATTTTTAAAAATAACTTAAACTGGGACCTTCAACAATAACGCGAAATTCTTTACATAATGCTGGACTGACATTATTCATGACTTATATCGTTTCAGTACTGCAATAGACCTTATAAAAGGCGGATAAAAATGTTCAGAGAAAAAGTCCTGCGGGTGATTTTTGGTCCTTCCTGCGTCCCTCCTCTATCGAGGATATGATTCAGTGAAGAGCTGTTCGAGCTACAAAGCAATATGCATCTAGCTAGACTAAGCTGACTAAGATATATATTAGGCGGACATCAATGATTCATCCTGAAGAGAAAACAGTTGTACAGTCAGACCTAACCTTTGCACACAAGTGGATAGGCAGTTTAAACAGTTTAGCATGTTCAATTTGATAAAGTCAGCTACAGATCAAGCCAGAATGCCATTAAAGAAAGCAACTAGAATGCACAACACAAATGGAAGACTTAAGAAGGACTTGACTCTCATATGAAATGTCGCACGGAGAATTTTAACTTTCATTTCATTTGTGTTTCTGAAGTGAATGACTAAAAGCATAACCACACCTTCCTGACTTGGGCAAAAACAAGATGGAATTGATATGTTCTTGTGTGTCTCACATGAGGAACAGCCATAAGGTTTTGTCCTATACACAGACAGCCAGACATTATGTAGAGAAAACAGATGATCAAACCACGAAATTGGGCTTGAAGGTAAACTGGTGACTGAGCGTTTCAGCATTTGCTTCCGATTAGTTTGATATCTTGGTGTTGAGCATCTTATTATTGTGGGAGTTACATTCCATCTTGCGGCTTATATAAGGAAATGCTTTTTAGCAGCCCGAAAAGACTAGGTGAAATAATTCTTGCACCGCTGGCGGAAAGTCTACAGTTTACTGTCATCGAAAAATTCACATCATTTTCATTGATGAATCCGAGGAAGCTTTCTATCTCATGGGTTGAATTTTAATAAGGCAGCAATGCATTTCTTTAGTTTTTTTTTCTATTGCTTCCATTTAACTGACGTTATGATTCGAACTTAAGGGTTCGTTACTCTCCCTCTTCGTTGCATTCCTACTCCTAGAGACTTCCTTTCAGCAAACGTGGTATTTTTGGGTCATTGAAAGTAGCCAATTTTTTGCCTCCATTTTTACCGCCCAACACTTACGCGATGATGTCAACGCGATGTAGCTAACACAAGTTGCTTCACCATTGATCAAAGACCCCAGATATATGCATAAACTTTTCGCATTTGGTTCGAACATTCAAATGAATCAGAAAATAGGTCTGAAATAAACCAGAGTGTGCAGGGCAGGCACTAAATTTTTTTTTTGGCCGATGTGATTCGCATTCTTCTCTACAGTTCCCGTGCAGAGAGGTTTGTCCCATGTTTGTGATGTCTCGGTCATCAGCAAAGGCTAACTGAAGCATTTTCGTATCAATCACTAGTCGTTCAAGACAGTAATCAAGGATAGCAAACGAATCAAGGCACCTTCTCTTCTATTCCGAACAAGTCTTGGCCTATCCTTCTATCTGCACGTATGCTTTACCAAAATAGACCAACAAAAAGTGTAAATCCTTAAGTTTATTTTGATGATTTACCCGCAAGGGACCCGCACTGCGAATCAAAATTCTGAGTGCACTGATCACTGTTGTGGTCTAATTTTATTTCATAAAGAAAATCCTGAAACAGATTCTCTTATGGTGTCCCAATAAGTTTCAGCCCACTTGTCTAGTCTCCCACAAGCCTACTTTCTATCAAATACACACTTACCTAAACAAACTGTATAAAAGAACTTTAAGCACATAACACATTGCCCTAGTTTCAGCTTTATGCCCCCCTTGAATATCGATAGAGGAATAAACAAAAAGAAAAGCACATACTTACTCGTGCACATTCAATCTCCTGACTGAGTGTCCTTTCTCTATAATTTCTTCCTCAGTACGTGCTTGTCTATTTCGATTCATTACCCCCCTTTCCAAGTGTCATCACCCTTCTTGCCATGTCCGCATCCAGATAAATCCACTCCCACCAAACAATAATGTACCTTCCATCAATTGAATTTGCTGCGCAGCAAGCAGGACACCACAAACTAACCGCTAATGTCCAACAAATAGACAACAACCCCCTACAAATATAAACACCGATTCGGGGAGAAAAAAAAATAACATTATTCAAAACCAGAGACTTATCTATCGCACAAGGGTTGATAGCAGTTGGCAACGCAAATAGGGGCACAATACATCATACCCTCGATACGATAACTGACCTAAAAATAAAGCAAGGACTACAACAAATACAATAAAACTGAGAAAAGGAAGCAACGAAAAAAAAAATAAGATGAATCAAGTTTATTGTCCTCGGTCGTCAGGAACAGAATCACCTCCTCGCCTGAACTACTTTTAGCCAACTCAGTATTTTCTATTCATAAACAAACACACAAAGCAAATAGTTTTGAGGAAACTCGTAACCTTTGAACTAAAGAAGGATAGCCTCATTCATAATAAATGATGCGCCTCAAATGAGCCCACCAGTTTCTCAAAAACTCACAGACACAAACATCCACCCTTGCAATTACGCGAATATCCTTAACTCATGTTAATCCTCCTCTAATCGGATTTAATTTAATTTCCCTCCCAAGGATACGCTGTACATTGTAAATTTGTTCAAGCGTCAAGAGCAGGATTTTGTCGAGTCTCAAAAAAAACAACGAATACAACAACAAAGAAATAAATAAAAAAAAAATAAAGAAACGTCGCATGTGGCAGATAAAATACCAAGGGATACGCTAACTGTTAACAAAATAAAAAAAAAATCATATTCAACAATGTGATCCTTGGAGCTTTTCTTTTATATGCGAATATTTCCTTCCTACGTTTGTCTTGAACCTGAACTCTCTATCTGCTTTGAGGACATGTTTCACCTTCATGGGGAGACACTGGGAATAGGACACCACACTCGAACTCAAACACGAATAGAAAAAAAAAAAATAAACGTAATCGATAACCAGAATTCTTTATGTGCGTTTTTGCTTCCTTTGGAACAATATCCAAGAATTGACAACGTAAGTCATTAAAAGTTTCTTAAGCACCTTTTAACAGGATTCCCCCAGGGATGTCAAACGTAAGGAAATTGGTCAAAAAGTTCTTCGCCCATTCGATTGATGTTGTTGAAAAGGAAAAGAAGAACGATGACACTATCGTGCATTCGCAGACAGAATTCCTCGAAGGGATAATGCATTTTACTTCAAAAGACTAAGTCAATTGGAAGAAACACAAAAAAAAGGAATCCTAGAAATCACATCCTCGTGTAATCTGGAGAGACCCTCTACCAGATACTTTTCCCTTCTGACATCAATTAACTTGGTTATCCTTGATGATGGGAAAGGATCAATCGATTAACTCATTGAGAAAGTGGGTGGCATACTACGATATGTCCACCCAGATTGTGTTCTTCTCACATGGAGTGGATAATTTCATTCCGAAATTGACTCATGAACATTGAAGACATGTTCGCTCTCTCGGAACGATAATATCAACAGAGACGTGGAGTGCCTTTATTGCAGATGACGAGACGTGACCACTAGCATAGTTAATGGAACTTTAGCACGATGATACGTCAATTGGAGCTTACGAAGACCAATTTCGGCTTCAGTGTTTCATACATGAGCCATCAGTATTTGTGCTTATTCAAACGCTTGCTCCTACATACTGCCAGGGTACCATGCTATTATCTTAGAAGGATAATCATTGTGAGGATATCTATGCAGATAACTTGAACGTCTAAATGTAGGAGTACACTATACTACAAGAGTCGAGGGTTTTGATTATATTTGATTATCATGTTCGGGCGCAGTTCTTGGAATTTATGAGAGTTACGATGTTTTTTTCACAAGGTAGCAAAATTGCGTTCAATTAGTGCATAAAAGTCGAAGGTGCATTTAGCTCGTGATAGCAGTCCGAAATGTACCCAAGGCATTTAGTGAAAAAAATGGGAAAAATGGATTCGGAGTGCAAAGCTTATATTTTGTGTCTGTCACGTCTCAATTTGACAGCAGTGAAATTTTGCTCAACAAACTGCGACATGGAATTTGAAAAATATAGGACTGCAAGTAGAAAGAAAGGCTCAGGGAGGCCAAAAAACACGACTACAGTGGAAAATCACTTTTTGATGCTCCAGAGCCGTCGGCATCGGCTCAAGACTTCGTGTGATCTTAAAAACGATTTTTTGTCGAACTATGGGCAAAAAAATTAGTCAAGCTGGACTAAGAGGACTCAAACCAGTACTGAGGCTGGATTTTCCAATAAGAGCCAGGGAAGGACAATTGCTTCGGGCCTAGGAGCATCTCAATTTTAATCGAGATATGTATTTACAATCCAAAGTTTAAACTGCATGTTGGAGATGAGAAGAGTTTTGTGTGAACAAAGCCAAAGGAAAGACTAAGCTTTGACTGCATTTTACGGTTACCCCCAAAACTGAAGGTGTGATGGTCTGGGAATGTTGCTCTGAAGATGAAAAAGGTGAAATGGTCTTCCTAGAATAGAAAATCACTGCATAACTTAATTTTAGCTCCATGAGCTGGAGGTTTTTGATGATACATTTTCGACGGGGTTATGCTCCTTGCTTTGCAGCCAAAATTGTAAGTATGAACTTGTTTTTGTTTTTATATGAAGATTAACATCAATCTTTAAAATAAGCTGGAACTTTTATGACTTCTAAATAATATTTGATTTTTTTTTATTTCTTAGGTTTAAAAGTGCTTAGAAGAAAATAATGTCGGTGTATTTAGTTGGCCTCTCTACAGTCCACATCAACATCCAATTGAGAATCTCTGGTCAATAGTGAAACTTAAGGTTGCAAGAAGCATCAAGAGGCAATTGAAAATCTTAAAAAAAACCTGGAACACCATACCCGCATCCACTTGGAAAAACCTATCTGAGCCAATGTCTCGCCGATGTGCATCGGTAATAAGAGCAAGAGGATGTCCAACAAAGAAGTAATTAGATAGCGAATGATTCTGGGAAGCCAAAAACAAAAACACTGCACCAATAACACCTTTTTGCTCCCGTGACCGCGTGTGGAAAATCTTAACACTCTAAATGAATCGATTGAAACCGCTTAAAGAAATAAAAAAAAATCTATTTATGGCAACAAATTTGCCAAAATTCGAAAAAATAAAGTTTGACCAATATTTTTCAAACGGTACTTTAAATATATGGAACGGTTCCATATTAAGAAATCGATTCCGATTGATTCTTGTTAAGATGCCTCTTATTTTATTAAAAAATGCACAAAAGAATTGTTTTTAAATTTAAAGTAATCCTTTTCATCTGATTTAATAAGAAGCAACTAAGAGGGTTCAAGACTATGTACGTTTACTGATCCTTACAGATAAGTTTCTGCAAATCTTTTAGCGGGACACTCTACAGCCCTTTTTGGGTTTTACAGAATTTGATATATCTATGGCCAGGATTACAGATGTTCGCCGAGACCTTCAAGAAGCTCAAAGCATTCGGCTTCTGCCTTCGATTTTATAAGGCCTCTTTGTTGAACTTTTTTCGCTAATTTGCTATCAACAAAAGTTTTAATTCTTGTTGAATTGAGAATGAGAGCTTCTGGTTGCTCGACATGTCCTTTGTCTGACATAGTAGATTTCCCGCAGCATTTTTTAATGTTTAAATATACAAAAATGGTCTTAATAGGGAATGTTTCAGTGAAAATAATTCCGTTAGCAATGGAACATATAATTACGGCAGTAAGCCCCAGTGACTAGGAAACTGTTCGATACCATTGCGCTTGGTTGACCTTGCTGTATAGACTTGATGAGGATAGAGTGATATCACTAGCCCTTTTCGCGTTTCTCTCTTCACATCGAGCAGTTTTGGCCTCCTTTGATTTGTTGGATGCTCGTATCCGGGCATTGTCTCGTTTCACAGCAAATGCATGAGCTTCCGGGCCAATTTTCTTTCCCATAAGCTCGATCATTTTTAAAATAGGAATGAAGCCTTCATTAAAAATATAAAGAGCAATCAATGTCGTTATCTCAATCATTCATCAAAACTGATGTCTTCCTGTGCCGTGAAATCGCCTTTTTGCTTGTCGATCTGGACGCGTAATCCTTTGCGCTGAGGATTTTTTATCCATTTTATTAAAATAAAATATCTCACAATATTTTTATTTGCACATATGTACGTCCACGTGGTTTGAAGTAGAATTCACCTGTTAGCGAACTGGACAAAAGTGAACACTTAATATAAAAGACACAAGTCACCTTGGGTTCTTGTATTACAATATGTACAAGGGACATAAGGTTTTGCTGAGAAATATGAATTCAGGTAGACGGAGAATCCCTAATGTCTTTTGTTCGATTATTTCCGGCCGAACCAGTTTGGATGCTGGGTCAACAAAATACCGATATCTCCGAAAATAATTTGAATTTTGAAAAATCCTCTTGTAGATATTTTCTTGAATAGTTAAACTTTGAAGCTATAAAAAAATCGATTTTTTTAAATTTCTAGAATAGAATACCCCCCTAACCAACCACACGGGGCATCCATATGCAAATCTTTGTCGTGGCAACAGTCGCTTTGACTCTGTTCAGAGTAGCATCCTTATGTTAGTAAAAATACAGATTCTGATTTAGCCAGACCCCCGAGGAACCTGACTTTTCTTTGATTAGTATTGTGATGATGTATTGCAATAATTTAAAGAACGAACTCTAATTCTTTCCTAGTATTCCAGTGGTCACATTGCATTGGTATCACTATGACTTCGATATTTGGAGCTGACATGTATCAAGTCATTTCCATACCCTTTAGCATGGTGAAGAGAATCCCGCAAAATCAGTCGTGCAAATGTTGAATAAAATTGGCGATTTGACCACACCCTGTTGCAGACCGTCGTTAATTTCAAAAGTTCCTACAGAAGTTACATCGCAATGAATTGTCTTCTGGTGAGAATATTAAAAAGAATTTACATAAGGAGCTGGCTTATAGGCACCCTTACCTTCATAATAGCCCCTGCAACCATCCCTTTTAAAAAGGTAACCACCCCTACAGTTTTGTATGCTTCCGCTCTGAAACCGAAATTAAGAAGTTTTTGTGTATATTTTTTCAAAGAAGACTTTTTCAACTTCGATATATTTGCAAGGATATTCGTATCATGTTTGAGTGTTAAACTCACAGTCTTTTCAAAAAAGCATATTTATTCTCTGAACTGACTTCGTAATCTGCTTTTGTCCGCAGAAGTAATCCTTCTTAAGTTCGATTCTTTCAGACGGATTATTTTATTACTTTGCAGTTCAAGTCATTTCAGTTTTTATGAATTTAAACACTAAGCAGCCCACGGCGTTTGTCTATACAATGGCTTCCTTGTCTGCCTTTGTGTCTTATAAAGTCATTCCTCTTTAAGGTAGGGCCAATAAGATTATGTTCGATGGTATGTTTCAGTTTTCATTATCTCTAGAAGACATAACTATCTGTTTATTATTGCCATTTAAATGGAACACTGCAGGTATTCCGGCATAGTATTCAACACTCGATATTTCTTTACTTTAAGATTGCACATAAATGAACGCGTAAATCAATTGACGATTCGTATTGTTGCTCTGCGACGTGACACTGCGGAGGCTTAGAAATAGGGTTCCGATAAAAAGGATTAAATAGGAAAAGACAACGCACGTGGTAGAATGCGATGAGCAAGAGCCCACAACAGCAAGCTCATTTTCCATAAAGAAGCTCACTTTGGAACCAGAAATGTTCGAATGAACGCAGAAAAGCGGTTCCAAATCCCTATTTTATTTTCCCTTTTAATTAATTTCAAGTCATTTGTCTTGCAGCTGAATCTCACAAAAAAGTTTCAATTTATCTTGAACGAAGTCATTCTAAGGACATCCTTAAAAAAGATTTGCAAATTCTCCCAAATTCCTCACATAAGACTCCACTTCAACTTTAAACACACCAAAACTCATTTCCACTTAAAACCAACACTCCTTGTTAAGCATCCAAGTGCGTTACCCATTAACAGACTCTACGGTCTACGGTCTTCGGCTACAGATGCCTTAAATTACTACCAAGAACTCAAAGAGAGTCACTTGAGATTCAAGCTGTTCAACCATTTGTAAACATTTCAACGCGTTTCGCATGGAATTTCAGAGTGTATTCCATTAGAAAATTTATCTCTTCAAGCTTTGTTTCGTCACCACACTATGTGTATAAACTTTCCACAACCCGGAGAAAATTTAAAATTGAATCCTTCCCCCGGCCCCTACATCCCTCCTGTGCGAAAACCTAATTTAAAAGTTCGGCTCATTCTCAATTGAAATCCCATCAATGTCGCGTGCAACCATTGAGATGTGTGGCTCTTCCGCAAAAACCAAAACTCAGAGTCAAGCGACTTTCTAAACTCCAACTACTCCTTCTCCGCAGCCACATTCACAGGCACCACCGCAACAAACTCTCCGAAACAAGTACTTTCATTAATCACATCGTTGAAACTATGTCAAGAAAGTTTTGGAAACTCTCGGTCCGCCTCCATTTACCATCTAAAGATAATAAAGTAAGTGTCTTTGTCTTTGTCCGGAACAGGATATAGATCACCACAAAGAATCCCGTCCTTAATGCCAATTGAATTTGAGGTTTTGTACGTCTAGCACGCAACAGCCACGCCACTGGCGGCATCTCCAAACAAACAATTTACACACTTAATGGTCTCAGAACCATACACCAAAAAAAAAATAAAACAAAACAAAGGTGACTTGGTAGCCAAGCGCCGTTCAAATGTAGAAGTTTACATTTGAACTTCGGTCCGTAAAGTTTTGGGAACGACGAAGAAAAGGACGACAACGACGCGGAGGCAAAGTCATTCAACCTCAATGTGTATAGTGTCACTGGGTTACGTACTCATATTTGGTTATTTAGTGCACAAAAGGTTGGAAGCAGCTACTACACCCCACAGCCATCGTACGAGCGAACTACGATAAGGGGGTAATTCAACTTTACAGGCCGGCTCAAGCTCGAAATCTCTATCACTGTCGGCAGGCATGCAGCCAGGCAGTCAATCTCATGGAGCATACACCATAATACAGTTATTAATGGAAGGTATATGCAAATGATTCTATCAGGATATCCCTTCTAGGTATAGACTTCCTTTCGCTCCGCTGTCATTTTGAGAGTGTCATAGACTCTGTCGTATAGGCTGGCTTTTAAGTAAACAGGTTAAGCTCGTTGAATCGGCTCCGGAAGGAGGAGATGGTAACATAGTCCTCGTCGTCGTCGTCGTCATCATCATCGCTTACGGATATACGTATCTGCTCATACACAAGTAAACGTTCGATGGCCCGAAACATACATATCCCTCTCGGTGCTATTATCGGCTCCTTTGGTCGGGACGAGCGGGTACCATGGGCATGATAATGATGAATGGCAAGGATTTGGCATTCTGCATGAGTGCGTATAAGCACCCATTCGGGACACATCATTTGGATTTTATTTTCCAAGGAATGGGCCGTATAAACTCAATTGTTTGCCTACCTTGCTTACGATGCCTTGAGATGAACTTCAAAAAGGGGTTGCGCACACATGCCACCCACCCATTTGTATGTATGTGTGCGACTGAACTGATTGTCAATGTCAATTTCGAAAAAAAAGAATAAGTGACCGTTAGGTCGGATATAATAGCCCTTTTTTAGTTTATTTGAATAGGGTTCTTGCAGGTGTGCGTCCGTCAGGAGCCTGATATCCCTTTTCTGCGAACCCAAAAAATTACTGGGCAAATATTTACAGATTATCCCGAGTGTAATCGCATTGATTATGATGTCCGATACATTACACGGAACCGGCCTGTTTCAATATTTGGCAGAAGGTTATTTGCTGATAATAGACCTACTGCCGGGTTCAATTTCGGAGCTTTCCGTATCCTTGCCGGTAAATAGTCCGCCGCCGTCAGCATGAAACAGCAAAGATAGCTGCGAGCAAAAAAAAAACTACTAAATCCGATTGAAAAAAAAAACACAAACTTCATTTCTATGTGTAGACTGGTGTATGTGTGTGTGTGTTTATTTTCGGGCGGAAGTCAGAATAAATGGAGTGTCATTTATGATTGATGGTAGGATGTCGTTCGATATCGGAACTCACTTGTAGGAGAAGTGGCGGTGATATGTGTTTTTAGTTTTTCTTTTTTTTTCTCTCTTTTTTTTACCAAATTCAGTTAATGTATCCTTTTTCCGAGAATGACAGGGGTTAACGATGGATGCCTTCAGATCGTTCATTTATTTTGTAAAATAGTTTAAGAAGACCTTTTAGAGTAACAGATAAATGGGAGGTATTGGATTTGAGTAAGCTTTATTGAAATGGAACCCGTTTATAAGTTTTGAATATAGGAGTTGAGGAGAAGTGCAAATACACGATATGAATTGTTTAAAAGGACCAATTGATTGAATATTTTATCGGGTTTTGAGTGAAAATAAGTGTCGACAAAAAGAATTCTCATACTTTGGGAGAGCTTCTAGTAATGCAGAGCTCTGACGAACTTTTTACTTAGCAAGCATAAACGTCGTGGCTATGTTTCATAGTACGGATAACTTATCCTCTGAATGGTGTTATATTCCCTCGAAAAGCACATTCGTCTTGTGATAAGGCTATGATGTCCTGATGATGGTCCACTTAGTGACATCATAATTTACTCAATCCGGCAGAAGTTATCAAGCTTATCCCCTTTTTACCAAATATTATTATTTAACCTTTCCAGACTGGAAAGAGTTGATTTGGCCGTCTCGGAATGTACCAAATATATTAGAATCAGTCTGTAGGGACTTCTCAACTGAACTGAACTGATGTTGGATTTTGAATTCACTGCCAATTCCGAAGGGCCTCCGAAGAGAACAGATGACTGTAATACTCTTTGTTGGATTGCGAATTACTGGTGAAAAGTTAGATATTCCTTGTTGCAATTTGAACCCTAAAACCCTAACCGATAAACTTATCACTGCGCCACAGTGCAATTGGTCATTGGGTTTCAGTTTTTCGGTGGTATTCTCATGTGACCACTTTGAAAAAACGCTGCGAAAAACTCAGACTTAGTTTTAAATAAGTTTTTTTTTTAATATCTGCCCCTGCCCAAGTGGCGGACACTGCGGTCTGAAGGAAAACACCTTTTGTATTTAGGGGAGTTTGTTTGGGCTAACAGACATTCCATCCTTTTAAGCCAAATTAGAGCTGAACATTCACAAAGAATGTGTTCAGCCGTTTCGTCTTCTTCCAAACAGAGTCTTCATTCGGTGGTTTACTGAGCCCTTGTTTGGTTAGATGTGATCTCAAGCGGCAATGGCCTGAGAGGAGCTTTCTAATCTTCTCCCGATGTAGATTTAGGAATTCTCTGTAAGAGAAGGGATTGATTAGTAATTTAGATTGTCTGAGTCCCGGAAGATTTCTCCAGCGGGCAATGCGTAGCTTGTTTTCCCACTTATTGGTCAGACCTGTGGCCGTAGTTCAGCTTATGTCACAGAAAGGTTCCGGGCCAGTGAACGCGGTTTTAGAACCAGCCCACCAACTTTATTGCCTTCGATTCCATGATGACCTGGCAGCCATCCTAACCTAACTTTGTTACGTCGGGCCAGGGATTGGAAGGCGATGTAGCAGCTTTTGACACATTTGGATTCCACTAGATGGGATGACAGTGCCTCGAGCGCTCCTTGGCTGTCTGAATATATTAGAACTTTGGCCCCTTTATGGCATTTTGCAGGGTTTTCTATGGCACAGAATTCAATGGCTTGTAGTTCAACTTGGAAAACACTTGGATGCTTTCCTATGGGTATAGAGATTTTAGTGTTGGGTTCATAGACACCGGCACCTACTCCATTTGCCATTTTTGAGCCATCAGTATACCAGATAATGTTTCTGAGATCTGGGGCAAGTGTGTTGCTCGAACACTGATCATGGTTAGAAATGTCTAACTCAAAGAGACGCCCAAAGCTGTATGTTGCCTTCATCCAATCTGTGATCGAGCAGAAAACGTCTTTATCCGTGATGAAATTGATTGTTTTCAAGTGTCCCGTTTGGTCACCAAGTTTGTATTTCATTGCCAGTTGCACCTTAAGGGCCAGTGTTGCCGTAGGGTAGGTGCACAAAGAACTGGTGATGTCTAAACAAGCTGAAAGTTGGACTTTTTCCAGGCTTTTAGCAGTTGTTACTTCTAAAGTTTTGGGGCACCAAATTATGGCTGCGTAGATAATAATAGTTCTAACCATCAGTAAAGCATCGTAAGTTTGAGACCCCAAGTCTTACCGAAGAACCGCTTACAAGCCCACATGGCCTTGGTTGCGCGTTCTGTGATGGACCTGATATGTGAAGTCCAGTTCAGTTTTATATCTAAGATAAGACCGCGATACTTGACTTCACTGGAGTATACCAGAGAGGTTCCCTCAATAGCAATTGGACACACAGTCAATTGTGTCCTCATTGTAAAGGGAACCAGAACGGTTTTGCTAGGATGCACAGAGAGTCCTTCACGCTTTTACGCTTCTAAGACATGCATTAATGCTGAATGCATAACGCTAGTGATTGTAGTGTCAAATTTGGTTCTTATGACAAAAGCCAGATCATCAGCATAGCCTTTTGTGATATAGCCTATCTCATTTAGGTTCACTAAGAGGTTGTCTATGACCAATGACCAGAGGAGAGGTGACAGTACACCTCCCTGGAGACAACCTTTCGTTGAAGTGACTGACTTTGACACGCTTCCAAACGATGAAGTTATAACTCGATTTTCTAGCATGGATCTTATGCATCTGTTAGTCGAGTCTTCAATATCTTTAGTCGGAATTTAAATAAGTTACAACTAATAGTCGCCAACACGCATTAAGCGACTTGTCTGCTGCGCGCTAGGTTTGCAGCCGCCACATTTCTAAGTTGTTTTTTTTTTTTAATATACTTAGATTATTACCGCAGAGTGTTCAGGTCTGGGCTTCGATGTCGGTCCTTTATGGTGGTTTGGTGAAAGAAGTCTTCCTCGATGATACCTGACTCCCATTTCTTCGAAGTAAGCTGGTTCTTCATTTGCATTTGGGGGGAAAGAGTTCCTCTTGCAGCAATGCCATTGGGGTAAGGTATCGGTGTTCGGGTATGTGTCCTTGGTTGGCCATGCTGATGACGAGTTAATTTTGATGGTCCTTGGCGTTGGCTAGGAATTTTTGGAATAGACCAAGCATGTATGCCATATTTCTATTGTTTTCAACAGTCTTTTGTACCTGCGTACGGAGTTTCTGACGGTCAACTTTAGTATACCATATTACCTATCTGTGTATTTGTGGAATAGTGTATTTAAATTTTTGCCGTAAAGTATAAATTTTCTTCGAAAATTCAGGTCTTGATACTATAAGCGCATTTTTCTCGAAACATCATATTCGAAAACTGTCATGGTCCTAAAAAACTAAACTAAAACTATTCAACCAATTGTTTTGAAATTTATATACATATGTTCCTCTACTCATTAAAGTTATCGTCCGTACCACAACTGCTTATTTTCAAACATATTTTCTTTTTTTGAAACAATTTTTAACAAAAAAAAAACAATATTTTCGCAACTTTTTTTCTACAGTCCGCCTTTTTTTCAATGAAATTTCATTTCAGACAACTTGAACAGCCGCTTTAACCATGTCCAGTCACCTGCTTTTTTTCGTGTCTAATTTAATTTAAAAAATATATATATTTATAAAAAAGGTAAAGTAAGAAAAAAAAAATGTTATACAGTTTAAGACACAAATAAAAATATTTAATCAAATTAAAATGATTGAATTTTATTATCTTACAATTCCCTAAAAAGACGTAACATTTATGCGTTCACATGAGAATACCCCCTTAAACGTAATAATTTGCAGAAGGGCGCACTTTTTTTAGGAAACCTCGACGGAAATTTGTACGATCTTCACTTAGGCCTCTGGTTGGGCCCGTTGTGTTCCCCTATTTCATGTGTTTAGAAGATTTTGGTTAACGTGTGGAGTGGAAAGAATGAGGTGATGTCAGAGGGATTGCTATAGATTGTCTAGATTTGTATGGTCGGGAAATATTTTTGTTCGTTTTGCGAACTTCATGATCTCACCGATTCCAATTTCTTTGAGGTGTGCAAAATCTGGTATCAGTGCCGACCCCAGTATTTTGTATCACAGTTTCGCTGCTGCTGAGCAGTGGAAGAGGATTTGCTCCAGATTTTCTTCCTTGCAGCTTTGGCATGTTGAGGTTTCTGCTAGTCCGAGTCGATGTAAGTGGAGGTTAAGGTTAATGTGCCCTGTTGCCAGGCCCATCATTAGCCTTAGATTCCCTTTGCTGGAGTTCAGAGCTCGTTTTGCTACCTTGCTAATCGGTTTTTCAATACTCGATTTTACTATTCTGTATGTTGTAAGGTTGACCCAGAGATTTTTAAATTCCCGCGGGATGCCTATTTCCTTAACAGGGTTATGGTGGCTATTTCCTAACCTTAAAATTGTTTTCGTGTTGTAGCAAATTTAGTTTTCATAAATCATATATTATTAAGCAAATTTTTGCTTACAATAAAAATAGAAGATTTTAATAAATCTTTACTTCTGAAAACCTTAAAAAGTTATTTAGATGTTTAAACGTGTGGTACCGCATCATAAAACGTCTCTGATTCTCTAGTAGAAGAGAGTTGGAGAAGCAATTAGTAGCATTATCGTTCGGAGACTTCCTTTTTTTGCAGTTTGTCATCGATAGCTTACAAACTTCGGCCTCTTCATCTAGTAGTAATTGAAAAAAAAAAACAGTCTACCTTAACTGCTTCCTGCATAATAAACTATGCAAATATACAGCGGTTCTTTATATTACTAGCTGAAATTATTAGATCTTAGTTTCAACTTAATTTTTTTGAATTAAGTTTCAGCAGATTTGTGCTAAATTTTCTGTGGCAGGTCCAAGTAGCTTATCTTGGGTAGAAACTCAGCGTATTTTAAAGAGCGCAGAATCAGCTTACTTTATTTCGATGGAGTCACAATCCGATGTGGACCTTAACAAACAAGTCCTTCCACCCGGCTACATTCTTATCGCACACTTAATCAGATGAGATTTCCGAAGATGGTGTTTTACTTACATCAGCCTTAGTCGTTATAGATGGAACATCTAGAGTGGGTCCATTTGTACCGCACAAACAATTCTTCGTTGATTGTTCTCATTAAGATTCTCAACATGACAACAAGCATTTTCAATCGTCATTGATGAAGTCCATCCTTCTGCACATATTGGAAAGTCGGAAGTAATGTTTCTTTGTGACAAAATTTGCTTGGAATTTAACTATCATCGGAAAAATGGGCAAAAACAAAGCTCATTAATTTTTAGCCCACAGGCGATCGAAATTCAAGAGTCATTTTCAACTGTGCACATGCATCGTTTGACAATGTTGAAGACTCAATGAATGAGGAATTTAGCAAGCTCTTACACGAAGCCGGCCCAATGTCAAAATACTAACGATTGAAAATGACAGCTCAAGGAAACGACAACAGATTTCATCCTTCGACCTAGTGAATTTGAGGCGCCTTCACCGTGATGAATTGAAGGAGATTTGCTTACAAGCAGATCTACGCGGCTATCCTCAAGCTGGGATTCCCAAGGCACTGGTGCGAATGTTTAGACAGACGACTCTGACGCAGCTGAATTTAGAGTCCGACCGTGTAATGCTAGAAAGCTGTAGCAGACAACAATAAGCACACCTCATGCCTCAGCACACAGGACCCTAAGTAAAAGACTTTCTTATGATCTATTGTGAAGCATCTTTAATTCATGGAATAGCTGGACCACTAAAGGCTACCTACTATCCCTAGCAAGGCAACAGATGAGGCACATTTGGAGAAGCTGCAAAAAAAAAAACAAGATCAGGAATGGAAGAATCTACACCACAAACGAAACTTTGGTAAGGATTCGTCAAAAATTCAACCTACGCATAATAAATTCAAACAACTAGACCAAAATCATGTTTTACAAAACACTCATCTCGCCGGTTTATTTATATGAAACCAAAGATTGGACGATAAGGAAGACAGCAGAACAAATTTTAAGGACTCTCGAAAGCCAAAGTCTCCATTGGAAGTATAGTTCTATCTGCCCGGAGATTGATTTGAGACGATAGAACCTTTGTGAACGCTACAAAATGGACTTCGATGTGCATTAAGTTCGGAAGATAAAAAATCGTTTAAACAATGGCTTGGACGCATCGAGTAGAAGACTACAATAATCTCAGAGTGTCTTCAAATCCCAGTAACCATGTTCTAGAAAATAGAAATCATCTTGAACTCCAAGATCTTCCCTTCGCAAATACCAGCTAGCTTTGTCTTACCAAATGAAGGCGGATAAAAGGAAGTCTTGATGGCCTGATAAGTAGATAAGAAGGTTAAGAACTTTCAAGGAGCTTCGTCCGTGTAAGGAGCGTGTTTTCAAAACTATTAAACAAGTTATAATTTGATCTATTTAATCAGGATTCAAAGACCTAACAAAAAAATCATGGATCCCTCGCGAGACCCATTTCCATTTTGGAAAAAGGAAACTATGGTGAAATACACAAGATATGATTTTGCAATATCATGAATGAAAAACTTGTTTTAAAACTCCATGTAAGAACGGATTCATATCAGCTCATAAATTTTGACTTAAATCAAGCTTCTAATAACATCAAATAAATTTCATAGTCAATTGAATGTCTTCAACATCTTTATCGGTCTCGCTCTATCGTATCGCAAAACTGAAGTACAAAATCCCATCATCGACAATTTGTATCCGGGTTCAGCTAAGTTGACGGATGTGAATAAATCTTGACGGTGGCGTCTTCATGTGGATCAAGATAACAAAGTTTATGTTCATCGCATGCTGGGGGCAGATTTAATTTACATCTTCACGTAAAATTAATCGACACGACAGCTGCAAGCTTGAGTATACCATTATACAATATATAAAATGTTGTGCCTGCCTCATGGAATTTGTGGTGAGATTTCTTGAGAGAACACTAGACAGACGCACAAAATTGCACGTTTCTTTGGAAGCCACGCAAAACCAATCAAATGAGGAAGAAATTCGTCCTTAAATGCTGACCGAACGTTGGAAAAGTGTGCGACAAGTCCGTAATTATGTTTCCACATACGTGCTTCTGTGGCCCAAGTGGAATTTCATCTAATAACTTCACAACCATAGAGCAATTTGTCTTCGTTTCCAGCTAAATAGAGAAACTTCCTTTTGGCCGTACATTCTGCGGCATCAGGATAACACTTCCATGTTTGCTCTCTCACGTTCCACTAAACTTTATTCAACTTTCAATACGCACACAGTAGTCACCTTACCTCCACTTCACTCCACTCCACTCATTTGAACAGCCGTCAGAGCACTTCACAATTAATCATCAGCCCACCAACCGGAAGCTCCATCAAATTTATTTACCATGTCGCTGAATGGCTGGCACGCTAGTACTCAACGCTACTCCATGCCAAGGAAAGGACTCGATGATGAGCCCAGCTGTAATGACGTAGCAACACACACTCAATTCGAAACACGTTTATCTGGCACGTCGCTTCACCGTCGTCAGAATCACGATGATGCGCCATCACTGAATTTCGGCGCCGCCATCGTGCCTAAAAATGAAGTAATGAAAATTACCAGCGGAAACCAACAACGCCATTTCAAGGTGCCACGGAATGCAAAAAGCAGCACTAAATCCAGACAATTAGAGGAGCACTGGAGAGGATATGACACCGACGAACGCTAACGCTGACACTGACGGGATAGATGGCGATGGCAATGAGGGTTCCGAAAACCATCAGCTCTATCCTGTGCCTTGTCGACATCGTCGTTCGCTACAATGAGTACCTCATTATGGTTCGGGGTTGAGCTTGACAGAGGCGGCGATGAAAGCCGTTGACGCGACGTCACCCTAGACCTTGTTGTCCTCCGTCGGTCGACGGAAACGGGTGCTTAAAGTGGAGTGTAGACGAGCACTCGTACGTTGGGACTAGGGAGAAAATTGCAGCAATCACGCTTTTACCGTTCATAAATTTAAGAATGTTATCCCTAACGGCGAGCAGAGGTGGGTCATGTTGGTGTTACAGGCCGGATTTAGTTGCTTACAAGGGTTTGCGTAGTCAAAGGATTCCCGAAAAAAGGCACTTAGAATAAATGTCCCATGGGATTTGCTGGTGACCTTACCCAAAAGTTTATTTTTTTCTTATATAAAGTTTCTCCGTTTTTGCTGGAAAGGATATTCCTAGAAGTACGTGTATTAACATATGGGGTGGCAAAAGAGGTTTATTTTGAGTTTCCCCTTCTTATTTTTTACTGTCCGTCTTAATAGAGAAATACTGTGTCTTTGAGGAGAGGTAGAAAAAAAAGGGAAAGGTGTTCTTAATCACATTGCTTCGCATGCATTAATCTTTTTGTAGGACCGGAAAGCCAGATGATGATTGTCAACCCAAGGAATTTCCAGTGAAAAATCTCTTTTGATATGAATTTGAGGGTTTCTTGGAATTTTTTCATTTTTTTTTTCTGTTTTGAAACGAAGATTAATAGGCATGTCCTTGTTCTTATGTGACCAGCATGTGTGTGGAAATTGAGAATCGATACTAAAGTGGGTTTTGACATTCATGACTGATATTTTAGGCTTACTGATTGATTTGGAAGAAGGATGCAGTTGACATTATTGAAAAATTCAAACACATGGTGACTTGTAAATTTACTTGAAAAGTTAAAAAAAAATCAATCCTCTGCTCATGTACTCCATTGAATTGTTGAAATTAAGTCGTTGCTAATGATTCTGACTAAGAATCTGTTTCTAAACTTTGTCCTCTATACTGGTGTTAGCTGCCATTAGCCAAACTGTGGAAGTATTTAAAGTGAACCATTGCCGACTTTGGTGTAATTAAGAAGAAATCTTGACTTTGGTAAAATTGATAAGAAGTCACTCTTATTCATTGATTTTAATAGTGTAAGCTAAACAATAGACTGTTGGTCGTAAGCAATGAACGTAGATGCAGTGTGATCCATCAGTGGTCACTCGATTCACACACACAATCGACACAATCTTCAAAAAAAAAGGAAATCGCAATGGAAAATAAAATACTGCGAACTAAGCGAATGCAAATAAGTCAATATCAAAACCTATTTTTAGTCTACCCATTGGGTAAGAGCATTTAAAATTCATCTTAGTTTCAAACCACTATACAATATTTCATTAATTAAGTAGTAGAACTACTCCGCTTGATCGCACTGTGCAGTTTGTATTTTTATGGGTAATCCCTGAAAAGAGAGGAAATTCTTGAAAAAAATAAAAATTCGTCTTTGCAGGGCCATTTGTACCCCCATTTGACTATTTTTTTCGCTGGCACTTAATTAAAAGTTTAATGTTTGTTATAATTGATATGAGACAATATTAATGACACCTGACATGTTAAAATTGTTTAATCTTTTTCCATGGCCTTTCTACTGAATCCAAAAAAATATTTACTTACGCTTTGTAAGCAGAACTTGTTTACGTCTAGTCACTCTGTTGTGCGACTTGTCTGGATTGTACTGTCAAGATTTCTGTCTTTGTTGCTCAAAATAGAATACAGCGTACTCATATGGATCCGGGTTCATCAGTGTCAGAGCCTAGGTCGCAATTTCGGTTTTCAAAAAGATGTTTGGGTAGCTCAAATGTGAAACGAAGGCCATAAAACCTTTCACTTACACCTCACAAATACGCTAACACAAAAACACTGGTAAAGTTACGAGACGAAACTGCAGCGTTCCAGATAAGGCTCTGTAGTACATAGAAGCGTGAACGACTTCACAAGACTCATGGCGTATCTCTATCTGCGTCATACTTGAAAAGAGCCGATGGTAATCCACCTTTGTGAGCAGAAAACTCTGGAGGTCTTAATTAATACAAACATTTCCAGCAATGTGGTGCTGCAATGTTTTTCCAGAAAACCCCCTTTTTGTATTTTCTTCGTTTAGGCTTCTATTTCAATAAGAGTCTCAACGGTTTCGTTAGTTTGTTGATTCAGCAGATGACCATTTTCCCCTTCAATACTCCAGCACTCCATATTCCTGAAGAAAGTAGTAGTGTCTTAAAAAAAGGCTAATGGTGGGTACATCTTCTATTGGGATACCATTCAGCATACAATCTCTGTGCTCCTTAATCTTGTTATTGTTTTGTGTTGACAAAATTTAAATAAGTCTCCAATGCAATGTCCTTGCACATTTATGGGTGTTAAGGTTATTCTTACCCAAAAGTTTATTTTTTTCTTATATAAAGTTTCTCCGTTTTTGCTGGAAAGGATATTCCTAGAAGTACGTGTATTAACATATGGGGTGGCAAAAGAGGTTTATTTTGAGTTTCCCCTTCTTATTTTTTACTGTCCGTCTTAATAGAGAAATACTGTGTCTTTGAGGAGAGGTAGAAAAAAAAGGGAAAGGTGTTCTTAATCACATTGCTTCGCATGCATTAATCTTTTTGTAGGACCGGAAAGCCAGATGATGATTGTCAACCCAAGGAATTTCCAGTGAAAAATCTCTTTTGATATGAATTTGAGGGTTTCTTGGAATTTTTTCATTTTTTTTTTCTGTTTTGAAACGAAGATTAATAGGCATGTCCTTGTTCTTATGTGACCAGCATGTGTGTGGAAATTGAGAATCGATACTAAAGTGGGTTTTGACATTCATGACTGATATTTTAGGCTTACTGATTGATTTGGAAGAAGGATGCAGTTGACATTATTGAAAAATTCAAACACATGGTGACTTGTAAATTTACTTGAAAAGTTAAAAAAAAATCAATCCTCTGCTCATGTACTCCATTGAATTGTTGAAATTAAGTCGTTGCTAATGATTCTGACTAAGAATCTGTTTCTAAACTTTGTCCTCTATACTGGTGTTAGCTGCCATTAGCCAAACTGTGGAAGTATTTAAAGTGAACCATTGCCGACTTTGGTGTAATTAAGAAGAAATCTTGACTTTGGTAAAATTGATAAGAAGTCACTCTTATTCATTGATTTTAATAGTGTAAGCTAAACAATAGACTGTTGGTCGTAAGCAATGAACGTAGATGCAGTGTGATCCATCAGTGGTCACTCGATTCACACACACAATCGACACAATCTTCAAAAAAAAAGGAAATCGCAATGGAAAATAAAATACTGCGAACTAAGCGAATGCAAATAAGTCAATATCAAAACCTATTTTTAGTCTACCCATTGGGTAAGAGCATTTAAAATTCATCTTAGTTTCAAACCACTATACAATATTTCATTAATTAAGTAGTAGAACTACTCCGCTTGATCGCACTGTGCAGTTTGTATTTTTATGGGTAATCCCTGAAAAGAGAGGAAATTCTTGAAAAAAATAAAAATTCGTCTTTGCAGGGCCATTTGTACCCCCATTTGACTATTTTTTTCGCTGGCACTTAATTAAAAGTTTAATGTTTGTTATAATTGATATGAGACAATATTAATGACACCTGACATGTTAAAATTGTTTAATCTTTTTCCATGGCCTTTCTACTGAATCCAAAAAAATATTTACTTACGCTTTGTAAGCAGAACTTGTTTACGTCTAGTCACTCTGTTGTGCGACTTGTCTGGATTGTACTGTCAAGATTTCTGTCTTTGTTGCTCAAAATAGAATACAGCGTACTCATATGGATCCGGGTTCATCAGTGTCAGAGCCTAGGTCGCAATTTCGGTTTTCAAAAAGATGTTTGGGTAGCTCAAATGTGAAACGAAGGCCATAAAACCTTTCACTTACACCTCACAAATACGCTAACACAAAAACACTGGTAAAGTTACGAGACGAAACTGCAGCGTTCCAGATAAGGCTCTGTAGTACATAGAAGCGTGAACGACTTCACAAGACTCATGGCGTATCTCTATCTGCGTCATACTTGAAAAGAGCCGATGGTAATCCACCTTTGTGAGCAGAAAACTCTGGAGGTCTTAATTAATACAAACATTTCCAGCAATGTGGTGCTGCAATGTTTTTCCAGAAAACCCCCTTTTTGTATTTTCTTCGTTTAGGCTTCTATTTCAATAAGAGTCTCAACGGTTTCGTTAGTTTGTTGATTCAGCAGATGACCATTTTCCCCTTCAATACTCCAGCACTCCATATTCCTGAAGAAAGTAGTAGTGTCTTAAAAAAAGGCTAATGGTGGGTACATCTTCTATTGGGATACCATTCAGCATACAATCTCTGTGCTCCTTAATCTTGTTATTGTTTTGTGTTGACAAAATTTAAATAAGTCTCCAATGCAATGTCCTTGCACATTTATGGGTGTTAAGGTTATTTATACAGTTTAGGTTTGGTTTCAATAAAAAAACACCTTTTAACTCTATTAAGTATTGCAGAAAAGGGTTTAATTTAATCTATTTACTTTTTTAACTTCCCATCAGGAATTTCTTGTAATCGGCCTGATTTTCGAAATTCAACAACTTTATATATGTCCCCGTTTTGAGGTCCCAGGTGTTGCATTCCATTGTTTTTAGAATGATATCTGTGTATGTGTGCGATCGTAAGTACGTTTGTGCGGATTTTTTCGTCAAGCATAACTCGAAAACAAATCAAGCTATCCAATCCAAATTAGTTTCCTTCAAAACGTATGTGTAAAATAAATCCCTGAAAATTATATGACGCAAAAACTGCCAAAAAAGGAAGAATTTCACTTCTTTGATAAAAATCTTTTTTTTCACAATGAAAAAAGTTCATATAAATTTTTTTTTCCAAAAAGTTTCATCAAAATTTTGTTTATTTAGCCAATTGATTAAATTAAGTAAGTTATCAACAATATAGACTTACTTAAAGGCTTAAACAGTATTAAGGCCATTTCATATTTTGATGTGTTCCTTTCTCTATTAGTTGATCCTCGTTCCCAAGGCAATGCTTGGAAAATTGTTTTAGAAACGTGAATCCAATGAATCTTTTTCATATTTCATGATTCTGAATGATGGGTACAACACTGACACTTAAAAACAGCCTTAGAAAATTATGAAGCCACCAGTTTTTTTGTTCAATACCTGCTGTAGCTGCACGAAGACCATAACATCCGAAAATTTAGTTTGCTTACCACTATTGTGGTTTCTTTCTCTATAATAGCTCTAGTAACAATAATAATTTGTAACTGATATTTCATTGAAAGCGCAGCACAAGAAATTGCAGACCAATTATAATTCCAAAAACAACTTAGTTCCAGTTATGATTGGATTATGATCGTGCTCTGATTTAGTTTGTGTCACCATGCAACTGATCTTTAAAATATGAATCCATATAAACAGATTAAGTTCTTGAAAAAAGAAATACTCTTTAAACTTACATAACGAGTTATAACTATTTATTGGTGAAGTTGAAAAAAACTGCCAAAAGCGGGAAAAAATTCAACTTCAAAAAGCAAAAGTTTTTGTAATATGGTATAACCGATTTTCAGAACATTTGATTTGACACATCTTTTCTTCACGTAGAGTAAGGTGCTCTTAGAGGGATGTCTACAGAAGACTTGCTAAGAATTTTGGTCGCTGGTCGTATATTTTTTCTAACTCGGTAATAAGTTTGATATTTTGGCAACAGACAAAAAATTTCGGTTGCAATTCACAGCTTCCCTTTTTTTGCAAACAAATTCCCGAACAAATAAGCATGAAATGAAATGATCATAATAAGTTCAGAAATGGTCCTAAATGTTTTTGCAGGACTTACAACCAGGATGCAACTTCATATAACGAGCTCACAAACGTTTTTATCTCGTGCACAATATTCCCAAGCCGTGCCAATGGTCGCAGTTTCTTTGAAAGAGCATGAGAAGCGCGTCATCGAGGATGTTGAGAGATTAAGATTAAGAATAAGTTTCGAAAATTCTACCAACATAGAAAACCGAAGCATGCAAAGTTCAAAATGGTAGCATCGTGGTAGAAGTGCAGTAAATGAAAGACATTGACATCAAAGAACCACTTCAAATCCAAATTTCACTGGCTGGCAGCCTGAGCCATTCGATGGAGACGATAAGGGCCAACAAAAGCGTTACCCGACCTGATAGGTCCATATCAATGTGTGTTTTCAAACAAAATAGTCCACCGTAGACAAAATATTAACATAACGGCAGATCTTGGAAAAAACCCATTAGCTCCAAATCGGCACACATCACTTTTCAATCGATTTCAAGGTTGGCTTCAGTTTCTGTTTCGTTCACAGAGATGGGATGAATGAATCCTTGTCTAGGTAGTGCTTGAAGGATGACAAAAAATTTCAAAATTCTATTTTTTAATGTTTTTTAACTAAAATAACGTGAATTAAAAATTTAATCAAGGAACGGAATTTTGGCTTATATAACATTATTGTAAAGTTGAGTCGCCTATTCTCAAACGGTTTACAGACTTGGAGAAATAAAAAGTCTGTAAAATATGCTTACATTGGGGGTAGAAACAAAGTTGTGATATAATTTAACTAAAATTTACTTAGATGTCATATAGTTAATTCTGCTTATTATAACAATTTATCAATAAATGAAATAAAGAACTATCAGAATATTATATTTACTCACTCGAGTTAAAGGTGACCAAGCGATGAAGTTGTCAAATATTTATTTAATTGCCGGAAATGAAAGGGTTTTCCAAATTCCAATCTGTTTCAGAAATAGCAATGGTAACTTCTTCTTAAATCTATTATGTTTGTAAAGAGCTATCTTTCAATAGAATTGGTTGAGGAGCTTCAATAGACTGAACCCTTCTCTAAGTTTCTGTGACTATTTTCAATTGGTTTTTGAAGTCAATTCCATTTTCTTTAAACTTTTTTTCAATAGACGATAAAACTTTCTTTGAAAACATTCACTTCTTCAATAGTTACTGCTGCTTTATATTGAACGGCACGATTTAAGTTTTCTAAGTTGTTGTTATTGGGATGGGATGTGATGGGAATATCCGTATCCGTATCCAATTAAGAACTTAAAAACTTTTTAGCCTAAGCCGTACTACCGAAAGGTTTCTAATAAAACGACCTCTAGAAGCTGTTAGTCAGAGGAATCGGAAGAAACCATGCTTCTCTTTCTCTGTGAATGCCGGACGATGGCTTACTTAACCAAATGATCGGATCCCCTTATTTTCCTGGACTATTCGAGCTTGCATACGAATACCAAAACATAGCTACAAAAATTAGTGAAAAAACTACTGAAATCGTAAAACTATAAGCGCTTATAATTTTGGACCATGTTCAAAAAATTTTAAGCAAATTGACTGCGTCGCAGACTATGAATAAAATTCGAAGATTTTTGGAAATCTTCACATCAAAGAGTAAGTGTCATAGAAAGAAAATGAAACGTGGCCGGTTGAGAAGGTTGAAAAGGCAGTATCAATTAAAGTTCCAATGTAACCGCAACAGAGTGGCTGCCTTCAAACCCAGGAGAACATAAATGCAACAATTTTATAAAATATATTCGATGATTTCGTCTCAATTTTCTTGACAACTTTCATTCTTGAGGGCCTGAATCATGTCTGGATTGATTGGATTGCCTCGATTGGCAGGGACACAAGAAAAGTAAAGCGTCTTCCATTCCGAACTCCAACCTGAACCATATCATGACTTGGTGTGTTCCTTTTTATTGCACACCTTGTTGATGAACTTCATAGAAGCCAGAAGGATTAAGCTATGAATATTCAGAAACCATGGAAAAAATACAGCACCTATAATGAAAAAAAAAAGCTTACGTGGTCCCGTATTCCTGCATAAAGTGCATGACTAAACACTTTTAATGGTTTTCAATCACAAATTCCATTGCTGACGCGATGCAATACTGCACTCTCTCTACCTTTCAACTTGATTGGATTTTTAATGAAAATACCTTCTGAGCTCTCAAAGAGCTATTTTTTTTTAGATTTCTGATGACAACTTAATCGTACAAATCGATTGCCACCTCCCCTACAACCGCAAATGAAAAAAAAAATCCTTAATCAAATTCATACCAAAACAATTGCTCAGTCATCTTGTTCGAAATAGGATGAACACCACACCGGCATCCACATCCTTAGTCATAGTTCGAATAGAACATCAAAGCAATTATTTTCCGAAGCCTCTTCATACTCCACTTCACACATGAAATCTGCACTCGTTAACTGGTGCTCGATGCTGTAAGCTACATGCGCCTTCATTTGCTCAAAATCTCATTATCCTTCCGAATAATGCTTCATTTTGAGAATCCTTCAATTAAGGCTGACTGATTCGATTGCTTAATGGTCTCATGTACTTCGTACGTTTGCTCGTCAAGCTTCGTTTTTTCACTTCAGTGTTTTCAAATTACAGAACGTCGACATCGTAGTCGTCGCGTCGATTATACGAATTCAACCATTGGAATCTCCCAATCTGGGATTCCATTAATGTTCCTTCCATGACAATACAAATCCCAGGTGCAACCACGACTAGGAATTCATCACCTTTCAGCAGCTTGGATGTCTGAAGCAATTGAATCGATGTATGGGGACACGGATCCTTTCCACGAATCCAGTTATAATGATATAATTTGCATGCCAGTCTGTCTATTTCCCTGCAGTCGGTTAGGTAGTCAGTCAGGCGACGGCGAGCACATTCAAAGTCAGTCTCAGTCTTCGCCATCGTCACTGGCACTGGTACTGGTGGATAATAGGAATCAGTCCTTCTGTCTGAGTGCAACAGGATGACAGTATAAAACTACGTTGATGGACTGCCACTGCCACTGCCACTCTATCACGTAAAGAGCTCACGCCACAGGGATACATGAATGCAAATTGGCACAAACTTTCTAAAGTACACACACTGACGAACCTTAATAACACACCTAAAGGAATCCTCTAAGGCAAGCGTAGATTGCCTCATCAACACACGCACACACTATCCCCATCAACTATCCTTGCAACTACACCAACCACAGGGACGAGGGAGTCATTAATCGGACGACGAGTCAAACGCATTCAAGTGTAAACCGGAAAATCCACTCGCTTTTCACTATTCGCTATTCGCAGTTCGCCATCGCCATCATCATGTCCTTGTTCTGGTTTTCCAGGATCTACAATCTCGGATTCGCTGTATGCTCCGATTTTGTGCAAATGATGCATATTCCGGGGCTCTATGATTCAAATGTGAATTGCTTTTTTTGTTTTACTACTTCCAAGTAGTCCTTTATATCCTTGCTCGTCGTCGACGTCGTTGTCGTTGTCGTCCTTCTCAGCATGCTCCTCATCATCATCCTCGTATCCGTATTCGTCCTCATCGCAGTCGTTATTATCGTAGTATCTCTGTTATTTGATAGATTTCCGTTTGGTTTGATGTTACACAGGAAGAATCTTAGTTGACTTTGAGGTTTCCGCTTCATTGCGTTTGGATGACGCTGACGGCGGCGGCGCCCGAACCAGCCAAGCAATGGAAGTGAGACGTATGCCAATGGAGCCATCCATGATGTGGTGCGCTTTGATAATGTACCATTAGTGATGACATCACATTGGATGCCATCGAGAACAGACAACCAAGTAGTTTCATCTTTGCAAGGATGTACATACATATGTCTGTACGTTCTGCGGTCCTTCTAGGGACTACGAATGCGGACGAATTCAAGAATTGATTTTGGTTTCAATGGATTGAATTTTCAAAACGAACGAAAAGCAATCCATGAGCAGGGATTTGTGGCCCATCGGGAATCGCTCACGGAGAAATTCCATTTCACGTTAGATGTTTGCTCAGTGCAGGGCAGAGACAAGACTTATTTTCGACTTGGGTCTTGAAGAGATGGAATTTAATTTGCGCCTTATTGGAACAGATTATTTTCTTAATCGTCCAATGGTGCCACATTGTGGATTTGTTCGGAATAAGTTCTGGATGTTGCGGCACTGTGATCATTTTGAATTGTCTGCTGTCCCTAATAGCGATGTTGACATTTTCATTTTAATTGAATGAATCCTAAAAGTCGTGCTAAATGAAATGGAACTGTACAATCTTGTGTGTCGCATTGAGTCAATTAGGTGATAATGGTTTAATCGCTCTTGGTTTGTGACTGTGGACGAAGGTTTTCGTGGTTCTTTTTCACAAACAGTGGCTCTTTAGAGATCTGGGATTATTCATTTAATGAAATTCTTAATGATAGCACACGTGCTATCGGAAAAGCTTAACGATTCCACAGAGGTAAGGGATGAGGATATCTAACCGGGAATGGAACCCAAGCAAGAAACAAAAAAAAAAAATTACAACCATGGAACATTGGCTTGTTCGGAAAGATTGTATTCTATATGCGAAGCCAGTGTCATGCACCGATCTTCCAAGTTGTTATTGAATTCTTGACTTAAGGAGGTCTAAACGTTCGCAACAACACATGGATTGATACATTATCACGTTGAAGCACAAATTTATTTCCAATTTTTTTTCAATGAGAATGTCGAATAGGCTGAAAAGCAGGCTAATAAGTCTTGCCTTTTGGTCAGACCAAAAGTATTTCCTTCAATAAGTACCGTCGAATGAATGTGCTGTCCCATTCTCCCACAGAACTGCAACTTGTTTAGATGTTCTTTTGTGAATTCCAAACCAAGTCGCTGATTGTTGATGTTTATGTGAGGTTTTCCCTACACGATATAAGCCTCCCCAGGTCTTCCAATCATCTCCCAACTGTTCTTGTACTTACTTATAAAGTTCAGTCACTATTGACTGTGGTTACAACACTTATCATCTGATGAGATGGGTTGCTCTTAAAATATTGGACAGTTTTGTTATGTTTCTTTTCGGACGTCACCGTTCACCATCCATTTAGCAATGACCTGGAACTAAAAACTAAAGTTTCTTATGTTAAAATTATAGTGTCAACCAATATATAGTTTATCACAAATACGAATATCGAAATAACGTGACATATGTCATATGCCATACTGTTGTTTTTGAACAGTACAAAATTTAATCGAAAATTGAAAATGAACAATGAAACCTTAAGTTCTATATTATTTAGTTTTATTTATCTATACGCAAAGTATATTTCGGTTGTAATCATAACAGTTTGCTAAATAATTATTTAAATGTTTTATTTGCATATATTTATTAGATTGATGGATTGATTTATTATTTCTTATTTATTTATTGCTTATATTTTTTCCTTTACATTTTTAGTCTTTACTTAAACCACTTCTGTAGCTTTTAGTATTGGAAAATTTTAAGTAGTAAGAAATTTATACCAAATCTCCAATGTGCAATAAAGTTAAAAGTCAACAACGTAAATAATTTTCCTACAATTAAGAAACGAAAAAAAAACAAACAGCACTACTGTACTATAAATAAACAAAATTAATAATTTGCTAAAGCCCAATTTCTTTACAGAAAACTAATGCACCGATCGAGTGAATTTGGTACCGGGTATTTGCTTACCAAATGCTTAAATCTAGCTTAATAATTTTACTATTTATTTACTTTTAAACTAACTTACTGACCCTTAGCGGGCGCTCTAAACTAATCGTAACGAATGCTTATATGTCTTTCGACAACTTGTAAAGTGCTTTATATTGAAATTATAAAACATATTTCTAAAGAAAAAAAGATTTAGAAAATATTTTCTAAAAACTTTGTAATAGGACTATTTTTGTGTTTTTTTTATTTAAAAGTATTCCTACAAACTTATTTTAAATCTAAACTAATAGGACTACCGGTTGAAAATGTCGTTATTGCAGACAACTTCATATCTATTACTCTATCTATCATATCTATTTTGACCATGACAGCTGTCACATCAGAAACTTCATGTCATTGTCTAATTATTTCAGTCTAGGTTATTGGTCATTAGTGAAAACACACAAATTTTTGTAAAGTCGTAAAATGTCTACATTCGTGCCATCAAAACAACATTTGCGGGAAGTTTTAATATGCTTCTTTCATTTAAAGAAAAAAGCAACCGAAGCGCATCAATTGCTTACCGAAGCTTACCCGGGCTATACTATAGACGTAAGAATGTGTCAGCGGTGATTTAAGCGGTTCAAAGATGGTGATTTCGAAACTGAAGTCAAGGAACGCCCCGGACAGGTGAAAAAGTTTGAAGACCATGAATTTGAGGCATTGCTCGATCAAGAACTTGCAAAATAACTTGGCGCCACTCAGCAAACCATTCCCGATCAACCCACAACTTCAGACTCCAAAACGTATTCGCTCATCTGATGTTCATTGTGCAAGAATTTCTTTCAACTCTTTTGCGGTTATAATAAACAAAAGCCTTCAACTTATTAAGTTTCAAAATTAATTGAAAATGGGTCGAAAAACGAAAGTGGAAGTTCGAAAACATTGTAATTAATATTTGTGAAACCGGTGAAGCAATCAGATATATCGGAAAAGCTTTTAATCAGTTATATTCAACCGTGAAGAGCATTATCGATAGGTTATCCGGTGTTGAGAATCTGTTCAGTGCTCCGCGATCAGGCCGCCCATTTATCTTATTGGACAGAGAAAAGCGTGCTATTGTGAAGAAGGTAAAGTAGAACCCAAAAATAAGTGTCACCCAAATTCGCACTGAAATTCAAAATTAATTTGAAGTTTAATTGTTCGTGAACACCGTTAGGAATGTTCTGTATGATGCTGGGTATCATGTAAGAGTTACAGGGAAGAAACCCTAAATAAGCAACACCAACAAGAAAAAGAGGCTTTTATTCGCAAAACAGCACAAAAATGAGAAATGAAATAGTTTAATATATATTTTCAGATAAAATTAAATTAAATAAAATATTTGTTAATTTAAGTTAGTTTAAGGTTAGGCTTTCGCTTTGTTTTAAGTTTAACTTTTAGGTTTAGTTTAAATTAAAATCAAAGACCTTTCACTAAATTTATTCTAAATAATTAGTATTTTCCTTAGTTTTCGTAATTAACATAGTTTTGATGGTTCAAATTCCAAAAAAAATACTACTGTGTCCAAAAAATAAGGTGACATATGAATTTAAACTGTGCGCGTCGAAGGATTTGGAAATTTTTCTTTCTTTTTAGGTTGGTAGTACTGTCAGTGACATCTATGTGAAATTTCATGTCAAAATATATTCATAGTGTTTGAGATACGCGTCGTTTTGTGAGCTGCTAAAAGTGAGTTTTTCGTGTTTTGCGATGACAAAATTTATTGAGCAAAGAATTTGCATTAAATTTTGTTTGCGGAATCAATTTTCTGCTGCGAATACGTTGAGGATGGTGCAGAAAGCCTTTGATGATGAGGCTATGTCTAAAAAAATGTTTACAAGTGGTATAGTGATTTCCAAGCCGGCCGTGAACGTGTCGAAGACGAAGAGCGTTCTGGGCGACCATCAACCTCAACCGATGAAGCTCACATCCAACAAATCAAAGATTTGGTGTTGAAAAACCATCGATTAACGATTAGAGACCTTGCTGATGAAGTTGGCTTATCGAAAGGCTCAGTCATTACCATTTTGAAGGATGCTTTGGGCCTCAAACGCGTCAAATCTCGACTGGTACCGAAAACATTGAATTTTTTGGAAAAAAGGCGTCGCGTTGCAGTGTGTGAAACAATGCTTTCCGACTACCAGGATGTCATGAAACGCATTATAACTGGCGATGAGACTTGGATCTATGCTTACGACCCCGAAACAACAGATCAATCGAGCGAATATCGTGCCAAAGGAGAGCCGAGACCGAAAAAACCGCGCCAAAGTCGCTCAAAAATCAAGGTCATGTTGACTGTTTTCTTCGATTATCGTGGTGTTGTGCTTTATGAATTCCTTCCAACCGGCCAAACAGTCAACAAGGAATATTATTTGAACGTTATGCGTCGTTTGCGTAACGCTATCCGCCTAAAAAGGCCGGAATTGTGGAAAGACAATTCTTGGTTTTTACACCACGATAATGCACCATCCCATACCGCACTCGTAATTTGTTATCATTTCGCCAAAAACTCAACCCATATCATTCCGCAACCACCGTATTCACCTGATCTGGCGTCGTGCGACTTCTGGCTGTTCAACAAGCTCAAAAGACCGCTCCGGGGACACCGTTTTGATACGATAGAGGAGATTCAAGCCGCAGCGAAGACGGAACTGAAGGCCATCCCGGAAAGTGACTACAACCAGTGTTTCAAAGATTGGAAAATCCGTTGGCATAAGTGCATTGCATCGGGAGGGGATTACTTTGAAGGGGATGAAATTGATTTGGAAGAATAAATAAAGAATTTTCAAAATAAATACAATGTCACCTTATTTTTTGGACACAGTAGTATATGCATAAGTCGAAATACATATTTTAGGTTGTAAGGTTGAGCTTAGAGCACCCGCAGGGGGCCAGTAAGTTTGCAAATAAATAGGTAAGCTAATTTAGCTAGATTTAAGCGTTCTAGTCTAACAATGTAAGTAAATGAATCGAGAAAATAAAAATGCTTTAAAATTAAATGAAAATCGTGCAGACAGGTTCCACATTCCACTTTCGGTCGAAATAATATCAAAATCGATCGATAATTTAGCTCGTTTTCTATATTTTGATTTTGCCAAATCGATGATTGTGAAATTTTTCGTTTTTTGTTCGACTTCCAAGTGACTTGTAAATGAAAAGTTGGGTTTTAGGTTCTAAATTATGGTTGCCAACCTATAACAAACATATTGCTAGAATTGAATCCGCTGAATCAAGATTTCACCGATTCTGTTTCCGTTTCCTTCCTTGGACAAATATTTATGATCTCACGCCATACGTTTACCACTTTAAATTTATCGAAATGTAAACAATGATTCTATCAAAAGGAGAGGAAAAATATGTCTGCGGAATATTTTGTAAAAAATAAATTTTACTATAAATGTCAGGAACTAATACCTTTTTGCATCTTACAGCTTATTAAATCAGAAAACAACATATTGACTTATTCAAAATGACTGTTAAAGCTAAATGAATTCAAAATATAATTTATACTTCAACTTATGTAACCAAAAAGGAAATGCTTGTAAATTTTGCATTGATATTCTTTGTACTATGTTTAATCATTTGTGTTTTGGCGGATCATATAAATAAATTAACATACTAAGCGTCAGCAATTTCTCAGGGACTAAAAATAACTCTTTTCATTTGAATCTAAATTTTAAATTCTCATCGTAATACCATTCGTAACATCACACCACCCATTAAAGCCATGAATTTAAAATTCTTTTTAAAAATTTCAGCTAATTTTATTTCGCATTAGAGCGTTGAGCCATGCGAATGCTATCACATGTGGCTTTGAAGTGGAAGAATAGGTTGTAATATCGACTTAAAAATCATTGGGATTTTTCCCAAATTTGGCGCAGTGTGTACATTTTCCTCGACGAAATTAACACCAGTATTGACCGATTTGTTTGTTGCAAAAAGGCTTAAGACGTTCACACCATACACTGAATAGAATCTTGGCAGCAGGAGGGATATGTTTCAAGAAATAGAATCGCCATTTTTGAGGAGATAGAGC
Organism: Orthonevra nobilis; assembly: GCA_963555765.1. Taxonomy (NCBI): domain Eukaryota; kingdom Metazoa; phylum Arthropoda; class Insecta; order Diptera; family Syrphidae; genus Orthonevra; species Orthonevra nobilis. The sequence continues at coordinate 151,420,531 of OY743224.1, forward strand.
ACATAAATCAGTCACCGGGTTTGGTAATGCCCTCCAAAATCTGATAGATTAATTTGTGCATGCTCCCTTACCGAAACTTCTAGCACAAGTAATACATTCTTTATAAGTATTTGTAGTACTTTTTACTTTATATTTTTTGCCGCATTAAATAAGCTCAGGTTGTAGATTTTCTGCAGCTGTAAATTTTTTGTTTTTACATTTTTTTTTTCACAGTCAAGTAGTTCCGGAGGCCATTTCCTCGCACCAGCTGTTATGGAGAAGCTCCCCAATGCGTCGGCCAAGGTGGCGTATACGAGCAGTTCTTTTCAGGCAATCGATCCCTGATGACGGCTCTGACAACGTTTTACCCCTCGTATGCATGTCTGGATGTCAGGGGACAGTTTTATAACCTTGATTTCTTCGGATATAATTATTCTTCTGGTTCAACGTGTTAGTTTTTTGTACTTTTTTGTTATTATTGAAAAAGTTTTCCCCCACTTTTTGAAATTTTCTCAACCACGAATTTCTGTGCAGAAAGTACGTGAACCAACTTATTATTATCTATTGCAGAAAATTGAGGTAAAAAGGTTTACTCAAACTTTTGGCTTGAATTGGACATTTTAGTCATTAAGTCATTACTTTCCAAAGTTTCCAAAGTATACCAAATTGAGTAAATAAAATAAAGTATAAAAATAATAATATTTTAATACTGCTCGCATGAGTATCAAAACTTCATTAGCTTATATTCCTAATTAATACAAAATTTTGAAACAAAGGAGGACAATTCAAAACAATCACCGCAAATTTACATAATCTACTTGATGTGTTATTGCTTCAGTATCATCAATAGAATTTCTGGGTTTATTACAACGAATTGTCGCTCGCCTCCTAATAGCATAGAGTCAATTTATTTTGTATTCAGCGTCATGTTTATTTAGGTTAAAAGCATGTGAGGCAGAACAGCTAACTACACAACTTTCCCACCATCAAACGATTAAACGAAATAACATTGTTACAAATTTTCAAGAATTCAAGCTTACAAAAAAAGGGAAACCCCCAAAATTGCTGCAGCAAATGGGCAGATTTTGTTTGTAATCAACCCTAATAACAAAAGTGCATTCCTGGTAGTGAAAATAGTCCTCATTTGTTTGGTAAAAGTGGAATGCTTTCCACAAAGTTCATGCAGTTTCGAATGATGTCCCCCCATGTCATTGTAAAAAGTTCCTCGCGCAAAAAAAATTAAAGTTAGCAATCCCAAAGTGGTAATTATTAAAATGTTCTTTCCACCCCCAGAGAAGGATAATCGTGTTGGTGTGTAATGACCAATGTTGGTGAATCCCAAGCTGGACTGAACAAAAAAAAAACTATAGTATACCTGGTTCACTTTACTCTGAGCTGATATCCTGAAAATATTTATATGTATATTTCGATAACGTTCGTCATCGTATCCAAAATAAAAAATACCTTGTTGCGTGATATGCCCAACTTTGACTTTGCTGACGTGCTTTTCCGCTAATAGTATTATGTTTTTTTTTTAATTGCAAGTCATTATAAAAAGTATTATAAATACAAGTAGAGAGGAAAAAACCACCAAGGAGATTGCTTGCTTATACCCTACTTCATTCATTTGACTGACTGGCCCAGACTGACTTAACTAGCGCTTTCTCATCAAACCTCCAACTCACCATCACTTAAAAGAATTTCCTCGATCCTGGAGGGAAATTCTATCTGACTTTAGCAAAAATTGGGGTAAAGTATCGTCCAAATCTAATCCATTTCTGACCACTGCAGGACTCCCTCAATGGACCAACGTCGGCTTCATGATTTTCGTTTTAAATTGTAATGATGTAGATCTTCCCATGCATTGTTAAACTGTATCTACATAGCTTTTATCAAAATGATTCGACCAGGTTTTTAAAATTTCCATTACTAGATGAACCAACTTCGCATTTGACTTCGTTTAGAGTGTTCTTTAATCCCAATGCACAGTGGTTCCAGTCTCGAACAAATGCGGTCAAAGGGGGATATCGGGATGATAGCTATTAAACATTAGTCTAAGTGCACCTGTTGCATAGTTAAACTTTGAATTATACTAGATATTCGCATAAAACAAATAATAACCCAAGTAAAATAGCCCACGACAAAAAAAACCTATCATAAAAATCCCAAATCAAAAATAAACGAGAACAAAAATAATCCGAACAAAAGCGACACCCGGTGAACAGTACTTTCGACTAGTCAGCACTTCTTTTTAGGATTTAAGTAATCAAGAAGTTATGTGATCCAACAAAGTTTCTTCGGCTGACGATACCATTATACATCATCGACTCTTGGCTTCCAGTACTTTATGATAGGACAGCAAATAATTTGGTAACTTTGAATTTATAAACTCCTTTAGCAACATGTATTGGTGCTTGGTTACTTAAGCCTCATTAGTGAAACAGATTGGTTGGACTTGCTAAGTAAAGCAGTTACAGCGGAGCTATCTTACTTTGCTAAATCGGATACCCTCTTGATGTACTCAGTGAAAGCCCTTCCTGTGCTACTACCCGCAGCATATATGTAGATCAATCAATAATCGGTTGCTCTTTAGATGAGAAGATTTAAAGACGACCACTTCACTTTCATTTTACGAGTCACTGCATTAAGCAACTATCAGCAATCCTTTACAAAGTCTATCTTCAAATTTTCAGCGTCCGGCAGTGACTGCGGCAGAGCTTGAAAGACTTGGTGAATTTTCTGTGCTTCGAATTCTCTGTCCCTAAAGTGAAGCCACGTGTTCAGTATATGCATTCGTGTGTATATGCATTACCTTTCACGACCAAGTTGTTAAGAGTCTCAATAAATCGGTAAAAATAAATTAAACGTTATCCTCCTTTTCTTTGACATAGAAACATTATTTGTAAACAATTTTAGCATGGCAAAAATATTGTGAAGCATGTTAAACTTTATACATATGAACCTTTAATTTGAATCTCAATTTTAAAAAAAATGTCAATCAAAAGTAAATTTACAAGATACCAACACTTCAAAAGTTATTTAATTCGCGCGTAGGTACAGCAATAATGAGCACTACTGAGTCCGTTCAGTTTGGATGAAAAAAACGAATGGATACTTTATGGAATAATATTTTTTTCTTTTATTCCTTCAAGAAGTATAGCTAATTCTGAGTAACTAAGGGAAATGTCAGGTCAAAGCTCAGACATCAAGATTTCAGTCGTATGAAGTATCATACTATGAAACCGCTTTGCAATGTCATATGATCTCTTAACTTTGGGGCTTTCTTAGACCCCACCTACCAAATCTGGTTCTCGTAATACGAAACCTACGAGAAGTTGATTAAGCTCAAATAAATGTAAAAATGTTCATTTCAACAAAGCCAAAGCGGCCTCTGCCCTGACAACGAGAGTGTTTCACAGCAGTCAACTCGATGCCAAGGTAAAGGTGATCTGCAAGGACGTCCCCATTCGGCCTGTCCTTGCCTATGGATGTTCCGTTTGGTTCAACGTCGGAACAAGCTTAATGGAAAAGATTCGGGTTTTCGAGATAGTTTTAGGGCTTGTCTCTACTTATATAGAACTCCAGGGTCTGAGTAAAAAAAGCCTCTACAGCGGCCATCACTTTGCTTTTATATTCAAAATTCTTGCCTCAAGGTATTCTTGAGTCGAGGAAAGAGGAGGAAGTCACTGAAGCTAGATCTGACGCATAAGGCGGATGTTTATGGTGCAGTTAGAATCATGTTTCTTGAACTGCAGCCATCGCTACCTGCAGCTGTGTGATCCGGTGCGATTGTGATTGCACACCGGATCGCAATTTGCGCGTCTTTTTTAAAGGTTCCGTTCCACTTTGTTGTCGGCCTCTCTGTCATCACCCTTTTTCTCAGGAACGCATGAAGGTATCAAAGTGAAATAAGTAACAATAACTTATGTCTGCGGTGACTTAAAGCTGTAGAAAAAATCAAGATTCTTTATCGACGTAGTCAAAAAATAAAGCTGTTCATGTCGCATATATTAATACTCTCTAGGGGAATAAAAAAACATATGGGATAGCTCCTGTTGATCTATCATAGAATCATGAAATTTGGCAAAAAGCAATGTCTTTTAGCACAAGTAAAGGAAAAAATCCGAAAACCGTAAATTTATACCTACATCACAATACTTGTAATGCGTGTATACTGCAATATACGATAATTACCGCAAAAAATCTATTTCTATTTCTGTCCTGATTGGTAAAGGAGTTTTGGAAATATATTTTAAAACCAATTCCCAAAATGACCTTTCATTATACGCGTATTTTTCCTCCTTGCACAATTATTGACAACGTTTTTTCCAACTTCTATGATCAATGCTGTGTATACTATCACTTACCTACCAATTTGGTCCAAATGTAATACTTAGAATTAATAAAATAACTTTGAATTTTTTAATGTAAACTGCTAGTGGTCACGATTCATCCTGTAAGAATACTACACTAACTGCAATTATACTTTTTGTGGACTGATTTTGAGGAAAAACATTAAAAATACAAACAAAAGCGGAAAATTCTTCGGGACTCGATTAACGTGATGGGCCAGTTCTTTTTTTTCTCCATTTTGATGGAGAATGCACATATATCCCTGAAATCGTGGCCTATTTATATGTTTTCTTTTATGCAGATCTAATGGGCTTATGTAATAAAAAATTATCTTTATGCAGTATTCACATAATGACTTATGACATCAAATTTGTCCACTTATTCTATCTACAACCGCACCAACTATGGTTCCCTTGAAAAATAATTTCAGAATTCTGCTTAGATCTTATGCAGTGAAGGACAGTTTTGAAATTCCCACTCCAGTCGACATACCCTTTAAAATGTCCTTTCCTGGTGCTTCTTTTATAGTCACAGGCTCTCGCTAATTATTAAAATTAAATAATTTTGAGATGCCTACGAATTTGTAATGGTAAAGGGGGTCTCACTTCTCAGCCCAAATCAACAGATTGCGGAACGTATCCAGAAAATTTGACTCAATTGATAGATTGTGTTTTTGTTTAAGACTTACTTGTATTTTGGTTTCATTTGTTCAATTGGTGGAGTCCAAATAGGTGGATGTGATATCGAATCGTGTATTCATACAATTCGCAGTATTTTTTTGGGGGAGTAAGGGAAATAGGAAAGGAATTAGAAATAGGAATTTCTCAAGGAGACTGGACCATCACTCTGTTGTCAGTGGTAAAGCAGATATGGAAGTTTAAGCTTGGGTAGAAAATTCGCAATGGCCTCATCCAGGAGGTGCACCTTTTAATACACTTTTCAGTTGAACATTATTTGATTTATGAAATTCGAATGGGCTGTTCAAATTAGCACTCACAGCAAGTAGATTTTGCAAACAAGCCTCATCCTAGTGATGTGCAATATGTAGTCCTCGAAAAATGTTTTTCGCTCAGCCCAGCAAAATAGTTATTTGCAAAAAATACGAAGCTCCACTTCTCATAGTAGTATAATTTATTTTCTCTAATTTTTTCAATATTTCATATAGTAATATATATATATCAATATCAATGTGTTGTTGTTTTTTTTTTGTATTTTATTATATTTTTTTTTATTTAAACTCCATTTTTTCCCAATAAAAATTGTTGACTTAGTTAATTTAATTTTTGTTTTTTTTTAATTTTTTTAAGGAAAAACATTTTTTGTTTTTGTTATTCACACTAACTTTCCATTTCATGTCTTTTTTATCAATTCATTTTTTTTTTCAATAAATCTTGTAAGTTTTTCATTTTGACGAAAACTGTTATGCAATTTTTTTTTAATGCAAAACTACAGAAAAATTATATAAAATGTTATACAAAATAGAATAACAAAAAAAAGTACACAAACAATTCAAACATAACAAAGGACATAAGAATAGAGTTGAAAATTTTCACTTGCTCATCCTCGTTTAGCTAATAATTTTATTTTTATTATTTAACTTTTAACTTAGTTTAAATATCAGTTGTTTGAGTTTTGTTTTTTTTCAGTTTATTTATCATATTTTGTTTTTTCTTTTGTATTACATCGTAATGATCAAAAAGGGACGGTGAAAATTACAATAAAATCGAATAATTTAAGAATTTGTTAGTTTATTTTTTTATTAAATATTAGTAAATATTTTTAGTTACATAATTTGTTTTTTGTTCTCGGTCAAAAATTCGTTAAGTTTAACGATGGTTCCATTTGAGTTTTAATACGTTTAACGTGCACATGAGAATATGTTGTTATTAAATTATTGCAACATAAGTTAATTATTCTATTAACATTCACAATTGTTGTTATTCTATTTTGTTTTGGTTCTTTATATGAGTTTTTATTTCGTGAATGTTCGTCTTCATATTTTTCGATTTCATTTGTTTCAATAAATTCAATTGAATGGCTCGGTATAGATTGTGTTTTTTTTATTCTTATACTTAACCAACTTATTTGTAAACTTCGTTTTTTTCATTTATTGCGACGGTTTTCTTTTTTTTTCTTTTGCTCTTAGTTTTATATTAATATAATTTATTTGGATTTTAATATTAAATTTTAAGGGTAAAGTCAGGTAGAAGGGTAGAAAAACTTGTTTCTTTAAATATTATGTAAGCCTGGAATGGTTAGTTTCATTCAGAGGGGAGTATTTTAAGGAAATAAATATTATGTTTATTTGGAGCTACGTCTCAATTTTCTTTTCTATAAATTGGCTACGGATTAGTTTTATAATTGATTGATGGATTGATGTATTTATTTGTGAATAAAATTTGAGCATGCATAATCTATGAGTACTGTAATTTTTAAGCTACTTCATTGCTTTTGCTTTAATAACGTTTTCTAATCACAAACTCGGCTACGGGACGTATACGTAATATTTTTTTATTTAAATTAATTTGACTTTGTAATTTTTTTTTAGCTAAATTGATTTGTTACTCTTTTTAAACAAAAACTTAGAACAAGGTTTTTTTAAGAACAGACTGTTAATCCGCATTCAATAAAAACTGCATCAAACGAGAGTTGAAAAAATTGAAATTGAAAATTTTTTGCTATATTTGTAGTGCTTTTATAAAACCCAATTTCGAAAGCTTTTATCAAGGAAAGCCTTGCGCTGAAAGTTTTAAATAATTACAAAATTACTTTTGTCAGGGAAAGAAATCGACTCAAGTCGGATATCGGAACGGGTTGATAAAAAATCTTTTTTCTGCAGAATTTTTCTTTTTATGCCCACAAATCTTTTAAGAAATCTCCCTTAGGACTCAATTAATGCATGGAACTTTGTATTGTTTCAGATCGGATGCACTTCATTTGCAAGTAAAAATATGAGTTGTGCCACTTTATAGTTTTATAAACTTACCTGCTCGATATAACAGAATGAGCATGACATATATAAATATGTTACCATCATGAGCTCGCAACTGAGGAAAATGTTCATTGCATATACGGTTCAACTTTTGGGAGCCATAATTCAAGCAGTCCAAACACGTCATCAGCTGCAAAAAGCCATCCTTAAATCTTCCTGTATAAAACCCAGACTGCAAGCCATATGTTCGGAAACGCAAACATAAATTTAAATTGCATTCGTATTATTTTTGAAAAAGCAGCTTTTGCAAGTCCTATGTTCGATAACTTCATCTGCGCTGCAACTGTGCAACTATGATTTTAATTAAATTGAACCATATCCATGCAGTAAAGCAATTGAGAATTCGTATTTCAAGAGGAAAACGCAAATGAAATGACTTTCCGTAAAAACAGAACATTTACTTAAAGACGAGTTTTTTAATAGATGGCGCCACTAGAAAATGATCATGACTCATTGCGAGAGGCTCATCTGTTCCTTAATTATATATGAAGTTTCATGACACTTCGTCCATTCATTGGCAAGCTACAGTCCTTGGAGTGACGCTTTTTCAGCCGCATTAAAAAAATGGAAAAACAGGATTGTCGCATCTTGAACAAACATTGTTATTTTTAATATGAAAAACTTCCGAACAATCAATACAATTGTTGCATTAATGTTATCAAACATCTACTCCTCAGAGGACAAAAGTTTAACGGTGGTTTAATAAATTTAAAATGGATCGTACAAGCACCGAAGACGCAACCAAAAAGAGGTCAAAAGAGGCTTCTAATGCGGAAATCGTCAAGCAAGTGCATCGTATCATCTTATGTGATCGAAAAGTGCAGTTACGCGAGCAGGCTCTATCCTTGAGTATCTCAAAAAAACGCCTGGATACATTTTCCACTGTGCCTTGGAGATGGAAAAGCTATTAGCACGATGGGGGAAGAACGTTGATGATTCAACGGCGGACTTTTTTCGACGTTTCATGTGGGTCCAATACCCAACGACTGAGCAAAATAACTTGAAAGCAACGAAAGCCAACAAAGGCGACTTTAGGGCCAAAGATCGGCCGGGAAGGTTTCGACCTCCGTTTTTTGGGAAGCACACGACATTATCTTCATCGATTATCTGCACAAGGGAAAAACAGTCACAGTCTTCAAGTCAATGAGCTATATGAAGAAACATATTAAGCCCTTGATCAAAAATGTTCCGTTCTACATTTAAGTTGCCCGGCATTATTTGCTTTTGGGTAAACAAGCATGGTTTTCCACAAGCCTTGCCTGTTGAAAATTGGGTGTAAACAAACTCTCGGCTCACAGATTATACAAACAACAGCTTTTGCGAGTTTTTACACAGCTACATATAAGTTGCAGTGTTTTCTCATTTCGAATATATTTTATAAATATTGACGGGTTTAATGACAGTTTTCGTTTATTCATGTTAGATTTGATTTCGCTTAAAGTATCTAAAGTTTAAACAATAAATTCATTCTAATTTTCCTACAACTCTACAGCAATAACCCTTTAGTAATTTATTTGATGATAAGTTTATTCTTTATAGAAATAGTTTATTCGCATTCCAGGCCTACATACACAAACATGAAAAATAAAACAAAAAAAAAAAAAAACACAAAAGGAAAACACTTTCCGAAAGACACTAAAATTGTTATAAACACAAACATTATTTCTCTTCAATAAATTCGAAATTATGTTTGGAATTATAATGCTTTTCATTATAATGCTTTTGTGTATAAAATACTTTATTAACGTTTTTTTTTATTCATTTCTATTAAATATAATTAATCATCACTTATTTAAATATATTTAGGTAATTTATATCTTTTTAAAAATCACAACAATAAACAAATAGATTTGTGTGTGTACGTGTTTGGAAGGACATACTGATGATGAAAAATATAATAATTATTTAAAAAGTTAGAAGAAGAAAGTTAATTGCAGAGCCACGAAAAAATAATACAAGAACAAAAAAAAATAATACAAGAAGTTTCACTTTTAACGATGGACGATTTATTTGTTTTATTATTTTTTTTTTTAAAAAATATTTATTCTGTTATAAAATTGTTTTGCTTTTTTTATTTATTTAAATTTAATAATTACTTATAATTTCAGTTAAAGATTATTTATTAACTAGAGTTTTTTTTTTGTTTAATAAATATTACGTTTTTGTCTTAGAGACTATAAAATGTTGTTGCTGCCATTTTAGTTGTTGTTGTTTCATTTTTTTCAGTAATTATTTTTATTTAGAACAAAGTATGACAGTTTCTTAAATATTTTCGTTTTTTTTTTATTCGTAAAGAATTTATGATTATAAATTTTGTTAAAAACCAAAAAAATGTTCATCGAATTTTTTGACGCGTACAGCTTTTTTTTCTCAAATGCCAAAACAAAAATTTGAATTCTGTTTTTTGATAAAATAAAAAAATTAAAAATATACTTTTCTTCTTAATGTTGTAATGAAATAAGTAACTTACCGCACATACTGTTGATAGTAATAATAATAATAATAATAATATTAATAACTTTAACCATAGTACACTGAATTTGGTGCGGGGAGAAAATATGAAGGTACTATCGCGCTCCAGATTGTGGTATGCCACGTTTAATGTTTGTTTTTTTTTTGTTTTAATACGAAAATTGGACGTAGTGGCAATAGGAACGAATCCTTTCCCCCCGCCCTGACTCAGTTGACTTTATAATATTAGTAAATAACGATTTATAAGTGTGTGTGTGTGTTTTTTTTTCGGGAATATAAATTAAATTAACAAACATTTTATAACTTAAGTAAAGTATAAACTAAAGCTAGAAGTTTACGCTGCACGCTGATTTTATGTTAGAATGGATTCTGATTATTTGTAGCTGAATTTCGTGGTGGTGGTCGGGAGAAGGAAGCCTTGCCGCTGGCGCCACGCTGTGGTTGCATTGGCCGGCGTACATGTCGCATTTCACTAGTAATAATAATTAAAAAATAAAAGTTAATTTAGTAAGGAATTCAATGAATGATTTATTAATTTTTTTTGTTTTTTTTTTTTAATTGAACGGAAAGTTTTCTTTTTAATTTGGATGAGGGAAATTTTGTTTAGACTGGAAAAGCATATAATTATGTTAACAGAAAGAGACGACGAGCAACATTCGGAAGCCTTAAAGCCGATACAAGAGGCAAGTTAACAAATCATCCATGAGGTATTTCACACTTCCATTTGATGCAGAGGTCAGGTTTCTTTATAAAAGTGTAGGCGTGCTACAAAACGTTGGTCCTGTCAGGGCTCATGTATGGAGTTGTGTGTTGGAACAATTTCAAGAGAAGAATTGTGGAGAGAAGTTACAAACGTGAACTGTAGTCTTAACTAAAGCGCTGGGTCAAAACGACTAGAAGAAGCGTCGCCGAATTCGAAAGGAGTGGACGGATGTGTTTAGTTCTTTATCAATTTAACCACACTTTCGTTCATTGAAAAATGAATGAGCATTATCCCAGAAAAGTGTTGTAAACTTTCGAGTTTCTCAAAAGCATTGAGAGATGTTCCGCATTTACCTAAATCAATCAATCAAAACATGCCAAAGACTTGGCCTTTTAAAGTATGGGGGTCTTCTTTACTCTTCATTTTCTTTACGCTGCAAAGTTAAATTTGACTCAAATTACGTTTATTGTCTATTTGACTGGAACGTTAACAGAAAGCATGAATGCTAAGAACATATATAGCGGGCATAACTTTGTAAAACTTATTTAACAAACAAGTATTTAAAAAAGGAAAAGCGAAGAACAATATGTATAACGAAAACACAGGACAGCGCATGAAGAGTAACGCGCCAAAATTCTAATCAAATAAAAAGAAAAGAAGAAAAGGGAGCTCGCAGCTCCAGCTCAAGGATATCGAAGAGTCCCGGGATAAACACAAAATACGAGCCTTTTACAAAAAGCCAAAAGCCTGGCAGTAGGTTTGAGGAAAGGCATTGAGGCTCTTCGAAAATGTGAGCGTAATATTTTTACTGACCCCCAAGAGATAATGGATGTGTTTAAGCAGCACTTTCATCAGCTGCTTAACGAGCATGAAATAGAGAGTGATATGGAACAAAGAAATCAAAATTCCATTCGATGAAGTAATCTTACTACCCAATGTTGAAAAATAGGCACAACTATCACAAAGCTAAGGAACAACAAGGCCGCCTGCTCAGATGGTCTCCCATCTGGTAGAATATGCACTAGATCATATGCAGAATGTGGAAAGATGAAAGCATGCCCGACACCTGGAATATCAGCGCTTGCTTCATCCGCAAAAAGGAAGACCCTATCTCGTTTGCAAACTACCGAGATATAGCGCTGCTAAATGTTGCTGACAAAATTATATCCAGTGTTTTGCGTGAGCGTCATAAACTTTTTTGAGCCGCACTCATTGGCTCATAGCCATGCGGCTTCCGGCCCGGCAAATCAATTATAGACCAAATTTTCACACTGAGGCATATCCTAGAAAAGACTAGCGAGTGTTAAATCGCACGAATTCGGAATCTTTCACCATGCAGCTCGGTTAAATGACCTGTGAATCGTTGGAGATCCGCTGTTGTGTGTCTTCTTCAATCTGGTACTCGAGCAGATAGCGTGAAGGGCGAGGGTAAACACGGAAGGCAATATCTTTCATGAGTCAGTCATATCTTTCAATTGTTGGGATACGCAGATGACATCGACAACAAATGACTTGGGGCAGCGCGCCCATGATCGTCAAGGAAGGAAGGCAGATTTAGGTCAGGCTGGCCTGAGGTGCATGCATGCATGTATGAATATCACGTATAAGCACTTTATATTTTCAGGACAAACGCAAATGTGAACGTGATTCAATCACATCCCCGAAGAGCAAAAAACCGTCACATTCTTTAGTGAAACTTAAGTATATGAAACTGAAAGTCATCATAAAAGCCAAACTTTATATCGATGGATAAATTTAAGGGAATATTTACAAACAGAGATCTATCAATTACGATGACATTTAAAGTCTTTTTTTATGCATTAGATGCTTTAGGCAGAGCAGTTGGGAAAAGTTAAGCACCATCATACTTCGTTTACACGGCCCGCATATTTACAGAATTAGTAACGCATACATTTTGGCTCTGGACAGGATTGCATTTAGTGCTGTTCTTGGGTTAGTTTACATGCACTTCGACTAGGCAAATTAATTCTTACCAATGAGTATCGGGTCATTAATTTTTCGATTTAAATTATAAAAGAGAAACGAAATTAAATTCACTATTTAGATAAACAAAAAAAATTAAAAATTCGCTCGCTTTCATTTCGTTTCTGATTGCAGTGTCTGTCGTTCCTTGTCTTTTGGCTCCACACAAACACCAAAGAAACACTACTGAGAGAGTTTTCAAATTATTGACGAAAAGCAACCCACCGATCCATCTCCATTTCCTCTAGACGCTGTGTCAGTGTTAGCTTCTGTTGCACAGCGAGTCTAAGCAATTGATTAAGGGTCTTCTTCTCCTCTTCAGCTGCTTCCAATTGACGATTTAGATCATCGACCTGAGTAACATACTCTTCGCAGCGTGCTGCGAACATTGCACGAAGACCTAAAATAGTAAAAGAATGTAATTGTTATCATAATCTTTAAAATAGTTCTGTGTAATACTTACTTGAGAATGTGGCTGCATCCTCTTTTAGGATCTTCAGTTCGTTTCTCAATTTGGACATTGTGTCGCTCACGACCAACTTCTCGTTTTCGTACTTCGACTTGAGATTGGTGAGCGCAACTTCGGCGGTCTGCTTGTTGGACTTGAGCACTGTGCGCAGAGTTGCGATTTGTTCGCGTTTTGTAGACAAAAGGCTCTTGAGCTTAATAATTTGCTCTTGAAGCTCCTCGATTTCTTCGCGGTTGAACTTGTCTAGAGGGGTAACATGGGGGTCAAAAGGACATCCAGGAGAGAAAACTCAAATGGCTTACCCTCGCTGACATCGCCTCGGACCTTGTTCTTGTTCAGATCGATTGTGTGTTCCACAGCGGTCTTTAGGTATTTGATTTGATCGTTGACCGTATCAACGTACTTTTTGATCTCTACCGAATCGGCCAAGCCCTGTAGATCTTCGACAATTTGTGATCTTGACAGGAACACGTCAGACTTGAACTGTGACTGAATTGCGGTGAGAGAATCGTTTTCAAAACTGCAAGTAGACAAATATTTTTAGTTCCATTTTTATATAGTTTTTTGGTTTAATTAAATGAAATAAAGAAATGGATGATTTTGTGTGAATGTGTGAGTGAATGCGTGTTGATATTCCCTTTCGAAGCATTTCGTTGAACCATTGAAAGGACAAACTGATCCAGTTCCTTATATTCCGCATGGTTAACTTTTTTTTTGCTTACTCTTGTTTTCTACTTTGCCATTGTTTCGTGTACGTTTAACATACCAAAGACTTTTTGACTGCGTTGCTAGAGGCCTCCAGATAATTTTTACACATGAAAGAGAATTCACATTTTATGAAGGGCCCATTTCTTCCGTATGATTTACTCCTTAAAAGGGTCACATTGCGTGACATCGCCGTAAGCTATTAACTTAAGCTAGAATAACTTTGCATTAAAACTTAAACACACGAACACAACACATGCAAAAGCAGAAAGTTAACAATTTGGTAATTTTTTAGAGGTACTTATTTGCATTCACTTAATTCGTATTTTTTTATTTACCAACAGTTTTAAAACAGGAAAGGCTACGTACGCTGGTCGACCACTCCAAGGATAACCTTTTTAAGACAGGCGACCTAGAGGACCACATAAGGATACTCAATTCAATCCGTAAAAGAGAGGAGCATTGTTTCGGCAAATTATTTGTGGTTGAAATATTGGATCGTAAAAATTGGTCCAATGGTTCTACAATTTTTCCTGCTACAACTTTAACTTACAACGCAGTTAATTTATAATGTTGACGAAACTGAATTATTTTGGAAGATGCTACCAAAAATAACGTACGCTTTGAAGTGAAAAAAGTGACCCTGGAGTAAACTTCTAGGCGAAATTGATTTTAAAGCGAAATAATTAACAAATTTTTAATTATCTGAATTTCATAAAAGTAAACTCTAATTGAAAATTAAATTAAAAATCAAACAAACTGTCTTAATCTTTTTGTTTTGGTCAGTAACTTGAACTTTTCCATAAACTGAACGGCCCTGGTGTGGCACATTCACTGTTCTTACAAGCAATAGGAATGTTTTTTGACTTAAGTCTACACCTTAACAAACTCGACTCACTTCGGAGTTCTAATCGTGAAATGAAGGTTGTTACAAATCTTTACCTAAACACAAAGTCTTACTTTCTGAAGAGCTTTCAAATTTCTTAAAAGCTTCGAGTCCATGAAATTCATCTGACCATCGTTGGTTAAAGGCAAGATTTGCAATTAAAATTAAATCATTTCGTTCACTATCCTGTTAAGAAACCATACATTCCTAAGCCCCCCGTAGCGTGATTAAGAAACAATTCGAATGGCACATCTTCTGCCTCAACCACTAGACTTGTCTGGCTTTCAGAGCAACTAAATCACCACAATGAGGAGGTCTGAAAAAATATTTGTCACGAGAACACAAAAAAGGAAAATGGATTGCGTGCAATGTATTCCTTTTTCTATTTCAGCCGACAAATTTGAGTGTCTATCTTCTTAAGCATGCATTGGATTTTAATTCCTTATTTATGTATGTACACTGGAGTCGACATGCTTACAGGAAGGTATTTTTGTCATTTTTTTTTAATTTTAAACCATAAACCACATAGAAATATTATCACACAGAACAAAAATACATACAATTCAATTCTACAGGATATTCATTTAAGGATTTTCAGCAAAAAAAAAAACCTACCTCATGTCCTCGTTCTTATGATCGAGCAACACCCTCGTTGGTGTCTCACCATTCACTGTACAGACTAGATGATACAATTGCGCCAAGTCATCACTCAACGCCACAAGTGTCGACCTGGCCGAGCCCAAACTCTGCCCGGCATTCTGTGAGATATGCGTCAGAGTGTGCACATCACTCTGCAAATCCAGAGATTTCTGTTCCGACGACAGGAGTTTATTCTTCAAATTGGTAATTTCATTGCGCAACGTAACCATTGCATCAGAGTAGTTCAAGCCCTTTTGCAGCTCACTGATATCAGTCTTCAGGCCGTCAATTTCCTTCGAACTGAGCGTAAACCAATTCGCATACTGCGTGAGCACGTCACGCAATTTCTGATTTATATTCAGTTCATCGCTCTTATCCTTGCTGGTTTTCGTCAATGTCGTTAGTTTGTCATCCTTGGCGTCGAGTTGCTTTTTGAGTTGTGTCAATGCGTCTACATGTGCTGCAAGCAGCGCCAGTCTCGACATAAAGTTTTGTAACTCATTTTGACTCTTATCCAAATTGGTTTGGGCTTCGCGCAAGTTCGACGTCATGTGTGCCTTTTCGTTTTCCATTGACTCTAGTTGTTTTTCCAGTTTTTTCAGCTCGTTCAAGTGTATCTCCGAGAAGAGATCCACTTTTGTGCCATCAGGTGATTTCAGTTCTGTCGTTAGGTCAGCTTCAAGGCGTTTCAACGCCAAATTCTCCTCCTCTCCGTCGCTGTTACCGCCGGCGTTATCATCTATGGTACGGATACTGTAGGCCAAGTTACTTATATGATACATCGACTCTCGGTTGATATGTCCGTCGAGTTCCTTCTTTAAAGCGTATTTCGCTTCCCGTTCACCCTTTAAAGCAAACATTCATTAAAATCTCTCGACAAATGTACCTAATCAGGATTCACTTACTTGCAAAGCTTCCAGAGCTTCTTCCATTTGTTTCTCGGCAATCTTTTTCAGATTCCCCAACTCATCCACTTGGTTGTTGAGCAGTTCCAACTCTTCGGTGAGTCTTCGAATTTCGTGTTTGGCACCTTCAAATTCAACCTACAAAGACAAATCAAACACAGTTAGAAACAACTGGGAGCATAAATTTCGTTTTGAACTTACTTGTGAACTTCTTAAACTGGACACCTGCTTTTGCAGTGATATGTTTTCCTCCTCCAATTCAGAATATTCGGTTAGCATGCGGGTCTCTCGGAACTTGAGCTCTTTCAGCTCGGATTTAAGTCGTATTTTTTCCGCTTCATTGTCGGATTTGTCGCGTCCTATGTCGGAATTCTCTTGGAGCATACGATCACGTTCGTTGCGGACGCGTTCCAATTCGTGTCGTAGCTGTTTGATTTCGTTTTCCAAGTCAAGGATTTGTAAGTTAAGGGACGTCTCAATGGCGGCGGACTCATTGAGAAGGGTTTCTTCTTGCTCGATGCCGGTTTTTGTAGTGACTTTTTGTGATGTCTGGAATTTGGCAAGGGCCTAAAAAAAACAGATAAAAATAAGGTTAAATCTTTGAAAATGTGTACATGTTTTGAAAGTTTAACTTGAATTAAATATGAGGATTAACGACTGTAGTGTACACTTTGGAGGAAGGATTTTGAATTGTCCGATTGTAGAAATTTGGTTTAAATTAGTGGAAGCATGAATTGCCTTGCTGAAAGTAAATGATGATAACGTTCTGGTTTTTACAAGGACTTTTTCGCTGGCTGTTTTTTTTTTTTGATTTTTCCAAAACCAAAAAATCTTATCAATAAACTTAAGGCTCGAATTGCTTTTAAAAACTCCATCTGTTCTGTGGAGGAAAAAAGTTCAACGTGTTGCAATGCGTTGTTGGGAGTGCCATAGGGCTCCGTTCTTGGTCCACTCTTATTCATACTTTTAATAAACGAACCATTTGCAACCATTTTTTCACAATTAAACTGCATTTGCATTACAAAAAAAATAAAAATAAAACCAAGGAGTATTTAGTTGCGCACCAGCTTTTAAAAAGGTTCCAGAAATCTGAAAAATTTACTGCCATTAATGTTGTGAACAATTAACATTGCCATCGATCCCGTAAAAAAATTCGAAAATCTTGGTGTTTGCTTTAATCACTATCTTTAATGGAATACTCATAGTAACCATATTGTTTCAAAAATATATGACATTCTTAAATGAGGTGCAACAAAACAAATTGAAAATAATAAAGGCCCATGTTTTACCCGATGTCTTAGACTTTGATTTAGTTAGAAAATTAAATGTTGCTTTAAAGGGGGCAGGCTTAGTTAGAATTTTGAATTGAAATGGATTTCTTAAAGTAGAATATTTCAAAACTACAGCTACAAATTCGGAGGAAGGGACATTGTCCTGGAATAGATGTTTCATTGTAAGTTCCAAATTAAATCTTTTACCTGCATTAAAATCGTACTGAAAACTTTAAACGCGTTTTTCTCGAAATTATGATTTCTTGAGAACGGCTTTCATAAGTTTGAATATGACATTATCCTCCGGATGGACGAAGAATTTTTTAAATAATATATTTTTTTTAAAGGCGAAAATGTGAATTAAATTTCGGTCGAATAAATAACTTTGAATTTCAACATTCGTCAATTTTTTTTTAAAAGCAAAATTAATTGCATTTCAAATCCCTCCGTCCATCCGGAGCATTACGTCTTTGACCACATGATCCAGTGAAGAGCTGCAGTTATCACGTCAATATCCTCTTTTTTACCCCTCGCAAATTTGCTATATCCCTCGTATTTCTCTATTTTAAGTCTTGAAAAATTTATATTATTTATAATATTTTCGATGTGAAAAAAAAATTGTTATTATTTTAAGGTGCAGCAAAAATAATAAATAGCTTTTATGGACGTGGCAATTAGGTCTGCCCCCTTAACAACTGTGCCAGGTAATTCTTTTCAATCTGCGTAGCTAAGATCATATCTGTTCTTATGTGAAACGTTTCATTGGTTGCTCTTTAAATGTATTTTTGAAAGTTCGCATGGTCATTTTGTCTTCTAAATTGACAAGAGCAAAGCACCAAGCTATGTGTTCCCTAAACACAAATTTGTGCGATCCCAAAGGACTTTATCTCATCAAGTCATTGAAAATTGGTGAGAAGCCGGTTGTTCTTTATTCATTCTCTACTGGCGTCGACTTACTCCAACTTTAAGAAATGTGAAAACAGAGAATCGGCTTAGGAAAAATTTATTTAATACTTCAGCAGCAGCATTTAGCATGATAATGAATGATCTTAATGAATTTATTTATGAAATAATACATTAAATCTAATTTTCTATTTTTATTTTTCCCTCTTTATCTTAATATCTAATTAATTTTAATATTCTTATATTTGTATTTCTAATTCAATTACGCGTGCAAAATGAAGAGTTGGTTGTAACTTTTTCATGTACAGATTTTATGAATTCAAAAACTGAAAAAGAAAATCAAATGGACAACGAGTTCTCCTTTTATGAGGTTATTTATTGTGATCTCATCGAATTTAATAAAGGGACAACAATTTACGAACAATCGTCTAGTTTTATGGCAATTTAACCTACGGATCTGTACATCGACACTTTATTGAGCCCCTCGGTTTGGTCCACAATTCTTTACCCCATCTTCTGTGCTTCACGTTAAAGTGAAATGAAATTGAATTTCAATTACACCTCAAAGTGAAATTAGGTGCTCTGTAATCCGATTGAATTCGAATATTTCTTTAACACTTCGAACTCTTTTTTTGAAATCTCGAAATCAACTGTTGATTTAGAAAAACTTGAAACGTTTTTTTGATTTTGCATTAAAAGTATTTTACATTTTGAAATTTATTGATTGAAATGAGTACGTAGGATAATTTGCAATATAATTCTATAATTTCGAAGTTTAAGGGTTTAAGGGTTTAAGATTGTTTAAGAGGAAGAACTTTCCCGTAGTTCCAGACATTGCGATATTATTCTAGATTAATTATCTTTTTTTTGGTTTCAGATTGCTAGGAGGGTTGAAATCGTGGGTATGGTTACGCACCAATTTTTTGAGATCCCCACTTCATCAACTGCTATTTTTTTTGAAATTTTCAACTTTTTTTATTTTATTTTTGTATACTATACTTGTTATGTTAATAAATAACTAATAAAAAATGGATAATTAGAATATTAAAATATTAAATATTATATTTTCTATACTAGAATACCTCCTTAGTGCAAGAGTCGAATATGTTCTTTACAAAATAAGACTGTCCATCAGCTACTGGTTGCGCACCGTCAATCTACGTCTAAGCCTGAACCTCAAAGACGCAATGGCCGATTTTTGGTCAAAATATCATTACACAACGTTTCAGCCAAATCAATACCATTCACGCTTAAGGCGTCACCACGTCCCATTGATATCGACATGGGAAGCTTGATATCAGTTTTAATTGCAGCCAATTGATGAATTGGAACTAGAAGACATGTGGTTCCAATAGGACGTTGCGACCGCACACAAACCTCGCACCATTTTTTTTAAGCTGTGGTTAAAGAACAAAAATTCTGGGAGCTTGGAAAAGCATGAGAGGACTGAGTACCGAAGTCCTTCCCAAAACGATTGAAAATGTGGTCATTAGAGTCAAAAAATAAAAAAAACAATATCTGCGGGATATATTAAATTTATTTCCGACTTCGGAAACTCTTCGGACGATTGGCAATCAATTGGTGAAGCCGAGAAAATACTGTCAGATGATATCCCCTCCGATTTCAACCTTCTATCAATCGGTCAGTCAAAGACACAATGCCGATGCCCTCATCTGGTTGGAAATTATGCTGTTTTTCAAAAATGGTGAACCAAGTATTTCCGACCTAATTCTTCTTTATTCTCATTTTGGTATTTTATAATTCAAGAAGCCTTAGCAACAAAAAACAAAAAATAGTTCAGAACTCAACTCCTCGTGTACTTAATTTGTTAAGTAGAATTACTACTAATTTCCTTCCCCCCTTCTTGACACAACTCAGTTCCAAGAGTCAACCTCATCGCTTTGAATTAAAACACCAGCACTTCAGTTTAACCAAATGCTCATGTTTGACCCGGTTTTTCTCGGATTCAAAGGAAGAATCTTTTCACTAAGAAATGGCCAAACATAATAAAATGAGCCCGATCCTTCAAACGTACCTTATACATTTCCATTAAGCACTCAGCCGTTTCAGCGCATCTCAAAGCTTACCCCGTGCTTATTTTTTTTCTTCTTGCGCAATGACCGTCCATTTTGGCGAACAAGAATGGTAAAAAAAAATAAAAAAAGCAAAATAAAAAATATGTCCCACCAGTCAAGAATACTTAACTAAAAGAAATTTCTAGGAAATTACAAAGTTTTTCCATGAGAGTCCTTTTCCGGCCGAACTTTGTCCCGAAGAGGACTAAAGCAACAACAACGGTTTTGCTCTTGTCTCGTCTGCTTGAGCAAAGATCTTTGGAAAATTGACAAAAAGAAAAGCGGGGTATCGCAAAAAATTAAAAAAAGCACTGCAAACCAAATCTCACTTTCCATTTGCATAATCTCAGTGCTAAGTATCCTTGCGTTTGTACACAACTATCGCACAGATGCATCTCGCCTAGCAACACATAATAGATACGATGGGTATAGGCATAGACATAAAGATAGAAGGATGAGGACGGTTTAGTTGGGGATATCTAAAATGAGAAATCATAATGACAAGGATAAACACTCGAATAAATTATTCATGCCTCTGGTTTTTGAATTATGAAATAGTTGCAGCCAGCCTCAGCCTCTCGTGCAAAACTCATTCGGCTCAATGCTACTCGGTAGTCGCAGCAGTATTGGCACACACTTTAGCCGAGAAGTCTAGTTGTGCCACACTGTTTGTGTTCCACATGAAAGGATGTGCATTGGTTAATGAAAAAATGGCGAAACATCATCCGGTATTAGCATTTCTCTCGAAATCAAACACACATGAGCGGCGGCGGAGGATGTCCTTAAACTTTGGATCTGATTCTATGCTGATGAGAATAAATCCTTGAAACTGTTAGGAGCGGATATTAAATTTCCAGCAGTTTGACCAGAAAAGAGTTTGCTCTTTGGTCTTCGTACTCCACTTAGACATATTGTGGTGGGTTGTAGAAGCAGCCGCTTGCCACTAGGTGTAACCCAATGCCGCGCCCATTTCCTATTAAGCATTCATTCACATTGTCGAAATGTGTAAACTCGAAGTGAGGAGTAGCAACAAGCAAGCCGCCATTAGTCCGGCACTTTACAGCACCCAGACCGCCAGTCATCAGCCTGCCTAACCCCATTTGTTTCATAGCCACCCCCTACCACGACGTTGCGTTTGAATAACCCTTAATGTTTATTGCACTCGTTTTTGTTTCTGTTGTTGTTGCATTACTTCAGATACATGGTATGCGGTGAGCTTATATGAAATGAGATCCACATTCCACGAATACCCTAGTTGGCCTGTCGAATAATGCCCGAGGGGGCTTCTAGCAGCAGTAGAAAGCCCCACTCTATCGGCGGCTATTCTTTTAGTTATGCATGTAAATTGCGAGGGTGGCCTTGGGAGCGGGCGTTACACCTTAATGTAATTTTGTATGCTGAGTCCGGGAAGTCTGTTTTTCATATTCCGCCGTTACGCTTGAATTTTTTTTTTTTTTCATGTTATTTTTTGGTTTACTTTTCGCTGGCGTTCTTTTTATGCTAATCGCGCGGGTTTTTTTTTGTCTTCTATTCCTCCGCCGTCTACTGTTTGAATATTTAAATCCATCTTTCTTTCGGATACGCGGTAGTTGGGGACTTTGAAGATTCACTTATGCGTCTCTTTTTGGGGGGCAGAGTTGGGGTTGGTAAACAATTAAATTAATTAATTGCAATTTTGTTGTGTTATTTGCTCTTTGTTTAGGTAAATACGATTTCCTGTTGTTTTCTTTTTCATATAACAACAATAAAAACAGCATCCAAAAAATTGGTTTGGTCCAAAGAGAGGCAGTGTTGACTCAAGAGGAATAGTTTTTGACTGAAATAGATCGATGTCATGCTTAAGATAAACAAAGTGACAAATATTTATGTGGTTTCCACAGCGAGACAGAGATGTGGAAGTGTTTTTGGGCACTTAAATAGATAAATTGATTGATGAATAATATTGATGAAAATAGGACAAGCTGTTTGTCAACATAAACGAACAAGTTTTTGATCAACATTTGTTTAGTAACATCGCAAAAACACTCTTAAAAACAGAGCAGCAGCTGAGGAGCCAGAAAAAAAAATTGCCGCGAAAAAGGAAAACGAAAGAGGAGTTCAACTATGAATGTAAGGATACTCTTCACACCAGGGTCATTATTACAGCTGTTAAAAAAGGTTGCACGTATTACTTACTTACTTAAGGTGGCGCCACAGTCCGAGGTGGACCAGTGTCTAAATCAACAATTTTTTTCAACCAGTTCGGTCGCTAGCTAGCTATATCGAGTTTGGCACATCAAGTTGATTGAGGTCCCCTTCCACTTGTTTGCACCACCTGAGTCGTGGTTTACCTCTACCAGCTCCATCACGTGGATTCGAAGACTCTACATGACCGAGCCATCTCAGCCGTTGCACTTTTATCCATTTGACATGGTCGATGTCACACAGTTCGTCGTCGAATCTTCTCCTTCATTCACCGTCTATGTGGATGTCCATAGATCACACGCAAAATTTTTCTCTCGAAACAACCTACGGCGCTCAAATTCGCTTTTTAAAGTGTTCATGCCAATGCACTTGACCGAGATGTTTCTTGTGAACTACTACTTTTCATTAGCAGGTTGATTTAGTATTCCGACTGTCCTGAGACAAAAAAAAATACCAAGGCCCAGGAGTAACAGAAAAATGTAATTTGAGAACTCCACTTGCTTATCAGATTTCTATAACTAAACATTGAGACTCAGACATCTTCATGGAACCTAGCACTAAAGACCTATGATAAAAATTTAAGAGCACATATGTTTCAAAAATAAGTTTTGAATTTGAAGTGCTTTTATGTAAAAGCCTCTTAAGAAATTATCCAACGAAATGATTCAAGTGCTTTTTCTACTTCTAGTCGAAGCATTTCCTGTGGATGAACTCTAAACAAAATGTATGCTTAGTTGCGCTTGCAACAATTTGTATGTTATTTAAACTTAAGACTTTTGGGAATACTAAAGACAAGAAACTCTATATACTGCCTTTACAGACATGAATGTTATGGCGAATTCATTCATATTCATTCATCTTCATTTAAGAATTCATGAATTCATTTGCAGTCAGTTGAATTCTTTTCTATTCTTTTGAATTCATTAGCCTTTTTTTTGTATAAATGTTATTGCTTTGCTGTTTAAGGTAAAAGAAATTTGACAGGATTTTGTTCAAAAGAAATAACTTCTCATCCCTTAAGATCATGCGATTTCTTTGCGTTACAAATTCGAAGAATGGGGAAGCAGGTATGTTCGAATGTTCTTTGAACAGTTCTTCGGAACTGAAACAATTTAAAATAATGTTAAAGTGTGCAGCACAATTATTGAATAATGAAAAATTTAATTTTATTAGGCTCTTTGGCTTAGTCGGTTGATGCGTTGCGCAAGTTCGCTTCGGTTTGCAGGTCTGGGTTCGAACTTAGCCTGCCGACACATCTTTTTTTTTCGTTCCTTTTTTTGTTTTGTCTAACATGAATACACTTTTCATAATCGTAGCTAAAGCAAGTTCAGTTTTCCTGGGTAGAATTATCCTGATCAGTGTTTTCAATGTTTCGTTCTCAGTGTCAATTGGATAACATTTTTTCATAATTACTGATCTGAGTTTCTAACTTGAGGCTGTGAATTTTTAATCTAACGTTGTGTTTTCCTCTTAGTTGGTTTATTCAATTGTTCATTCAAGTTGTTTCAAATTCACAGATCGGATATCTGATTTTGTAAGAAAAAGTCTTTGAAATAAGGTGCAGCGCTGTAACTGAGAACTTATTTGCCATCAGGTATCCTGTTCAGAGACCCAGCATACTTCTGTTTTTAGGGAAAATTAAGAAAGAAACCGCAGATAATATATAAGTACGGGATAGTTAAAATTAAGATCAATCTGATATATTTGATGTGGGTAAGTTTATCCAAAATATCATTTATCGGGTCCAACCAACCGCAATAGAAATTAAAATATCAAAGTAATGCAGTCCACCCTACAAAGGCATGTAGTTCAGTCAAAGTTAATTGAAAATTTCAATGCAAAAAACAACTAAGTGAACATAGTTGTGGTCTATTCAATAGATCTGTGAAGTTTGTCAATCAAAAACAAGTGCAATGTTATCAAAAGGGAAAAGTAAGAGTATCGCCTTTGATTGAACAATTAAAAAATAATCACCGGCTTTCAATAATTTTTAAATGAAAATTTCAAGTCTTTAAACGTTTGTTTCGTTGGGTGCAAATATTGCGCTACCACCTGGATATGGGCCCGACTGTTTCAAAATTCACAGAAGAATTTATCATCGTACTGGACCTCTATATTCCAACATTGGCGAACAAAGAATTTTTGCACAGTTGTATATTTTCAATTCTGCTGCAGCTGAGTTTAAATGGAAATAGTTGTGACGATCCTTTACTGATGCGGGACTCAAGGCTTTTTATGACATTAAATTCAGATTAAAGAAGCTATAATGCACCAAGAATAATGAAGTAGCTGTCGTTTTACAAAACGCTGATGGTGAGCCAAAAAAAAAGGCTTTTTTAGTTTACTGCAGATCTGATTCAAAAAACTCAAGTCAGAGACAAACTGAAAAAATAAATATTTTTGAATTAAATTTCGATCCAATGGTTTATCCACAGCTTTTTCATTTGGGAGATCATATTTGCTATGAAAACCAATGTCACATGGGCAAACATTTGGCTGGTATTTATTTACCAGAGCCAGTATTTTGACATGGGCAACTCTAAGTTTCAATGTCCAGAGTTCGTTGCACGAGTGACTTGAAAATTAACAATTATATCGGATCCACATCAAAGCAAACTGCCATGAGCTAAATAAATCTAATTTTAAAACAACATAAAAAAAAAACAGAAATATAATAATACTTAGCGACACACGGCCCACATTCCTTTTCCTGGATTTATATTATTTTACGTATTTAGCGAACGCTTCCGCCGTATATATGTTACATACGTTTTTATCTTACTAAAAAATATTTAATGAATTTCTATTATTTTTGCAATATAAATTAAACATAAAATTCATTACATAATTGTGTATGACACATTTCCTGTCGAACGACAGGCTTTTCTACTATTATAATCCAAAAGGATACAAAGAATCAAAATAGGATCAAATGAATGCAAACGAATTCGGGAATTTTTGAATGATTATATTGAAAAATTAATGCATTCATTTCATAACAAATTGAATGGTAATTGCTTTCAATTTTTTCAAGTCTCAAAATGCAAGAGAATATCAAATCTAAGCCATCTGTTTCTGTCGGTTGCTCTCGGGCTGGGCTAATAAGGGATTAATAAAGTCATAGTGGATTAATAGACTTCGGCACTATGTGTGGTTGATCTGGTAATTGAAGATAGGTCCGTCTGGAATTTTGAGAGTTTCCGATATATTTTTTCTATAGTCTACTACTGATATATTCTTGTTGTGAGGTTACACACATAAAAAACAAACAAATGTCATCATATAATAGTTCGTGTGACAAAAACTGGTTTAGTAACTATTGTATATTTGGCAACAACTTAAAGAATTAACTTTTTACTACTAATATAAGCAAACTTGAAAAAATTCTCTGTTCCCTATTCTTATAGTTAAATACTTGCATGTCAGTGCAACTTAAAATCAATATACATTACGTTAAAAACAAGGATAGTGAACGTTTTTATAAGCTGACAACCTTACAGCCGATACACTAAATGGTAAGGCATTACTTGCTGATATTACTGACCACAAAAGTACTTATATTGCCGTTCGGGACTTCAAATAAAACAGGAAATAGAGCACATTTCAAAAACACATTACATTTTGACAACTTGACAATACAAAAGTATGTCGTTAAGCAAATAGTTTTTTGACTCCACTCAAGCGACATAGGGGATATTTACCTTCTTTATATATATTATTTTTTGTGCGTGTGTATGTCACTGAACTCGTCCTTAACACCAGGACCAATTTTGATATAATTTTTTGTGTGTATTTGAACGGGTCCCTGCATGTTTTCGATTCACTCACTAACATTTTTTCATGAAGAATTACCCGATAAACCTGTTAAGAGGTCTATAATTGACCTTCTTATATAGTTTTTATTTTTGTGTATCAAAGCAGGCTCTGATTTAGTTTTCGTCGAAGTGGTACAAAATTTGTAGATGTTTTTTTTTACATTTTTTAATGGCTTCTGTCAATGACATATTTTTTCCCTTTTGACATTTCGCTGATTTACATAAAGACTGTCATAACTCAATAAAAGCCAATTTGCAAAAAACGCGTTTGAAGTTTTAAAAAGACTTTAAATAACATGAAGTGAAGAAATGCATTTTCTCTTCTAACGAAAAGAAAGTTACGTGGTAAAGAAGCCTTAAAAGAAAGACAGTACCGGAATTGGTTGGACAAATTTTGTTCCGGAGATTTTTCACTGAAAGATGAATTATGATCAAAGCCATAATCGAGTCGGATTGTCACGTAATTGTACGAAAGTTAGCAAAAAAATAAAATGTGTCAACTACAGTGAATGAAACCTTTTTAACGTTTGAAATTCGTTGAAAAGCTTTATATTTGGATTCCACGAAGCACATCAACGCTTGCTATTTACATCTCAGACGCAATGATTTCGACCCTTTTTTAAACAATGAAAAATGGATTGTTTAAAGTTAAATCAATCGAAAACGATCTTGGTCCAGGCTTGATGAGTCTGCACAATCCGAAAAGTGTGGTGCATTTTGTGCTGCTTCAAGTTATCATGCGATTAATTTTGCTTAAAATTATTGGAGTTTGATTTGATGTTACATTCAGCATATAGCCTTGACCTTGCTCCATCAGATGACCATTTATGGTAAAACTTTCAATGCTTACGACGCTGTGAAATCGTACTTGATTCAGTTATTTGCCGATGAAGATTAAAAGTTGCAAGAAATTTGGCAAAGGGTCATAGAACGAAATTGAAAATAGATCATTGATTTATTCTTTGTATGTAATAAAATTATGTTATAAAAGAAGCCAACTTGGCTGTAATCAAAAATTGCTTAAGTACTATTTTTGGTTTATAAAAAGGTCATTATTTTTGAAAAAAGCCCATCCAAAGTTCAAAATGTGTGGTTTTAGAGGAAAACAGATTTAGAATTATATGTTTTTTCATAATCCTTTGGGTACTGGCCAATTGCTCAAGGTGTAGAGTCAGTTTACCATTGACCAAAAAGCTGGTCGTGGGTCGAACAAATAGATCACCTTACAAAACCTATATTAGATGTTCTCGCTTCAAATTATGCTATTTGTCAATGTTCCAAATGATACTAGATAGATGTATATTCAGTGGATTAAGAGTGCCTGCATACTCCTTAATAATGTTTGCCAATGCAAAACAAAGTGCGGAAAACCAAACTTAAATGGAAAAATTCCAGGACGTAAAGTAAAGTCGCCCCCATTTCAAATGCAATTAAAATTCATTCATGAATCTTCGCATCCCCATTTTGCATTAAGACCGCCAAACCAGCCCAACTCTACTACGAGTATGCACATGTTCATTCTCAATCTCCATTAATTTTAAATCACCACCGGCATCCCGGACCCGGTACAACTAAACATACTGCTCCAGCGCCGCCATCTAATTTCACAGATATTGCCATGTTGATGATGAGAACGATGCTACTCCTACTACATATATATCCAATTTGTGCCCTAAGTAGTGTACTAGTGTGTGGAACCATATGCAAATTAAATTCCCTGCAAATTAACCGGCTTCGGTAGGCAATGCTGTGCCGTATTCTGTGCCATCATCCGACAAATAAAAGTTCCGATGAGTGTCTTATCTACATCGTGTGTGTTCAGAGGTTCGTGTTCTTTCTAATTACAAAACTGAAATCCTTTGCCTTTGTCGTATTCTAAAAATGTCCTGCCCCCCAATCTCTTGGCACTAAGCTTAAATTAGTATTGTAGTGGAGACTATGTTTACGAGGATGGGAGATGGTACACCACGCCCTAACACGAATCACAACCCACCTGGTGTTCCCCCTGTTTAGTTTGGTAAGGTGAGAATAATGTCTATTTGCGCTGCTTTTATAATGAAGGCAATACTACGCTGCTGGCTCACAATTATAAGGGTTGATGATAATGAGATCGTACACTACTTCCGGTGACACGAAAATAACACAAACACAAACGAGGAAATGAAATAGAATAAAAAGAGTACTTTTTTTGGAGAGGCCAAAAAACGCCCGCAGTAAATGTCAACCTTTTGTCATTTGACCTAAAAAATTGACCAAAAGACTAGAACAATAAGTCCAGCTGAGAGGCTAGAGGGTGTTTTTATTTTTATTTTGTTTCTTTTTGTCTTTCATGTGGAAAAACTACCAGCTCAGCCTTGGAGGCATGTCAAGGAGGAGGTCCACTTCAGTTCCAGAAACGTCATCATCGCCAAACGGGGTTAGTTGTTGGGAACCACCAAAGGCGCAACTGGTAGTGAATTAAATACGATCGGCTTGTAACCCCGTTTTTTTTATATTTCAAGTGTTTTTCCCTTGTTTTTTCTTTTCTGTAGAAAAAAAGGGGGGCTGAGGCGATGAACAAGTTAATCTCCCACTCCAGAGCGATGTAATCCAAAATACAAATAGCATTGTTCTGCAGAGTTCCATATACGACACAGCTTGCAGAGTATTTGCCGCTGGTGCGACGATGCTTATGTCGTCGCTTTCAATGGCTTAATTGGAATCAAGCACGCATCGGGAAGTGTTTATCGCGCTCTCATTCTTAATGTACAGAATGTGCGCGTTTTGTTGTGTTCTCATTCTCATTCTCTAGGTCTGGATACTATTCCGCTGCTCTGCTCTGTATTTTCTTTAGTAAAAATAAGAACAAACGAAATGTAAAAACAAAAAAAAATATGCAGGCTTTTAGGGATGGCCTCGGTTATAGAAAGGCAGAGAAGAGCGTCTTTTTCTCTCTTCCTGGATTCCATGCAAAAGAGCCGAGGCTGTAATGTTCATTTCATTTAATGACAATGGATTTAATTGCAATTTCCTAC
Source organism: Orthonevra nobilis (assembly GCA_963555765.1). Classification (NCBI taxonomy): domain Eukaryota; kingdom Metazoa; phylum Arthropoda; class Insecta; order Diptera; family Syrphidae; genus Orthonevra; species Orthonevra nobilis. The sequence continues at coordinate 151,449,879 of OY743224.1, forward strand.
GCCCTAGAAGAAGCGTGGAATTGAAGAAATGTGCTAAAACTTTAGGGGATGAGAAGAAAGTAGCTCACGTCAGTATGGGCGTCGCAATTCCTTCTAATTTACACTCGGGATAATTGAAATAATATGAAGTGACAGATTCTACCACTAATTGGAGTAATTCTGAGATAAATGAGCCAAGGAAAAATCAGCATAACTCACGATAAGAGTGTCAACGGATAAGGTTTGAAGTATTTGCCAAACGATCGAACCAATTAAAATACGAAACTGCAGTCGAGTGGATTTTACTGGAAATAATAAGGTCTTCCGCTAATGAGAGTTTTTCTCCTTCCAGCAAGGAGGACGCTTTCAAATAACAATCATATCCGGCTTTAACTCAACGTTGAAGTAAAAATCCTGTGTTGTATTGGCTTAGGTCAAACCGGATTCGCTTCCTTTAAAGTGAGTAAGCCAGATTAGTACCACCATAGTAAAATTATTTGTGAAGCCATTGCATTTGACATATATTACGGTAAGCATTGAACAATTGCCGTGCAAAGTGGACTTTTTTTCAAAATTTTGCATTCTTTGCGCCAATTTAATACGCAATGACAATGGATCAATTTATGTTTGCGTTTATTCTTTTCGATAGTATTCAACCGAACCGAGCTCGTATCAGAGGTTTTCGCCTACACCCGAATAGGACAGAAATAATGCATCAATTGAAGTTCAGTCTTTCGTTTAGTCAATGGGCTGAAAATCGACTACAGTGAAAGCTATTCTAAAAAAATCCGCTTGGCAACGTTGGTCGTACGATTTGGCTCTTCTGGATTATATTTTGGTTTGTCAAACTTTTGTGTATGCTTATAAACTAGCCACAATTAAACAACTTAGAAGCTGTCGAGCGATTAATTATTAAAAAAAACCCACCCAAAAATATTTTTTTTATCACGAGAATCGAGTCTCGAAGACTTCTCCCCCAGGTGTTTGTATCAGGTTGGCAACTAAGTCAATTTTTTCATGGAACGAAATAGCAGTATTCTGTAATGTTTTGTCCATTTTGATCAATGACCTTTTGCAGCATCATAATTCCACGTTCATAAAACTTCTGGTTTTTATCAGCAAAGAACTGAACCGGGTACAATTTGACATCATCATTATTATTGAAATTTTTACCATTCAAGGATTTTTGAAAAGATCGAAATAAAAAGTAATCAGATGGTGCAAGGTCAGGACTATATGGTGGATGTGGCAAAACATCCAAACAAAGCTCCAATAATTTTTGCGAGTGACAAAAGATGTGTGTGGCCTTGCATTGTCATGATGGAATACAACACCTTTTCGATTTGTCAATTCGGGACACGATCTTTACCAATTGACATTGTTGTAAACAACCTATTTTTCATCACCAGTTATCAGTCATTTTCAAGATGAATCATTTTCTTTACGTTTCTTAAACAAATCGCAGATGCTAATGCGATGTGTTAAATGATTTTCTTTCAGTTCATGAGAAACCCATATACCGAGTTTTCGTACAAAGCAAAATTGTTTTAAGGGATTTTCAATGCATGTATGTGATACATGAAGCTTCTCTGCCATCTCTCGTGTTATACTGTGACGATCGGAATCGATTATTGCTTTGATTTGGTCGTCATCAACTTCAAGTGGACGACCAGAGCGTTTTTCATCTTTGAGTGAAAAATCACCAGAACGAAATTTGGCCAACCAATTTTGACACTGCCGTGCTTTTAAAGCTTCGTCAGCAAAATATGACGTAAATGTTCGTTTTGATTTTACATGTTTCAACAGACGCCAAACAAAAACTACACAAACAATCAAAAAAATTTGTTTACTGATTTACAGTTAAAGTACCAACTATCAAAAAACAAAACGTGTTTGACATTTCGATTACGACAGCAGACCTAAAATTTTAACTAAAGCCATCTATGAGTGAAACCCGCATTTACTTAGTTGCCAACCCAATAGTATCCATTAGCATGATTCCCTTGTGAATATCAAAATAAAAAGACGTATCTTTTTGGTCATAAGTTGTTGATATTAAACTTGACATCTCCACGCGTTCCTGAGCAAACGTGCCGCGACTGACGGACAATGAAACGGTTCCGTTTTTTCTTTTGAGGTACAGAAACTTAAAGAGGAAAAATGTATGCAAAATCTGGCCGCGATGGCGATATTCCAAGAATTTTTTAAAAAACAACTTCCGTGCTCTTTAGGTCTGCTCCCCTCTAAGCAGAGACTTCGCATTCAAAGGGCTATTATAAAAAAGAAGTGTTAAATAACTTCAGGTTCTTCTCTTACTGAATATAATCAAGAGCCTCAATTTTTTATTTTCAATTTTCATATCTATTATTCTAGTTGGTTTAAAGTTTCTTGTAAACTTGGCCCGTAAAGTTTTCAGGCCGAATATATCAGTCGATAAAACCACTATACTCGATTCGATTCGCCCATTTTCGAAAAGCCACGAAAAACCTGCTGATAAGGAACATATCCCGCCTTCACACGAGACATCACCTACACAAGCCGTTTTTTTGATAACGCGAACTTAGAGCCTGAGACCCATCAACTAATCCTATTAAAAGGCACGATCTCAACCATCTTTTTCTTCTTTTTTACTTCAGCCACAAGTTATTTATTTTTCTTTTTTTATAAATAAAAAGTAAAATCTACTTAAAAAACATGGTTTTTAATGCAGCACCGAAAAAGAGGAGAACCCACACACGTTTGCCCAAAATAAAAAACTTGCACACTTTTCGCTTTTGTGGACGAAAGACAAATGAAAAAAAGAATATAAGCAAACTTAATTAATTAAAAATTTCGTCTACACAATTTCCTCCTCTCGCATTTGTGTAAAGCTTGTCTTTGACCACAAACTGTTAGGTCACATGAAATACCAAATAGCCAACGGTCAAGCGACTTTTCAAAAAGGTCACCTTACATAATTAAAAAAAACACACACTACATACATTGAAAGTGGTGTCAGGTACACATTTCAGTGGAACCAACGTCATGCAACGACGCAATCAACCCTTTGAAGAGTTTCATGATTGTTTGAATTAATCCTGTTCCATTTCACCTCATACCCAGTTGATAGACCTTCCGGCCTTTGGGCACCGCACGAGCCTTGAAATTTATTGAAAACTTTTTCCAAACAACATCTGCTTGAAACTTTTACCACCACCCCCAAGCAAAAAGAGCTCTCGGATTGGGATTTTCATCATTTTTATTTTCAAGAGGACAACGAGATTGCAATAAGCCAATCGACAATTGGCTCTGAAAATTGCACCAAAAAGCCAAAGCATATAGCCTCAATCCAATACAAGTAAGAGTAGGGGCAGAAAAAACTCTTGAAAAAAATATAAGCCCCAATGAAAACTTTCCCAGTCGAAATTTCCATCATCATCATCGTCATCGTCGAAGTCGTCATCATGTGTTCGTACCCATAGTCTCATTCAACAAGCCACCACTGCACCAACTACAACGGCTCTGGAACAAGCACAGGAGAGGAACGAGTGCCATTAAACCGAAAAATAACTTTTTCCGTTCTCGTTTTTTTTTTGGTTTTTTGTTTTTGCCATAATTTTTCAGTGATGCCCCTTTTCCCTTTTGACTTTGTGCTCCATTTCATCGTGTGCAAGCCCCTACATGGAGCGCGCGCCCTGCTACGCCTTTATTCTGCAATTCTGCATCCTCTTTTGAAGTTACGTCTCATTTGATTTGAATTCTCGACTTGGCCAAAGCAGTTTATGCAATTTCTCTGCCTCCCCCCTGTGCTTTCGCCATCTCGTTGCAAAGTGAAAAACTTTTCATATTTAAAACAGAAAACATTCAGCGCCGTCATCGCATCTTTCCCGCCTACAAAAACCGACCGAACGACCGTTCATGCTTCTTTGAGTCTTCAACTCTCTCATTCAGCACTTAACTCGGTATGAATTGAAGCGCAAACGATTTCACTACACTATTAGTAGCATCATTTGTGTCTGAACTCTGCCCGAGGTTCTGCTGTTCGCTTGCGTTTCCCTATCCAACCTAAACCAGGCCTGTCGTGTGTGTCCGACGAACGCTTAGCGTGGGCATCACAGCATCCCCCTTATAAGTTTGTTGCACAGTCATAACCCCTATTAAATGCAAATGGGGTGCAAGTTGTGCAATACCGCTGCTACACACCGTACACGATTCACTGAACACAGCCCATTCACAGCCCAACCACCCACCGCATTAACGTGCTACGTTCGTGTTGTGTTTATGTTTAGTAGCGCTGCAGGCAGCGGAAGTCGCTTTTTTTATTTTCTGCCTTTTGTTTCTTTCTGGATCTTCTTTTTATGTGGATCTTTTGTTGTTAGGCTTCGTGCTTCACACTTGCCTTGGGAATTTTATCCTTTTTTCTGCAATAAGTAGACAGGGTTTTTTTTAGTCCTATTTGATTTTGCTGCTAAAAAATAGTGATATTGCTCGGAGGCAGTTGCGAAAGGTTGGGTTCAGAGAAATCGCCACAAGGTGCGCTCTTTGGATACATCCACGTTTTATTTATAATATTGTCTTTTGATTTTATATTCTATAAGTTATCAAGGATTTTACGCAAAGACAGTGTAAATAATGAAAAACGGAATAATGAAAGGATTATGGGATAAGCTGATGAGAAGCTGCGAGGCTCATTCAAGTAAGAGCAAGATTGTATTCATATCCATTTTGACAGTTGCAAATCTTAAATGACATTAATAAAGAAGTGACAGATTTGCTAAAAGGGACTTAAAAGAAAGTGTCAGAAATAATTCAACGTTTCTGTTCCTTTTCATCGGGTTTTTCAATAAGAGCGCTACAAAAGTAATAAAACAAACAAATAAAACAAAAACGGTTTTGGATATCAATGAAATTCTTTATTCCTGTGAAAGTACCGTTCGAAGCCATTATGTATGGAACTCGATTTCTCCACGGGCACGCTTGCAGAAGTCCAGACGCTGAACCCAATTTTCCACGGTTTTCAAGCATAAATCGGCCGATACTGCTGCAATTTCACGTTCGATATTCGTACGAAGTTCATCAATCGTCGCTGGCTTGTTGGCATAGACCATAGACTTGGCATAGCCTCACAGGAAATAGTCTAACGGCGTCAAATCGCACGACCGAGGCGGCCAAGCGACTGGACCATTTCGTGAGATAACACGTTCTCCAAACTTGGTTTCCAATAAATTGATTGTGACATTCGCTGTTTGGCTTGTGGCGCCGTCGTGTTGGAACCACATGTCCTCCAAGTCCATATCATCCAATTGGGGCCAAAAATATTCGGTTATCATTTACAGTAAAGTGCTGGTCTTGATCATCACGGAAGAAGTACGGCCCAATGAGGCTCCGGCCCATAAACCACACGAAATCGTAATTTTTTCGGGATGCAGTGAGGATTCATGGAGTACGTGTGGATTGAGGCCACTGACTCCGAATTTCGGTAGTAAATTTTAATAATTTCCACTCGTTGTTGGCTCGTATATCTTTCCATCATAAAATGGCAAACCTTACTGAAGAGAAACGTCAAAATAGCGGCAAGAAAAATGGCGTCGTTTGCTGTCCCTGTTGCTCTACTTTTGTAGCGTCCCTGTTGAAAACCCCGTTACTACAAATACTTTCAGTGGCAAAGAATTAAAATGAAATTATATTTTGACAGCTGATAGTTTTTTGTTAGTAAAACTGGATTGTCACATGATACAACAACGTGTTTTTATTATTCATCAATATCTCAAAAGTTTGGCGGCCGAGACTGGATCAGTTGCAGACGCTGAACACACTGGTCATCAAAGAACAAGCCGTTCAAATGTCAATATCGAAGGAGTGCGTATATTCACAAGATCTGCGTCTCCATGTTAACAAGTGTCAATTAGCACAACAACTTAAGCCCAATGACCAATTACAGAGAAGAGAGTTTGTTAAATGGATTATTGAAAACATTCACAAGTGGATGCTGATTTTTGGAGCAAAAACTTTCTTAGCGATGAAGCAGATTTTCAACTGTTGTGACTGTTGGTGACTGTTCTTTCTTGACCAATATGTTGTTTCAACGAGGCGGAGTCCGTGAAACAATTCAATAACTGCATGAGACATTTCCTGGTCGTTTACTCTAATTGGCTGCCTCGATCGTGTGATTTAGCACCATTTGATTGCACTTTATGGAGATTTTTGAAGTCAAATATCTAAGTAAGCAAGCCCACGATATAATGCAGAATGGTCATGGAAATTATCGACAAAAGAGTGCACTTGTGCCATCAAAGCCGTGGGGGCATCTGCCCGGTGTGTTATTCCATAAATAACCATATCCTTTGTACTTAATGATTCAATAAAAAAAAAACTTAAGACTGTGTTTTAAATTTAATTCAAATCTTGGGTTAATTTTGTGACACCCTTTATTTAAGGGGAGCAATGTTTGCGAAAACCTCGAGTGCAACATTTCACGTCGCAGCCAGCAAAAGGATTAGAGAACGAAATGAGAGGTTGTATAGTGGTTTGAATCTTTAGTGCGATTGCTCTCCGAAACGGGACAGAGAATTTTTTTTAGATATTTGCATTTGCTTAAAATTCGCAGAATTTTTTTTTCATCTTAGTAGTTCTTCTGTATGGAACTGCATTTTGGACAAAAAACAAGTCTGTCTTGTGAATGGGAGCGAATAGTTCAGAAGGTACAACCGCCAACTTTATAAGCTCTTAAGTGATGTGAATCAAGTTCAGAAGACAAAAACCCTTTAAGTAAATATCCAAGCAGCCAAAAAGTTCCCAATTATTACCTTAATCTGGTTTTGGGACATAGTAAATACCTAAATGAAACCACACATGAACTAGCTAGGTTCAGTTCTCGAAATTTACGTTGCGGAGTTTTGTATCCCCGCTCCGACATGTGAAGACAGAACTGCATAAATGTTTTCACTAACCAACAGATCTGACAACAATTTCTGAGGAAACATAAACGCGATTGCCATATTGAAGAAGCATTCAGAATAGATCGCTGGCCATTAGATTCTTGAACGCGGCCAAGCAAGTCAGGTATGTCGTAAGAACAGAAATACGAGTAAAGAATGCTCACGCGTTCTGTGTAATCGTTGGCAAGAACTGAGTACGCATTCTCAAAAGGCCTTTCTTTTATAACCATTTAGAATTTGACCCCATCTAACTGATTCTCTATTTCATTTCCACACAGCGAATTTAATCACGCGATACTCCCTTTTTGACTTCAATAAATAACAAGTATCCTTTTTTTAATTATTGTATCAAAACGGTAGCTTTCAGTGCTAATTATGAGGAACAAGGTTAAATATCTCATTGATATTATTGTATAATACACTAGCTTATTAATGTAACTAAGCAAGTGTAAACAATTTGAGGAATTTAGTTGCTAAATTTCGAAATGTAACTACAATTGGTATTACAAAGCCAGTAATATGGTATGACTCACAAGACTTCAAGTCATTCACGATCCCCATACCTAATCGGTGACAATTGCTGTGAAATTTTTAACATGCTTTTCGTGTTACTTCATCCGACTAAAACTCTTAACATAATATTCAATCGTGCAGCATTGTGCAATCAAAATGACAATCAAAGTGATGACTTCAAGAAGCTTCTTGAGTTGTCATGATGTCATTCTCCACGTAAGTGACCAACTCGAGTGATGATTCCATTTTTCACAGATATTCAACACAACGCACAACGGATAGAATTTCCTTAACTTTATTTGATTATTGTTTTTTGCAATACAAGGCTCTCAAATTCGTCTTGATTCAACAATAAACAAACATCAGTCCACCGGCGTTGCCTTCGCCGTCACACTGCCTAAACATTTAAGTTACAAAGCTAATTTGTGTCAGCTTTTTTCCATTTTTCAATTGCAGTGCCTCCGCTCAAGTTGTAAACGATAGAAAATATAAAAAAAGAAGCAATTCCCACATGCTGTAGCTAGAACCTTAATTGCCTCACTTAATCTTGTCGGTTGACATATTAATTCCCAATAAGCCGAAATCGGTTCTCCGCATCCTCAAGACCATACCCACATTAATTTTTACACTCGAAATGCCTTACTTTTTTTTAACACACTCAACGCCCAGATACTCGTAGGGAGATACTCGCACTCGAGCTCGTGCCAGAGTTTATTTTTACACTGCCGTCCATAAGTTTCCGGACAAAGCATTTTGTTGCACAATTTGGCGATTTTTGAGTTATGTTACGCTTTTTCGCATGCTGTAAGGGTCGACATAAAAAAAAAGAACCTGGATCAGGGCAATAACCGTGGAGAGTGTAAGATAACACAAATCCGCAAACGTCATTAAACAATTCAAGTAGTTTTTGCAGAGCCGAGGGCGCTTTTTTAATTATATTGTGAGTCATACGTTACTTTATTTTTTAAACGTATGCTATTTAGAAAGTTTTATTTGTGCGTCCTATAAACTCATAAAAGAATGTTGCAGTTATTGCCGAAATTTGGTCCCTTAGCCGGAGTGCCTCAACGCCCCAAAGATTTTATCAACTGACAGAGTCCAATTGACACAAAAATTTAAGCAAAATAAAGAATCGCTTTGTTATCGCAGCTCGAAATTAACGACATATGCTCAAAAAATGATCATTTGATGTGGTTTTCAGAATAGCGGCATTAATGGCCCATTGTTCTTCGAAGACCTCAGTGGAACCAAGTCATATTTATTGGAGAGCGCTACTGAGGCATTGCCAAAAACTGGGTTTTTTATACGTGGCCGAGCTGTATTTGCAACGAAAACATTCCCCCCCATTGCACATCTTGTTCCATAATCTTTTTGGTGATAACTTGGCCGGGTTGGGTTGATATGATGGCCTTCTGCCAAGCCAGATGAGATAATCATTTGAATGAAATTAGAACACATCATTAAAGAGAAGGATTACTCAATTATCGAAGTCGACAGAGCCCGACTCGTTAGTCCCGAAAAAGGAGCTCAAGGTCTCTAAATTAACTTCAAAACATGAGGACCAGGTTATACACTTTAAAAACAAGAAAAATTGATGGCTTACAGCACCAGGAAAATAATCAGAGTTCATGCTCAAGGCAGTTTTAATTTACAATAATAAAAAGATCTTAAGACACCTCAGGTCTTCACGGTCTAGTAGCAGTAGACAAATCTTTGGCACGAACTGAAGAGCATCAGAATTGGATAAGTGCCAAACGGTCGAAAGTACGGACGAGTCCAAATTTTGAGTTTTTGGACAATAGGAAGAGCTTAAAATCGAAGGTCTGTTGCATAAAAGATGCTCCCTACCTGGGTGGCATTGGAGACCGCATCCGTATCGATGGAAGCATAAATGAGGCGGAGTATAGACAAATACCCAAATAAGCTTAAAACACGTTTGTAGCAATAAATATGAGTAGGCCCTGGATTCAAATTAATAAGAGAAGTTATTTGAAGCTTTTCCGAGGATACGTGAATCAAGTAAAAAAGGAACAATGAAGATCAATTATATTGGAAAACAACAAATAGTTAATCGCTGGAATGACTAGATTGGGGGTCGAAGTTGTGCTTGTTTGAGATAGATTTTTTCAACGAAAAAGAGATCTCATTCTATTTTTTTATTTATAGTAATTTAATTTATACGATTCACTAAAGTTAATTAGACTTGACAGACATAATATTGAGGAACTGTTTACAACAAACTTTGATTCGTTAACAGAATATATTTTTATGTGACTATCCGGAAACTTATGAACGGCAGTGTATATGGAGACGCAAGCCCGCATTTTTTTTTTTTTTTTTGAGAAATTCTAATTTAAATTTTAATGAAATTGAGAAATAGCTCTTCCACTGAAGAAGCTGGGAATGGTGCCCTCGCTGGCACTTCAGCATTACTAGCCCCAACTTCAGCAGTGTATCTTCTTTCGCTTTCAACCTAACGAAGTTAATTGACCATAAAATAACGCTCCAACGACATTGGCAAATTAGAGACACAAGTTGCAGCGGTGGAGCCTGCAGTCGTCTGCAGCATGTAATCTGCAACAGAGTCGTTCTATAATTTTCTAATTATTTCTTTATTCCCTTACACAGGTGAATCCCAGAAATCGAGGGAGATAAACCATTCGTGGTGTTGTGAATGTAACTTGAGATTTCTTGATGCTGCTCGCAATTACAAATACGAGGAGGACCTTTGACTGTACTACTCGTATATTTAAATTTACAGCGGTGTCCCTCTGCGACGGTGGGTGTTTTCAAAGGATGCCCGTGCCCGTATTCCCTTCGGGGAGCAATTGAAATTTTATTTCATTGGACGAGAGCCATTGGTATGGGATTGAAATGTTTTATTGCTGAATCAGCTTGATGATGGGGCTGAAGCTTTAACTTGATTCGTTAACTATTTACGCTTTGATAAATAGGAGATTGATCCTAGTCATAGCGGTGGAGGTGCACCCTAGGGTATTTGAATGGTTAGATAAACTAGTTTATCGTCGATGGTATGATTGTGGACACGCGGATAGAAGATTTGTAAACTGTGATTGCAGCTTTCGATGTTTGGTGCTCAAAATCATCAATACGTACTCTAATGGTGGGGTAAGAAAGTCTGATGGCTGAAAACAACGAAATTCATACACAGCAAGATGAACTATCTCTGTGTGGGAACATAATTGAACATAGCCAAAGGCACAAGGGAAAAGTTTCGATTTCAGCTGGTAGAGTGAAGGCATCCATAACCTTTCCTGTTTTAACGTACTTGTTAACCAAAGACTCAGGACAATAATAAATATTAGAAGAGTCTCTGGACGAAAAATATCACCCCCTAATAAATAATTTGCTGATGAGCCAAATGGTAAATGTTTACCGACTCAAACTGGAAGTTGATTTTTGAATCCAAAAGGTTCAGTACCGACAACGTTTTATAAAGTTTAAGTTTAAAGTTGGACGAAGTTTTGCTGCCATCAACATTGAATGCTCTCAGTTGGTCCTCATTTTGTGTAACAATGCCCTTATTTGCAAAGTGCAATCAATATAAGAGCGGAAACTTCATTAACAACACTCCACTTAATGGGGTGACCATGTCATAAATTGTGAAGAAATTCCACAAAATGACACTGGATGAAGTTCGACAGATTGATCGATCGACGTCTATTTTAGGAAAATCGATTATTCTCGATTATAAAGAACATGGCTTGGATAAATGCATCAAGCTTTAAGAGGGCTACAAAGAGAAATAAAGACAGTCTGTTCCCAATTTTGTTTTAAACTTTTTCTGAGTTTTCATTCTAAGCTCGAGTTTTTAGAGACTAGGTTTGTTCTTCACAAATTATTGTATTAAAGGGACTTCCAAACTTTGACAACCGATAGCGGCAATATTTTCAAGCAACATCTGTCAAATTGGCTGTCATTGATTCAGTGTGTCTTGACAAACCACCATGGACGGATATGACGTTAAACAACACGTGCAAATGTTTTATCAAAATAGGTTTTCTGTTCGGGCAACGTTCCGCGTTCTTCACCCGTTTTACGGTCGCCAAAACCTTCTTTACGAGAGGACTATTCTCAGGATGATAAATAAATTTGAGTCAACTGGTTCAGTTAACGGTCAACCAACAAAAGTACGTCGACGAAACGCAAGATATCCCGAAAACATCGCCGCTGTCCGCGAGAGTGTGCAGGAGAATCCGAGGTAATCGATTTCGCGTTACTCACAAGAACTCGTCCTTTCGCAGACCACAACTTGACAAATTTTACGCCTTTATTTGGGCCTGCACGCGTACAAAATTCAATTGACTCAGGAGTTGAAGGTATACGGCCATAGACAACGACGTGTGTTCATCTTCAGCGATGAAGCCCATTTCTGGATGAATGTGTACGTCAACAGACAAAATTGTAGAATTTGGGACGATATCAATCCACACGAGATCCAAGAACTTCCAATGTTTCCCGAAAAAGGCACTGATCGGTGTGGATTTTGAGCTGGCGGCGTCATCGGTTCATATTTCTTTGAGAACAACGTTGGCCAGGCGATCACCGTCAACGGCGGGACTATAGGTCGATGACTACCAACATCTTTTGGCCTGAATTGAATCATATGGACAGCAACCTGTGGTATCAATGACATGGCGCTATATGCCACACAGCTCACGCCACATTTGAAATTCTGCATGAGCGATTCGAGGGCATGGTCATCTTTCGTAGACTGACCACCGAGATCGTGCATTTTGACCCCGTTAGACTTTTTCTTGTGAGGTTTTTTGAAGTCGCAGGTCTATGCGAATAAGCCACAAGCCAGAGCGGCCATCAAAGCCAACATAACCCATGCTATCGGGTAAGTTCGGCCTAATTTATGCGCCAGAGTCATGGAAAATTGGACATTTCGGATGCGCGCCACCAAGAAAAACTGCGGAGGACATTTGAACGATGTTATATTCCATACATAATGGCACCGAAAACTGTCGTTAGGAAGGAAGCGCTAAATGATATGCCCTTTATAATAACGGCTAAACACAATAAGAGGTGCATCAGCCGGAAAATGCTTCCAAAAGTCACCCAAGAACTTGTCGATGTATTTTAGAAGCAGGTTTTTAAAATACATTCTTCGTACTTGGAGAAAAGCACAACTACATAGTATGTTCAACCACTTAGTTTAAATGTAATTTTTTTTTTTCTAATTTTTTGGTGATGGTTACTCAGTAAAGCAGCATTACTGCTACATATTTGGTAAGCTTCCTTAGCGACCTACAGTTCATTGCCGACTCCAAACGTACTCAGAAGTTTTTTCTTGAAAGTTGTACTCATCGAGGGATTGGCGGTTATTCGCGAGAAGTGGGACCGGGAAAAAATCCAGATGTAATTTGATTTGAACCTGGGTCTTCACGCTCAGCAGCAGACTAAGTGCGTCAGCTGAGCCATGGACACCAACATGTTTACAATTCGAGTTCACAATTGTGAAATTCGTTAATGAAGACATTTTCATTTTGAAAGGATGTTTCAATTGTTCACAAAGGATTTTAGCTGCAAAGTCCTAATAACTTTCATTGAAGATACACCCAAAAATCGTAGATGGAAAGATTTTAAAAAGAAGTTAATTTCCATTAACTACAAAGTCGTACAAACGACTCAAAAAGATGAACCTTCGAGGGCAGCCTTTTTGTTGTTAAAAACTAGCTGTGATGACTTAAATTTTAAGATAAAGTATCAATGACCACGGAGCTAGTGCCTTCTTCCTTGCTTTAAAACATCAAAGACAATCAGTTTTAAATTTATAAATAAAAGCTTCGAAACACAAAACTGTTTCCACCATTAAGTTTCTTTGAAAAATACAAGCTAAATACGCTGATCATTCTGTTAGTCTTGCCGACTCCGTGAGCATAGTCCTTAACAACTTTAAGGTGTACATAAAATTATAAAAAAAAAATTAAGAGTTAATCTTTACTAGGAAGGACCTCATAGAAAGGGAAAGTATGCTTGGAAAACTTCGGTTGCAGCAGTGGAGGAAGGTGCCGATCCAGTCGATTGAAGTCCGAACAGAATGGAGCTCAAAAGTGTTGCCACAAAGATTGATATCCACACGTGTGACATTTCGTGGAAAAAAATAATACATGTGAATTTCGAGTTTATAAAAGGATATTCCTCTTTGACAAAAATAAAATGAAACCGATAGTGAAATGATTTTATTAAAAATAAGCTGCTCCCGTTAGTCCATAAAATCACCCTGAAGAAGGCCGCACATAATAATTCCACATTTTATTGGTGATTAGCTTTTGAAATGCTTCATAAACGAATGCAAGGACTCATTAAAAACTGATTTATAAACTAACACTCGAGGCGTTATTTTACGTCATGCACGCCATGATGGCGCTATCAAAAAGGTAATTAATTTAAAATTGTAATATATTCCAGAGATTGCCAGCCGGTAGCATAAGCAAACGACGTTTCCACAATAAGGTACCCCCTAAACCAATAGGTAAGATAAATCTTTCCATCCGTTCATTCTCTAGAAACAACAATAACGACAACAACGATTTTTACCGCCATTTTCAGTGGAAAACTTTTCACCCATTATAACTTTAATACCAAACGGTTCCGAGTCGCCCACCGGTTGCCAAGCACCCACCCATTGAGCCATCCCTTGGCAATGCATTGTTAAATTTTTTTTTTATCTCTCCACATAATTTTGCTGGTCGCCTCCTGCAACCCTCTCGGATATGAAACTTTATTTATATCTCCAATAAAATAACGACATCATATTCGGTTTTTATTTCCACAATTTTCACGAAATAAATTTTTCTCATCTTCGCTGCAATCAGGGATGCCATTGGCACAGCGAGAGATATATCGATGCATTTTTGTATTCCAAAAGTTTCTCTCAACTTAAATGGAATTGAAATAATGTAATGTCGCCATCATTAAATAAAGACAAAAAGAAAAACATGTCCCCTTCGTTTCCATGATTAAATTGAGAAGGAAAAGCGATGCCAGCAGCAGAAGAAAGTCAACCTCAATTGAAACTTTTGAAATTGAGTGAAAAGCGCCATGTTTAAAATGTGCTCCAACTGTTGTCACCTGCTCTGTCAGTGTTACAGGGTGGCACGAGGTGTACTTTAATACTGGTAAATTGAATTGTTAAACTGATATCGTCCAATGATACGCTGAATATTTCATTGTAATTTTTTCCAACTCATATATTACTCCACGGATGTTAATTAAAAGTTTTATGTGGTTTTTACACGACGCAAATATTCCATAATGGAATACTCGATGCCGATGTGGATAGATTTCAACCTGGGAAACTACGTCCGGCTACATTGATTCGTCCTTTTTTGTGATTGGGAAAAAAGTTTCACTTTTGTTCTCCAGGGTAGGGAAAAAATCCTTTATTTTTAAATCCTCCATAAATAATTTACGGATATTTATTGCCCAATGGCTGTCCCCTCTCGGTTTGTGTTTTTCGAGAAAATTCTTCTTTCTGCACACAACAATTATGGCGGAAGTGCAATAAATTTTACGCGGTAATCTGTTGCGGTGTATACTGTGTGTGTAGTAAGATCTCAGCAATAAAAGGATAATTTAGCATGTGTCTAGTCGAAGTATTACGGAAACTCCGTCCAAAAAAACGGATAAGCACTTTTGAGATTGATGTGACGAAGCGGTGCCACCACTAAAAGTAATAAATGCGCACACGTACCATTTTGGGAATTTCACTTTGTCCAGGTATGTGATTTGAATTCCGTTTGAGATCGTTGAGATTTTATGGCGTCGTACCTTGGCGACTGTTTTTGAATGAGCTGGAAATTCGAGGGATAAGCAGGAGATTTATCAAGGTTTTTGACGATGACGGTTGTGGACTTGAGCAGGGAATCTCAATTTTATTCGAAATAAATGAAATTTATTTTCTATGATCTTATTTTTTACTGCAATGTTGTTGACTTTACTTTTTTTTATCTGAACTTTCAAGAAACACAATTTTTAACATGCTTTTATTCGAACTTGATAATTCATTGCAAAGTGAATCTTGAAACTTAAAAATTCGCAAACTTTTTGCCTCCTTTAAAATCTAATGTTTTACTGATACACAGAGCTCTTATTCGCTCAGAAAATTGTATTAATTAATAAAATCAAATTCAGTCAAATTAATGCCCAAAGCTGCTGGTCTACGAAAGTTTTTGAAGAAATTTTCCGCCAAAATTCTCAGCAACTGCAATTGAAGAGAATTTTGCAGATAGGTCCCGGATTATTGATTTAGAATATCCAAGTGACTCAGGAATTAAAACAAAATGAAAACCAGCTTCATTAACGTTTCTGTGCTGAGCCTTCGAGTTTCGAGTTGCTCTACAATTTTTTTTTAACGACATCGAACAGAAGCCAATGCATCCTGAATGTTTAACTGTTGACTGTGGTTTGTGGAAGTGCATTTTTATTGTTAGACCAAAAGTGAAAAACAATTTGGAAAATTTTGCCTGGCCAACCAAAAATGCGTTTCCACTTAGGTCGTTAATGGAGCTCGGATGCCTTTTTTTTGGCGGAAGGCGCCATTAAACGCGATGCTATGGAACAGCCTAGAGACAGTTGATTCACTTAAGAACAATTCTTGTCCATTTATTCGAGAAATGAGGGTCAAAACTATGGAAAATATATTGAAACATTGCTTTGACAGAATGTTCTACTGACAAGCCAACGAGGACCAGAGCATAACCTTACTATTTTTATGTTCGTCTTATTATTGTTCGCAAATCGGGGAGTTGGGCACAGAAGCATTTATTTGACAGTTTATACTCATCGGAGTGAGCCCTTCGCAAGGGTAGGGCCTTGACGTTCTTACCCGGATTTGAACCCGTGCCCTCATGCTCAGGAACAGACGCGCAATTTGATTCAAGTAGTTTACCTTTATTATTCGGAAGGTTCTTCTTTTCACGCAACAATCGTCGAAAAATAATAGATCGATAAATACCAACATCATCAGATTTTGGAACTTTCTTAGACCTGCCTTTTATTTCAGTGATGTTCGAAAGCTTCGAATGCCATAATGAAGAGTGTCATTCTTGAGTTATAAAATGATGATCACTTGAAGATCAAGTTAACTTAACGGCCAATGTGTCGACAAACGATACTGTAAAATTTATAAGTATCTTCATACTACTGTGTCCAAAAAATAAGGTGACATTGTATTTATTTTGAAAATTCTTTATTTATTCTTCCAAATCAATTTCATCCCCTTCAAAGTAATCCCCTCCCTATGCAATGCACTTACGCCAACGGATTTTCCAATCTTTGAAACACGGGTTGTTGTCACTTTCCGGGATGGCCTTCAGTTCCGTCTTTGCTGCGGCTTGAATCTCCTCTATCGTATCAAAACAGTGTCCCCGGAGCGGTCTTTTGAGCTTGTTGAACAGCCAGAAGTCGCACGGCGCCAAATCAGGTGAATACGGTGGTTGCGGAACGATATGGGTTGAGTTTTTGGCGAAATGATCACGAATTACGAGTGCGGTATGGGATGGTGCATTATCGTGGTGTAAAAACCAAGAATTGTCTTTCCACAATTCCGGCCTTTTTAGGCGGATAGCGTTACGCAAACGACGCATAACGTTCAAACAATATTCCTTGTTCACTGTTTGGCCGATTGGAAGGAATTCATAAAGCACAACACCACGATAATCGAAGAAAACAGTCAACATGACCTTGATTTTTGAGCGACTTTGGCGCGGTTTTTTTTGTCTCGGCTCTCCTTTGGCACGATATTCGCTCGATTGATCGGTTGTTTCGGGTCGTAAGCATAGATCCAAGTCTCATCACCAGTTATAATGCGTTTCATGACATCCTGGTCACTGACAGTACCACCAACCTAAAAAGAAAGAAAAATTTCCAAATCCTTCGACGCGCGCAGTTTAAATTCATATGTCACCTTATTTTTTGGACACAGTAGTATATCCGAATCAAGGGAGTTCCCTGTAGATCATAATTATGGGCAAAGCCCATAAATTGCCTGAGCTAAAGCAGCTTTAGCTCAGGCAACCGAATTCTTAGGAACGCACGAATTATATGATGTTGATGTTCAAATGGGTACTTTCACCGCTTTCAAATACTGCGAAATAGGCGTCGAGAAAGATCAGCTACCTATTCAAAGCTCACAGAAACAAACACTACACGCTTTCTTCACACACTTCAAATTCGGAAAGGACACCTTTATTTGGTATCTTCCAAAGAAGCTACTTTCTCACGCTTAAATTTAAAAAGTATGTGACGTCATATCCACCATTACCCAAGCATCTATATCAACTGACTGGGTCATTAGTTTTTTTACCACACACACAAACAGAAGTCCGGACATCACGACTGAAATGTTTCTTAAGCTCTCGCGCTAATTCGTACTAATTCAATCCCACCGGCCAATTTACACCAATTATTCAAATCTTTCTAAACAAAGATTTCAAGAGGCGACCTAAATCTTACCATCATTTTGAAAATTGCATATAAGCTTGTAGCAATTGTCAGACAATATTAAGGAAATGTTTTAAACGTATTGAACGCATATGTTCGATAAGAGCTGTCGAAACACCTGGTTTATGGCCGATCTTTCTAGGAAATTGGCGACTTTTCGAAGCGTTTCTTTGTCCTTTTGTTTCTTTGAAAAAGAAATGTTCGTACCTGTGTAGGGGATCGAAATTTTTTGTAGACACAGGATCCGTTATTTCTAAAAAAAAGACAAGAGAAGACACGAATCGAGAGATTGGTATACTATATCGAAGATTATATCCACTTCAGTCAAACCATATAAAAAAACCCGGCCAAGTGCGAGTCGGACTCGCGCACCGAGGGTTCCGTACAAACCTGTAGGTATATAAGTAAAAGTTCACCCATCACGACAATCGAGTCATAGTTATAGTATTTTAATTGCATAATGAAAGCCATAACGTTACACTCGCCTTCCAGCAGCCTTGCAAAATAAAATATTGTAGGAACAATACAAGCAAGCTGTCTGATAATATGTTTGACAATATTTTAATATACAAGCTGTTTAAAAATTGTGTTCCCTCCCCATATATAGAGATAATTCGCGATCTTTGCGCTAACTACAATTATGTTTATAATCACAATTTAAATAAAGGTTTTGATTTCCTTGCGAATAGTTTCGAGTTTCAAAATATGTGGAATAAATAGTTGTACCTTTGTGTTTTTGCGTTGACTTGGAAATTTGTTTTATTTTCACAGCTTAAGGGCAATTAGACCTAAGCATTTGATATGAGATTCAACTTGATATCACAACGCGTTCATGAGAAAAAATATGTGACGTAATTCAATATTTAAGGTTTTGGGACATTTTTCTTTGTATGTGCTATAAGACGTTTCTTCGTACCATATTTCAAGATTTTAGTTCACGGGTTTTTTTTCACATCTCCAAAGGACAGCAGACCTGAGAATTTGATATAAATTCTACCTTGATACTTCACGCGTTCCTGAGAAAAATGGTCTTGACTGGCACACGGACAGACGGACAAAAAAGTGATCCTAAAAAGGTTTCGATATTTCCTTTCGAGGTACGGAACCCTAAAAAGGGTTGGGTATGTAAAAATAGCGAAGCTTAAGAGGAGGGGGCGAATGTACCCCCTGACCCTTTGTTAAAGTACCGCTCAGTAATGTCTATAAAACAAGAAATTGATCTAAAACAGAAGTAAAACTTAATAAATGATTGAGTATACTATATATAATAAGAGTTATCTGCTATGCGAATGTCTGGTATTCTTTCATGGACTAGAGGACCTCTACAATGCTAGGTTTCGTACATATATCTTCATTGTGTTATCCCAGATCTTCCTTTTACTCACATACGTCTTTTATAACCAGTTTTAATATTAGCACCGAATTACAACTTAGAATTGTTACTACCCTTATATTGGGTACTGGTTTGAATCTTTAGTGGGTTTGTTCAGGAAATTGCTATCGGCACTTTTTTACACGCTTTATTAAATGGTAGGGTCGTTTGGTGCTTTGCGTTTACACTCTGCTGTCGGCATCAGGTCTTCAAAGGAATTTACCATTGAAAAGAACGCGAACATAGAACTATCATCATGAAATAATCACTTTGAAAGTCATGGTATCATTTGAATTTTATATTAAAAAAAAAATATTGAAAAACAAGAGAAGTCTCGATTCTTATCCAAACCGACAATTTGCTGTTTTTATATTTTTATTTGTATAAAAGTAGATAGCTGCAAATTAAATACCAAAAACTCCGTGTGAGATAAACAAGAAGGGAAAAAAATATTATCTTCTCTTCTAAGAAAATAATTATGTTTTTTTGTAAATAAAATAATATTTTTAAAATGGTGCAAAAGTATTGAGTTTGGTTCGAATTTGTATTGATGGAGCTAATTTGAATTTAAGATTCGAAAATAGAATATGTGTCAGCCAAAGTTATATCGAATTACCAAAAAACTTTTACTTTTATTTTTATTTCGTATCTTATGAAATTTGCGATGATTTTTATTGTTTCTGTCGAGTCGTATAAAGTTACGGAATGTTGATTGAAAGCGAATTTTAAACAGACTTAATTTCGCAGACGACCTGAAGAACGGCTAGCATTTCTGACTTGATGTTTGACATTTTTTTGTATATTTATTAAAGTCCAAAATAAAATAGGACCAATAAATATGAGTCTTCTGTGAGCAAGCAAAAAAAAAAAAAAAAACAATACAATCTTGTGATGGCATCGTAAAAAATCAAACAACATTGTTTGTTTTAGACACGAGGTATATTAAATGATGTTTGGCTGTAAGTTAGATATAAGAGTTTAAGAGTTGGAATCAAAGGAATTTAAATGGGAAGGTGCATGTGTCTCAGTTAAGGTCAGCTTCTGAAAGTTGGATCCCTGGTTCAATCCGAACTTATCCTACGAAGGGAACACAACTACAATAAAAATCTTCTGGCGCCATGCGGAGTCGGCAATAAACTCTTGGAGAAACCAGTACAACGTTGAAGTCATTGTGCTGACTCGAAGATAACTATTTGATGTCCACAATTCTTCAGTATTATAATGAAAAACTTTAAAATAAAATCCATGAAAACAATTGTTTGCTGCTTGCCTTAAAACCTTGAATTGAAATGCCAATTTTTCTCCT
The DNA here is from genome assembly GCA_963555765.1 of Orthonevra nobilis. Lineage (NCBI taxonomy): Eukaryota > Metazoa > Arthropoda > Insecta > Diptera > Syrphidae > Orthonevra > Orthonevra nobilis. The sequence goes on from OY743224.1 coordinate 151,470,439, forward strand.
CCTATGAAAGATATGTGCCCAAAACAAGCTATGAAAATCGAGCATTCAGATGAGTACTTTATTTTTCAGCGCACGGTAAACAAATCCATTCTTCAGTTTCGCTACTACATCCGCTTCAGATGTGGGAGCCTGCGCTGACAACAATTCGTTTCAGACCTTTTCCCTTCTATGGAAAACCGTTGAAATCGAACCAATTCGCAAGAAATAAAAACAATCTTATTCAAAGAAAAAAATTAATTTTGAAATAATAATTACTAAGATCGCCATTAACTTATAATTGACTGGCAGTTGGTTTTCGCAGTCGATAAAAGATTTGCTGAGAGCTCAAACTATAAACAAAATCATATTACAGAAGACACTAAAGCTTTGAAGTTTTAATACTTCAAACACGGAAAATATAGATGTTGGAGTGCCCCAAGTTTCCATACTTGCACCAATTCTATTTTCAAATGCTATCAGTCCAGCAAAATTTTGGACGTGATTACGTTTCGCATGCAATGATTTTATGTAGAAAGTTTGAGCTGCTCAAATACGGTCGCAATCATCGACTTCTTCTAATAAAATTATGTAGCTTGAAATGAATTAATGCTAAGACTTTTGTGAACAATATTTCGCCTTGGATGTACGGTAACGAGCTAGAGGCTCGTGGAGTGTTTGTCTTAGTATTGACATTCATCCATTGTTTTAGAAAAGTTTTTGTTTGTGCAGAAAAATAAATTTGAGAACTAATTAAAAGTGTTGGAATAATAAGATCTCAAACATTTTAAGATCTGCGTCCATGGGGTTAAAGATCCTGTTAAGTAAACATGGGTAAGGACACTTCACATCGGCACAGATTCTAATCCTTTTCAAGCCATAAGTCACACTTCGGTTTGAGTACTGTCCGCAAATAATACGTTCGGCCTCCTGACATACCTTCAAATTAAAAATTCGTTCAATATGATCCCTGGCATTAGAATCGAAAATTCCAGAAATTCTGAGGCAGAATTATCAAAAACTAAATCTAAACGTACACAAACAGTTGATTTGTTTTGTTCCAAATGTTTTTTTCAATTTATCTTTTATATAAACAAGCCTGATACAGATTTCTATGTTCGTCGGGCTACACATGTTTTGAAATGTCATCAAATAACTTCAACACACAACCTTAACCAAAAACTTCGCGACTAAAAACGAATACTTTCTTCCAAATGGAAAACCTATGTTGATGTGTAGCTACTTCCAGATCTCGAATCAATTTAATTTCCGCAGGCAACCGTCGATTGTGTCTTGTGGCTTCAGCAACCTTGAAAATGCACACAAAATCTAAAATCGATTGAATTCAGCGAAAGTATGACTTTTTCCATAATGCGGAATCGTTTTCGCTTGGAATTTCATGACATCACTCTTATCTCTGGGTTTCGGCAGTTTATCACTTTCTAAATTGATCCCAAATGTGGCACAAAGAGATTTCCCAACAAACCCAAAAGAAAATGTGCAAAAAAAAAAAACAAAAAGAAACACCATAAGACCGACAATTGACCCGAGGCGCCACGAAAAGTAGCAACAAAAAAAAGGTGAACTCTGGATTCTAAAAACCATCATAAAAGTAAGCAACAAAGCTGCTGAATTGAGTGTATTTTTTATGGTTTATTCCGTTGGCATGGATATCTAGCCATTAAACGGACAAAAAGAAAAAGCAAAAGAAAGAACAACCGACGAAAACACACGTCAAAAATCGTGCAAATTGTGCAAAATGATAGGAAATAGAGGCAGAAAGAGGAGGACAGAGTCACTGATAGAATTTACACGTCTCTAACGAATGACGATAGTGCGAAAGAGGAGACGATAAGAAGCACATGATGACTACTCATTAGTTAATAACCACCTCACCAGGTAATGGCCCAAACCCAGCACAGGCGCTGCTATCATATCACCTCTCTGTGGATTGGTGCCACACTGGCATCGGAAACAGCGCGGACAAGTGCAAAATATGATCAGAGACTCATTACCTCAGTTGTTAATTAATTAACAAATTGATAAACAAGTTTGCTCCCCTTTTCTGGGGGTGTATTTTTTAAAACTTTTTTTTTTTGCAATGAAATCATACGTAAATGGTTATTGAGGTGACTTCTGGAATGTTATGCCATTAGAGCCAACTATGGGCGGCCTCTCTCGAGTGTCCAACAACAAACGAGGCTTGAAACGCCATCATCGTTCATTGGTGTGCCTGTGCTGCTCGCGTCGGTTAACTGGTTTCGCGATGATTCATTTCAGTCGCTTTGAACTCCAGAGCTGAGGTTTTGAGTTTTGACTTTGGCTACCACAATGCGATGATGTGTACGTCCGTCCGGATGATATTAGATGGTTGGTAGCACTGTACAATTCCCTCTCGTGTTGTTACCTTTTTTTTGAAATGCAAATGTAGACTGTTTGCGGTTCAATGATGATGATGATGATGGGGCTAAACGCTAAAGAGCCTCACATACACATGTTTTGGCACATTCCGTGTGCGGAATTGCCAAACGGACATGATTTTTTCATCGAGCAGTTGCATAAGCGTTCTCGTTTCTGATAGGAATTCCGAAATATAGACGGCCTACTTGAACCTAATCCACTTCAAGGCAATGTGAATGTACATACATCCACTTATGAAAAGTCACGAAGATTGCTGTGGATGGAGGAAGGCAGGCGGCATTTTGTCTTGAAAAATTGAAATACATATTCTCAATAATTTTTTGTTTTTATCTTTCATTTTGGGGTTAGAAATTCTTCCCAATACACTTTTGGAAGTTGAAAATAAGGAATACGTTCAAAGGTGATGAAATACACTGAAGAGCTTAAAGATCAAAAGGAAATCACTCAAGACCTCTTGATGTCACCGAGACAATAATCCATTTGGTTTCTGAGACAAAGGAGAGACGATGAAACACAGATCGCTGTCAAACGATCATTGGATGGGAGAGACAAGGTATTTGAATCCGATTTCGAGGTTATGTGATAGAATTTTATAGCAAAAGGTCGCACAAGCTGTCGTAGGTGAAACATGAAACAGCTTTTTAAGCCCACTTTTGTTAGCAAAACGAAACAATTAAACTTTTTTTTGATGTGCACAGACAGAATTCGAAAACGTGTCGAAGATCAATGACCAAAAAGTTGAAAAACACAAATTATCTGCAAATGAACATCAAGTCGACTAAAACGACTTTTTTGAACATATGCGTCAGCACGTCCAATGGCTAACGGATATGGCTTGTATTGCAGAGTTGCATTGTGTCGATGATTAAACTGTCACGTTAACGGCACATTCAAGTCAGTCATATATTTGGAGTTTTATTTAAGAGAAACTATACGGAAGTTGTTTGCTGCTTATTTGAACTTACTTACTTCTCAAACCATCTATCGCTGGATGATGTTAGCCGAGGCGATTGCTCAATGTTCTCTGTTGCCGTGAATATGATCGCTGGAATTCGAGTCTTTCATTGACGGAGCCAATGTTGTCGATGGACTTTTTTGCACCCAGATTAGGACCTCTTCATTGTACAGTTCGTAGAGTTCGCGATTTTATCATCTACAGAAGAATGCGATATTGCGTTCCATGTTGACATCGTCATGAATGCCAAAGAAATCATATGACGCGTACCTCCTTCCTGCAATCCGGTATAAGTCAGGAGAAATTCGGAGGTTCTTGGTCCAAACTGTACAATACATCGCGTGTTTTCGGACGTTGTGCGATATAAACTGACCAGTTTTTCTGGCTCTTCCAATTCAGCCATCGCTTTCAGTGCAATGAACGCTGTCATATATGGCTCGGTGTAGTGTGAAAAATTGGTCTACTGGCGATTTACCAGGCCAAAAGCCACGCTGGAATTTGAGCCAATTGGAGCGTTGCATAAAGGCTTCAGAAGTTCCCACAATACACTGAATAGGATCCTTGAAGCGACGTAAGGCTGCAATGTTCCTAGTTGGTGCGATTCAAAGGATCGTGGGAAAGAGCTGATGAAATTACGTGTTTTATCTATATTCGTAGAGGCTTCGGTATGCTTGAGCTGTGTGACATGCTTCTGCGTTTCTAATTAGTGTTTTCGATCTTATCCAGAGTTCTTCATGGATGGCAGTTAAAATTTGTAAGTAGCTCCTGTAGAGTGCTCTTACAATGCGACAGAATTCTCGTACTGAAAAGTTCTTTTTCCGGAGGCAAAAAAATTCTTCCTAACGAAGTAATGTTTTACGTGTTTAATATGTCTTAACCAAAAGCAAAGCTGTTGAGGAGGGTTTTTTTATAAGTGTCTTGTCTTGGAAGGTGCATAAGTGCTTAAACTGCTCTGGGACAAAGATCGTGACTTACTCCCCCTGGAATAGGCAATCAGTACTTTGTTAAGGTTCCTCCATAACAGGATCACTTCTATCACTTCCATCTGACTGTCACCAACCTGTTTCTCAGGAACGCGTGAAGGTGTCAAGTTGAAATTAATATCAAATATTTATGGCTACGGTCCCTTAGAGCTGTTAGAAACTCACTCAATCAAAAGATGTGGATGTTTCTGCCGCGTATTTTAATACTTATTAAACCTTAAGGGTACTCCATACAAACAAAAGGGGAAAACACTTCGAGACTCGATTCATATATGATTTACACACCAATAAGTTTGTACGGAACCTTCATTGCGCTAGTCCGACACCCCCTTGACAGTTTTTTTTTTTACTTTGATTGAATGAGTTCCATCATCAAACTCATCCAAAGGTTGCTCAGCTGAAGGCCATAAAATAAATTTAGACATTATTCGCTTTGCAAAAGTATGTCGGTGAGCTCAAAACACGGATTTTCGACTCTTTTTGAGCCGCTCGGACAAAATAATAGCAAAACAAATAAGTCTTCACCTGAGAAGCGATTAACGATAGTCTGATTTCAGTTGAGTCTAAGAGCAAATCATAGCTCCTATAGTTCTACCAGATTTCATATAAGCCTTACTTTATCTCATTTTGTATATGAATAATTATCATTGGAAATATATTTCTTTGCAGATGTGCTACAAGGCTCCATATTTTGTCCTAGTCAGACGGTTATTATCTAAAACTTTAGCATCGTTTTGGGAGCAAGTCTGTAAGTTGATTTTGAAAAAATAGAAGCAGAGTAAGATCGTTCAGTTATTCAGGCAGCAAAATCAGAGAGCGACAGTAATCCTTTTTATCATGACCGTCAAATTTTGTCGTGGCCAGATTTCTTTTTTGTGTGGCATATTATTAAATTTTTCTTACGATATATAGGTTTTGATCCTTTGTACGACAAGCGTTTATATGTCAGTGCGATCTTCTTTTAGACGTTATCTTTGTCTGAGGATAACTTGCTGGCATAATAAAGGATGCTTCAGCTGATCAGGTCTGTAAGGGTTGAAATAGTTCCGGAGACACATTTTGTTAATCTTATATCCAAGCGCCCAAATCTAAGAGCAAGAATTATTTTTATATACGAAAGTGAAGCTAATCCAGTCTTGCTTATAATAAGACAAACGTATAGCGTTTTTACCAGGAGCTTCGCGCTTTATGCTACAAAAGCTGCAGTTGCATGTAAAAATAATTTTTTAAAGCAATTCTTCACTTTCACTTTATAACCGAAACGATGGCATTTTTAAAGACAGCAAAAGTATTTTTTTGATTGTCCAAAAATAGTCGAATATCGGTGCCAAGTCTAACAAAGTCCATTTCATTCAAGATTCATGCCGCAGGTTATACCTGAACCCAAATAATATTATATAACGTCGGAATGTGAGGTGTTAATTAAATTATTTCAAGGGTCATGGTATTTCCTGTTAGACAATACTTAACCAGTTGGCGCAAACGCATTGTTGGTAGTGTAGACCCGCGTTGTTCTAATTAAAAGGAGTATGTTTTTAACACGTTTTTGTTTTCTTAGTATACTAAATCAAAATGCTAGTTCTAGAAGCATAATTCTGATTCAGTAGAATTGAATTGGAAACCCCTAAAATCCAATAATAATTTATGATCAGAGTATCCTTTCCGATTTCAGAGAACATAAAACAAGAACAATTTCCACCACAAGTCAAGACATAGGAATTCATTATTCCCAGTGAGAATCAATTAATTCTTCCCAAGAGTCAGCAGTTGGATGCCTCTTATTGCTAGTTGCAACGCCCCACTGTGTCAATCTTATCATCGGAATGCTACGCGAATTCCCTTCGCAGCCAATGTTATCTCGTTGACGAACAATAATCCATCTTTGTTGTTCTCGAAACAGAGATTGCTGCTTTATTATATCTAATTAGAACAAAGCCAAACTAATCGAATTCAGTTAACGGAGACGGCCGAGATACTGTATACGTATGATAAAAAGCCAACAGATAAAATATACCTATTAGGCAAATAGAAGTTTTTATGGGCCAAAAGGCTTTGGATAGCATCACCCAATTTCGTACTCAAACAGCGGGTCATAGAACGTGTAGATAACCCTTTTTTTTATAAATTAACATACTTAAGCGGGCCCTAAACCTAAACTATGCCTCGAGGGAACTGTTTTTTACATAAATAATAATCAGAATCAAAAAGCTATGGTCATTTGGATGATTAACTGCGATGGCGGGAAAATATGAGAGACAAAAAAAAAAAAAACAACGCTTAATCGGTCCATCTACAATCGACCGCTTTCTTTCTTTACAAATTTTCACAACTGTGGAAGTTCCAGAGAGACTGACTGTCCAACCGACTGTAACAAATACGGGAAATTATTTGTGAATTACTGCGTAGAACGCAGAGCTGAAAGTGGACGCAATAGTCGGCTAGCATGCGTGACATACTTTACATATCAAAACTGAATTAAAGCATGATTTAATTGGAAGCTTCGTTATGACAATAGTGCTAAATACAAGCAGATGATGCCTTCGCAGTAGGCTTTTCAATGAATTTATATCAGAGAGCTGCAGATGCGGGGAGTAGTCCAAAGATGACTTTCCACTGTAAGATCACTTCTGATCTTAATACCATAAAGCTTAAGTGCTTAAAAAGACCTTCAAAGGTTTTCAAAACAGGTCTGTTCAGTGCAAACAGATCCTTGTTGTTACTTGGTTAAGGCGAGTGTGCAAGTTTCAAAATGTTGAATATTTATCCCACTTTACACTGCGGTTTACTTGAATAAAGGCAACACTTTTATTTAACTAAACAGAGAGTAATGCACATTCCATGCACAACTATAATTCTTGAGTTAAAACATAGTTTCGGAATCTGTCAAGAGAATAAATACACTTATGAAAATCGATTTGTTGTACAAAGTATCAGGATTTTTCCAAAGTTGAAGGCATCGAATCAAATTTGAGGCTGGAGTAAACGCCAGCAAGTCCACTTTTCGAAGTGTGATTTTTGGTGCCAAAAACCTGCATCGGTTAAAGTTGACGTGAATTCCTAAGGTAAACATCAGGTCGTTGCCAGAACGAAATTACATATGATAGAATTCATTGAGAAGTAATTGGTATAAGGTCTTTCTGGCTTATAACATAAGGTGAGAGTTTCTCTCAAACAAATGCACAATCTAAGCCTGTCTAGTTTCATTGTAAATATGAGATAAATCCGAATCCGATTCTAACCAGAGAACAAATTTTAGCTGTCACGGCGGTGCTCGGAAATTATTGAACTGTAGCTCGAGAAGTGTCCAACTTCATGAGCGGAAGTCCAACCGATCTCTATATTTTCGGGAAACATTTGATAACAAAACAAAGGCATTTGGCTTTACGCTCTTGATAAACAGTTCAGCTATTTTAAAGTATGGATATTTTTTCGTGCATTTCCCGTCGTGTTTAAAAGCAAACATAATTTTCTTCGCCGAACATTCGCTGATTTAATCATTTCAAAAAAATTCCTTCACCAAAGGTTCCTTTTATTACCTAGTGTTGTGCTGTTTCAAGATACGTTCAGAACCACTTCAGATTGGTTTGGAGTCACGTTGTTCCGGCATCGTTGGTAAGAATCGTCTTATTAATACTAATATTAAAATATTAGAGGTAAATTAAGAGGTAAAGTTTGTAAGTCTGTCTGTATGAGGTAGTCTTCGAAACTACACATCTGATTCAACATTTTTTTCACAAATACTTACAACCGATCTTCGGAATGAACATAGGCTATAAATTTCCCCATTAAAATAAAAGGGTATTTCGTGGCCACAAATTATTAAGTTAAGTTGTTGAAAAAGCGGTAACATTTTTGAACGCTGTCGTAACAGTAAGAGATGTTTAATTCCTAACAAATAAATTTTAATAAAAAAAGTTAAAAAGTAAAGGACATTCCCCAGACGGTGAATAGACCTTTTTGAGTTCCACAACTTTGCTGCATACACGGAATCTAAGCGGACGTATTCGCAAGAAACTGCTAGTGTTGTATAAAAGTAATCGGAACAAGATTTTGTTTGAGAAGTATTCATGAAAGGATTTAACCCATACGAGCCTATGGATGGCCAACAATTAACAGATACTTTACAAACATATTTTATCAACACCACGACGAAAAATTCGCGGAAATCGTTACTTCCGCTCTGATGTGTTGACGAAGATACTCAAGTGATTTTGAGTCTTATTTTATCGCGAAAATTTATTACTTGATGCACATTTAGGAAGAGGTCATTAGGAGATCGTTTGCTTCAACAGATATGCCACTTTACAACTTTTTTATGGTGCATTATTTAGTGAGTTGTCCACGACAATAAGCCCAAAACAAGTTTAGTCACAGAGGGATAAAACGTACTTGGAATTCGAATGCATTTCAAAGCTAGATTGACGGAAAACACTTCAGATTCAATTTATCTCGATGCTGTCAGTTTAAATAATTTATTCAGTAAATTTTCTGAATAGTGAAAACAGAAAACAGTAGCACTGTTCCTATTGTTTTATAAACCAACAACGGAATCAGTCATCCATATGTAAAATGATTAAAACTCAAAATCAATCTATTTTCAAAGTATAAATGGATTTATGCAATGCCTTAAAACTTTTATAGTCGCTTGTCTAATCTGTAAATTTAGAATAGAGCGGTATATTCAGATAAAAATATAAATCAAAGACTCAACTACCACAAAGAGAAAGCGACATTTTGCCAAAATCTCTCATAATCAGCGTTGTTTACATTAAAATAAAAAAATCACTACGCTGATCAACTGATCATTGATATTATTGAATTTCTTAATCTTTGTAAAATGTAGATTTCAATACGGTAATATTACGAATACTCACACACTCGGAATCAAGCCATTTTTCAACCGTTGATACGAGTAGCTGCCGAGGGTCTTGGTTTTCCAATTATTCATGGTTTTCGTATGATGATGGACGATCATAGTTCATAGATTTTAACGAGGCTCCTTGCATTTTAAATAACTGACTAAACTGCTTTCCACATATAGTTGATCACCCATACCAAGGAGGGACCCGCATAACTACTTTCAAAAATAATTTAGAGAGGTTTAACACTTCGTAACTGCACCGCAGAAATGCAAGAAGTGCGAAAACAGTCAAATAACAATCAATCTCTATTAACGGAAGTGAACCGAAGGTGGCAAGGACAGTTCCATTCGCCAGAAAGTAAATGGGTATCGGAAAATTATGCACAAAGACTATTAGGAAAAGTGCAAAACCTTTTATTAGTCGCATACCATGGGCAGATTCAACGAAGCGTTGAGGAAAAAGGAGCAAAGTTCTAGCGAAGGTCAAAGTGCTATGCTGACTATCCCCGCACTAACATCCCAGTCATCACTACAAGAAACTAAAGAAATTTCCATCCATCAGTGCTTCAAGATTTCTTTTCCAAACACAGTTTCGGATCAAGAGATTCATATCTTGTTAAGATCAGGCTCTGTGTTTCTAGATAATCGGAGATTATGTTCAAAAATAATTTTTGGTTTTGCATTTCGTTCACTGCACAAAAACAGAATATCAATGCCAATTTTGAAACTGTTTTGAGGGTTCAGCTGGAAGAATTAAATTGCATCCAGTATTTTTGCCGGTCGGCACCTCTCCAGAGATCCTATGTCGCCAGCATCAACTGCAAATCACTGTGATTACAAGCTCTATGAATTGGCGCTGCATGGAATAGAGAGAATAAAGAGAGAGTATTGCAGGAGAAATGCGAAGGAGTATAAAAAGCACACGATCGAATGCAAAACAATTACGTTAAGAAGAATGAGGATTGTTTACTCAACCCTTCACCTGCTGGTACATGCCAATGTTGTAAGACCAGAAAGAAAGCATGTATATGATCAACCTTGCGCTATAATATAGAACTGCAACACCTCGGAAGCCTAAGTTCGCCAAATTAATCGTGCTACGTCCATGTTACGGTCGACATAATCGTTTTCGCACCACGTACACTCTAGTGGATGATACGCATCCCCAAAGATGACAAACAGTGCGCACAGAAGAAGTAATGGTCGTTGTGGAGCGCAGTGTTGAGGAGAATCCGACTGAGTCGATTCGCCATCGTGCACAGCAATTGGAACGATGCCAAAGGTGACGACCTTTGTGAAAGATTTTACGGAACGATCTTGGCTTAAAAACTTATAAGGTCCAGCTTTTGCGTCGTAGGGTCGATGATTGGGCCGAAAGCATGATTCAGTTTGATCCTCATCCTCAACGCAAATTTTTGTTCTTCAATGAGGCCAATGGATATGTAAACAAGCAAAATTGCCGGATTAGGAGTGAAAAAACCCGGAAGCCTTTTTCGAGGCACCCTTACGTCCATAAAAACTCAATGTTTGGTGTGCTTAATGGCACCACCGACCCATATTTGTTTAAGGAAGCCAGCCGAAAAGTTAACATCAATGGAGAGTCAGTTGAATTGTATTGATGTGATAGAGCTTTGGTTTCAACAAAATGGCGAAACATGCCACACAAATGGGAAACATTTTCTAAGTGAACTGGCCCTTCAGATAACTTTCTGTGGGGATAAACCAGAGACGTTGGAGGATTTGGAACTCAACATTCGCCGTGTTATTTCTGATATACCGTTCCAGTTGCTCGATAAAATTGTCGAAAATTGGATTTCACGATTGCGCTTGGAATTGATACCGTCATTTAACAACAGCGACAATCACATTTGTTACGAAAAGTAGTGAGGTAAATTGGTATCTGACTCGATGAGTATATATATTTCCATGGACATATAGATGATTCTCTTTTCAGATCCAAAAAAACTCTAGTCTTAACAAGGGGACTGTGTCAGAGCAGCCAACTTGCTTCACTGGCAAAGGTTGAACCATCCATGGCCCTAATAAGACCAACTATCCCCAATGGTTTTCCCGTGTGGTTTAATGTAGCGCCATTCAACTTGGAAAAGATTCGAGTGTTTGAATTGCGATGTCTTAGATTTACGATAGTGCGCATGGGGGCATCTGACCACGATTGACAATCCGAATAAAATTTTCTCGAAGGCATCTTTCTGTCAAATGATAGGTACCATGAAAGCACTCTCCCAACTGGCTATATTCCGTTCCGGTTATTTACCACTTTCGCCGCTGTGCCAATGACAGGCGTGTTCAGAACGACAGGAACATCAACAATAGCCCAGAGCTCCTCCGAGTTAGTACCGCGATCTCAGAACGAGATAAAATCCAGATGGGACAACAAACCAAGTAATTTTGATGGCTGGAAAATCAAGCTAGTTAGGCGCAGTACTTTTGTGACAGGGCACTAACTCGGTAGTCTCCAATTACATTAAAGAATCGACAATAAGTCTACGTCAATACGTATCCGGTCTCAACAGTGGGGTGCAATCGAGAGGGCTAGAACTCAGTGTGAGTGCGAGTAAACTCGTTTTTATTGAGTTAAGAGCGCTCGCGGAGTGCCAGTAGACAAGATTAGTTAGATTTAAGCATTATTTTCTAGAAGATTACGTGTTAAATTTGGAATAAATAAAGAATGCAAATGAAATGAAGACTAAACAATAAACAATAAATAAATAAAAATTTAACGGGGAGCCAGATCCAGATCGTCTGGCAAAAAATCTTTTGGGATGAATTTTGAACCTCTTTGCGTAGATGAAATGCGAAGGAGAAGGTTCGATAGTGTACAGCGATCTGATAGAGCAGAAGAACAGACTTACATAGATTCGGACACAAGTATACATATATAACCTCAACCAACTAACTATGGATCAAGCCGCCTAGAGAGAATTGTTGGCGAGGCCTGTATTGAGTCGTTCTTCTCTGTAATATTGTCGAATATTCTCTTATTCAAATAGAAGGCCTTAAAAATATTATGGCTCTGTATTCAATTCAGCATAACGGAAATGAATGGAAAACGAATGGTGTGATGATTTAAAATAGTTTTTCTGATTGCTTCCTGCATTTATTTGGTTTAAAAGTTGATTAATTGAACAGCGCAAACATTACCTTTAGAGTTGGGATTAAAATTCCAACATATACGATTATGGTTAAAATATAATCACTAGTTTCTACTGAAAGAAAAACGACGTATTTCTGCCTTCGTTCTGGCAAAGAATCAAGCAAGCTTCACAAATATACATACATATACGCATTACCAAAACGGAAGATAAAACTTGAACTTATCTCAACACATTCATCGCTGAAATAATCATAAGGGGATTGAAACTATTGCTCTGCAAGGTAGTGGCTGGAGAACGGATTTTGAATCTATAATTCGAATAAAAAAAAATCAATTTACAAACGACGCCTCTCGACCGTTCATACTTAAGTGGCCACGATTTTATGACTAATTCCCATACAAATGCTGAATCTCATTACCAAGAGCGGACAGACAACACCAAATGGAACGCAAGTTCTAGTGCTGCTCTCCAACTCCAACTAATCCCGCCATAGAAACTTTATATCTACATTTTGACAAATAAAGTTTAATTATTCAAGTGAAGGTAGATAGATATTCGTCAAACAAAACGAGCACGAGCTCAAAGCCAGAGTGTTCGTTAACATAAATATTAAATGACTTCATGCGTTGGGACCGAGTGTTCTATAAATTTTAAGTGAAATCAAACGATGGAACCGGGTGTAGTTAAGAACCCTGCATACAGTTCATGTCCGAAATGCGAACATTTCCTCTTTAATTAATCAAGTCATGGTTCCATTAATACAAATGAAAAAAAAACTATGCACTCACCTCTTGTGTGATATCCAATTCATGTTTAGTATTCTCGTACAAGGTTTCGAGCTCCTCGCATTTGTGCTGTAGGTTGCTCTTCTCATCCAGCAGCACGAGACCAAATTGGGCAGATTGAATTTTCTCACTGCTGGCCTGATCTAACTCGCGCGAAAGCCGCTCAACTTCCAAACGTAACTCTTCAATGGTGGCTGCGTCACCAGCAGCTGTTACAGCACCTCCATCTCCTCCAGCAGCAGCAGCGGCGGTGGCGGGAGAATTCGTCGAGGACATGGTTCACTCGCGCCGATAATTCTGACTGTTGAACTAAAACTGCCGAATGGGGAGCACTTTCCACACGACACACACACACACTCCGCACGGGAAGTTGTTTATTTTTATAATTTTGTATTTTCACTTGTTTTTTTTTAAAGTTTTTCCTTCTTACAAATCAATGAAGGAGGAGCAGCACTCCTGTTTGCAAACTCACGGCGACGACCAAACGCAAGGCACACACTTTTTTGTATTTTTGCCACATACACAACAATGCACAACGAATGCGAAACAATTCCTTTTTTTTCTTAATTTCTACTCGTTTTTTTTCCTCCTGGAATTTTGTTTAACTTTTTTTCAATGCCAATTGGCTTTGCGTTTTTTTGTAGTTGAGTGAAACTATTTTCCTTCGGTGTTCGTTCGTTGGACGTTTTTTTTTCACTTCTTTTTGGATAACTCTTCGCTCAGGTGGAAAAATATGTGAAGTTCTTTTTTTGGTGTTGGAATTAAGCTTTTAAGGAAGTTTTGTGTTTTATGTAAAAAGAAGGAAATAGAGTTTTGGATGGACAGAAAAAAAATGTAAGGAAGGAAGGGAAGAACTGTTTGAATTCAAAGTTAGTGTAAAAAAATATAAATTGAATTTTTTTTTTTCACTTTTCCTCCCCCTTTTTCTTGAAAGAACTATTTCGTGCGACAGTGTGTGGCGGAATGTCGTGGAAAATTGAGAAATAGCGAAAAATGAGGCAATCCACTTTGATGGTATTCGGAACTGTCAAAATGTTTAGAATGTGAGTCAGCCTGCAAGAGTAAAAGAGAACAGTGTATGTGCGCATGGATTGTGTTCAACAAATGTTGTTTTGTTGATGTTTTGCTGGTGGCTGTGTCCCATGACATAATTTTAAAAGTTGTTGAAGACTTGAAAAACGCATTAAATCTTGGACATGCATCGGAATTTGTTGTTATTGAAGTATTATGCTTTTGGAGAACGTCATAAAATGAAGATTTGTTAAAAGGTTTTGCTAGTTAGATCCGGCGTTTTTTGATTTGCAATTGTATCAAAAATAGAAGAATACTTGTTATATTTTAAATAAATGACTTATGCACGTAACGAGAGTTGAGCTCAAAACAGCATTTCTTCGAGCTCTCAAACAGTTTGAGCTGTCAAGAGCGGAGTTGGTTGTAATTACTCTTTCTAAAAAACCTTAAAGGTGGATTTATAATATTTAAAACAATAAGAATGTCGATAAAAAATTTTGTAACAAATAAGTACGTGTTACTATTCGAACCGCAAGTTAACGTTTCATTTTACACGACGTGGCGTATAAAAAAACGGTGTTAAACGAATGTTCTGCAATTCAATCGAAAACAAGTGTATTTGCAAAAATGCCGAATTGAAAAAAGATTCGTTGGTTGCGTTGGTCCTGATCTAGCAAGCAATTTACCTTTACGGTGTATACTGTGCATATTATGGGTTCTTGTATTCATTGTTTCCATATTATAGAAGTTTTAAGAAGTTTCTAAATTCTTTGTGCTGCGTTCTATGTGCCTTAAACACCACAGGTTTGAGGCCATGGGATAATAATCATGTAAACTGATCAGGGAAAGGAGGTTCTTTATAAAATGGGATTTATTTCAAATAAGACAAGTAAACAAAAATATATATTTGGTGTCCAATTTTTTGTTTGTGATTGCGGTGCCCTCTCTATTTTCAGTCTTGTCCTTTGTTTGGGCTATTATGCTGCTAAAATATGCTGAAGAAGAGAACTTTATAGAGAACCACATAGTTGGAAATCATCTTTTGTCCACCGTTGTGACAAGTGCAAACACCATATGCCGAATAACTTGAACTTGGATTGCATATAACTTTGTCACACATTTTTTTGGCAAAGTCTTTATGATTTTTGTCAACATTTGTTCTTATTTTGAGATCCCAGCCGACCCAATCTCCGATTTGCTGTTGCTTAGGATCGCAGTTTATTCCGTGTTTGATTTATTTCGGCGTCGGCTAAAGAAGCTGATTTCCTCTGCCATTTTTGTTTGTTTTGTTCTAGTTCTTTGCCGGACTGACTGTGATTTATGTATTCTGGTACCTTTTTAACTTTAACGGTGAAGCAACCTTCCGCTGTGATGAGTCTTCTCGGCGAAGTGACGAACCTTAATTAAGTTCGCACAATTTTAAAGCGTTGTTTGTTGTTTTTAAGTATCAAACTCTTTAAATAAAAAAGGATTGGATATTTCAACATTCATTTGTTACACTTCGGTCATTAAATGTAAGAACAACTTTCAACTGAAAACTTTAAATCTAATGGGAATTTATTGAATAATATTGTACCCATATAGAATAACCATCCAGAATTTATTTGATTTCAGGTATTTATTTATAACAAACCCCAATGCATTACATTTTTGTATTTTATAATATATTTACTACGGTCCCAATATAGAAATGTTAGACGTAAATTCCTTTTCTTTGTGCTATTTTAAAATTGTTCTATTGTTAACTTTCCATGCATCCTTGTGACCGTCAACTCTTATCATAATTCGTCTCCCAATAAATTTACTATTTAATATAAATACAACTCATTTTAAATCATTCAAACGTTTCTTATTACAGCCGCACTGGACACGCCTTACTTCTTGCTAGCCTTCAAAGCCACTTTTTCTTCACTTACTATTTCACTTTTGTACAGATCTGCAGATGCATTAAGCATTGTGCACTTCCGTTTTAAAAATCATCGACTTGAAAGAGAAGCGGAAGAAAACTTCAAGCATGAAAGATAGTCTTCTTCTTCATATTCTTAGCTTTCTCGAGGATACGTTAAACAGGGAGAATATTTGACCTACACACACTAAATGACTTAATTCGGAGGAAATCCGGTTTTGAGAAAGAAGAAAGTTAAGGGTGCTGTATGAAAGGGTAGAACAAGGACGAAAACTACTACACACACATGTCTTTACTTCCTGGGGTCTCAATTCTTCTTAGCTTTCTCGACGATACCTTAATTAAGAAGAACATCTGACCTACACACACGAAATGACTTTATTCGGAGGAAAACCGGTTTGTATGAAACGGGTGGACAAGGACGAAAACTACTACACACACAGGTTTTTACTTCCTGAAGTCTGAATACACAGTTGTGTTCCATTAGAATGATCAATTCGTGTACGTTTGAAGTTGAGTGTGAAACCGTTTTTCTGCTGTTTTGAATACCTTTTGTGTGCACGCCCAGTCACCTTTCGGTACGCCCTTGATTTAGGTTAGTTTTTTGGGGATCCAAAAGTATCCTGAAGATCAACAATATTGGAAACTATCATGAAGATGATACATAGAACTTGATTTAAGGGCGATTGGATTGGTGCAATTACGCAGATATGAAATAACGAAAGCGGTTTTATTCAAAAGAGTAGACCTTCAATTAATTATGAAAATAGATGCAAAATTTTCCGTCCACTACGTGGAAGACGTTATACTGAGTTTCTGTGAATTTTTTGGACCAGTGTCAAAATAACATATTATTCGAAACGAAGCCAGCAGATGACCGACTCAATACAATGCGAATTTTGTGGGAAATATTTATTAATTTTCAATAATAATTAATATATTTGTATATTTTTTTTATTTTTATGGTTCATTTAATTTGGGTATTTGAATAGTCTTAATATTCATGAAGATCTTTATAATCATTTTAAATTATTGACAAGGTAAAATTCTTGTATGAAATTCTCCGAAGGCTCTTAGACTGTTTTCTATGCAACTTTAAGACCTCACTCTCTGTGGCGATTATACTTTCATAAGAGACTTCAAAAACAACTCACTATACAACTTTAAATATTTTGCTTCAGCTGTGCAATTTTCTATAGCTGCTATATAATTTATGTACCTACATTTATTACATAAACAATCGTAGCGATATTTTTATGAACGATTATACCAAAAAATATTATTGATTTTGTTTTCAATTCAGTAACTCATGTGCAAATAGCTGTTACAAAACAGAGACACCTGATTCTTTTTATTTGCTATTTTTCTAACTACATACTTTATTCGTTCCTAATAAGACACAAACCGGGGCAATAAAAAATCGCTAAATAACTTATTATATTTTATCTTTTATCTATAAATAATAAATAATCCATTTAACTTATAAAAATAAAAACAGTGGAGCATTTTTTGCATACCACACTGTATGATGTGGTGTAATTTCACCGATCGCACAACTACTACTACTACCCTTCCCAACTGTCATCGCTTCACTCACAATTCCAACAAAGAAAACACCACCATCAGCAAATGCCACCACACAAAATACAGAGTCAACCACCACCATTCATGCGGGTGTACCCGGCACCGTATTCCTACCCCGTCTTCCATAGCCATGCAAACCAAACCTAGGTACAAATTTCAGGCAAACAATATTCCACTATCTCGGCCCATTGCACGCACCACCAGTAAAACTATCAACTCGAACTCTCACACCAACCCTGTGTGCCATGATGAGATCCCAATCGCACATTCCCATATGGCCAGCACACTATATACACCGCACCACAAGTGCGAGCGAGCTGGCGTATGTGATGTCAGGTGCGCTTTTTTTTTTTCTTACGTTGTTTTCAATTTGAAATGGCATTTTTTTTTCTCGTCATTTTCTGTTGTTTTATCTTGTTTGGTTTTCAGCGGAAGTGAACTGTCAAAAAATTTGTATATGCTGCCTGCTCACCGATAGCGCAACATCGTTAGACAGAGCGAGATCGCCTGCTATATTGCAGCACGTCTCCATCCAATGCTGAATGTGTGTGCTCTTGTGTGTTGAATATCATTTCGCTGTCGTCGTCTATCGTCTTCGTCGTCGTCGTCGTCTGCGCTGCTTATAGTTCGACCCTCGCCTCTAGTTGTACAAGAATTACAGAATGAAATTAGCTCAGTGATGTTCGAAATAAAAATAAATCGCAAAGTGCACAAAACGATACAAATTTACACAAAACATAATCAAATTCAAAATTCTAATTGTGTTTCCCTTTTTTGAGATATCAGTGCCGCCGCCGCCGCGCTAACAAGCACAATCCAAAAAAAAAAACGAAACGAAATAATACAAAAAAAAAACCAAAACTAAAGATAAGAGTGGAAATCGGCGAGTGAATAAAAAAAAACACGAATATTTTTATGAATCAGTGCGTAGTTCGCGGTGCAAATTAATGAACGAAAGTAAAATAAAAGAAAAAAAGGAATACTAAAAAAAAATCTAAAAAGAACTGAATGTGGATCATGCGCAAGTGCGATAATAGGCTTCGTAGTCGTTGCCGTATCCGGAGGATCACTTGTTGAACGCCTTTTCTCGATTTTTTTTCCTGTGTCTTTTCTTTGATTCGTGTTGTTTTTTTTTTCTGTGCTGTGTGTTTCCTACAACTATACACACGATCGATTCTATCCATGAATGAACTGAAGAGGAAGTAATTTTTTTTTCTTCTTACCTACAAACATACATATGCATATATAACGACGGCTATAGCGAGAACGAGAGGAAATAGAGAGAATAATAAGAGAGAGAGAGAGAAAGATCAGCAGCACGGCAGCGGAGCGCCAGGAAAGAGCGATCGTCATTTGTGTGTGCTTCTCGTTGTTGCTACTAACGATCGCGGGGGGAAATACACAAAACGAAGCAAAAAAAAATAAAACTAACTGAAAGAGAGAGGCAGAGAGTATGGTGTGTGGCCTTTTTATACAAAAATAAAAAAAATTATAATATTTTAATTTGAAACGTTTTTATCCTTAAAAACAATTCACCTCTCCCTTTTGATCCTTCCACTTATTACTACCACCACACCAACCTTCATTTTACATATTACATATTATTACTAGATTACTACTTTCTGTTTTGATTTTTGTTCTTTTTTTGTTTTTGGTTTCATTTTCTATTAGAATATTTTTAATTTTGCATCGATGATCAACTTCTTGTTGTGTTTACTGTTTATATCTTGTATAAATGGGCAAAAACGTATAATCCACTACTATCTTTCGTAATATCTGTACATATATATACGCACCACATACACTTCTACTAAAAGAATATAGTATAACTATATAGAATTTAAGAATCACAAAAATCAAAAAAAAAATTGAGATCACACTAAAACCTAAGATGCGATTGAAAAAGAATCGAAAAGTGACATTTCTACCGACTTTCGTTCAGGGTAAGAATGTTTTCATAAAGGAGGAGCAACAACACCATCATCATCAACATCTGCAACATCATCATCATCATCAGCAGCAGCAGCAGGATTCATCAATGCATGGCGGCACTGAGGATGGATCAACGTTGCGCAGCTTATCCGATTTGTCTGACCATGAGGCATCGTTGGATGTGCCGGCACAGATACCCCCATTCACACCGGGTACTAATAAAAAAGTCGCCGAGGTGCTAAAGGCATCGTTTGCCTCCTGGGAGAAGGTAGTACAAAATTGTAATATCACCAAAGATCCACGCGAATGGACAGAAGGTCATGTGATCGATTGGCTTAATTGGGCCACAAAGGAGTTCTCATTGGAATCCAATATGAATATACAGCCGTTTGCCAAAATGACTGGCCGAGCAATGGTGGCGCTGGGGCGAGATCGATTCTTAGCGATCGCTCCACCATTTACCGGCGATATTTTGTGGGAGCATTTAGAGATTCTACAAAAGGACTGTGAGGATGGTGGTGTAGCTGGCGCTGGTGCTAATGCTAATGCAAATGCGGCGACTACAACAACAACAACATCATCATCAACACCATCATATTTGGGTGGTTCGTCTGCTGGCGTCTGTGGATCGGATCATATGGCCAATTATTTAGGTAACAACAATAATCAAAGATTAACCGCACACGATTACTCTTCTAGTGATAACAGCAGTTTCCATTCGACATCGCATGGTTCGGTGGCTGTTGGAACTTCGGTGACGTCGCATAGCGGCACACCTCCACCATCGTCACAACCTCCAGCCTCGTCGCAACAGCAAATGTCCCAACAACAACAACAGCAACAACTCTCGGAACGACTAGGCATGAGTATTCATTCGGTAATAGCGTCGCATCAGAACCAACAACAGCAGCAACACCACCAAGTGGCAACAAACAATAATACGACGACGAGTAGCAGCAATAGTAGCAATAGCAGTGGCTCGACAATAGTGGCACATGGTGACACACGAATTCCCACTGATTACACGCATAACAACAATTCGGCTGCGCTGAACCTTAGCTACATTCACATGGCTATGAATGCTGGTGCCAGTTCAAATTCCGGCCCACCTCTATACCACCATATCAAGGAAGAACCAGGTCTCAATAGTAACGACGGCTATCATGATACTCCAATGATGGATCATCATCATACGCATCATGCTCAGACGCCTTCCTATCAAATGGATACAGGCGGCGGCGGTGGCGTCGGAGGAGGAGGAGGAGGAGGTGGACCCAACTCTTCATCTTCACATGGTCCAAGTCACGACTATTATAGCGGTATGATGAGCGAACCGAAATACAATCCATACGCACGAGCGCGGTACCATGAACCCTTTCAGACGCCGGACTTTGTTAACTACCACCCACCGCCTCCGCCTTCAGCGTTCCAAAGTAATCACCACCCGCCGTCAGCATCGCACCAATCCAATCTAACCCCCGACCAATGGAGTCCG
Source organism: Orthonevra nobilis (assembly GCA_963555765.1). NCBI lineage: Eukaryota > Metazoa > Arthropoda > Insecta > Diptera > Syrphidae > Orthonevra > Orthonevra nobilis. The sequence continues at coordinate 151,491,464 of OY743224.1, forward strand.
CACAATCTGGCGGCCTACATGAGTTCCATGGGGCTGGAGAAAGGTCTTGGCGCAGGAGGCTATCCCACCGCACCGGGCGGCGTGCCCTGTTTCACTGGCTCCGGACCGATTCAACTGTGGCAATTTCTACTCGAACTGCTGATGGACAAAACCTGCCAAAGTTTCATCTCGTGGACCGGCGACGGATGGGAATTCAAACTGACCGATCCAGACGAAGTCGCCCGGCGCTGGGGCATCCGAAAGAATAAGCCAAAAATGAACTACGAAAAGCTGAGTCGTGGCCTGCGTTACTACTACGATAAAAATATCATTCACAAGACAGCAGGCAAGCGATATGTCTACCGATTCGTCGGCGATCTCCAAAACCTGATAGGGCTCTCGCCCGAGGAACTCTGTGCTAAATATGATCTAAAAACGGATAACAAGGACGATGATTAGGTGCGCGCGTCAGCAGTGCCAGCGTAAGACCAAAACCAAGTGCACAAAAATTTCAATCCAAAATACCACAAACAAAAAATACTATAAATATATAAATATTTTTATTTTTATTTTTATTAATTTTAATTAATGATAACTTATTATATTATTTTTTGCTCGTTTCTATGTAACTGTTTTTGTCTTTATATATTATATACATAAATGTATTTCCTAACAATTAGGAGAGATCTATAATTTAATTGATTATTTTGTAGTAATTTCTAATTTAATTGATAAACTTTATGAGCAACAACAAAACAAAAAAAAACAAAAATTGTAATTTGATATATATATATTATATATACACAAAACAATATTTATATACTTGTATTTTAAATAATTGAAAAAAAAAAAATAAATCAAAGTTATACTATTTTTCTAATGTTAATGTTACAATGAGAAAAAAAATTAAATGAAAAGGGCGCTTCCGATAAACTCAAGAAAAAAAATGTAAAATATATTTTTTTTATGTTTAAAGCAAATAAAAGTAAAAAACCATGTTTTATGCATCAAAACTCTTTGAAAGTATCAGCAAATAAATATTTTTCACATAAAATAGCGTTTTTTTTTATTTAAAGGTCAGACTGATGGAATTGGATCCTTATGCAAAGGTTTGAAGAAATTGTGTAACAATTTGAATTTGTTTAAAATTTTGCAAATTTTTATCATCAGTTTTTATATAACACGAACAGTTTTTCGAGAAGGGATTAAGAAGGATACCTCGAAATGGCTTTGATTGAATATTATAATAATTATTTACTAACCTACAATTCAAAAGGCATGCTCAAAAATTTGAATGAAAATTATCTGCAAACGTTCAGCTCATAGTGAAGAAATGTTTTGAATGGATTTTTTAGAGTTTATATAAAGGGGTGTTGTTTTTATCTTTGTAAACTTTAAAAATTCATAAATTATCAGTATTTTGAATGGACCTAGGCAATGTATTTACGTTTGAATAATAGGCTTTTTCGACGTGATCAATTTTGTTACGAATTGTAAATCGATGAAAAAAGGGGTTAGCCAATGCTTGTTATGCGAACGATGCCTAAACGGTAAGATATATTAAATTGCTTTCAATGGAAAAGTTTTAGAAGTCAAAAAGTTCTATAAAAAAGTCCGCCAAGACATATATCTAAATGTTAAGGTTTATACGCATATATGAAAAAAAAGAATCTTTAAAATTAATTTCAATCCGTCAGGGGTTATTTGACTACAAAATTTTAAATACTTGTCAAAATAATTTTGTTTGTAGGAGGGGATTTTTTATGTAGATCAAAATTGCCTTTTATACAACTTCGTCTAGATATTAAAGATAGAACGCTTTATTATCAGGTAGCGGCGAAAAAGAGCTTTTTGAATTTTACAATTTTTCAACACTCACGATATTTACGAGGACGAAGTCGCTGTTCTCTATATTTTCAACAGTAGGATTCTTTTCCATGTCGTAGACGATGTCGGGTTGGAATTCGGAACTCGAGGGTGAATATGTACTTGGACTATATTTGTATCAACGTTAAGACAGATTATACGGATCGGTGGGTTCCTTTTATAAGAAGGAGCTGTTGTGATAGCTGAAGGCTTTGTGCCTTAATCTTACCCTGAAAAAATCGTGTTCACTTCTTTGAAGGTAAAAGTGGAATAAATTGGTTGTGCCATTTTTTTCTTGTTGGTTCTGTTGTGATAGTCTATTCAGTTAACATTAAACTCATCGCATATGCTTAAATATAGTAAAAAATTGGCATATTTGACGGGAGATGCTGAATATTCATCTCTGTGAGCATGCTCGTTGCCTTTAATCTCATTAGATTTTTTTTGGTTTTCTTATTGATCCTCTGATTTATTTACGATCACCGTTGTTGTTGTTACGGTTGCGTGTAACGAGAAGAACAAAAGAACAAATATTTGCCTCTTAATTTTTATGCTATCGAGGTGGCTTTAAGAACTGATGTGGGCTCGGCATAAAGAGTGATGCAGTTTTGTCTAATATCCCTATGAGTAAACCGGATCCGTCTTCCTACATATGTTGCAGCGAATCATGATCTGTTCGTGGTCTTTGAATCGCCAATGAACCAGTTTTCATCCTTTGTCCTTAAGCTGGGATGTGATGCTTAATTTAATTTGAATAGTATTTTAGCATTGTTAATAATTATTAACGTAAAAAAGCTACCAACTCTGTCGGCTATAGGAAGAGAATATTTATGCAAAAGTTAAGGAAAATATTTAACCAGTAAAATGTCTAAATCGGATTTTAGTTATTAAATTAAAAAAAGCAAATAGTCGAATAACTTTTTTATTGTTTTAAGATGGGTCATAGGTAAGAAGTCTAGAGACGATTTACGTGGTCTAGCAGCCACAAATGAATCTTTCATTATTTATATATTTATTTGCTGATACTTTCGTGGGATACTGCCTCGGAATAGACTAAAGAAGAATAATCATTTGTATAAGTGGCATAATTTTTACAATTTTTTACACCTTTTTGAATAGAGAAGAGATGTATTTTATAGTTCGTTTCTCTTTATTCCAATGCGACCTGTCCAAAGAAATACTTTTGCAAAAAGCAGTGAGGAAGAAACCTCTTGGACTTATAAACAGTCAGCCGATTCTTCAAAATTCTAATTTTTGAATTGAAAAGAAAATGGATGAGAACATTTTTCGTTAATAGTTGGAAGCATAAACCTTAAGTTAGGCAAGAAAGTTTTTGAAATTATTGCTTAAAGCTTAAACGACGAAAGAAATTTGTCAGCATGAAAAAAAAATATCAGAAATGTAAATTTTGCATCAGAACACCGGATAATATTTTATTTTTCAATCTTTTAATTAAAGTATCGATCAAGACAACTTAAAGGCTGTTTTTGTTTGTCAGGGCGGGGAAAGTTCATGGTAATGGTACAGAAGAGGAATAGGTATAAGTTATATTAAGATTTATGAATCTACGTGAAAAAGTATTTTGTTCGTATTTATTTTTGCCATTGAGTACATACATTTACATATTAAAATTTCTGTATTGTACACAGAACCAAATTTATAACATCCAAAAATAGTTTTTACATGACTTATCTGCAGTTTGAATTTAAATTTTGTGTCCTTTTTGCAACAATTAAGGGTGAAGTACCGACAGAATATCTTCATTATTTAAGAATCGGTTCAATACCTTTACGTTTGTTGAAAACTAATTGAAGTCTATCAATATGAAGATGTCCACTCAAATATGTCTTTTAGGAGCGCTGCCTTGCAAAAATGCTTATGGGAGCAATGGATTTGACTTTGCCCTTTATTTAATAAAAGTACTTAGTACTCTAATATTCGTTTCTCATCTAATAAAACGGCCTTTCGACTCCAAGCTTACACTGGGACATTGAAGAGTTTAAACATTGACAATATTTAAAACGCATAGCGATATCTTTATTCTCGGTTGAACTTAAATACTTTAATTTTTCTTCGGAATTTCAAAATGTTGGTTCCAGTACACAATCAGCGAAAATGCAATTTATTTCCAGGAACCATCTGAGAGAATGATGATTAATAATGTAAGGAAAAAAAAGAAGGTACCAACAAAAACGCGATAAAGACTTATAAAATTCTGCGTTGATTTAAAAGGCGTTATACCATATGAACGCCAAGGCGATATCAACAAAAATCGAGGTTCTAGATTTTTTATCTTTAATGCACATTTTCTATTGTAGTTGTCATGAGTGGTTTACAATTCTTGGAATTCCCCGAAGTGCGAACATATTTGAACCTTTAAACATTTGATAAAATCTGAAAAATTTCTACAGAAAAAAATAACAACTTTCAAATCAAAAATATTATCATAATATCTTGATGGTGATGGAAGTATCTACGTCCAAAGGGAACGGAAATGTTGATATGCAATCGTAGTCTTTTTTTTTGTCTTTAAATAAAAGGTACCAACTCAACTTTTTGCGAAAATGCATTTAAGACCATATTATTCAATGAATATCAAATAAGAAAGATAAACGTAACGAAAATTGTGGTATTTAAAAAAAGTCCTTTATTATTCTTCAGTTTAATTTGTTTTTAAACTTCTTGGTGTGGATGTAACGACGTGGAATAAATCTTGCTTCGCTCAGAGTCAGTGATTAACTGTAGGTCCTGATCCTGTCTTTATTGCCAAAAATAGAAGGCACATACACAAATGTGAATGTTGATCACAGACCGTGGTTTTCAAAAGAGTGTATTTGTATTTGTAGCTAAACTTGGGACCGTGATAACATAAGAGAGCACAAGGTAATTGATCTTATACGACTGAGAAATTTTTGAAATCGAAGGAATTATCTTTCCTGAAATTTGAATTGCATATTTATGCAGACCATTGACTAAATATTGACAATACGTCAGATCTTGCAAAAAACGCAAGGACATCCAAATAGACACCTCCACCTTTTCATCAATTTCAAGGCCGGCTACAGAGACGATCTGTATGGAGCCACGTCTAGTTTTGGGATCCCTACCAAGCTCGGTCATTTGTGCAGGATGACGATGGAGAGCTCACTCTGCTCCATCAAGGTTGGCAAAGACCTCACCTACCCATATTTTTTTCTCTTTTTTTAATAATTTGCTCGTTCTCAAGAAGTTATGATCAGTTTCTTCGAAAGTCTGTTCATGATGTTGACATAATCGGAAGAAAACCGCGTGATGTCAACTGTGCCTTTGTGAGACGGCAAAACGAAGTATATACTGTCATCAAGAAGAGAGTCCCACCGACTCTGGGGTGTTAAGAGACTTTATTTTCCTAAGCTCAGCCAAAAATGCAGAAAATAATACCAGCGATGAGAGCAAACGAAGAATAACTCTTGTTAATCGATGTTTCTGTCGGCTATGAAAGCAATTGAGTAGTAAAGCCCTCTCTAAAAAAAAAGCTAAAGAGTGGCTCTAAAAGACTTTCTTCATCTCGAGCCTGCTATATGGTGCGGTAGCATGAACTTTTTCAAAAGGGGATGAGAGCACCTTAGTTTGTTTCGAGGGAATATTCTATATGTGATCTATGGTCTTGTCGACGGATTATGGAGGAGAAAATCCAACAACGACATCGTCTTTGTTAAAAGTATAAAAGTCCAACGGCTGAGACTCCAGCCCAGACAGTCTTCGAATCCACCCCTGAGGTACGGCACAGTGGAGAAATACCGCGAATTAGGTGGCGCACAAAAGTTGAAGGAGATATTAACCGATTTGGTGTGCAAAACGAGACAGATAGCATGGGACCGAAATGGCTGGTGAAGCTTGTTAGTTCCTGCTGCACCCCGGTCTGTAGCACCATTGAAAGTACCACTTTAACTGTGCGTTTAGAAAATCTATGATCTTTTTGTCCACTTGCTGCGAAAATATTCTTTTGAATCTGCCGCAAGATCTATAAGAACACCTATTTTTTAAAAGCGTAAATGGTTGGTGGCTAGATGGAATTACGTGCTAGCTAACCAGACAGACTTAACTGTATCTAAAATGAATGTATAATAGTACACTGTTTAGCACGAGTTTGAATAAAATCTGCAAAGATAAAATGGAAGACATTTAAATGATCCGGCATTTTCTCAGGTATCTAACTACACTTCTACTCACCAAAGGCTGCCCATATTGTCACAAGATAGCAACCTCAGACAATTGGGTGATAAACAAAATGTTTGCACACTTTTGGAACTTGAACTTGAACTTGTAAATGGCCGAACTGAAGTTGGCTCTCATTACTGAACTTGTAATTTAATATTCGTATATAACCATATATTTAAATAATGAATTAACAGAGAAGAAAAGGTGGAAGCAAAAAAAATCCTCTACATTAATATTTTTAAAAAAGAAAAGTTATCAATTCTGAACCTACCGGAAGCATCCAATAGTCTTTTATTAGAGAAGTAATGCCGAAAGTCGGAATAAGCGCTTCTACAATAGATAATCCCGTGCAGGCTCGTAGATGCCTACGCTCGAAAATTCTGTATTTAGCCATATAAGACGGACAAATGGTCCACTATACTGGACTCGCAAATGACCTTCACATCGGATCTTAGATAATTGGAGCAGAAAAGCCTTTTGAGCGACATAAATGCCGCCCTAGCTTTTAATAACTGGGTATTTATGTGTTCATTAAAGGACAGAAAATTGTCCACACCCAAATATCTTACTACACCCTTCGATTCGATATGAAGTCCATTTCAAGTCTTGACCACCATATTTTTCCAATTGCGTTGCAAGTCTGAATAACCCTGTCCTATTGGGGTGGGGAACAATATGGTTTCACATTTGGAATTGTATCTTCAGTTTCCAATCCTGGCAGAATCATTGAAGAATATCGAACTCAAATTGAAATTCTTTTTGTATTTCTCTAATTTTTGAGCCATTGACATACGAGATGATATCGTCAGCAAATGCTATTGAACTATTCAAATCCCTCAGTACTTTAGAAACGTGAATTTTAAAGAGTGTTGGTGCCGAAAATGTGCCTTGTAACATGATACATGATACATGATTATTTCATAAATAAGCCCGTCAATCCAAACCGTGTCGAAGACTTTTTCGATATCCACTAGACAGGCACCCGTCTTTTGCCGTTAAGGTTCCAGCTAATATCGGATACTAGTTTTGTAATGGCATGCATTGCCGAATGGTTTCTTTTGAATCCAAATTGATTCCGCGGTATTATCTCCTTTGTTTTCCATTCGAACAAGATCGAAATTGGTAACAACTACTTCAAAATCCTTCCCTATATTAGGCAGGAGATTAATTGGCCTTTAATTAGACGGATCTGAAGGAGCTTTGATATTTTGCAACAGCTCGGAAAGAAGCAGTTGTTAAGCAAGTTTGCCTTATGATTTCTTCGGCTATGTGTTTAAGCATAAAATTAGGAATGCCATTGACCTGAGGTCTTTTTGTTATTCGGTCTCCTGTTTATTTCAGTCAGATCGTCAAGTTTTACGTACTAGTCCGTCATAAGTCCATCGATTTTCATTTCGTCAGAAAATTGAAAAAGAGTGTCTCTGGCATTATTTTGGTTGTTAAACCTGTTGTGTAGCGTGGACTGATTCGAAATGGGAGCCAATAATATCGAGTTTCTAAAGCGTAAGTTCCGCTGGACTCCCTAATTTCTCTTTGAAAAAAAAAACTGATAACGAATTCATTCATCAGGCGAGCCTAGGTGTCTATCTTATCGCATCACATTTATATACTTACCCGAACACATCATGCTTTGATCATATTTTAAAAGGTGTGTACATTAATTTATTGCTAACTTTTGTTTAAACAATTTGTAGACCTGCGTCACTTTGAAACAACAGCAGAATCATTTGAAATACACGAAGCTTCCGAGCTTCATTAATATATATCGGATTTCTTTGCTAACTGGCATCCCTGAGCGGAAGTCATTGGCGCGACACGCGATCATAAATTACCAAAACGGGTAAACAAATACTAAATTGCTGGCGCCATGCCAAATGACAAACTGTTGTGTGACTAAATGCACATTGGTAGGCATCTTTGAATTAATTTAATTAGTTAGGATTAATTAAATGGTCTTAATACACAACTATGGTGGTGCGTAGGAGGAGGTTGATCGAGCTGGAATATTCAAATATGAAAGATGAAACAAATTTGGAGAGATGACTAAAAGTGAGAGTCAGAGTTCTACAGCACAACTTTTGAATGTGTTTGTGCTCTGTTTTCGACAAAAATGATGTTCGGAAAAGTTCGTGGCTTAGGAATGATTTTGGATGAAACACTCCTCTTTTATTTTATTGAATTGGAGCAAAACTTTTAAAAATGCATTTGCACACTGTGAATCACTAGGATGAGGCCATCATTTTTTACTACCGATTTTTGCAAGTGTATATATGTATAAACTACTGAAAAAGGGCTTAAACAGTTGCACCTCTTCGGTGCTTCTACCACTGCGTCGTCTTCGATTCAAACTACCAACAACTGCATGGATGGACGAAATATATGCGGAGCTAAGCAGATATAAGCAGGCAAAAAATGTCATACAATTTCGTTTCAGAGGGTTGTTGGAAAGGCCATATTTGCAATTGGGCTCTATTAAATGCATCCAACATTTCTCAAAATGATCGATACAAGTATACTTCCTTATCTCACCCAAATTTTGAATAACATTTTTACGAGATCTGCATTTCCCTAAATTTGAAAGAATTCGAAAACAGTCCCACTCTTAACGGCAAATTCCTGATTACTTTAATTGAAATTAACTTCTAACAGCATCCCAGTCAAGGTTCAAGCACACTACAGCTGTTCGACGGTTTATGATCTGTTTGTGGGGCTTGTCAGATTTTCAAACAACAAATGCAGGCGTCACTCAAGGATCTATTCTCGGACCTTTGCTTTTTACTATGTTTAATAACGATCTTGCTCGTGTCTTTAAGCACTGCCAAATACAAATGTACACAGACGATGTACAAATATAGTTAATGATGCAACAGCCTGAATAAATATTTATCTATCGCTAGTTACTCAATGGTCAAAGTATAAACGCCTTAAATTGAATTCAGAGATCGGGGCAAGCTTTAGTCATTTCTCGCTACACATCACTATTTTCCAAAAATGAATTCAATGGTGATCAAATAAGTTATTTTAAAATTGTAAGAAATCTCGGAGTTATTTTCAACCCAAAAGTAACATGTTCTTTTACGAAAGTTCGACCATGTCTCTGATTACACAATTACCGTTTTTTAAATGCCTGATCTCAGAACGATTATGTTCTTGTTCGAGCTCAAGTCGAATGAAAAACCGCAATACCCTTTTCAGACTCATAAAAGTGAATTCAACCCGCACCAATACTTTCATTTTACCTGAGTTTAAATATTTTTCTCAAAAACAATTTTTGATGTACTCCGTAAAGCTACGGAACCTTATCCCCTCTAATATAAAAAGACTGAACGACAGGCACAGCTTCGAAAAGGAACTCCGTCACTATTCAAAGAAGAACTTCTAGAGGGGAAGCTATAATTTTAACTAAACTGATGTGGAAAATTTTCAGGAAACGTATCTTTACAAATTTTGTGTTTAAATAAATTTACTTGTTAATATTACTTATAATTTATTTTGATATTTTGCTTTCAATATTCCGCTTGATATTTTAACTCTTAATGAAACTACTATAACAAAAATAAAGTCTTAAAATATTAATTAGTCGAATCTTAATCCTTCTGACATCTATTTTTCCTTTTTTTGTCGCTTTGAACGGCGCAAAGAGACGAAGCCATTTTTTTTTTGTAAATTTAAAGAAAAGATAAGTTTTTATATAATAACATTTTAAACATTAGTTAAATTTTACACATTAACTTAAAATGTTAGAGGTGAACTCCTGCAATGTTATATCCGTAATGGACTCCTCCAAGTGACGCCCCTTTGTGTAAACAAATTCTAACAGGTATTCATTGCGAAAATCAGTCGCAAAAATGATGGCCTCATCCTGGTGATTCGCAGTGTACGTTGACAAATAAACTGAAATTTCATTTTTGCACAAGAAATTAAATAAATAAAATGAAGAAAGTTGAAAAAAAAAATATTCTCAAACCAAACGTTGTGACTGATGTGCTGGTTCCAGTTAAACAAAACGAACACGAGGAATTTTAAAAGGAGTTGGCTATGTTAACCTCCATTCTTAGTTAGCTGTTTTATTTTTGTTCTTCATCTACTAACTTACTTGCTTACTTGCTTAAAGGTAAGAAACAAGATTTTCCTCCTGAAATACAGCAGCACTCCACCCACTTTAAACTCGGGTATGTAGTCTGGTATCCGCGAGGGCTCGCTCGTTCATAAGAGGATTGAGTCAGAAGGTTTCAAATAGCAAGAAATTTGTTCAATTTGAAGCAGGGTTATAATAGTCACATAGAAACATATAGAACTAATTCTAAATAATTCATGGAGTTATGAATTTGTTTACTTAACTTCTCACTCAATGTGGTAAAAATATTTTTGTGAGTTTAAATTTTCCAATTCCAGATATAAATAAAGTCCGGTAAGTCGAGGTTTTTTTTGGCTTGTCTACTTAATTGGATAAAATGAGAGACTCAAGTAGGCAGACGGTCTTGATTATCGTTTATTATAGAATCTATAAATGGCGTGCACACTGCCGTGCGTATAAAGTTATATCATGTATGGCAAGCTTAAAATTTATACTTATCCAGGCCCAAAAAAAATAAAACTAAGGTCCTTATCCGACGTGATGCAGCGCAGAATTATGGACATTATAAAAAGTGGATGAAAGGTACCAATACAAGGCGAAAACAATCTCATGCGATTTTCGGTTTCGTCTCCATTGATAGTGTAAAGATGAGGATCAACAAAGCTGAGTTGAATAGAAATACAAAAAAATGCAAACTTATTGAATGCACAGCATCTTGCTTACAATAATTTTGATCAATTTCAAATCATTTCAAGTAAAATACTGAAATCGTCGTTTTGTTTAAGGAAAGACAGTGAAAATAAAGAAAGAGCCTATGAAGCCAGACTTTCGTGTACAGAGTTTGTCATTTGTATCAATATACATTCGCTTGTAAGACAGGGCATGCAGAAACTCAGGATTATATCAATAGCTAAATTGGTGGCTATTTGTTGGGTACCAGCAGATACTTGCAGTATATTCGAAACCGAATCGAAATATCCTTTGAATAAGCGTAAATCAGCTGGAATCAAAATTATGTTAACTGTGATCCTGATTCTTTTTCATTTCATTCTCCATGCTTACAATTTATATAGGCAACAAGTGACATCTTTTTGTTAGAGACTTGCAGGACACTCGTACTCATGACATACTCACCAATCATCAACACGTATTAAAAAAAAACTCGTCTCAGAATTTGTGCTCTACGTCCATTTGCCATATCTGAGAACGACAAGAAACGCATCCATATCGTTCAGCAGCATCGCTTTAATAAACCGACTGCTGCTGTCACTTCTGACATATCGTTACCAGCTGCGCTGCAGTTTTTCTGCAATTTGTTTGTGTCTCGCCAAAACCGATTTTGTGTGTTCTTACGAGAAAAACAAAGGAAATTCCTCCGGAAAATTGCAATTTTTTAATTAAAACCAAATTCTCAAATGTGAAATGTAACACGGTGTGTTGGAAAATCAAACCGTTTAGCGACGAATCAATAATAATCGTGTGCTTTTATTATTCCAAGAAGAAAATCGAAGAACCAATCACACTCACCCACTCGTCTTGTCCCTCCTCCCACCTGGTATGTTATTATTGAAATTCTGCCGTGTCCACCCAGTCTAGTGACATTTTCCAATTGCCATTGGCACCAAATTCGAGTGAATATTGTATTAAAGGAGATCTGCTTCAGCTTTAAACCCCACAATTGGAGTTCACGAATCGTTGAGTGTTGTTTCTGTTTTGCAGGCTTCCCAAGCAAGGTGGATCCAAAGGCAAATAGAAATCATGGAAATGATGAAGGTGCTGCACAAAGAAGGTCGGGATGCTAAGAATTTACTTGCATATCAAATCAGTGCTAATAGTGATGAGGCAGCGGCTGCTAACGATTCGAGTGAGTTCATACTTTTTTCCTAATATTTTTTTTTCTCCTGTGGGTGTTTTTTGTTTCTTTATAATGGAAACAGCGACATCTGTGGTTTGAATACTAAAATTTTGGGGGTTTGACATTCGAATTTGTTGAGATTTTGAATTCAAATTTGAATTTTTTTTCATTAGGAGGTTCATCTTCGATCCCTCGGAAGCCACCCAGATCTCCCTTGCTGACTCCGAGCAGAAAGAATCAACAACAAATGCGTGCTGCAAAACAGACCGCAGGACCGAGGGTGCGAAGCGCATCAACAGGTCGCGATAAAAAGTCCGAGCTTCAGGCTCGCTATTGGGCTCTTCTCTTCGGTAACCTCCAAAGAGCAGTGAATGAGATCTACCAAACCGTTGAGTGCTATGAAAATATCTCTTCATGCCAGGAGACAATACTCGTGCTAGAGAACTACGTTCGAGATTTCAAGGCTTTGGGCGAATGGTTTAAAGTGTCTTGGGACTATGAAGCGACACCTCTGCCACAACGACCGCATTCGCTGGCGTGGGAAGTGCGCAAGAGCAATCCTGTTCCTCGAGTTCGTGCCAAGAGTCTCTCCAGTCCGGTTTCAGTGTCAGGCAAATCAAGTCCGTGCTTCTCGGGCAAGAGCAGTCCCTGCTCCACAATTGAAGAAAAGAACTTGTCGCCCCGAAAGAATCTCACGTCGAAGAGCGCAACGCGTGTCAACATTCGAGAGTTGTTCTCCTCGAGCAAGCGCAATCCGCCGGCGGAAAATCAAGCGAATTCCAGCAAACCGGAAGACTCTCCTAAGCAAACTGTTCAGGAGGACGAAACAAAAATCAGTTGGAACCAAATGATTGAGATGGAGGCGACAGTCGAGAAAAAGGATCAGTATGCACAGACCGATTTGGAAGACGAGAATCTCACGCTGGCGGAAATTCGGGAGAAGCTACGAAAGCAGGAAGACCATGCAAATGAGAGCACCCAGGAAAGCGAGTGTACCGTGATCAGTAGAGAACCCACGGCTGTAGAGCTGACAGTTAAGAGGCTGAATGCGATGGAGAATGAACTATTGCAGTCGGACGCGGCAAAGCCTGCAACACCACCATCGACAGAGGTGAAAAAACCCGATTCAGTCAAACCTGCCGAGCCGAAGAAGGCACAAAGTAGTCCACTGAAATATTCCAGTGTTCTTAATCGACCACCTGCCAATAAAATCGTAGGCGTTGCAAAGGTTAACACCACTCGGCAACAACGTCCCTTAAATTCGGCACAGACTGTCCCAAAAGTGCCTCCAGTCACAGCGCGTCGTTTTCCCATTCCAAAACCTGCAGTGGCTCCTATTAATGTCCCCCGTCGGAATGTGGTATCAACTGGTCCGCTGTCAGCCCGATCAAATATAAGACCCACTAATGCTGCTTCAAGACTGGCAGCGCGATCGCGGACGATGATCGAGATGCCAAACAAGAATCAACGAACATTTCAGGTCGTCTCCTCAAGGAAATCCTCTCGAGAAGACGTCACCAGTTCCAGTTCAACGCTCAAAGCGAGCAATGAGAAGATAAGCTCTTCGAGGGGGAGTGTATTCGAGCCGCACGAACGCAGATCGGAACCCAAGCAGCTGACCATAGAAGGAAACAACGAAGGCGGATGGTTGACGGTAAAGAATCGCCGACGATCTAGTTTGCATTGGGCGAATCGCTTCAACCAACCGACGGGATACGCCAGTCTACCAACTCTGGCTCTGCTTAACGAAAAAGAGGAACAACAAAAGGCCAGACAAACATCCCCCATTTCATCAAATCGCAAGAGTTCCAAGGAAAAACTTGCAGTGAAGCCAACATCAAAAGTTGTTGCAGATAAACCCGCAAAGCCTTTGCCTATGCCTGAGATAAGAAACGCTAAGGCAAAGGTGAATTCTCTCCCACAACGATCTGCTATCAGCAAACCAAATTCAAGTAGTTCAGTTAGTCTTGTGACCTCATCCTCGTCATCATCAGGAGCAGGTACAGCTCGACAGACATTTATCAAGCGCCAAAAGTCGGACCTTACTGGATTGAAGATCACATCCTTGCACAAGGAGTACATGCGAAGCGAGAAATTTCACAAGATTCCCGGCACTGCGAGGGATGCCAATGCCAAGTACGATGCTGCTAACTGTCTCGATATGGCAAAAGGGACGACACCCGACTTGGATGTAGATGCCAACAAGATCGACATAAAAATCCAAACGAATCGCGACTTCTCCAAGGCAATCGGCGATCTCTACCAGGCCGTGGCGTCCAACAATATCCTCTCAAGTTGTGATGAAAGCGAAGAGAAGGACGACACCGATTGTGATGAGGATCAACAAAAGCTACGCGAGGAGCAAGAGTCTCTGGAGAGACAAATACGAGAGTTGGAGAACACAGAAATCGACGTGGATACGGAAACAGATGAAACAGATTGTGAGGCATTACTTGAGAAGGAGCGGGAGTTCGATGATGACGACAACGATGCGAGCGCACTCTTCGTAGACGATGAGAACTTGAGCCTCGAAATGCGCTATCAAGCGCTGCTGTCCGATATGTCGTGGGGAGAGCGCGAGGAAGCACTAGCCACGTTGCAGGCATATGTTAGCCGTCACCCCGGTCGAGCTCAGGAACTGCATCAGAAGTTATCAAGTCCTTCAAGGCGAAGATCCCTTCAAGAGACCCTGAAGAAATACCAAGCAAAGCAAGCCCGTGCACAGCAAAAACGAGAGCTACTTCAAAGAGAGAAAGCCAACAGAATCCAACATCTGTTGGCACGAGTCGAAGATGTCAAAGCGGCCAAACAACATTTGATTGAGGAGAAGCGCCTTAAGATGGAAGGTAGACAACAACGTGCTGCGGAAAATCGAGACCACTACCTCCGGCAGATCAGAGAAAAGGCTCACGATGAAGACAAGAAGCTGAAAGAGATCAATTTCATCAAAAACATTGAAGCGCAAAATAAACGATTGGATTTGATTGAGTCATTTAAGGAGACCGAAGGTCGTTTGCAGGATCTCGAACAAGAAAGGCAGAAACGCCTCGAAGAGAAAGCAGCTAAAGAAGCCGCCGTTGAGCGGAGAAGGCAGGAGTTGGAGCAGGCCAGACAAAGGAAGTTGGAAAAGATGAATGAGACACGGCTGGAGAAGGAACAACGCATTGGAAAGATGCAAGAGCAAAAGGAAAAACAGAGGCAGGCATTGGCTCGCGAAAAAGCTAGAGATCGTGAGGAAAGATTATTGGCTTTGCAAGTGCAGCAACAGCAAACCACAGAGGAACTCCAGCGGAAGATATTACAGAAACAGAAGGAATCGGCAAGGCGACACGAGGAGAACATCGAGCATATTCGACAGAGAGCATTGGAGCTGACAATACCTAGTCGAAACGTCGACGAGAATGGTCAACGAGAGGATGGCGAAGATGGCGATGGAGAAGCGACTTATGGCGATAATGATCTCTCGTCAACGGTGTCGGATGTAAGTCGAGAACATTCCAGGGGATACAAGAAGAAGATGAAGAAGCTAAAGATGAGAATGGCACAGAGGTGAGTGTTGATAAGCTTTTTTATAAATTTTTGTTATCGTTTCATAACTGGTCTTAGAGAAGTTGTTGAAGAGTTTGTTTAAGTTATGTTCAAAAAAATGTCCTCGTGCTTTCACGAGTTTATATATTTGACAGCTCACTCTGATAGCCACATGTCTAAGGAGCTACCCTCTAATTTCTTGTATGCTTATCTTTTTGGTATCTTGCTAAACCAAGGATAGGTTTTTCAAAAATCTTTGGAAGCCACGTATGAGTCTTGAAAGTATGATCTTGTTCTTTTTAAGTATTGTGATTCTTTGCACCTCTAAGGATCCCAAGAGATAGTATATGGATTTGCCACTGCGGCCGTGCTTTTTTCTAGGGCTCTTACAATGGGATTCATTTATAAATTTTCATTCAAGGATATTGACAGGTACCTGATTTCCTCATCGAGTGGATTTAACATCGTTTAGGATAGGGTGTTTACTTTCTTGAAATGGGATGTGATCTTACATTAAAGAACAATGTAAGTTATCTTATTTTTTGAGCTGATTTTGATTTTTTTTATGTTTTATGGTGTCGAGTTATTGTGACAATGTAATATTGAATTGGGTAATGTACAACCTAGAATGTTTCTCTTGTATGAAGATATAAATATGACCAAATTTGCGCAACCCCTAAACAAGCCTGTTCACAGCATTGAATGCCCCCTATAGTTTACACCGCGAGAGAGAGTCAACATTGGAGAAAATTAATTCAGCGTATGAAATTATGGGAACTAGTAATAATTTAACGATCTTAAGTCGTGTTACTTTTGGATATCCAGAGATTACGCAGTCCGCATCGATAGGTGAAATCATATAGTTGATGTGATCAGGACAAGCAAGAATTGATCTTCACCCCAAGATTAATAACAGTGTTAACATATTGGATCTGTCTTCTTGCAAGGTAAATCATAGGGCTTATGGGATAGAAAGATCGTTTACTTCTTGTTTGCATTTAGTTCGCGTCCATTTAAGGTTGACCAGTTCTATACCATATGGATATGAGATCTTCATGCAATTTACACACAAGGTCATCGACCAGCCCAATTGGCATGGACATCTGATTTGAGCATCAAAGGTATATAAGTGTAGTTCAACATTTGAAAACGATTGGACCCAGTATAAAGCCTTAAGCTAGACCTGAAAGCAGACATCTCATTTCCGAGGAAATGTTTCCAATAACAACTTATTGAAATTTATTCGTGAGATAGTTCCTTATAAGACGAACAACTCTCTTACTTAATCTCCTGTATGAAAGGCCTAATCAAGAGGACATAGGAGCGTGAGATAACCTTGATAAAACTGCTGCTTCACGTCGTCTTATATTTTAACCAGAGCGGTCAAGCAGCTGTGATTTCTCCTTAATCCAGAAGACTTTTAATAAGCAAGGTATGCTGCACTGGCCGATTATCAGTTGGGGAAGTCGCATGTGGCTTTATAGCAACCGGTGTTGTGGGTGTGTGTGTGTAGTGGCGGTATTAGGAGAACCAAATTAGCACTATGTGCCGTTTTGATACCACTGCTCTTTTTTGTAATTGAGTAATTTATAAAGCCTTCCTTACAACCATCGTGTTGCATTAAGAAAGTTTATTAATTGTTTTATGGTTTTATTGGATATTTCTCTCTCGTGCGGGTCCGACTAAGGAGATCCTCAGTCTGTCTTATGTTACATAGCGTCCATGTTTTCCTGGATTTTGCGCAAGTGTGAAGTTGAGACCACCTAAAGCCAGCAATTTTCCGGAAATGTGTATCGATTTTAGCTTTGAATAGTCCTAGTGGAATATGCACCGGTGTTACGCTTGCTATTTTCCAACTGTCCGTAAAAGAAGATGAAGGAATGCAAGAGGTGTCTAATTTGGAAGAGAAGTAAAGTCCTTTGCTTCGTATGCAATGAATAAATTTAATTGTTCTTCGCTGACTTCGAGAGACGTTTCGAATCGTTTTTATATCGACGAAACAGGCACGAGCAAAGTATACGAAATTATATTTTCGAATTTCTGAAAGATTATTTAAAAATCTCATATCCCAAATTTTAAAGGGATCCAAAGATCACAGTTTTGAAGTGATTTGTTTGTTTAAGTCTACTGTTTTTCCTTCTTACATTTCTTCTATAATTTTTATCTCCCTTAGTGCTGAAGAATATTTGAAAGAACTGCAACCCGTTCCGGTGCACATGAAACGCGAAAGTCAGGTGCCGAAATTCTTGAATCTCATATCAAAAGGCGGCGGTTCTCAGGGCTTGGAGCGTCCCCTGGGCCAACTCGTACGTCTTATGGCAAAGGCGCAAGTTTTTGATTTCCAATGTTTTCTTCTGATGGACGGTTTGGGAACAATAACAACATCTGTGATCGCCAAGGGCATGGAACCGAACTCGGAAATCACCAAAAAGTAAGTAACCTCAACACATGTGGCACACGTTTTCTCTTCAAGATTCATTCACCTTTGTTTTTTTTTTCTGTTTCAGAGCAATCATCCTCGCCGTTCAATTGTACCGAAATGCCTGTACTCTGTGTCCACAAATTGCTCGGCATGCAATTTTAGGAAATTCCATTACGTCTCTCTTTGATGGCCTATTCCAGAGTTTACAAGTAAGTTATTTTTTTTATTTATACTTTTTGCTTCGATTGGCGCTAAAAAAATATTTTGTTGGTGGCAGAACTGCCCTAAATTTGGTTGGTACGTGTTATGATGACCATGTGGCGATGACATCTACGTTAATGCGCCACTGTTTGTTTATTTTGGACAGCGAGGCATCCATTAGCGGGCGCGTCGCCTGGTCCGATGATTGATTGACGGGCTATTTACCCGTCCGTAGGCGTAGGCAATTAGTTGGGTTGTGGTATTGATGAATTGTTTCTTTGTATTACTTGGAAAATCTATTTGTTGCGATGGGTAACACTATAAGGTCGATGGCTTTGTTTATTGAAATCATGAAAATTCATATCGACGATTTTTTTACATGATGCCCCGGGTTAATCCACATAATCAAGCAATTTAATCAAGATTATATGTGCTCTTTCGGTAATCAATCAGTCGAGTATATTTGCGATCATTTTAGTTGATTGTTGAAGTGATTATGACAGAGTGTTACGGTTGTGGTGGCGATAGTCCTGATTAATTTTTTTCAATCCGACAAATCCGATGTGAAGCAGAAATTGTTTACTTGGTTCAGAAATCTTGGATATTTCGATTAGTAAGAAAGAAGAACTGAAAATATTGCTTCTGTGAGCCGAAGTGTGGCTAAAACCCTAATTTGTCAATTCCACATCGGGGTAAGGAGTTGATTACATCACAGCACAAAATTTAAACCTAGCAACCATCATCTGTTACCACGAACAGTAGTCGAGGACATATTTACTCACTTAAAGAAGTTTCTAAGGGTACCCTATTAATGACTACCTACCTTA
The DNA here is from genome assembly GCA_963555765.1 of Orthonevra nobilis. Classification (NCBI taxonomy): domain Eukaryota; kingdom Metazoa; phylum Arthropoda; class Insecta; order Diptera; family Syrphidae; genus Orthonevra; species Orthonevra nobilis. The sequence goes on from OY743224.1 coordinate 151,510,420, forward strand.
TTTCTCTTGATCTTGTATTTTGGAAAGTAAAATGTGACGAATTTTCTCGCAACAGAACTTAGAATCTTCGAATTTAATGCTTATATCAGAACACAATTCTTTGCTATCATATTCAAATTTTACCTGGCCCCGAGGAAAGAGATAGAAGTGAATGGGCGAGTTTTCAAGCAGTTCGAATCCTGTTTCTTGAATTGCAGTCATCGCAACTGCTGCCTTGATGAAACAGCATTCCGGCTCGCAGTTCGCTGCGTCCTTTGCCATACGAGATCTCTGTGAACTCAGCTACATGTCTGATGGTCACTCTTTGATCAGCCAACACGACATCTTCGACTTTTTCATGCTGTTCTCAGTGAGGGACGTGGGTGAACGGCTTTTGCAGTGTTCATCTTCAGCGTATGTTCATCCAAGCTGAAACTCCTTGGTCCAGCGTGCAACGTTGGAATATGGGGAACAAGAGTCCCTTAATGTTTTTACCAAGTTTCTGTTAATGGCTTTAGTAAACATTTTTTTCAAACGCCACCACCTAATGGCAGCTGAAATCAGAGCTTGTAAGAGTTGTTCTCCATTTTGATGTTCTTTTATCGACTACGATACATGATTCGATTCGATTACAAGTTTTTAATTAACAAAAAATTGAAGGTTATTTCAGTTACAACACTGTATGTCTCACCTCGCTTAACGTCGCCTACAAGAATTTCCTGTCACCATCAATCCATCGACTAAGATTCCGGTAAGAAGATGCACTGCCATGTGATTGTCATGCTCTTGAACAGATATTGGATCAGGCAGGGGTCTATCGAGCAGATGAAATTCGCAATATCGTGCCGTCATTGAAGCATTCTCAGCGATTGAAGAAGTGTGAAAAAGGATGAGACAAAATACATGCTGTTCTCCCTAAATCGAATTTGCCGGTACTTCTTTAAGAGACCGCTTATTGAAAGCTTAGCAAGATAGCAGAGCAGTCCTTTAAAAGAATAGTTTCCCCTCAGATATAATCTCTCTATGGGGGCCATGGACCCATAGTCTAAGTGAGTCGCATGGCATCCACGGGAGAGCTTGTCGAGGAGAAGATACAACCGTGTTATTTTGAAGTTATACGATCTAGTTCCGAAGTAAACATCGTAAATCCTTTGCGGAAGGAAAAAAATCTGTAGAGTATAATTGGGACTACGAATGACCAACTATTCTTCAGCTAAGAGTTCTTAGAATCCCATCCATTGGGTTTACGAAAAAAAGGGAAACTGCTTTTTACAATTACAGACTGAAAAGCTTCCAACTTGGCCAGCAAGCGTCTCCCGCCTGAAACCAATTGACCAATTCCTGGACGAAGGAGTTCAAATTTGCGGATCACAGATCAGTGAACTTTTACATTGAAAAACATTCGGCAAGAAAGAGTGCCCGACCGCTATTGTCCAAATCTCCAGGCGAAAGCGCCATATAAACTGCGATAAACTCAACTTGTAATTCTTCCCCACAATCTTCGACGAATAACTGAATGATTCCAGAGATTAATATGCATTCGGACAAGTACAAATTTTAAGTCTTTGGACAAAAAACAAAGTTTACGTTCGGTGTCTAGCTGCGTTGTCTTAAAAGTCAAGCATGTAAGCATGTCTCTAACACGCCAGCATGCCTCATCCGAAATCAAGAACAGGCAAAGGAATACGCCTTTAAGATTCACATATCCGGAATATTTTTTCAAGTTTTCAAGCTTTGCCATTGAAACATGGAGAAAACTTGACGGGAAGGTTCGTAAAATCGTGTCCAACATCGAGACATTAATTTTGGAGAGATCTTTCAAGTAGTCTTTAGATCAATAGCATCGATCGATTGAATGTGTAGAAATTGGTGCAATGTGGATTTTCGACGAATTTTAGTTATTAGGTTAACCTGATTAATTTTGTCTTAATAAACTTAATAAAAAGGCGAACAATTTTATATGAATTTCTCCGACAGAATTTATTGTTCGAAAACTTATGAATGGTAGTGTACTATATATATTATACATACACTGCCGCTCATCAGAATAGGTTCAACTTTTTTCACTTTACTGTTAGCCTCTCTTCATACACATTTTTGTTATATGTGTAATAAAAGAGCATCATTATACGCTTAATTTAAGAGAAAAAATCTCTTAAAGCTTGACCAAATGTTTACCTGCTTATGACGAAAATTAGTGCGGAAAATCTTTAAGCGAGGATAAAAAGAGCAAAGTAAAAGCATTTCGAGAATAAGTCTTAAGCCAACGCTGCATCGCGAAAAAAAATTAACAGAAGTTAAAATGAAGTAAGCGGTTTTTTGCAAAATGACGAACAATATAGAAAAAAAATGAAAGGTTGAAGTGAAGTCATAGGGCAACGACAAAAGCCTTACAATTTTCATCAGAACTGATTCTGATTCCGATTCTCATGATTCTGTATCAAAAATAAAGACAAAAACAGGTGTAAAATGCAGTTTGGCGACAGTAGAACGAGTTGTTAAAAGTTCTGAACATTTGAAAAGAAAACAAATTCAGAAAAAAACACCACATGCATGCCGAATCCAGAAAAGAAATTCGTCTGCAATTTTGTAAAAAAATACATGTCGTGGACTGAGTGTCAAAAGTGTTTTTTTCAGATAAAAAAAATTACATTTTTAAGCCGTCTGCATAGATGTGAAGACAGTTTCATGGTGTTTGGACCTATTTCCATTTACGGAACGATTGAACTTCAATTTCTCACATCGAGGATCATTGAGACTCGATTCCCGTGATGGACAAACTATTTTCAATTTATATACCTACAAGTTTGTTCGGAACCTTCTTTGCGCGTGTCCAACTCGCACTTGTACGGGTTGTTTTTAGGATGGCTATGTTTCGAATAAATTTTTGAATTTTTTCAACATAGAAAATTTAATAGAGTAGGTTAAAAAAAATGGCAGAGCTTATGCTATTTATGTCAGATTTTTGTATATGAGTTTACAAAGCTGTTTCTATACTTTCCTGACCTTAAATTTGTGGGACTTCTTTCATGTAAAGTATTAAAGTCACGGAGAAAATTCGAAGACATAAAGGCTTTACTACCTGGAAAAACTATATGGTTCTAAACGAAATTAGATTTACGAAACTCTATTAAAAAAGGTTGCAATACAATACTCTATTAAAATAGGTGCAAAAAAATTAGTGCATAAAAAAACAATTACTTTTCATGTTTTATTTCATCAGATCTCAAATAAGATCTTTCTTAAAACAATAGAATCCGAATCCTCGGACCCCGAAACTTGGAAATATGTAAACAATTTTGAATTCCGAAAATCGAATAGATACAAGTACTTCCAGATCAAAAGTAAAAAATTGTATCATAGCTTGAATTTTCTTTTCGAACGGACTTATTCTCAATGTGCATTTTCAATGAAGACAAGACCCATGATTCATTATTCCGTGTTCTGGAATTTCCCTACATGAAGATTTGTTGTCATGTTCAGCTCACCTGAGGAATATATTCCCTTTCTTACAAATCATTGATTTAAGGAACTTTTATACAAAAAGTAAAGAAAAAGATCTCGAACAGTCAACCCAATCACAAAGCCAACAACAGGCAATCAAAATTGTGTTTCTCAAAACTGTTTTCGAAACTAATTAAGAAACCCTAAAATGCTGTGTACTAATTTGAGGCAATCAAAAACGTATTATCTACCTCTTCTGGTATACATCTGCCGGGCTTAAACTCGTCAATGTGCGTGTCTTTTTGCTTGTTAAACATTTTTACTGGCTGACATTAACTTTATACAACTTTTCACTACCGATTTAAGTTTATACGATTAATAAAGTCTTCCTAGCTGAGGTTTTTTGTAGTTTGTTTATTTCGTGCCTAATTTTGAGCGCCTACTATGCGTACTTACTTCTGACATAAAAAAATATATATATATAATTTATGGTCTTATGGGGCAAATAAAGTTCTTTTTTTTTGTTTTTATTTATTAGCCATAATTTCGTCAATGACGTCATTACGTTGTGAAGTTAGTTTTGTTTTTATTCGAGGAGTAAACTTTAACACGCTTTGACAGTTGTTGCCTGAAGTTGGCTCATTTGCGTCCTCACGCTGTGTTTACTTTTACGATAATGGATAGACTGACATTTCTTGGATACACAACATTGCACCAGCCAGCGGCGGCGGCCGTCAAAAGCACTTGAACGCGTCTAATTTATTGATACCGATACGGGGACACAAAACTTGACACACAAGGAATGTGATATGCGACTGTGTTTGGGTTTTCTTTCTTTAATTTCATTTTATACTAGTTGCGTCCGTAAAAATTGGTAAGATGCGAATAGCGATAATAATAAAAACATTGATGACCAATGACGACAATGAAGTCGACAAAAGCGGCAACGTAAACTTGCTTTGTGGAACGGAAAGTAGCGGCAGACGTCAAAATGACATGCTCGGGGAAGTTGCAATTGAAAGATTGGAACAATGGTGGTTCGGCGAGACTTGGCCAGACAATGAAATTGTTAATGAAGATCAATTTATCATTTTGGCTAGGCACTCTTAGCTTCGGCGTGGAGTTGCACAGAAACAGCAACAAGTGGCGCCGGCCGCTTGGTGACATTCATCCAAATTAATTGACCGCAATATTGTATGCAGCTTACGTTGACTGGACTAGAGGACGAATAGGCGGTATGGTTTTGACAGATGATGAATGAGTTTGTAAAATTACGAGTTTGATGGTCGGTTGGAGGTTGTCGCCAAGAGTGTCCATCTAAACTTTTGGTTAATTTGAAGGTTCTGTCAAAAACTATTTACATAGCTTTACATTTGCTGAGTTTGTAGTCATGAAGATCCAAGATGGTTGTCTTAGATTGACGAGCACTTACATCTAGTGGCCTATTGTACTGCGGCAAAGCCCCGCAGTCAATTTAGGACAGAAACTGATCTGTCAGAAGTCATTGTAAGATCGACCAGGTTTTCTTTTAAAGGTGGTGTCTATCTATGAAGAAGGCAGGACGTTCATAAATGAAATGAAAAACCATTTCAACCTCTTAAAGTAGGATTTCAAATGCGGAACAGCTTCCATTATCATTTTTTATTCTTCCGTGCCGACTTTGATTCTCGGAACACGCAAACAGTGTCTTTCGAAAAAAAGAGCAACGAACTCAAATGGTTTGTTGATCTAGAGAAAGCCACATTAATATATTTCACTAAATTCTACTATTCAACGTTGTTCCCACTCCAAAGGTTAATAAATTTTCTCAAATTTTCAAAGTGTATTCAATATTTTTCAATGATCGTTGCTGTTAAATCGACCATCCGATTAATTATGGAATATAACTTCATGGAATCGACATCTTCCATGTCTTGCCTTATCTGCAAAGAGGATGTTAAATTGGAACTGTTCTAAAGCTCAAACGGATCTGGTTGCCATTTCGCTTCGATGTCTGTTTCAATTAGATTTCGAAACTGAATAAACGCAGAACTTTGCAAAAAATTTTTCACAGACAAGTGCGACGCATTAACGTACTCTGGCTAAAGCGCAAATATAATCCGTTCAGCGCGCAGGACGAATGCGGGAATATGTTCCATGAACATTTTTTGCATTTTTCGACTAAATTTTTTTTCAAAATTTGCACTTTTTGGAAGTTATTGCATCCACGTTGGAATTTATTTTGCAATATGTCAACAACGTTTAATCGATCGAGTTTCTGTCAATAAAAGCTTGTCAGTGTCAAAATAAAATTTGTTTGCGTATTTTCTACTGAATAAGTTTTCTTTGCTCGCAATAAGCTTAAATAAGCAACTGAGCTATATTTAAAAATGTACCCCGGATCTTTACCCATATTAATCTGAATAAATTATCATTACTCAGGGAAAGGGAAAGAATTGTAGTTTTTCGAGCCTTTTTGCAACAGTGCATCGCTCTGTTAAAAAAAGCAACTTTTTATTTTAAGAATGAAAAAAACTATGTTTTAATTTTCAATATGTTCCGAAAATTCCCAAGCAATATAAAACCCCTTAAAGCCATTCGTATTGTCGCGTCGCCTTTCCCATGTTCGACTTAAAAATTCGGCCATCAAACGTCCGCCTAGGGGTCATCGCCTTGTCTTGAAAAGACCACCTGGCCGAACGAAAGTGCAAGTGAAAAAGAGATGTTTAATTCCTCTTTTCAAATATTCATCTCATTATTGATTTTCCATCAAAAATACACAAAAAAAAAATAAATAAATAAAATGAAAACGAGTATCCCCAAAACAGTCACCGTCATCGTCACCAAAAATCCAATAAACCATTTTCTACGTGGAATTTCTCCACCACCACCATTATACCTATTTTCTATCCCTTCTACTCAATTTCAAATGAATGTGTCTCTTTTTAATTTTACTTTGTTTCGTTTTTTCCCCAGTTGCCCGAGGAGAAATCACCCCAGCATCCCGTGGAATTGTCTACAGAACTCATGCTGGCCTGTACAGTGGCGCTATCTCCATCATACACAAAGAAACATTCAAACCCGAAAGTACTGGAACGCCTACCGGATCTCATATGGTGAGTTTGTTTAAGAAATTCACCTCTTGCAGCTGTCTCTCTCGTTGGGATAACCCCCTCTTTTTTCGAACTTAAATTCGAATATGCCAGTGATAAGTGTAGTAGGAGGGAGGCACGAATGAAAAGCCTTTGTATAGGTGAAAACGCTAAGGCGTGGCTTATCTGTCTTATATACCAAACCTCTCTGCTTTATTTACCATACAAAGCGAGACAGCTATATACGAAAAACAAAAGCGAAAAAGTATTTTTTTTTACAAACTCTTTAAAATTCACTTTAATTTTGATTTTCGTCCTTTTGTTGTGTTGTTTTTGTGTCCTGCTTTGCCGTCTCTTTTATTTTTGCTCAGTAACACAGGAAAATATTTTTATTTTTCGGTCTGTCAACATTTTGCTACCGTCGACCTACCGAACGCCTCCCTTGTCATTTCCTTTTGTTGGACGTACTGACAAAATGTTTTCTTTTTTTTTTGCATCGAAGGGGGGTAAATTAAATTTCACTTTTTCATGTCGTCCTGCGTATCCTTTTATTGTCGTTGTGCGTGGATCTTTAATTTGCAGTTGAAAAGCGTTTTTTTTTTTTATATTTTTGGAGACTGTATTGATTCATTGACAATAATGCGGTAACTTAAATGGCCGGCTCTTGCTGTTGGTGTTGTTCATTGACAGTTTTATGAGGGGTGTGTGGAAGGAGAATAAGGATCTTTGGTTCAAAAGACAGGAAAATTGAATTTCGTTTTGTTTCGATGTCGTCCTTGATGTTTTTATTTTTCAAAGAATACATTTGTTTTCTCGTTTTTTTTTTACCAAGTTATAGAGAAACTTTGTCTGTGCCTACCTATGTACATCCCTGGATTGATTTTGTCCTGATTTTTGAGTAAATGAGTGTGCTTTTTTTTTAATGACGACTAAAAAGGGTATTTAGTACGGGCCTTGTTGAATTTGGACCATTGGGCAGGATATCTTTGAAGCTCAAAGGAATTGCCAAGACCAGGGATGTGATTTGATTTGTAATTGAGTTTTTGTTTTGGGATAATTGCATTTTTGTCATTTTTTGTTTGCTCGCCCTGAATAGAAGTCTTTGATGTTCATTGTACTATTTTCGGCTCGATGGTGTTCTACATTTAGTGGAGGGTTGTTTAGGTGGTACTTTTGCTTGCGAAAAGAGGTGAAGACAGTAAATTCTTACAGCTTTAATCAGAGCTGATTAATATTATGTGATTCATAAGCCATGTAAGTGCTTTGTTGTGTTTACATGAGGTTTAAGGAATGGATTTCTCTTAAGGATGCACTCAGCTATATTATGATTGGAACTCAGGTGTTCCACCGTAAACAAACCACAAAGAACCTGGTCGAGTGTACGATGTAATTGGAATTAGCATCTATAAGAAGATTTCTGCCATTTTGTTGGAATTTGTGGTAATTTTTACTTTTCAAATGAGGCCGCTGGTTAGCTTAGTTAGATAAACAAATATATGTAGGTATCCAATGATTATGGCCGTTGAAACTCTTTGAGCGTGTGGAACTGATTATGTGAAAGGATACTTGAAACATTTGTTCTTGAAATACAAATCGCTCATTTACTTGAAGACTGTCATAACTCAAAAAACGAGATTGTATGGAAAACGTGTTTGAGGTTTTGAATAAACCAGTACCTAACTAAATGAAATGAAAAGGCGCATATTATCTTTTATCGCGAAGAGCACTGAAACTTTTACACACCTTAAAACATATAAATGTGAATATTTCTGCATCATTAACTAAAAAATCGCGTTTTTGAGTTGTGACAGTCTTCAAGTTAATGAGCAATATAAACATTATTTTATATGGATTCAGTTAAATTGTTAATTGTATTCACTCGGATGTTCCATGATAAAAAGCTGCAAAAAGAGGGACTACGGTGTCATTGACGAACATACTCTCCAGCCACATTTAACAACTCAGACAATAGCCTGTTAGAATATTCAACTTTCGTAACTTTGACCATTTTGAAGAAGCGTAATTCATTGGCTGCATTCAATGGCCCGAAAAAAGTCCCCAGCGTGTTTCATGTTTCCCGGCAATGCCTTGATCTAAGCGTATTCCTTTTGGTCTTCTTAAGTATGCTCGTCTTGGCAAAAATGTAGTTTGCACAAGACAGTCATAAGTTCGGCCCGTTTCGACGCGATTTCACCAATATCGTTTATTTTGTGGTCGCTGAAGTTCTTTTTGTGATGCTATGTTTATTGATCGTATTTGTGCACATAATCCTCAAACTCTTGACGCCTGACAAATGAATATCCGTCATTTTATGGCGGAGTTATTGTTGAGTGTATTGAGCAGTGGCGGATTAACCAGCAGGCAGAGTGGGCTGGAGCATGGGGCAGCAGATTTTTGGGGTGACAAACTTGGTGACCGATTTTTTTTTTTCTGACTTATAGAAATCAAAAAGATTTTTGCATGACGGTTTGCTGATGTTTCAAAGATAGAAGTCTGCAACAAAATTTGCTGTCATAACGTTCCTTGCTCTGCCTACTGTTTAAATTTAGTGGCAACTGCGACTGCTGGATCTTGCACAGAAGCTTGTCGATTCTTCATGTTGCTTCAAGAAATACCATAAAGGGTTTTTTTTTCAAGATCGAAACCACGATGGAAGATATTGGTGACTGAAGTCGGAGAAGGCGAAACAGTCAAGAGACTGAACCTCACACGTTGGTAAGCAAGAGAGGATGCATGCAGAAGTTTGAGACATTCGTGGCATGAAGTTATGAAAGCTTTGGAAACAATCAGAAATGATTGAACCGAAAAGCTTGTCACACGAAACGAAGCAACAGGAATTCTTTCGAAATTAAAAAAAATTCAAAACGGCGTTAATGGTTGTTGTGTGGAATGTTTTTTTTTTTGGAAACGATAAACAAAGTAAATGTTGAAATCAAGGCTTCTACCGTATATTACTGCAGCCGATCTTTATGAATCTCTTCGCAAGTTCTTCGTAAATCAACGAGAAAACTTTGAGTATTTTTAAGAAATGGCAATGGAATTAAGTGCGTCGAAGGAGTACACAAAAGACCTGCGAAAAAGATAACCAAAAAGAAAAAAATTTTGCTGATGAAGCACCCGATGAAGAAATGAGTATGACCCGCGAGTGATACTTTCAGGGTTAATACATTTCTCGTCATCATTGACAGACTCGTATCCGAATTAGACAAAATTAAGGCAGCGTACGACAATTTCAATGAACAATTTCTCATTTCTGACCCTTACAAAAAAGGTTCTGTCCTTAGAAGAAGTATATCCCAATGATTTAGAGATTTAGTTCAAAATTGCATATATTTCCGAAGCCACATGTCTTCGAAAAGCATTTTTGTAAAACCTGCTTCTTCATCATTAGAGAGTCTATCTTCGTTTCGAAAACAGAGTCTGCGGATCATTTATCCGAACTTGGACATATCCCTTCGCATGGTCTTATGTACCGCAGCGATGAATTGTTTGGCTGAGAGAAGCTTCTCTTGCTTAAAAAGCGTGAAAAATTACTGAGATCGACCTTGAGACAAGAAAAATGTAACGCTTTAGCTTCTTATTGTATTGAAATTTTTGGATTGTAGAAATAATGTAGGAGATGAAAATTATAGAGGCAAGGGTAGCAAAAACTTTACCTTAAAAATTTGTTAATCCGCCTTATCAATATTCAGTCCTGTAAGAACTCCCGCGAATGAGGTTATATAAAATCCATTTACACTGCAAAAATCCATATAATATATTGAAATGAACCTTTTTACAAAATTTCAATCATAAATGTGTTTTGATTTATTTTACGTTAAAAAATAAAAGTCTTCGGTCATTATTCGAGTGGTCAAGCTTTTGCCCTCATCTACGGCTGCTAAAAGTGCATGGTTGTCGATATCTGATCGTCGATCTTTTCTTGGCTTATTTTCAAGATTTGAAACGCGCTTACCATTCCTAGAATCAACTTTCTCTTATCGTACCTTCGCCGAAGAATTCATTGAGATCGCGAAATGACTGTGCTGCCATCTTTCTTCGAAGTGCTTAAGCATAATATGACAATCTCTTATAATCATTTCCATGGCCTGCACTAGCACTTATTTCGACCTCAAATCACTGACATCGAAATAATCTATTGGCATCCCGTTTCTCGTAGCAGACATCAATTTTTGTACCAGTGTTCTCTATTAAAGCTCACTCCTTTCTTCTTGAGATTTTGATGTTAAACCTCTTCACCAGAGTCTTAAATGGGTCGTTTATAACAATCCACCGTTTGAAAGTTCCACGACACAACTTTCTAGAATATCAACACATTTTGAAAAAAAAATACCGTGAATATCGCGAATGTAGTAGGTGCCAAACTCTCATTTCGGATTCCAACCATGGAGTAAATTCCACCCACCACACAGTCTTTCAGCGCGTCTCCTCAACCTGCTCGCAATTGCATAGAGTAGACTCGTATCTAAAGGATTTGTCTATTTATAAAGAGGACAAGAAATAGCTTCCCGCCCCTCTGCGGATGTCCGTTCAAGCTTGCGAAGCTGTCATCCATTCGACCTACTGTCTTGTGTATAGTAGAAGCCACTTCAATCTTACCAACTACAAAGTGGTCTTAGTTTTTATTCTAATAAGAAATATATAATTGATTCGTCAGCTTACGTAAAATTTTTCAAAACAAATTTGCTTAAACACCAATACGGTGTCCGATAAGTTCAAATTAAGGCAGCATATTCCTTATCGCTTGGAATATGAGCTATAAGTCATGACCTAACTTCTTTTATTTGCACAGAACCTGTCATGCCATTACCACACAACCATGTCCAATCTACCCTAAATGCAATGGTCCACGGTGAATAGGGTAATTGGTTTTGGTATGTCATATTAAGTGAATCACTTTACGTTGCCTCAAGTTGTGGCAAACATCTTCATTAGGCTTAATTATGACCTTTTTTATTCGTGGCGAAACAATTTCTAGTTTCGCTGTTAGTTCAACCAGGTCACTTAACTCTCCGGTCATTGGCTTTTCATGCGAAATAGTTTTGAAGAATTGATCGTTGGCGCTTTTGACACCATTACTGTGCTAATTTAGTCGAATTCCACGCTGGAGCGTTTGGTTCTAATTTAAAATATTTTACATTGTATTGCGAAAATGCTAGGCCTTTCGGTCTACAAAGGTTGACTCATAACTATTTGTAAGGTTTGAACTTCAAATTTCGTTTTAGGGCAACAAAAGTAGTGACTGAATTAGGATTGGGCTCTTTTTATTGATTCCCTTCTTTCTGTTCTCCAGATCATGTGTCATTCCTTGAAGGTGTGTTAATTTAAAAAGAAAATAAACATAGATTTTTTTATTTAGAATTGTTTGTTATTTTGACACTGACAGTTTTTTTGTGTCCAAAAAATTTACAGAAACCCATCTAGAATTCTTATTATCAGGTTGGCAACTAAGTAATTGCGGATTTTTTGGGAAATATAAGACAATTTTTTCATGGAACGAAATAACTTTATTCTTTAATGTATTATCCATTTTTACAACTTTCAAGATGCATCATTATTCCACGTTCATAAAACTTCTGGTTTTTCTCAGAAAAAAACTGAACCAGGTACGATTTCACAACATCATACTTATTGAAATTTTTACCATGAAAGGAGTTTTTCAAAGATCGAAATAAAAACGAATCATATGGTGCAAGGTCAGAACTATAAGGTGGATGTGGCAAAACATCCCAACCAAGCTCGAATAATTTTTGCCGAGTGACCAAAGATGTTGGTTGCCTTGCATTGTCATGATGGAATACACCACCTTTCCGTCTTGTCATTCCGGCCGCTTTCCTTCAACTGCATTGTTCTATTTTGTTAGTAGTTCCATGTAGATCGTTCGGTTTGATGTTGTTTGAGCTGGTTCACCTGGCTTGCTTCACGATCTTTTCTGATTAACATTGTTGTAAACAACCCATTTTTCATCACCAGTTATCAATCGTTTTAAAAATGGATCATTTTTATTAAGTTTCTTTTACAAATCGCAGATGTTAATGCGTTGTGTTAAATGATTTTCTTTCAGTTCATGAGGAACCCAAATATCGAGTTTTCGTACATAGCAAAGATGTTTCAAGCGATTTTCAATGCATGTGTGTGATACCGGAAGCTTATCTGCAATCTCATGTTTTGTACTGTGACGATCCGAATCGATTACTGCTTTGATTTGGTCGTCATCAACTTCAACGACCAGGACAACCAGGGCGTTTTCCATCTTTGAGTGAAAAATCACCAGAACGAAATTTGGCAAACCAATTTTGACACTGCTGTTCTTTCATTGCTGCGTCACCATAAAGAGCACATAACTTTTTGTGAGCTTGCGATGCGTTTTTTCCTTTCCGGAAATAAAAAAGCAAAATATGACGTAAATGTTGGTTTTGATTTTCCATTTTCCAACTGACGCCAAACAAAAACTACACAACCAATGAAAATTTTTTTTACTTATTGACAGTTGAAGTACCAACTATCAAATAACAAAATGTGTTTGACTTTTGGATAACGTCAGCAAATCTAAAAATTCAACTAAAGCCATCTATGAGCAAAATCCGCAATTACTTAGTTGCCAACCTGATATTTTGAGCTTTGTGAAATTAGAGTTACTTCCAAAGTGGATGTTGTGTTTGTCGAAACTGCGAAATTTTGTCGAAATGAATCGCCAACCATGCAGCTGATGTACATATCTTTGTGAAGGCAGTTCGTAAGACTGGTTTCCTAATTGATAACCGAGAATCTAGACGGACCAACGATCTCAGCTATCAAATATGGGTCGCACAAGACAGTAGAAATTTTCATGTGGATTAAAAGGTCCAACTGACAACACTAAAGAACTGAAATAAAATGACAGTTTGAAATTGAAATTTTACTCAAAACGTCAACTTTTTCGTGCGTAAACAAGCAACATTTCTCTATTTGGGTTGGAAAAACCCACATGTGTTTATGGAGAAGCAAATGTATTCTGAAAGTGTTTATGTTGTCTTAAGAGTGTTCGCATCATTGGCCTTTTTTTCTCCCATGCCGACAACAGTGGAAGGCATGAAAGCTTATTTTTTTTGTAGCCATTAATTGAGGATTTGACCTTTGAAAAGTGGGCTGAAAAGTCCCGGGATTTTTCAAAAGTTGGCGTCAACAGAAAATTATCATGACTCATTGGGCATGTTCCAGACATTCATAGCTAAGACCCAAACCGCTGATTTATTAAGGAACGCTAGCTGTCAAATCGGAGGAAAATGTTCGTAGCGGAAAACAATTTCCTTAAAGATGAAAAGTTTTTTCGTAGTGATTCGCTAAGCTTAGCAATCATTCGCTATGCGAAGAGCTGTCATCTCTGTACAATTTTCTCGTAGTGGAACGGGGCCTTGTTTTGTATCAAGTTTAATGACATTTCTTCAATTCGTTTGCACTCAAAATCCTGTGACGCTATCAGTAAAAAAATGGAAAAACAGGAGTATCGCGTCTTGATCAAACATTGTTTTTTTGATGGGGAAAACTGCAAAGGTTGCAGTTTATCGATGGTTTATTGAAATCGAAATGGGTCGTCCAAGCACCTCGCTCTTGAAGACGAGTAGAGGCTACGAACGCGGAAATCATCAATCAAGTGCAAGAAATCGTTTTGATTCATCGAAACGTGAAATCGCGCGAGTAAGCTGAGGCTGTGACTGTTCAGAAGAATGGGCGAGATACATTTTGAACGATGTCTTGGAGCCTTGGACCCTTGGCGATGGGTACCAAGTTTGCTGATCGTCGACCAAAAACAGCAGCGCGTTCATTATTCCACCGACAGCTAAGCAGCGTAATCGAGAGGAATTCTTTCGACGTTTTGTGACGAGGGATGAAACATGGGTCCATTACCATACACCTGAGTGAAATAGGGAGTTTGCATAGTGGCTGGATAGCCATGAAGTTCCATCAAAGCATACAGACAATAAAAGCTCGGCCGGGAAGGATTTTTCTTCCGTTTTTAGGGATGTAGAAGAAAAGACCAGTCACAGGAGAGTATTTTGCAGCGTTATTGGACAAAATAAACGATGAAATAACGAAAAGAGGCTTGATATGACGAGGACAAAAGTTCTGTACCCGCATGATAACACACTTGCATACACGTTTTTGAAAACGATGGTCAAAATCAACCAGAAATCATTTAATTGCTCGCCCATCGTATTCTCCAGATTTGGCTCTCCATAACTAATATCTGTTTCCAATCCTCATGCGGTGGCTCCAGGCAAAGAGATTCAGATCGAATGAAGAAGTCATCGCGGAAACCGAGGTGTATTATGACGGCAACTGTTTCCAATCCTCATGCGGTGGCTCCAGGCAAAGAGATTCAGATCGAATGAAGAAGTCATCGCGGAAACCGAGGTGTATTATGACGGCAACTATGTTAAGGAATAAATATTAAAAGCGCTGTATTATGACGGCAACTATGTTAAGGAATAAATATTAAAAGCGCTTGTATTTCATAAAAAATCCCTCCACTTTTCAGCCCATGTTTTATATCAAATAATTTAATAATTTTGATTGAAATACTGTGAATAAAGCGAACAAGTCGATGTGAAATTCATCTAAACCAAAAAACAATCTTTTAATTTTTTGCTTATCCTTGTGCTCGCTCTTCATAAGGGAGTTCATTATCGCTTGAGAGTTTTTTTATACATTGAAAAAAAAAAATGAAAAAACTCAATTTTTTTAAGTCGATTGCATATGAAGCTCTCACATTTTCGTTAAAAATTGAGTTCAAGAAAGAAATCGGGTTTAAAAATCAAAACACGTTTCGTTTCAAGAACATGACTCAGTTTTGCACCTCAGCCTGTATTATCGATAAAAAATAGAAAAACAATGCGTTGAATTGAAAATTGCAGGAGACGCCTGCCTAGAGTGCATCATTAGAATATGATATAAAATGACACTTTTGAAAACAATGCCAATACGGAGAACAATAAGGCTGCAAGGAAATTGCAAAAGTCCATTTTCAGTCTGCATTTGTACGAGTATAACCAAAGATAATAACACTTCTCGAAGTGCTTACAACAATAAACTGTTGTTTCGCACATTGTTTTTCTAATATATTAAATGGCGAACAATCCATCACAACAGCGGAGCCTTTCTGCTCCCGAGAAACAATGCAAATTGGTTGATTACCACGACACAATGTGTTGGTCTATTTTCCTAATTTACAAAAAAAAAAAACCTTGGGTTGCTAGCATTGTTTCTTAAATGACTGGTAATATGCAAGCTTCTTTCTTCAGTGGGCTTTTAGATATGCACCCTCGCGTCCACTTTACATTAGCGGGATGATGTCTTCATCTGAGTAAATGGAAATGGCTTTAACAAGGATCTGCATTTAGGCAGAAGATCGCGGAGTCGAAGCCAATCCAGCGAAAGCTGAACATCGGTAGCACCGTTCTGGATAGGAAACTGACAAGCACGAAAAGTATACCACTAGAAGAATGAGGGATCTTTAAAAGTTAAGAATCAGATTCCCGATGGGTGTCTTGACCGTATGCTGCCTTTTGAGAGGAAATGCTTTGACGGACGGACTCGGATTTGTGCAATTACTGCAATGACCAAGAAAATATTTATAAATCCCTCGGGAAAGTCCCTCACGGATGGCGATGGATTTGATCTTGTTGCAATGAGCCTAATGACGGCTTGCTTGATACCCTACATACTCTTACCTAACCTTTTCATCGTGGTCTGTTGCTCCGTTTTATCCCGTGTTCGTAACATGGTGCCCCGCAAACATTCAACCAATTTCGCTTTGGAATTTTATAAGGGCGTATCGTTAACTCTTCAAACGACTACTTCAACCACAGTGACGATATTCTCATAAAAACGAGCACTGTGAGGTCATCCCGCGTCTCTTAAGTCAAATGTTGTTCCAATCTTTTCGAGTCGAATGGGCAAAGTCATTTGCGGCGTCATTTGCGGTCAAGGCGGTTTGAAAAGGAACAAAATATTCAGTTCAATTTGAATTAAATCAAATTTCCTAAAAATCCAAAAAAATTGGTATATGAACCATGTTTTTAATTCTGCCCATCACTTTTTAGATAAAAAAAAGGGGGGCACATCGGGCATCGAACCTAAATCCGCCACTGGTTACCAAGTATTTAGGGCCTCATACATTAAATTAGTTTAGTTATAACGAAGTAAGGAAATGGGTTGTACCTAAGGAATCAGGTGATCTTAATTTACATGCCTATTAAGAGCGATTAAAATCTTTTCCCACATACTCGTAAGTGCTGTAATCTGACGACCAACAACTTACATTAATTTACACAACTTGAAACAGAACTGACAGTCACCAATAATTCTCGCACAATAATGGCCAAGGTTTCCCACCATTCATTTCTTAATTGGTCATAATGTACGAATCTCCACTTAAACGGCCAAAAACTTATATTAACCATTACCGTTCCCTAATTGCTTCATGTAATCCTAGGTGCGACTAGTCACAGGGAAAAGTGTTCGTTTATAACCTCGATTACTCATCGCGCGACAATTGCCGCATAAATCTCAACCGGAGCTGCAAGCTTTCAAGTGTCTCGTCGCCAGAACAAGATTCCCATCTACCCGTACAAGTACAAGCCTCAAGACCAAGTGCCATTGACCATCAGCACATATTTATCAACCTGTTTGCTCTAGCAAAAATGGCAATTTAAGGCAACAAATATATTCCACATCCTCAGTTGAAGAAGCAAACCAGTTGAGGAATAAAATGAATAAGAAGCCAAGAAAGGTATTCTCTTCGCTGGCCAACAAAATGGACATCCACATGCGAAGATAGCACAGCATGATGCGGACCAACAGCCGAACCACCAACTGACCAACTATTTGGACATGTTTCCGATTAGACAAGGTTCTTCCCGTCCCCAACGTACGAGTAAGAGTCTTGAGTTGTTGGTTGTTGGTTGTTGGGGACGATTACCAGACGTCTTGTACTTAGTATCTGAATGCATGGTGCCGAACATGGCAATTATCTGGGGAAACGATTAATGTACAAGCTTCGCTTAGCAGGGCCTACGGTTTGCCCTTTCAATTTGACAGATAGGAGAGTACAGCTCCGGCTGTATGCACTCGTACTTCTGTGTGTGGACACATCTCAAGTAGCGTATACGACGGTGTGTTTGGGAAATTTGAGACTTTTCCTCAGCGCGAGGTCGAGGTTTATTTTCGTCGCGGAATGTTTTTCCACGGATCACACGCACACGGATGTTAGCAATCAGTGTCCTGTCAGAACTGTCTCTGCGGCAGGAGTTAATGAAATTTTCAAAGATCTCAAAAGCAAACAAGTGTTTTTCTAAGACCGAAAATTCCTAGATTTGTGCCACCCATAGTCTTCCACGGTCGGTTGTAGCACCAGCTTTTGGGGAAGATGGAATTTTTTTGTGGAAAAGGGTGATGTTTTGACAGTTCTTTGGATATCACACAGATGTGGGTGGTTGAGGAATAATTTTATGTATGAAAACAAAACGGAGATGAAGCGTGTAGACAGCAAATGGATTGCATCAAGCCATGTGGATGTTCCGTTTGGTGCAGTTGTGTCACTCGATTTCACTAATCATACGTTTAGACGACGACAGTTTTGTGCGAACTGTCAACGTCATTGGAGATGTTCGTACGGTCTTTATTTTCTTTTTCTCTGTCTCTGTGGAAATCGTCACTCAAAGTATTGTCAAAGGTATTTTACTTGTGCAGCGTTGGTTTGTGACACTTTTGTTTCTAGGAAAATCTGTGGGTGGCATCGAATAGAGGAACTTTTCGTTTTTTTTCCAGAGCAACACTTGGGTGGCAATGGCTTGAAGATGTCACACTAAGGAATGGGTGATGTTTTCATGACTTTTTTTGGCTATTCAAGTTTTAAAACGGCTTGAATAAATTTCCGAAAATTGAAGTTTTTTTTTTTGTAAAATGGAAAAAAAATTGTGAAAAATTCAACTCATATTTGCAACAATTTGAATGTCAATCAAAAACTTTGGTTCTATGTGATATACAATTAAAAATTACTAGAAGGATCAGTTAAAATATTTGTCACAGTGATGGACAGTGTCTTCAATTCATTTATCGAGGTACATAGCCCTTATTTAAAAGAAATAAAATTACCATTATTTTTACTAAATTAGCTCGCAATTTTAGTGTAAGAAAACAATTTTGTAAGTAATCGCAGATTCGTCTTATGGAGGCCTTCCTTTCCAGTAAAGCCAGTTTTATTTCGAACCAGCGAACGAGCGACTTGACATGACCACCAGGTCACTAGTTGACTGGTTAATTTTTTTTGGATGATTTTGTCAGCATATGTTTGTCCTTTTTAAACTGATGATTTGTTTGGCAGGTTTCGCTATCCTGACATCTCTAAGACGATTATTATCGATACGAGGATTCAAAAATCGCGCTTCTTTCTAACGACGAAATATTTCAAATCACGAAAACTTACAAATGCCCAGCGGAATGATTTCCGTGACAAAACGTCCACTGGTAACTTGATGAAAGATCTTATCCCATGTTGCGTTGGGTGGTTTCAAATCTGATAATCATAATATAAATGCTGGTGTTCCCCGGGGTTCCGTTTTGTCTCCAACTCTCTTTTCGTTAATAGTCCTTTTGCTTCATCTTATTCAATTCACTCAATCGTTAATGCGAGTCCTTCAGTTTTTCATACTTGTTCATAAATTAACGTCCCTCATCTTCAATCGATAAAATGGAACGATAAAGACGCTTATTTAAGTCCGATATTAAGAGTGTAGTATCATGGGGCCCTGAAAACCGAGTGGAATTTAATGCCTTTTAAATAGATTACTGTATTCTGTCACGAAATATAAAATTTCGGCATTATTCATATATGACTTATGCGTCTTTTACGCTGAAAGAATCCGTATTAGAAATTAAAAGCGGCCTTGGTTTGAATGGCCAAATATCCTAAACATGCTGCAGTTTTTCATAAACAGTGTCCAAGCGAATAATTCAGAACAGCCCTGTCGCCAGGAACGCTCTTGAACTCTCGGTCTTCCACTTGTTACAAATCAAAAGAATTTAAGCCGTTGTTGTCCCAAGATTCCTTCCACCTGCATCATGTCAGCATGGTGCATCATATAATAAGGGTATAATAAAGCGCTAAGTATGTAAGTATTTCATTAAAAATAAGGACTTGTTCTGCTTGATCCCAGGTAGAATGAATCTGACAAACTTTTTTATACGACTCTTTGAATTAGTTATTGCTGACCACAGAATTTTTATCTGGTATACTGATGGCTCAAAAATGGCTAATGGTGTAGATGGCGGTGCCAATGGACCAAACACAAAAATTTCTATAGCTATGGGAAAGCATCCAACTGTTCCAAGTCGAACTACAAGTCTTCGAACCCTGCGATATAGTTAACCTTGTTAAAGGGCACAAAGGGTCCAGAATTCTCATATATTCCGACAACCAAGCAGCGCTAAAGGCATTGTCATCCAATCTGTCAAAAGCTGCTACGACGCCTTCCAGTCCGACGAACAAACATTCGAACAATGGGCACGCTGTTTTCCTCTTCCTTATAACTTTTAGAAGTGTTTTGGTGTTGGTTAGTAGCAATAGGAGTCCTGAATAAGTGATTTTATTAGTTTTTTTTATCGTAGCTTGACTAGGTGACAAGAATACTTCACCCGAATATTGTATTGATGGATTTTGGAGATAGTTGAGCAAACCTGTAAATTCCATGCGCCGTCTTTGTTTGATTCTTTCTGTCAAAGATTTCGTCATATTTTTTGTTGCCAAAAATTGTATTTTTGGTGATCGAAACAAAACGCGTATTAGGCTCAGACTCCAGACTTTATTATGTGAGTGACCATTAATGTTCATGTATCTTCCATTGGCATGGGAGGTCCATTCATCGAATGTCAAGCTAAATCTTTCAGTCAAGTGCCTTAAATTACCAATTTCTGTGGTAATTTTGTGCCTTATTTGAAGACTTTAGTCAACTACACGTTACCGAATTGTCTCTGCCGATTTAGGTAAATCTGTAAAACCTTTGGAAATCAGCAGTTCTCTCAGGTCTGCTGATTTAATAAAAGTAACGAACGCCAGTCCATCCAAGCCGTCATACGTGACAAAACTTTATCTAGAGTGTCAGTATCTCTCTTGATTGTCAACTAGTCGAAGCAATACTCAACTCACCTCCCATTTTGGAATTATGGATGACTAATAAGTGCGTGTGTAATCCTTTTCTTGAACCTCCCAAAGTCTTCAGGACAGCCTTTTGATGTGTAAAAATGATGGCCAAGCTGATGGTGGGTCAGATTCACAATCTTTTTTATGCTTGGTAAAATGAGTTTCACTTGACGTTTTTGAAATCACACAATTGTTTAAGGGACAAGTACAATCACACGTTTTAAGCGTGCGAGAGCACCACAAACACAATAGAAACTAAAGCATTTTTACACTTTTAAGTCGCACTTGCAACATCGCTCACTCGTTTTCGAAAACACTTCTTTCTCTTTTAAACAGTTTTTGAAGGTAGTGGAAACCACTCTTATTTGCATACGCTGCGCAATCTTGTATACTTTCTTCTTTTCGGAATACGGGTTTTCGTGAGTTTAGGAAGTGGAAGTAGGGCCATACAAAATAGATGAACGCATACTTTGATTTGCGCTTCAACGGCGCCAGATCTTTCAAGCACTAACGTAGTCTTACCCTTTCCAGATATGTTTCTTTTCTGTACATAATTTTTGGAAAACGGCCAAGCATGGGTTAGTTTCGATCACAAAAAAATAATAATCTGAATTTTAAAAATCAAAAATAAGGTTTCATTTAGAGACAGAGAGAATCAAATTCAATCAGCGTTTTCAATCCCGAAAATCCCGGGATCGTTTAGGAGCAAAAATCGTCCGGGATCTTGCCTAATTATACATAACAAAATTCACACGCAACCTCGAGAACCTCAAAACGATTGTGCTCGCTCCGACAGCGATTGTCTATTGAGCCAGAATGAGCCTCATCAGTGAAGATGATTTGACGGCAAGAGCTCGATTTAATAATAATAATAGTGCAGGGAAAGATCTCCTCTCAAAATCTTCCACCTTGTGGACGATTGGTTTTGGGTTCTCGGTTACACTCCCTCTACAGAAACTTTGATGCGACTATTGATTTTAACCTGTTTAAAATATTACTAAAGGCTCTCCAAACATTGTTTTCAACTCTGCCACCGAACCGGCAGTCCTTTCCGTACTTCATTATAATCAAATTCAATCAATCCCTTAACCAGGCTTTTCTTCTCTCTGATTTCAAATCACAAACTGTCATATCGCAGTCAATCAAACAAAATTCCCGAAAAACAGCCGGAAACAAAAAAAAGGCAAATTCAATTCCTCGGGGCAAGGATTTCCATGTCGCAAAACCTCCGAACACGCACCAAACCCAGCCATATGCGATGAATTTCCCATCTCTTGTTGTATCTGTCAAACGAAGAGAAAAAAAAACACATCCTTTTAGAAATATCCAAAACATCATTGGATTACATCGAGGAAAAACAAGACCAGTGTTGTGCTGCCGTTGCAATTTCACGAGGCAGGGTACGAACTATGCTAGGGTTGCTTTGGCACTTAAAAGGATCTCAATTCGGCAAGTAGCAGCGCATTGAATTTTTGTGACATATGTAAAATGTGTAAAGTGCATGAGGTCTTAATTTAATACCTTGAAGCTCCTTTGCTCGGCGGTGATCATCATCGTCAGTGGTAGTCATGCTGCGCAGACAAAAGGATGAGTCAATCAAATCTCAATGAAGAGGACTTAACGGCAGGATAAACACCCCTCGGTCGAGTAAAGTAGATAATAGCCTCGGGGAGGGTTGTATGTCTCAAATGAGACACGCTAAGTGCTTCAATGCAGTCAATGCACCGTAAGTAATCCCTTGTATCAGACAGGCTACCAAATTCCAAAACCATCAGACTTTGACTTTGACTCATTGTCAGGTCAGGAACGCACACGATCGGCAAATGCCTCGTGGACTAGTGCAAACGACCGCGTCGCCCATTCATAATGGACAAGGAGGTGGGTTGTGTGTTTTAGCTCGGGGGCACGATATTTTGATGCGATTCTTGAAACTTGATCCAAATAAATGCAAACAAATGTTAAACATCTGCTCTAAGCAAAATAGTTTGGTGGAATAGAGAAAATGAGATAGGATTCAAGGTGATTTGATTGTTGATTGAAAAGTCTTAGGAAGAGGCCCTTAAATTCGATACAGGCTAGATTTTTTAATGGTATGACACATGAAGAAAACGATTCCCGCTTTTCGGCATCACACGAAGTTTGATTGAGACTATCTGCTTTTTTGAGAGTTACCTTACGAAACTTTATCTCAATCCATTTCTTCTCTTAAAACATTAGACATACTACTGTGTCCAAAAAATAAGGTGACATATGAATTTAAACTGCGCGCGTCGAAGGATTTGGAAATTTTTCTTTCTTTTTAGGTTGGTAGTACTGTCAGTGACATCTATGTGAAATTTCATGTTAAAATATATTCATAGTGTTTGAGATACGCGTCGTTTTGTGAGCTGCTAAAAGTGAGTTTTTCGTTTTTTGCGATGCCGAAATTTATTGAGCAAAGAATTTGCATTAAATTTTGTTTGCGGAATCAATTTTCTGCTGCGGATACGTTGAGGATGGTGCAGAAAGCCTTTCATGATGAGGCTATGTCTAAAAAAAATGTTTACAAGTGGTATAGTGATTTCCAAGCCGGCCGTGAACGTGTCGAAGACGAAGAGCGTTCTGGGCGACCATCAACCTCAACCGATGAAGCTCACGTCCAAATCAAAGATTTGGTGTTGAAAAACTATCGATTAACGATTAGAGACCTTGCTGATGAAGTTGGCTTATTGAAAGGCTCAGTCAATACCATTTTCAAGGATGCTTTGGGCCTCAAGCGCGTCAAATCACGACTGGTACTGAAAACATTGAATTTTTTGGAAAAAAGGCGTCGCGTTGAAGTGTGTGAAACAATGCTTTCCGACTACCAGAATGTCATGAAACGCATTATAACTGGCGATGAGACTTAGATCTATGCTTACGACCCCGAAACAACCGATCAATCGAGCGAATATCGTGCCAAAGGAGAGCCGAGACCAAAAAAACCGCGCCAAAGTCGCTCAAAAATCAAGGTCATGTTGACTGTTTTCTTCGATTATCGTGGTGTTGTGTTTTATGAATTCCTTCCAACCGGCCAAACAGTCAACAAGGAATATTATTTGAACGTTAAGCGTCGTTTGCGTAACGCTATTCGCCTAAAAAGGCCGGAATTGTGGAATGACAATTCTTCGTTTTTACTCCACGATAATGAACCATTCCATACCGTTCTCGTAATTCGTGATCATTTCGCAGAAAACTCAACCCATACCGTTCCGCAACCACCGTATTCACCTGATCTGGCGCCGTGCGACTTCTGGCTGTTCAACAAGCTCAAAAGACCGCTCCGGGGACACCGTTTTGATACGATAGAGGAGATTCAAGCCGCAGCGAAGACGGAACTGAAGGCCATCCCGGAAAGTGACTACAACCAGTGTTTCAAAGATTGGAAAATCCGTTGGCATAAGTGCATTGCATCGGGAGGGGATTACTTTGAAGGGGATGAAATTGATTTGGAAGAATAAATAAAGAATTTTCAAAATAAATACAATGTCACCTTATTTTTTGGACACAGTAGTACATCCGGATATCCATTGAAAATTTTGTAATATTTGACTCTGCAGTCAGTTAGTCCTCCTCGCAGTTACGTAAAACGAAAGAATTCAGATCCTCTCAAAAGAAATGGAATAATGATTAAAGGACAATTTTTAAAGCATATTGAAAAAGTCGTGTAACACGAAAATGTCCTCTTACAATGCGGCGGGTCATCGAGGAAGTCACGGTAAAGCGGGTGTTTAATCCCAACCTTCTCTGATCAATATTCACCCAAAACGTCGGTCCACATTGTAATCCCAGTCATAAATCATAAATTTCAACAAACGTCCACTTCATGAGCTCGAACACTGTTGCTAGTTGTATAAGCATGTTATGATGTTGTGGGCTTTGGCCCAAATTCTATGATAGCTCTGCACCATAAATGTGGTGGGAGAAAGGAAAGAATATACCATTTTAATAAGGGGCTAGCCTTGTCCTGCATCAGTATAAAGTTTTTAAACGTTAAAAAATTTCAAAGGTCTATTTGCCGTCCAAACAATGTTGTGTAAAACGGAAAACGAAATATTTATTTTTAGTCAACATTTTTTGTATTAATCTTAACATATAGAGATATGTCGTCGTGGACTTTTTCATAGAACTTTTTTAGTTCTACAATTTTTTTATTTTATTTTTTACCGTTAAGCCAGCGTTCGTAAAAAAACCTTTCTCTCGACCGTTTTTTTCAATGATTTTTGTTACAAAATTGTTCACCACGAAAGGTAATTTTATAAAAACGGAATAATAAATAGTCTTTGTTCACACTGAAGGTTCAGTGTAAATACTAGTAAAATAATTTTTGAAATTGGATGAGGTATTTAGAAAAATTTCTTCCAATATACAAACTTAGAAATTGTTAAGATGAAGGAAACGGATTTTTGAATTTCATAAGGACTGGCAGTGGTTTTTAATGGACATAAAAATTATCTCTTCGACTTCTTCTGGTTTACTTCACCCCGCCGTAAAAAGTATAGTCATAGGCTGTGTTACAATCGTTGAAGGTACCCTTGTTGAGGATTTCACTTCTGCATAAACATCTTGCTCATTCCCTTTCTTGATAAACGCTGCACTGTTTGGTGGATGCAGCTTGAAGCCGTTTTCGAAATATTCTGCAAATGCTTCCGCTTCCTCAAGCTCTGATTCTACTGTTTCTAAGGTGGTTGTAAACATGTCTCCCGAGACTGTAAATTTGACGCTTAAATGACCAGCATACTTCAGGGCGGTGGTATAAGTATGTTTTCTTATAAATTGAAAAAGTTCGTTAAAGGGCTTCCAGATTCACATAACAAATTTTTGTTTTTGCCGCGAGTACAAAGAAAGGCATTTAAATAGCATTTTACGTACATGTACAGACATGTAAATCTGTTAACTTTTGTTGTCAAAATCATTGGGTCCTCTCAACACTCTTTTCCTCTCTTTAATAATTTGCTATCGTTTTTTTGCAATAGCTCCAAATTCACAGTATTTTATTCGCTATTAGTTACTATATGAGCAAGTCCAATTTTGTTTTATTTTGAGGCAGCTTTGAATATGATTCTCTGTTTTCTAGTTTTATGCCCATGCAAAAGATTGATTCTGCATATTAAGACTAACTGATGCTGTAGGCAATATGCCATAACCACCCTAGCTTCTTCTATTCGATCACAACTGCAAATGGTCACTACACGCTATTCAAGAACTGTTCAAGACTTTCACCAGAACTCAAACCTGCGGTCAATCGATTGATCCAGTCGAAAGGCAAGCACTTAACCTTCTGTGCCATCAAGTCGTTTTGTCTCTGCATCATGTCAAATTTTCGTTCCACTTGTATTCTAAGCTTTAAAAATGGCTAAAACTTTTCATTTCGGAATTCAAAAAATATCAGAGCATAATAACTAAACTTTGTTCTAAATTACACCTCACACTGTTGTTGAAAGTGTGATTAGGATATGCAGCTATGAAGGGAAGAAGATTTGCATAAGGGCAGGTCATCCCAATGCCACTTAAGTAGTCGGTTAGTTTCCTTGGCAACACATGGCGGCTTCAAAAGAAGATCGGTTATATTTTCTCAGGAATCATAACACTCGCCCCTGTGATTCAAACTGACACAAAGTATCAGAAAAATCATTTGGTTTACTGAGAAAAGCGAACCCCTCAAATGAACCTTTTGGCTTTAGTGTATACTCGATGAACATGAGCATATCCCCTCCCACCCCCTACCTAAATTAGCTTCAGCCCAAGTTTAACTGCTTAAAAAAAAAAGTCCTTTTCTGCCACACAATCTACCAATCCACTTTGCGGGACATTTTCTTTTACGAATCACTTCACCCAGGTGACAAATAAAAAACAAAACAAGGGGAAATCACAACATACGAGTAAAGGGCCACGAAAGAACAGACAAAAACCGCCTTCCAGCAGAGCTATAATTGAAAACTTACATAAAATTTCACCAGCACTTAAAAATATCCTTGCAAAATGTTTTGTTGCCATTTAAAATTTACAACCGCCCTCCATCTTTGTCACACCAAATGACCGGAACCACAAAAGAAAGCAAAAAACAAAAAATAAAATTTAAAAAAAAAAAAAAAATTACTTCCCCAAAACTCCCCTTAATCGTAAACGAAAACAAAAAGCAACCAAAGAAGGATATCAGCAACTCTTAAAAAGAAACCCTAAAAAAGGCTCACTCCATACTTTCGAGACACATGAAAATGCCACTTACGAGTATGTAGGTGGCGGCGACATAGTCGTTCCATATGACCAAACGAAGAGCGATGTTGTGAATACAGTCGTGAGTCGGCTTTGGTGTAAAATACTGTGGCTCCTACCTTAAGTGCCATATCACATCCACTTTTACGGAGAAAAAAAATGAAATATGTTATATAAAAGGATCCTTTGGTGTAAAAAAAACCCTCAAGCGACAAGTCCCAACAAATGATCTAACCGCCATAAAACTCCACGACAAACTCCCAGTCCGTTGTCGTCGTCGGCTTGGTGTTTTTTTTTTCATTTTTATATAAAATTTAAATTAGAACATAAATACTTCGTTGTAAGCTCGTTTCGTGTAGACACCCGTTGTTAGCCTTCCGCTTATATATATATATGTATATGGACATAATTGACGTAGAAAGAGCAAACATGGCCTCGAGTTACGACAGAATGTTTCAATTATTATTGGCATATGAACTGAGAAAGCAAGTGCGCACTGTGTGAACTCACCCCTCGGCAGGGATGGCTTTCGCATCTCCTGGGGATATTTTTATGCGGATAATATGATTTTAATAGTTGCGAATGCATCGTGTAACTTGATTTCAACTAGCAGGGGCCTAACTGTCGCACCCCTTGCAACATTTCAATTAAATTTATTCATGGGCATGAGCAATAACAAGAAAAAAACGCAGAGAGAAAAAGTGAGGTTAATTCCGGGTGACACAATTCGAAGGGTTGACCGTGACACTAGTGGCAACTTCATTGCTTCATACGATCCCGAGATGTAGATGAGGCTGAGTAGTTGATGAGTTTTGTGTTTAAATTGCTTCTGACATTTGCCTACCACTTTCCGTCGAACATGTGCCGCATTTTTCAAGGAAACACATCCGCCTCGTACTTGTTTTTTTTTATTTTTGTGAATTTGCGTATCCGTGCATATTCGTTACGCTTCGGTTGATTATTGTGATGATTATTAGGAATAATTTTATTACACCCGAAAAAGGGCGGGCAACGGTAATCAATTTGAAGTTTGATTTATGAATGATAATGCGAACGGACAATAGCAACAGTGGCTTACGAGCAGTTTTTCTTTTTACTTTTCGCAACATATGGATACATTACTGATTTGCATTTTACCTCCTAATGAATGGGTTTTGAGGTGGGTTAGGGTTCCTTCATATATGTAGGGTACAAAGGGCGCAGGATAAAAATGAAAAATGAATGAGCTGGCTGTATTGAGGACGGATTTGAGTTGAGTTGTAAAAGGTTGAAGGTCACAGCTCAGCATCAATCGACTGGTTAAATAATCGATGTTGAAACGCGCGACTAAATAAGCGTTGAAGAGTTCTAAGCATGTGGGCACATGCCGAGGAGAGGATATAAATGAACAAAAAACTTTCGACATATACGTATTTTTTTGGGGCTACCACGCCTCTGGGATCAATTCACATAATCACGGTGGCCAATTCTTACCGTGAGCTAATCCAATCGCAACTTTCATACTTCAGCAAATCGAAATCTTTCAGCCCTTAAATCAATACGACGTCGTGATTTGTTCTTCTGGACAGATTTTATTGATAAATTGCTTTCTCTCAAGGGGACTTTGAACACCCTTATCAAAAATTTTGCACAAAGCGAATAGATGAATAAGGAGGAGAATGTAAATATAACGTAGTGGCTTAAAACTCAGATGTATTTTGGTTTCAATTGCTCCTTGGGTGGAGTCCGAATAGGCACGGAGAACATGATATCAACTTATTTGCATTCATTCAGTTCGCAGAAATTTATTCGTCGGTATTTGAAGACTTCGTTACACTGCTGTCAGTGTTATGCTTTCACAACAGAGTCAACTTCAAAAACTATAAACAATGATCTAAGAATACACCGATAGCGTAATGCTAAGAGCACCACACACTAAGACTTATATCGCTGGTCGACCACTCGAGTGATATCTCTGTTAATTTGATCAAAATGACAAATGACGATTGGACCAGATGGAGAAACTAGATAAAAGCTTAAGACATTCTGTAGGATTCGAACCTGGGGCATATTGACTGGCGCTTATCCAACTGCACCACTCAGCCGCATTGTTAAATCACACTTCAAACGCGCCTTGTAAAGTTTTTATTTAGGTTATTTCGGTACCAGGGTTCAGCTTCACCGTTTGTGTGTGGACGTGGTGTGTTAAATTTTTCGCACGATTAGCTGATGTTATATCCCGGACTTAAACCAGAGACTTCATGCTCAGCAGTTGTTCCACTTGCTGTCATCTAAAACGCATTCTCAATCAATAACATCGACAAGAGCTGCCTGTGCACACCCGCATAATTAAATTTTTTAAATCCTGGAAAAGAACAACGAATTTCAAATTGATAGTCGGCATAGAGTACTAGTACTAGGCTTAGCTTAGAGCGCTCGCTTAGGCCCAGTTAATTAATTAATTGTAGTTAAGTTACATAAGCTAACTTAAGCGTTTTTGTCTAGTTAATAAGTTGTTCAGATAAATAAATGAAAAAAAAGTGGAAGCTCGATTTTTTTTTACTTTCCGTAGACGGAAACTTTAAGTGATTCATTCTTTAATTTTTTCTGTGAAAAAAAAATGTTGCTTGCTTTGGACCATATTCACTGTGAGTCACAGTAAGTTAGAACGTAAAATTCCATACTTAGTCTTAGCTTCTAAAATCGCAGTGGAGCTTACCCAATCAGTACAGGTGCAGGGCTTACTATAGGTTTATAGTACGAAGAGGTGATGATTAAAAGGTTATTGAATATTCGATGATTATTTGAATTGGGTAAGCCATACAAATTGTGAGAACATTCTCTTTTGTGACAATAAAATCGAGGTTTTAAAGACTTGCAAGGCTAACGCTTTTCCTTAATTTTTTCTCGAATTCATACACATTTCCTGTCAAATAACAATTTTCGTTAACCAACTTTACGCTGCCTACTCTGATGTTGTTCATACTATTTGAAGGATCTAACGTACAAGAATTAGAGTCTGATTTTTACCTTGGTTTTTCGAGGCGTTCCGTTCTGATACACACACTTTCACGTGTGCATATATCTCGACAGCATATGTTCATCTGAATCGCATTTTTTTTTTTTTTGTGATATGATTGTGCCCATCATTTTTTATCCATCAAATTCGATGACGTGTGATGAAAATTCAATTCATCCTCAAATAATTAACAGTGCCGTGCTGTCTGCTTGTTCATTATTCACCACCACCTCACTCATCCTGGGCAAAGCTTCTGTCTACTGTCTACTACCACCTCACGTTTAATTACCCTTTAAGTAACCGTATCGAATCGCAGACCAAGCGTAGCGTTCGCTTCTTCTCGCACGCTTCACTCAATTTGATTACCAACAAAGGGAAACAACTTTTGTAACAATGGCAGAAAGGACACCCTCCTCCGAACTCCTCAATCGAAACACAATCAAGATATAAGCGTGGGTCGTCCTCGTTTTAAACACAAACATAGGAGCATCGCAGGCATCCTGGGTATCATGTGTTCGAGTGCACAATAGACGGCATTGCACCCCGCAATATGAGAACATTTCGTCCTTGCGCGTATCTCCCTTCACGGCTCCTGTTTCTAAATAATAAAATATCATTCGCCATTCGCTTGTTCGTCCTGTGGTGTATGGTTTTATCTATAGATCCATCTCTCCGAGGAGCACAAGGTGCTTGTTTAGCGGCGCAACAGCAGCACAAGCTGAAGCGGCTGTGAGTCTCCGGGTATTCGGTTTCGTGTCGTATCCTTGGTGGGTGCGGTGAAAGTAAGCAAACTGTATATCGTCTTTCATATCCTGCGCCAAAAGCGCTGATGATGGGATTCCAAATAATAATATTGACTTTGAGGACGACGCCGTCGTTTCTTTCGACGAGCAGCAATATGGGGGGGGGGTGCTTCCATCGAGTGCGTAAGGATGCCTTGCATGAGTGCGTATGATGAAGCTGCGACGGTAAGGAAGCGTGTTTTTGTTATTCTTTACCTAAGATTTCCTTGAAACCAAATTTTTTTTTGTTTTTTCATTCACTTTTGCAATCTCGAGTGGCTCAACGGGAGGATGTTTAATTTACCAAAACACAAGATGGCAACGTTAAGTTAAAATTAAAAAAAGGAAAAAAAAAACAAATCTCGTGTGAAAAGACTTGGCGGAAAAACGAGGTGTCGAGGACTGCGAAGGAATCGAGTTTGAACGAATTGAATTGATGCTTTGCGCTTGGATAAATAGTTTACTGCTCACCAATTTTAAACTTGAGATCTGAAAATAAACTGCGTTCGTTTTAGAATGAATTGACATGAACATCGAGGCTTGTCTCCAGCCTTAGCAAAAAGTTACACAAATGACAGAACGGAAGAAAAGGATTTTACAAGTCGATCAGGGACCATATTTTTGTCAGGTGATCCAAAACGGATTTTCGTATTCGAAATCAAAGAAAAAAAATCCTTCAAAGTGTTTTCTGGAGGCCTAATTGCGTTTCCTCACAAAATATAACAGCTAAGTTGGTAGAGCGCCTGCCTTTCAATTGATTCAATTGATAGGTCCCAGGTTCGATTCCTAGATTTGCCACCATTTGCCATTGGGATCAAGTTAATGGCATTATCACTGGGTTGGTCGAACAGTGATAGTAGTCTGACTTATAGGTGGCGTAGTGGTTGTCGTATCGGCTAAGTCCCTTATTCGTGTTTTCAAAATAACTGTTTGTGTAGATTGTGTGTAGATGGCTCTGCTGTGAAGGCATAACACTGACAGCGGGGTGTTTAAGCTAAATCTTGCAAACTTTCAAAATTGTTGAATGTCGAATAAATCCTACGAATTAGGTTAAATGCAATAGATCGATATCAAAATCCTCCGTCCTCCGTCCTGGCTCCACCCACGGAAGTGAGTTGAAACCAATTACACCTGAGTTTCTCAAAACACTACGCAATCTTTCATTCTTCTCCTAATTCTTCCGCTCGCTCTGTGCTACACGCATTCTTTCAATTACAGTGAACAATTTTGAAGTTTTTTTTTTGCAGAAGAGTGCGCTCGCGGAAGTAAAAAACAAGTCTCAATGCTGCCAAAGTCGTCTCATTTAAAATTCTTATAAATCGAACATAGTAGAGAAAGGGAGTAACATTTGAACACGTTTGTTTTCAGCGCAGGAGTGAGAAATCTTGTTATTGCAGGTGAAAGTTTGAAAACTGAAATCTTATTTTCTGTTCAGCGATCGTCGCATCGATCTAGCTTAAATTGCTGCTTCCAGTTGGTTTGACCAAACTTCCTGGCATCCGCGATTGCTCTATCTTTGAAGCGGAGGTTCAGTTTTAGCTTTTCGTGAACCTCGGATTCGAAGACACTCTTATCTGTTGTAGTTCATTCGCCCAATGTGATTAACATCTTTATAAAATATGTAGAGGTAGCTGTTATAATTCCTCCTTCAGCTACAAGAAAATAAGGCTGGATATCTGACTTAAATAAATTCTCTGGAAGGACCCTTAAATCTATTCTGCTGAACTGGCATGTAAGTCCGGTGCAGTTCTGAAAAAAATCGAAGGTTTTTGGACCTATCTGTTTAGCCCATTGCAATCATTGTGTAGCCTAATCGGATCAGTTTTCTCGGGATTTCGAAATCAGTCATCGCTTTTTTACTGCACCGCCAAGAATTGTCATATACGTCCCTAGAATCGATGAATCAGTGGCGACTATCAACTTGAAATCGATAAGCCAATTCGGTAGACACATAAGGATTGGTCGGTTTGGCTTAAAACTTTCACACACACGGTTTTGAGCTTCGAAAGTTGTTGCAAGGCATATGATAGGCCTGTTTTTTTTTTTAGATAGGATGGATAAAGGCGATATTAGGATTGACATCTCGGGCTCAATCGACGATCGGCGCTGAAGTGCTAATGTAAGCCATTGACGCTTCGACCATTTGTACATCTTGAGCAGCTTGTGCACGACATTGAAACGTTTGTGGGCTTAATCAATAAAGTTGCGTCTTGGTTGTACGGAAAATCAACCAATTAATTTTTTGGCGAGTTATACTACTGGGTCGCAACGTAAATGGGCACGTCGTTCAACAGCATTCTATTCTTACCATTCCTTTAACCACTTCCTCTGTTTTCCTGCCCTTTTTTTATTTTCTTCTTCTCTTTGCTCCAACAACTCGTCCGATGCCATCCGATGCCATCTTTACTCAAAATAAATGGTTTTATTATTTTTAAAGTTGTGTACCAAAAATTTCATTGTCTGTCGCCTAAATGTGCAGCTTTATACCAACGGACCAACTGTCGCAGCGTCAATGACTTGCATAACCCTTAAGGGTATTCAAGGCCCCTTAAGATGGTTTTTGAATTTGTATTTTTTTATGTCAATTTGTTCATACTTCGACTTAAAATTAATTATGTAGTGTTTTGGTAAACATCAGAAAGTCGTTTGAGGTTAAAATCGAGTTTGTGAAAAATAGCTGATCTGAAAATCATGGACAATGTCCCCAGTATGAGTTTTAAACCACTACATAAGGTCAATCCATTGAGGGTGAGCAAATTATTAAAACTACTTACCAAACTCGACAAGAAAATATTTTGAAATATTTTATTGGCACATCTCCTTTGATACTTTAATGAAACACAAGTAAAATGAGAAATATTTAGGCATATATCTGAACTCAAAATAAACGTTTTATATACGTACCTCATGTACATACCTTGAATACAATAAAAAAAATTAATATAGCTATGAAAATTTTGTATCCGTTAATAAACATAAAATCACAACTATCAAATGAAAAAAAATTGATAATTCACGAAGTTATACTTCAAGCCTCAATAGTGTATGGGTGTCAATTGTGGAATAGTTGTGCTTAGTGTCGCGTCAAAAAGTTGCATATTTCACAAAATTAAACAATTAAAAATGAAGCTAAATCTTCCTTGGCATCATCCCACTTCAGATCTTCATTAAAGAGCCATTGTTGAATAAATCTCTTGGTAAAATTCGAAAACTCCTCGATATCTGCATGGTCA
Source organism: Orthonevra nobilis (assembly GCA_963555765.1). Lineage (NCBI taxonomy): Eukaryota > Metazoa > Arthropoda > Insecta > Diptera > Syrphidae > Orthonevra > Orthonevra nobilis. The sequence goes on from OY743224.1 coordinate 151,544,340, forward strand.
GATGTGAATTTCCAAATAATCCATTAATAAATCAAGTGAATAAGTTTTCTCCAGAGTTGCACAAATAATTCATCATGTTTATGTCATGTCACAATTTTTCATTTTGAATCCACTTGTGTTTATTAATGAACTTGTTGAAATGTTTATTGATGTGAAAATTAACATATTTCGTTTATATCTTTTTATATATTTATTTATTCATTTATTTTTTTAGCTAAAGAAATATATATTTATAGATTTAAATAACTACTTATTTATTTAAATATTAATATATGATTGATCATTCAATATTTTTGAAATCTGTGATATATGCTCTTTTCTTTCCCTTTTTAATTATTCTTTTTGAAAATTAATTTTTTCATACATTCAATGTATACTTTTCAAATAAACATTTATTATTTTGTTTTTTTTGTGCATAGTGGACTTTTCTCGAACTTTCCACTCAAATATATTAGTTAGAGTTAGTTACCAGAATAAACATTTTTAAATACATTGTTAAACTATCTCCGTTGTAAGATACACAGGCCGACATAATTCATCGTACGGCAGGCATAAATTCTGTTGTTCGGTCCCTACACAGTTTACTATAAAAGGACAATGATGAAAGAATCAGCATAAAAACGAAGGTTTTTTAGATATTAGACTAAAATCAAATTCTTTTTTAATTTTTTATAAAGTGAACAATAAGAAATAATTCATTTCATTTAAACGACAAAATTCATCGTACGGTAAGTTTCGACATTAATATCTTAATGAAATCGGTCCGTCAGTATCTTTTTGAGCCTCCACCAGATTGAAAGACAGCTTGTAGTCGATGTGGCATAAAAGAGACCAGATTTTGCGTAAAATCTCCGGATACACGATCCGCTTCTATTTGGAGAGCTTCCTTCAGAGTCGGTTTTGACGAAATTCGGTGTTTATGAAGCGGTTTTTCCAAGTAGTCCCATAAATGCTCTATTGGATTTAAGTCTGGGCTCTGTGGTGGAGAATTCAATTGTCTTGGAGCATAGTAAAATAACCATTCCTTAACTTTTCAAGCGGTGTGTTGAGGGTCGTTATCTTGCTAAAATATCCAGCTGGGATCCAAACTTAATTTTTCAACTGATGGGCGTAGATTTTCTTTTTTTGCATGTGCTGATCCATGTTACCTTAAATAAACACCAGCTTTCCTACGCCGAGCCAAGCCATGCTCCCCCAACCATAACACTACCCCCACCGTGCTTCACTGTTCAATTCGAAGATTTTGAACTTCCATTTCAGTGCTGCTCTTTCGCCAAACTTGTGATGCACCATCCTGACCAAAAATTTTGAACTTGCTCTCATCTGTGAACACAACTTTCTACCAGAAAGACAGATCAGCGTCTTTGTGTAGAGAGGCAAAGTCTTTAAGTTGATGTTCTTGAAAAATGTCCATGTCTATTGAGAGTCCTTTCGATTGTACGCGTGTTGATCTCTGCGCTGCATGTATCCGCGACTTTTTCTCTGATTGTAGGACAATTAGTTTTTGGGTTTTTCCGGATCGTGTTTAGAATGATCCTTTCACTCCTCATTTGATTTGCGTAGGTGACCTGTTCTTCGCATGTACTCAATACTTCCCGTTCTTTTGTTCGTTTCTATGATTTACTTTTGCCAACTGTACGGGCAATTTCTCCTAAAGATTTGCCTTCTTGGTTTTTTTCTCCGTTGTTCAACTGACATGATACAACTCACAGAGCACTGAATACAAAATGACATAATTTTTGTTAAAATTGCAAAAAAAATAACGTGATCAGTCACCGTACGTGTCGTCTGGACTGCAAAAAAAACTTGAGTAAAAGTGATGGAATGAAGGAAAGGGTATGGGTAATAAAAAGATCATTAGCCATAATAAAAATAAAAGAGGGAGTCCTATCCATATATATAAATTCATTTGAACCTTGTCTATCGTACGATGAATTTTGTCGGCCTGTGTAAGTTAGTGTTTCGTATCTCTGTACTGTTAATTGTTCATTACGAAATGAATATCTATCCATCTATGTATCTATCCCCTTTGGTACCTTGAAGCAGTCTAAAAAAAAAACAGCAACAGTATGTTTTCTTCTCGGCCATACTGTTTGTCGAAATTAGCTTTGATATTTTTTGCTTGATTTTTCGCGGTTGGTTCCATGCTACCGAATATCAATTAAAATTCCTCAGATTATAATTTTTATTATTAGTTTTTTTTTGTGTTTTGTTTTGCTCTTAATTAACCGAACATAAATGCAAATTTCTTTTTGTCCCGTGTTCGCGCGGTGGTTTCTTTTGGAGGAATTTATTGGCGGATGCGATCTTGTTTCCACCAAACAATCTGTGAAATCAATAACTCAATTATAAAACAAGAGATACAACCCGTTTTTAGTCTACCAAAAAGCGACTGACACAAATGTGAAGTCGCAGTCAACCTTTCGACAAGGATTCAGTTGGGGGTTCTTTGTTGTGTTCGCATGTTAGGCCCAAATACCGACGAATAAATATTGTCACGGGGTGAAAAAAAAGAGAGAAGGAAATCCACTTGAAGGTTGTTTTTCGTCCTGACATCGAGTACTGTGTAAATACGCGTTCAGTGAGATGGAACGACTGTGTCACTGACACAGCAGATGCAGGCACAGGGTGTACCAGCAAAGTAGAGTGGACAAAGTGTTTGAGTTCGGAGTTCTCTGTTTTCGCTACTGGAATGACCATCAAGGGTGAATCTTGTGACAGAAGGAATTCAAGATTTTGACTGAAATGTGAATTTTTTGTTCCTCTACTTAAATCTGTCACGCTTTTAGGGTGCAGTATGACATTCTGTCAAAAACGAAGTCAACATAGATATGAAACACCATATGGATGCGGAATTCTCCAGTTTTTTTTTCTTTTTTCCTATTTTGCGTGAGGGGTGAGCTGAGAAGCCACCCTTGTGGCTGAGTGGCTGGATGATTACCTAGTCATATATCAAATGAATTGGAGTGTGTTGCTCTTGTGCGACACTCCCTGGGGAAGTGATCATTTCGGTATTGCAATGGATATAACCGCAAATGAAATTCAAATATGAATACAAGGACAGAGGGATACATTCGATTGATTAGGAGTTTTTATAGTTTATAGTCGTCGATGAATTGAGGCTTTGGATACTGTAGAAGTTTGATTATGAAAATGCACGAATGATGCAGGCCCTCTCAATGGATTTTGATTGCTTTGTTTATTTAATATTGACAAATTTGCATTCGTTCAGGTCGCAGTATTTTTTTCACCATTAGTTTTTTTGCAATAACATCATTTTCTCAAAAAAAAAATGCACTTGGAGCTCCCAGATTGACAATTCTACCCCAAGTTTATTTACAGTTTTTTTTTTTCTCTCGCTCTTCTTTTCTACTTAAAATTAAAAATTAATATCTATCACACATATCATGCTTAAACTTTTACTCGTAAAGACTCTAAGCCTATTGTAAAAGATGAATATTGAATTAATAAAAAAAAAAAAAAAAGTTTCGAATTTGTGACATTTCATATGATTGAAAACACAGGCGCTGAACCAAGTTCGCCACCGATACATGGTTAGATTAGGGCAAAGATTCGGTTTTACCAAAAGTCATAAAATCAAATCGAAAAGATCTTATAAAATTTCCAGGCGAAACTTGTCCCTTGAAGTTTTTTTATGCCCGCAAAAGACTCCTCTTCTTGCCAGACGAGAACAAGCTTCCTCTTTCTTAAGAAACCGGTGGGAGGTATGATCAAAAAATACGTTGAATGAATGTTTATTACCAGGAATTGCTGACGTTTGCAGTTCAACAGACTGAATCATTGAGCTAGTGTGTACTCAACTCAAATAAGTAACGACTTGTCCGACAGCTTACAGAGCTAGAATGATGTCATATTGACGGCATCGATAAACGAATAAACATTGATTTTGTTTTTTAAATTACAAAAAGTACCAAACAAGCTCATGGAATGGTAAAATAAGTGGACGGCGACTCCGAAGACTGTTTACAAGTGGTATGAGTAATTTTAAACCAGGAACGAGTCGGTGATAGATGAGCAACGTTGGTGACATCCTTCGGCAAAAATGGTTCAATCAAACAGGGATTGACGATTCGAGAGTTTGCCGAGGAACTTAACATCTCGTAGGGGTCCGAAATAAAACATAAGTAATTGCTGAATAAATTATATCTAGACTATGGAGTGACTAGCAAAATAAAATTCGTCTATCAGCTTGCATGGATTTGAAGGGTCATATTGATGCAGACCGGGACTTCATGTTCAAAATTTTAACTGAAGATGAAAGTTCGGGGTGCATAGCTATGACAATGAAACGAATATGCAGAGTTACAAATGGGAAACGAGTGGCTTTCCTCCGTCCTAAAAAGCCTAAAAGGCACCTCCCGCAAAGGTCATGCTCATTGTGTTTTTTTTCATAATGATGCCAAAGTGCGGTCAGAGTTTTAATAAATTTTTCCTATTACTGTATTCATATGATAGTCCCAACACAATTTTTTGTCGAACGAAGATTTTTGGCCTTACTCACAAATTCAATTGGCTCACTATCCAGGAAAACTTTGAAGAGGCTTCCAAAATCAAGTTAATTTCTGCCGACTACTAAGCACTTGGATTTGCTAGGGTTGATTCTCAAAAAATTTTCCCTAGACCGAACAAGACTATTGAGAAGATCCTCGTTAAGTTTAGTAACAGCAGTACCAATGCCACCTTCTTCACAATTGATGTACAGCTGCACATCGTCTGCGTACATATGTATCATTGAGTTTTTTTTACAGAACTAGGAAGATCGTTAATATATGAGGTGAACAGTAATGGGCCAAAAATTGATCCTTGAGGTACACTTGTTGTTGTGTCTACAAACTCAGACATACCATTTTAAGTAAAAACTGCTTGTTTTCTACCATAGAGGTACGAGTGAATAAAATTCGAAGCAGACGAAGAGAAACTATACATAGATTTAAGTTTGCTTAGAAGTCTTCTATGGTTCACCATATCAAAGGCCTTGGAGAAGTCTAAAAGTGCTAAAAAAGTGATTTGATTTCTGTCCATGGCAACTCGTATGTCATCCGCAACTTTGAGAAGCGCAGTTGTGCAGTTGTGACGTTAACGGAAGCCCGATTGATTAGCACAGTTTTGAAACGAGGGGAACGACTGTGAACTGGAGCTATAATAAAGGCTTATTACAACGTTTACCAGACGATATTCGGAGAAAGAAATCAGAAAAATGGGATATTTGTTAAATTTGGTAAAGGCTACTGTCAATGGACATCCGTCTAACTTCTCTGATTTAACACCGTACGATTTCTGGCTCTTTTCAAAAATAAAAATATTTTTACATTTTTACACCATTCCTGTTGAAAGAGCAACGACAGAGCAGATGAAGACCCTTCAGAAAGAAGCCTTCCAGAAATACCTTTAATCGTAGAATCAACGTTGGCATAAGTAGTTCGCTAGCCAAGAAGAACACTTTCGAGAGGATCGATTCATACCTTCTTTTATGCCATCCTATGAGTATTTTCCACTCTGTACAGTTTTAACATTCATTTGGAGTGTTTGAACCACTCAATTGTGAGTTCAACTTATCTGATAATTTTCTACATTTCCCACGCTAACCAATCTACAACTCTAGTTTATGACTTGTCTCTTCAATTAGTAAACAGGCCCCGTTGATGGCAATAAAGGAACTACTGGGCATTGCTCTCTTTCATTAAACCAAACGAGATACAAACTAATTGCCCAAAAAAACAAATAAGTTTTGTTCGAAAAGTCTACCACAGAACCAAAAGGCACCTCTCATAGCCAGGCTACTATGCATAAGACACCTCGCGGCTAAACTCATTTGCATGGTAAACCAATAATACCACAAAAAATCTAATTAAACGCAATTAACAATCCAATAAAATTGTTAATATCGTCTCCAAATCTGTTAGCCGGACAAATTTTTATTCCCTCGACAAGCTTGTTCCCACTGACGTCTCGTCGGTGTCTTCTCGAAATCACAGACACAGAGAAGACTTCCTCCCATTCCAAGACGCTTATTCATTTGAATTTCAAATTAATTATTTCAGCATAGTGTCCAGATTCAGCACAATCCATAAATTACAACCTGGGACAAATTTTCAACGGCTTCTTGCTTGCTTGCCATTGTTCACAATCACAATCCATACCTGCTCATGTTCGAGTGTCGCAATAAGTCAGCGTCCAGGAGACATAGACTTCCGTTCCCCAAGCACAGCATCAGTGACCTAGAATACTTGTACCTTGACCAGGCCAACAGAAACCAGAACAAAGTAACTCACTGTCCTGTCCTGTTGTCCACCCGCTCGAGCTCGTTTGCTGAATGGAATCCAAACGAGCGCGCACCAAACAAATTTATTCATCTCGATTAGGTTTTGAGTTGTGAATTTATGGCAGGAGTGGCATTCGCTGGACAGTAATTAAAAATATCGGAAGAGTCGGGTAGGGTCCACTGCTCAAATAGTTGCAGGTAAACAAGGGAACAAGTCGTCTGCTTCTTTTGTGTTGCAAAGCTGTCAAGGTGAGATTTAAAATGCTGTGGATTGTTCGAGAGTCCCCCGAGAGGGGACAACATTCACAAAACTTAAGTTCGACGCTCGTTCGAGTCGTTCGAGGTTCTTATCAGGAGGGCGTAGTGGTTCGGGCAATAACTTAGAAGAAATTGATTTGTTTTCTTTTTTTTATGTTGTTTGTGGATTCTTATTTTGTTAACTTTACTACACTGGCATAAGCGCTGCTGAGCCGCCGGGGACAGTTTGAAAGTTTAAAAGTTTTATTTCGGTTGCGGGAGTTGTTTCGGCCAGACACAAACCACAGTACAGTAAATATTTTTGTTTTGAAATACTGAATCATTCCGACAGGTAGAGAGAATATGTTTTAAAATGTTTACAGTGTAGTTGGCAGGAGATCCCCAGTAAGTTTTTTTTATCGCTTGCGCTTAGGTGTTGTTGTATGATTAAAATTAATAGGGGAGAGCAAAGTTACTGCGGGTTCTAGTGAAGGGGAAAAAATATAAACCAAAAGTCATGAAAATTTTGCAAAATGTTAAAATGATCACAATGGTATTCCAACTGTCAGCTCTGTGGACAAAGTAAATCAATATGAACAAAGCCAGTTTTGACGGAACTACTTTCGCACTCGTACAGTAATGAAATTACCTAGAGTTCCCGACTTTCACAAGTCCGGATGATGTTCCCACAATTCTTCTTTTTTTTTAAGTAAGCTTTTTCATGTGTGTTCAACCTGTCCATTAATCACTAAAACAAACGAATCTTCTACGCCCTCCACTTTCCAACCTATTGCACTAACATCCCTTTTTGCCAAGGTCATGTCAAGGTCAAGGAAATGTCTTCAAGACTGGTCATGTTCGTAACAAGAGGTCCACTTGCGGTGGTTTACTCACCAAAAATAGAACCAATCTATGAATCTCTGTGGTGAAAGTAAGATTGTTGAGCTTGATATTTTGAAATTATTTTAAAGAGCCTAGTATCGGGTTCTTTTGCCGGAAATACATGCATTAGTTTTCAATGAAACTCTTATCCACTGAGGATGGTGATGATGAACATTTATCGAACTATGCTTGTCCTGCAAGTACAAGTTAATTCACATTTAAATACACATTTAAAAATAAAACAAAAATATTCCCGGTGAATTGATTTTAAAACGTAAGAGAATAAAATAGTATTGGGGTTTGCGTTAATGCCTTTGAAAAAAAAAAATAAGTGGTATTTTAACAAAACAAATGAAAAGTGAAAGATGGAAATCAATACATAGCTTGGCAAAAAGTGCTTACAAAATGGGTTATTTGAAACTAAAAAACATGCATGTATCTGAAGTATGGTATCGTGAACCTGAACCGAATCAATGAAGAGTTATCGAAAATTTTTGGCAAACGGTCAGTAAAAAATTTTTATTTGTAGTCCACTGTAGTTTTGTGATTAGTTTTTCGCTGACATCAAAATTGATTCTTGGTCTAAACACTTTCAATACATGATAAAAGGTTTGCTGCTACTATTATCACCGTCATTTGTCTGATTCGGCTGAACTTAACAATTTCCATTCAAACTTTCCTTTCATCAGAAAACTTTTTATTAAAACTTGTGTTGAGTTATCACTGAAACATCACTTACAAATTATTTTTAAAGTTGAAATCTTTTATCAAATCTGTTGGATTGCTTTTCTTTGAAAGATATTTACCATTGCTTCATGTAAGTTGCCCATTTGTTTCTTTTTGTTGATTAAAAACGAAAAAATCGTCAAGCTACAGCAGAGCAGGTTTTGAACAAAAAAATAGATGGCTCCATAATTTTCTTAGGATGTTTTCATGTGTCAGTGTTGTAAACGTCATTCTGAATCATGAAAAATGGAAAAAACTTACATGATTCACATTTTTGAAACAATTTTCCAAGCACTGCCGTGGAAATATGGAGAAACAGAGAAAGGGGCAAATCAAAATATGAAATGGCCTCAACTTAATACTATTTCAGTCTTTTTGTTAGTCTTTGTAGTAACTTACTAACTTAGTTCAATCAATTGGTTAAATAAACATAATGGTGATGAATTTTTCGGAAATAAAATTGAACAAACAAAAATTTTATATGAATTTGTCCGGAAACTTATGAACGGCATTGTATATATTTATACATATTTTTTAATGTGTAAGCTGTGAACTGTAAATTTAATTCATTTTGATCTTTTTTATTGGTTGATTGAAGAAGCGAAATTGTCCCTTTTTGACAGTTTTTTCGTTAGAAAATTCGAACCACCCTGTCAAATTCAACCACAAGCTTTTTAGATGATCTTTATGCAAACAAAATTCGAATGAAATCATTTCGCATTCGATATTTCTAAAAACAATGAAATGGAAATTTGTAAACATTTTCAATTTCGAAAATTGGACCGATTACAAGAACTTCCTGAAGAGAAGTTAAAAATACATCTTGAATTGAGTACAATTTTATTTTTGCGTATTTGTAAATTAAAAGCATTTGTCAGCTTTTGACATTATTCAATTTTCTTATAATAATTTAAAATAATAAGTATCAGATACCCAATGGCTTGCCAATTGGGAGAAAGTTTCGGACACCGTATTGCTTAGACTTCCAATAAGCATACTTAATGATCTTATTTTTAACTGTTTGACCATAATCTGTCTACTTCACTGCATTTATATTGGTTCGCCTTTTGGGCTCTTACGTTTGGTCATAAAAAATATCGACAAGCCTCTCGGTTTGGGACCACTAATCCAATGTCACAGTTGCAGCAATGCATAGGATTCACCAGCCACGCGCCACTTTTAACAAGATGGGTTTTTTGATCCAAGAATAAGGAGAAGAACAAAAGATTGTGTTGCAGTGGTTTTTTACTCAGATGTGTTTGCTTTCAATTCTTTTCTGTGGATGGAGCTCGAAATGGGACGGAGAATTTTGATATTGACATATTTTCTTTCGCTTAGTTGACAAGATTTTATTCAACATAAGTTTAATAAACTTAAAATTCTTCACATTTACACATCATCTACACAAACCATTTTTTTTGGCAACACGAACTAAGAATTCTAGCAACCGATACAGCAACCACTACAGCAACGCCACTCATCAGTCATACTACTATTGCTGGTCGACCAATCCAGTGATAGCGCAATTAATTTGATCACATTGCAAATTGTGACTGGACCAGATTTAAGTTTTTTTATTTTAGGATGCGAACATGGGACCTGTCAATTGAAGCAGTTGAAATGCACGCGCTCCACCAACTGCCCAGGTAAATAGTTGGTGCTACCTTGAGGAAGAACTTCGTTTTGAGAGTTTTAGTCCTTATCTGGTTGTCAGGTAAAGATTCATTTAATAAATCTATGTCTGCAAGTTTTGCATATAGCAACACCATGAGTTTCTTGTCTTGGTACTCAAAACACTTTTCTTGACCCTCTATGCGTTTTCGAGCAAGAAGCTATGTAATGCTTTTGAAAAAAACTTTTCTCTTGCATGCTGCTGACAGCATTTTTTGGGATCATCTTCAACATCGAACAAAAATGCACCCTGTATTTTATTATTATTTGTTTTTTAAATATCAACCTGAAGATAATCCTTAAACTCGGACTAACTTTCACGGCCAAAATTGGGACTTGGCGTAGCGCAAAAATTGTCATTTTTATAAAAAAAAAAACCTATTCAATTGACTCTTCAGTGGCAAATGGCTCCTTTGTGGATACCTTCATCAAAAACTCCTTCAAATTTTGTTATAAATTATTCAAGGAAACCCGAATGCAAAACTCATGTTTTCATATTTTATTATCCTGATTATGTGTCTTCCCATGTGGGTGGCAGAGCGTTACTAATCTTTCATCATACTCGGATTTCCAGGTCCATTTGTAAAAAAAAAAAACTAGTAATTGCAGGACCATTCAGCAAAACAAGACATTCGTGACCACGTCAACGCCGCTGCGGTCATTAAACAAAACGAAAATCACACAATTGCCATAACAATAACAGTAAAGGAGTATGTGTAATCCATAAAAAAAACATCTCATAGGGGGGCGTATTTTACAGTCCAATTCTTAAAAAAAAGAAGGATACCCCATAAAGCCATTCGTTCATCGTCGATAACCATCGTGTGTATCATAACCGTATCTAACAATGGCCAGCAGGAAGGATAAAAATAAAAATAAAAATTAAATTGCACTCATGTAGGGGTGGGCTATGCCGGCCCACATATGGTTGTATGTGCACATAGGTTCGGTCGTTCCGAAGGAAATTAATTACCCACTCAAGGCAGCACAGCAAAAAGGTGTCCAACCGCGAATCACAATAAAATCTGCACGTCCAACGACTAGAGTAGATGAATGCAGTTATTTTTATTGTTGCGCTATCCTGTTGTGGTCCTAATCTACTAATGGACCAACAATAAACCCCAGCAGGACGATATAATCTCACTCAATGAATTCGAGCACTTCCTGGTCACTGATCAGCAAGCCGATGATGATGATGTTTAGACATCATCATCTGGTCGAGCATCGTGGTATTATGATGAAATATGAGTGTTGTACCAGTGACGGCAGGATGCCAACGGCGCGGCGTGGCACGGCACCCCATTGTGCTAAATCACCACTTACTACTCCAGTTGTTGTTCCGGGAACAGCAGGAGGTTGGCTGCTAGTCTACAGCGACATCTAAATTCAATTACGACCAAAGAAGCGTAACTCAATCAGCGAGATGAAGGGGCGAACAGCGGCCCTGTGCGAACGATAAATAATATTCCTTGATAGGTGACGTGTGCCAGAGTGTTCTTAGTGTAGTACTCGAACGATCTCTCCGACTTGGGAGCTAATTTTTTGTCAAAGACCGAGAAGGGTAGAAAAGCCTGCTTATTCTTCTTCTTTAATAATGTTAAGAGGTGTAATAATTCTCGAACTCGGTGGATGTGGCATTCCTGTCGTAGTTAATTTTCCTTCTTGCTAAAATGCGTACTCGCTTTTATATGGGGGGTGGGAATTGTGTATTTTTCGGGAGGTTTTCTTGTCTCTATTTTTTCGGAGTCATCAGGTGTCTCTGGCGTTGGCTAAATGCAACATTTGACCATAAAATCCACTCATCGAACAGAAGCTTTACGGCTATTAAGGGGGCTTGTAACGTTGTTGTTTTTATGCTTTGACACACTACACAGCGAGGACATTGTCAGCCAGATGTGTCACACACAACGTTGGGCGTTCGGGGACCTGACATTACAAAGTCGACGGACATGTATCATCCGTAGGATGTTTGGTGATTATAGCTTCCACTACGCAGATGTTTTACATCAAAGAACATCCTTGCTAAATTACTCTTTTGAATAAGGTAATTAGTTGGGACAAAACAAGGCCGCCAGAGTGGAAGAATGAATTGAAGCAGTAAAGCAAGTTGTTTGTAGTTGTAAACCCACTAGCGTAATATTTTGCTTCGACATAATTCTTATCTTGTAATTTTTTTACGTGCAAGAGTGTATGGGATGGGTGCCTATAAAAATCAGCAGTTAAGTTATATAAAAACTTCCTGTGAAGCTGGAATGCGACAAGCTAGAGAAAGCGCACCTGTGAGACTTATAGAAACAAGACAGTTTCTCTATAATGAAAAATTTGGGAACAACACATACATGCGCGCAAAAATCAACACACCTTTGCCATAAACAGAAGAAACGTGTAAGCTCCCAAATATTTACAAAATTGACAAATTTACACAGAAAACCCTTCAACTGTAGCTGTTCTATCAGTACAGACGAGTGCTGAGTGATATCCCCATAATTAGTAGCCCAAAGGAGTCACAACTCAGTAGTTCCATTTCTTGAGATGATTCCCTAATAAAAAGTTTGGTCCACTGTATGACATATTGGAAGGTCGTGCTGAAACTGAATTTGTAAATTTCATTGAGCTGCTTAGCCTGAGGTCCTAGGTTTGAATCCGAGAAGGAAAATCTTGTGTACCTCTCGGCCACATATATCGCGCGAGATTGACAGTCTTTTAAAGGGAATAACTGTCTACTGTGGCCATTTGGGATCGGCAATAAACTTCAAGTCCGATCCGCACCATTTGTGTGAAAAATATAACTCGCTTGCACAACTGGTGAAGTAAGGCCTGGATAGCAAAAGAGTCGAGATGCCAAGAATTTGATTATATTTTGCAAAAAATTCAAAGACACGCACTTAGTCTGACAGCAGATATGACAGATAACCTCTATAGTTCTACACCTCTTTACTTTTCTGTTAAAAGCTATTTGGAAAACATAAATCCGTCAATTCTGAAGTGACAGTTCCAAACATAAGTCCTTAGGAAAAGTTTTTAAGTGACAGTTACAAACATAAGTCCTTAAAAGAAGCTTGGAAATGACAGCTCCAAACATATGTCTCTAGAAGACTGAATTTATCCCCTTGCAGCAGAATCGTAAAAGAGTGCAATTTCAGTTCATGATTGAATTCATTGTCTTCGTTATTTTAGTTATTCAATTGAGTTCAATCGTTTAAGGCTTCACCATTTGTTTCCATTCATTTGCATTACTTGAATTCATTAGCATTCTTTGCATTCCTTTTTTTTATTCTCAACTTTCTATTTATTGCACGAAAGTGTTCTGGCAAGCAGATCAGTGTTCCTTTTATCTCATGTCGTTGTGCCTGTGCACAAATGACGGATGCATTTCATCTAAATGGATCTATAAACTTCCAAACACTCATAAAATAAGAGTGTGAGTCTTTAAATACTCAAGCAAATCTGTAAAGTCTGATATCGTTTTTGAAGTCTGATATCGTAAAGTCTGATATCGGTTTTGAAGGGTTTTTCGAAAGGAGTTTTGAATTTAGTAAAGGTAAATACATCAGGATGATGCTAAGGCTTAATAGTTCACTTTATAAGAATTTAAGTGGATATTGTTATAGCGAAATATCAACTTACAAAAACCAATTATCCGAACGAAAGCTCGCCGATTGCTCGTGTTCACTTAATTTTTCTCCAGATAACTCCACCTTGCCTGACTTGGCATAACTAAAGTACACTACTTGATCTGTTCTTCACTATTGATACAAGAAAGGTTTCTCTAAACATGATCTAGTCTATCAAACCTTCGATTTTAACTTTCAAGAAACAAGTCATTTCTGTTGGTTCGGAGATTTGAGGAGTTTTGACTTCGAGGTATAAAAGAGCAATATGCGATCCACAAACTGGGATGAAATATATACTGCACAAGCCAAGGGGAATCATCTATACGACAGTCATATTCCTATAAGGACCAAAAATCGGACATGGTCTTAATTCATTAGTTCATGGCTTATAGTATACTCAGAGAATTTTAATAAAACATTTCGCACTCTCCGTACTAATGTGGTTTCCGAAATTCAGGCTACTAAAACACGTTGAATCTGTCACTATGAGGCAAAAAGTTATGAAAAAACCGGAGGGGATTTCGGTGTTGGCATGCACAAGGAAATAATTGAATCAAAATCAGCCAGAGTAATTGGAATTCACCCAATATTTTTTAAAATTATTTTGCTGGAAAATTGCCACATATAAATTCGTTTAAATACATTTGGAGTACCACACCTATCCATAGTGGGTCCACTAATATTTTTACTCTATGTAAACGAATCGAATTAAACTCCGTTTAATGCATTGTTAAATCCATGAAAGCCGTATGTACTTCGCGTTTTTCAAATATCCGCCTTAATGACGATGTAATCAAATATGTGGATACGACAAGAAACTGACATTCAATTAAACTTTAACTGGAAAAGTTTATGCCATTAAATCCGTGGGCAAAGTTGATGGTATTCTATGCTCCTTATGGGCGTCCCAATACTTCACGCCCATAGGAAAACGAATCCTGTTAGTCAAGACCCTCATTACGTTTATACTCACATACGGTCGCGAAGTCTTCAGTTTGATATGATAAGTAACCTATAACTCAATATCACCTACAACAACGTATTTGATTTGCGGAAAAACTATGACCATGATCTCCAGCCTTTCTTTTGATAACCTTCTGAAATACCGATCAATTATAAAGCTGCACAAAAATTACACATACATATGTACGTTTCAACCCCCCAGCCTTTTTTTAAAAGACTTAAGGTATTCGCATCTTCTAGGACTTAACAAATCGTGCATGCCACTGACTTAACTATCACACTATTCAAAGCTATACAGTGTCGTGCAAGTAATTAGAAACGCCAAACTTGACCAGTTTACTTTCTTCATGATCTATGTGTCTTTACATCAAGAATTCCGGGTTTCTGTTTTTAACATACATACTACTGTGTCCAAAAAATAAGGTGACATTGTATTTATTTTGAAAATTCTTTATTAATTCTTCCAAATCAATTTCATCCCCTTCAAAGTAATCCCCTCCCGATGCAATGCACTTATGCCAACGGATTTTCCAATCTTTGAAACACTGGTTGTAGTCACTTTCCGGGATGGCCTTCAGTTCCGTCTTCGCTGCGGCTTGAATCTCCTCTATCGTATCAAAACGGTGTCCCCGGAGCGGTCTTTTGAGCTTGTTGAACAGCCAGAAGTCGCACGGCGCCAGATCAGGTGAATACGGTGGTTGCGGAACGGTATGGGTTGAGTTTTCTGCGAAATGATCACGAATTACGAGAACGGTATGGAATGGTTCATTATCGTGGAGTAAAAACGAAGAATTGTCATTCCACAATTCCAGCCTTTTTAGGCGAATAGCGTTACGCAAACGACGCTTAACGTTCAAATAATATTCCTTGTTGACTGTTTGGCCGGTTGGAAGGAATTCATAAAACACAACACCACGATAATCGAAGAAAACAGTCAACATGACCTTGATTTTTGAGCGACTTTGGCGCGGTTTTTTTGGTCTCGGCTCTCCTTTGGCACGATATTCGCTCGATTGATCGGTTGTTTCGGGTTCGTAAGCATAGATCCAAGTCTCATCGCCAGTTATAATGCGTTTCAGGACATCCTGGTAGTCGGAAACCATTGTTTCACACACTTCAACGCGACGCCTTTTTTTCCAAAAAATTCAATGTTTTCGGTACCAGTCGAGATTTGACGCGCTTGAGGCCCAAAGCATCCTTCAAAATAGTATTGACTGAGCCTTTCGATAAGCCAACTTCATCAGCAAGGTCTCTAATCGTTAATCGATGGTTTTTCAACACCAAATCTTGGATTTGTTGGACGTGAGCTTCATCGGTTGAGGTTGTTGGTCGCCTAGAACGCTCTTCGTCTTCGACACGTTCACGGCCGGCTTGGAAATCACTATACCACTTGTAAATATTTTTTTTAGACATAGCCTCATCATCAAAGGCTTTCTGCACCATCCTCAACGTATCCGCAGCAGAAAATTGATTCCGCAAACAAAATTTAATGCAAATTCTTTGCTCAATAAATTTCGACATCGCAAAAAACGAAAAACTCACTTTTAGCAGCTCACAAAACGACGCGTATCTCAAACACTATGAATATATTTTGACATGAAATTTCACATAGATGTCACTGACAGTACCACCAACCTAAAAAGAAAGAAAAATATCCAAATCCTTCGACGCGCGCAGTTTAAATTCATATGTCACCTTATTTTTTGGACACAGTAGTATATGGTATATTTTTACAAAAAAAACCCATGAACATGTCATGAAGTTACTTTCTGAAAATGAGAAAAAGAAACGCAGGATTTTTTTTATCAGAAAATGTTCATTTATTTCCACAGGAAGCTAAAATAACCTAGTATTTAGTGGCGTAGCCATGATTTTCTATCACTGCCAATTTCTGGCAATAGTTTTGTGGAATGGCCTTCGTAGTATAATTAAGCTTCTTCATAAAGGTGGTTAAAATTTCCAATGTTTTCGAAGCTAAGTTTATTCTTTAGAAAGTGCCACAAATTCTCGATTCGATTGAGATCAGGGCTACATGAAGGCCAGTCTAAAACGGTTACCATTTGATCTTGAAACCATTTTTTTTTTGTATAAGCCGCTGTGTGCTTCGGATCATTGTCCTGTCCTGTTTTTTAATATCTCACAATTTTGAAATCTGCCCATTCGGCCTTCAATCTTATGAATTGGACCAACGCCGCCGCGCCAAGACATTGCACCCCATATCATAATGGAACCGCCTCCATGTTTGACCGTCAGGTGGGTGTACTTTGGGTCAAATTCTTTGGACCTGAAACGGCGTACACACACTTAATCGTCGGATGAAATTCTATTTATTTTTGTTTCATCAGTAAATAGCCCAGTGGAAGGGCAGCGGTCTAATGCCTATATTTGTACGCAAACTCCAACCTTTTTTTGCGGTTTCGGTCTTCCGGTGGCATCTTCCGAGCAATGCGTCCAGCTTCACGCAACCGCACAAAAAAGTTGGTCTTCGCGAACTTCGCCTTAAGTTTTCGTTGGACTTTTTGGACCGTTCCATTCTTTTTGAATAGTTAACGGCGTTTAACATCACCTTCTTCGACAATTTTAACACGTTTGCAATGTCGCCGTATGAAGTGCCTTGCTTATAATATCTTACAACAAGCGCACTGGTTGCGACGTCGCACGATGGATTTTTGCCCATATGTTAAAGCTGTAAGAATACTAAATTTATTCAAAATCACAAGAAGTTTACAGTACCAGATAATTTTTTTCAGTTTATGAATGAAAAGATGTCAAAAATACACAAATTATGTAAGTGTTTCGAATTCTGTTTACGATCAATTCTGATAACTTTTCCTCGTTTTCAGCTGCTGTTCTGAAAGTAAAATCATGACATTTATTTGGGTTTTTGTAAAAATAAACCGTAAATGTAAAAAAAAGAAGTGCGGAATGCGTGATGTAAAGACACATAGATTATAAAGAAAGAAAGCTGTTCAAGCGAAGACTGAATTTAAAAATGAATTATGGACTTTTTTCCTTTACAATATTGTGATCAGTAAGCACACGCCATGAATTAAATAAATAAATGAAACAAAAAACAAACAATGGTTGTCGAGGCAGGAACATTGGCTCTAAATTCGTGGTACCTGTTTTCAAAAAATTCGCGTTCTGTCCGCCAGCTCGGCCTCAGCGACCAACTATATTGAAAATGTTAGACTATATCCGTATAAGATCCAACTGGAGCAACAATTGAAGCCAATGGATTATCGTTCAACCGAATTTTTACAGTCATCAATTTTGGATTAACCACAATTCTCAATAACTCTCGAGACTCCATTACATGCCGAAGGAGTCACTGCTCGATCTGGTCTCGAATCGGGCGCCAACTTTGCATGAAAAGTTGTGCGAAATTGGACCAATCACAAGATTTCTTTGAGACACTTCGGTAAGGTTGTGCAGTCTTATGGAGTGCTTCACACTAGGCGCCATACAGAGCCCATCACGATCCCTGAGTTTATTTCCCTACAAAATTTCAAAATTTGTTTGTTGTTGATGCGTCATACTTTAGGATTTCAAAAAAGTAGTTGCCCAAATAATACATGAGTAATGTATACTTCGACAGTCAAATCACCGCAGTATCTGCATTCGTCCGTAACCGGGAGACTCAGTCTCCTTGCATGTTTCCCTAAGAGGCAGTGCCCTGATAGTATGCCCACCGCTATCCACAGTTGCTATCTGATCAGCTTAAGAATTTCGTTTGTCCCTCTTCAATTTCGTTTAGCTGTAATTCTTGTTTTGCTTGCCATTCATCTTTTCTAGGATACGTTGTTTCGTACAGCGAATCGAAGTCTATTTCAGATACTAAATGACATAAAATTTGAAAGCCTTTAAAGCTCAAGCAATATTCATTTCATTGTTTTTAATTAAAAAAAAACATCCGATATCTATCGTCACCCAAGAATTCATATTTCAAGTCAATCTGGAATTTCTCCTACCAGCCCGTTGAACATTTTCTCACTTTGGTTGGCAAGTCCACCTTCTCAGACCTTCTCTTCTTGCGTCAATTCGACCATCCAAACATGCAAACGCGTGTAATTCGTTCAAATTAGTTCCAACGTGCAGCATGAAACACATAATTGCCATAAACTATAGATAATCTCTGTGGAATGTCGATTAAGCTTTCACCTAAAAAGAACTCCCACAATGAACGCTCGATTAGAGCATCTTAGCACCTGGCCGCCAGCCGTCAACCTCGGCGTCTAGACTTAATTTATACATAATACATGTTACACATCGCTTCAGTCAGCCGGCCATTAAAACTGCCACACGATTCAAAGTGACCAATCTGTCATTGGAATTTACTCGCACTTTTGACATATCAAAGCGCAGGCATAATCATATTTCCTATTCATCACAAGTCACGAAGATTCCCTTTCAAGTGTCGCTTCACATACCAAAGACACAACTCATCATGGCCCTGCACTACTGAGTCATCAAGAGCCTTCTTCTCTATTATTATTAACTAATCTGTCATGCCGCATTCCGCATTGAACGGAAACGTCAACGTTAACGTTGTGATGTGCGGTGATCCTACCCCAAGCATTGCACTCCGAACAAAGATGACGTAAGGCTTCGTCATGAGTGTCAAAGAATATTGCCACACTTACTCGCACTGAAAAAAATTGATTACAATGCGCGCACTACCAAGATCGAGACTTAAACGTTAGTCGAAAGCTGTGAAATTCTTCGACAAATTAAGACGGCTACCGAAAGGGTTGCCCTCAGTAGGCGGATGACGCTCAAAGCTGTGGTAGGAAAACTTAATTTCTGTGGGAAAATCTGTGTGTCGCACCGAGACGCGGCATTTTGACATTTCTACCAATTAACACGTGTTTGAAGAGCTTTTGTAATCCAATTAGCAGCGGATTACACGCGGCTATAAATTACATCATTGATTTGATATTTTTTTTCCTCATTCTTTTGACGTTTAACTCAAGACACTACGGAAGACACCAGTGTCACACTGGGCGCTTGTGGAAGCCGTGGACACTGGACTGCATGAAAAACGAAAAAGTGTAAATTTGTAGATCCAAGAGAATGGTGAGTGCATTGTGTGTCATCGAATGGAAATGTCACAAGTTAATTAAGTCGTAAAAAGTAGGTTCAGTGTCTAGTGTCGCAGAAGATTGACAGCGGGCTGGTGGTTGAGATGACAGCTACAATGCCCGATGCAGCTGGTGGTTTATGATTCATTTGATGAATGGAATTTTATTAAATCGACAGGCTAGAGGTTGTGTCAGAAGTTTAAGAACGAATGTAATTAGGACCGCAATCAGGAAAACATTCGTCGGTGATGCGTACGGGACAATGAAAACAGACTTTGACTGCGTTGACATACAATTCGTTGCGCTTAGTGTTTCAAAATTATGTTCGATGTTGCTCACTTTAATGGCTTTCTAATTTTATTGGGAAAAAGACAAGGTGTTAAAGTGTCTTTCGGGTACTGAACTGCAACAAGAGGTCTGCGTTTTTAGAATTGGTTTTTCATCAAACAGTAAAAACCTCTGCGTTAGTATGTAAACAAATCAATCGAATCGAAAGAAAACTTGATCTTGTGCTTACTGACACAAATGTCATAAACATAAAGAGACCTTTATACCATCCAGCCCATTGAGGAAATAAAGTACAGGGAAGAATTTCGAATAGCCTCTGTAATGCTGCATAGTCCATAGATGTAAAAGAATGATATTAATTGAAATTTTGACACAAACTTCAAAGCTTCGCAGTAGGGTGGATTGCAGGATTCATTTCCCCTTATGGCAGAGAAGCGCGCAGGCAACGTTAAGTGATGAATACTTACAACCAGGCAAATGCTAGTCGCGATCCCTATCGTTGTCATGCAGTCTCCTTGAGACGCATCTTTGGCAACTGCTAAATGGTGAATTTACCTTTGCAGACCATTTATGCAAATACACTCGAACCACGAAAAACGACACTTATCAAAGAGCAAGGTTACGAATTGACAACGTACCCAAAACTAATCAAATATTGTTTTGTCGTTGCCTAGGAATTTAAATGGATCCGACGTTATCAAAAGCCAATTCATTATCTCAGTGATGTTATCCGTTCATGTTGTTTTTCTGGTGAAAAATTCCCTGTTAGATTTGAAGTCCTTATTGTGGGTTTCTGGGGCTTCTTCACTTAGCATACCTCTCGAACTATAATTGATCCATAATTTAGTATCTTGTGGAGAGTTGGTGCCAGAGGCAGCCAAAAATAAAGCTGCACATACAAGCAAGCCATCTCAAAACAATACTGTTTTCTGAATTAAATTTGTATCCGCTTAAAATGACTTAAAGTTTTATGAACACTTTTCTAATCGATGATTATTATAGGAAAAGAAACTGTGGTTTTGGAAAAAACGTTCGAGCTACATTGCCGCCAATAGAATTTCCGAAGCACGGCTTTGGCTTGTCTTGGAAAATAGTTTCTAATTGTTCTTAAATATTCTTTTTTATTTTCACAACTTAATCTTTGCGCTCTTTTGACAAGCGGCAAGAAAGTTATGAAAATAACTCAAATATCTTTATCAAGGCATGAAATGCCAAGTGCAACATAATTGGTGTCATTAAATACTGCCTTAAATACAGTTCAAGCGTACTTTAACAATTGGAAAATAAAAATCAATGCTTCTTAGACCCAAGCTATCATTTTTACTTGTAAAAGAAAAGCTTGTCTGCTTCCAAACAACAAACTTTTAATAGACGGTACCCAGGTCGAGTGGAAATCGCGAGCGAAATATCTTGGAGTTCACTTTGACAAACGCTTGACCTATAATTTCCATAAACAAGAAGTCGATAACAAGGTTAACATCACTATTAAAACTCTTTATCCTTTTATTAACAGAAAATCAAAGCTCGGCAACGAGAAGAAATATCTGATTTTCAAAGAAATTTTTCAAGCAATTATGTTTTATGGATCCCCTTTACGTAAAATACACGTCGCGCAGAACAAGACACTCAAAATGATCTTGAACCTTCCTTGGCATTTATCAACAAATGAATTACACTACATTGAAACTGTGGAAGCGACAATTGCAAAACTTGCCGCTAAATACAATATTTCTTGTTTATCATTTGATAACGACTGGATTTCAAATCTAGCTTTGTAAAACTATTATCATCTAGTCTATAAATATATACCTAATCGATTTTTTGTTATATTGTCTATTTATTTATTTATATATTTATTTATTTGTTCAGTTTTTAATTTATTTGATTATTAAAATGTTTATTTATTTATATATTTATTTTACTTCCTTATTTATAAATTTATATATCTATTTATTTTATTTATTCATTTATTAACTTATTTATTTAAATATTTATTTATTTATTCATTTACCATCTCTGTGATTGGAATCAAGTTCTACTTACCTCAGCAACTGATCTGAATCCTCTTCTCTCTTGCCCTGCACAACTTAAATCTGATCAGGTTTTTCTAGTGGCTTTTGTGGATCTGCTTTTTATTAAAACAAACTCCTATTCATTTCAATCTTCAACTTTTAAAAACCTTTTTAGAAAAAAATTTGCTTACCTCGTTCAAGCTCATTGGCAAAGCTTTGGTTTTTTATAAATAAAAAATACACGAACATAACATTATTTTCTCGGGGGAAAAATTGTATTACAGCATTCATTTTAAATTTTGATTTTTCAACACTCGTCTCATATAGTTGTCCACAGTGTGCGACGATTTCCGAGTATGCTCCGGGAATGTAAGAACACTTCATTTCAGAAGCTACTCAAAAATTGGAAATTATCGAAATCGACTGCGGCTGTAAATATTTGAGAAAACGACTTTGAACGAAAATCATCGAGGGAACATTTTACAAAATCAATTTCAAATGTACTCATGCCCCACCAACAATGCGGAAGATTCTGTAAAAGAAGAACTCTTGAACGGCTGTCAATCCTAAAATCGGCGAAAAGTCATCTTAGGCGGATTGGTGGGACGGACAAGATTGCCAAACTGATGCAGTACAACTGGAAAAAAAATAATGCGAAAAGGAAACTCAAGGATATCCACGTGTCTGGGGATAGAAACCTAACGTGCGATTTCTTCAAATATAACAAAAGCCTTAAAACACGCATCCATTCTCTCAGTTGTTATGAAGGAAATCTTTTTACCTATCCGCAGGGAATTGAGGATATGTTCAAGCAACAAGTAGTGGTCCCCTATTAAACGTTACTTACGCGAAAAAAAAATTCTGCACCTATTTATCGACTTCAAATGCGCATACGATAAGGTTCATCATTTTGGTCAATTTCGGGACACCACTCGCCCTTTACATGCCATAATTAAAGCTTTCACAGCGATTGTAGAAAGATCCAGAACGGATGGTCCTAAAATAAATGATGTCGATGGTAAATCGATCCGCCATTTTCACTTCACAAACGGCAACTTGGTGGAGATCCAATTAAGACGCATCTTAGGCAATCGGTACGAAATTCCATCCTCGTGTTACCAAAATTATGCTCTGCAAATCATTGAGCGATTGGATAACAACGCCTTAACTTAGACTGGCTATGAATCCCAGCAATCAGGTTAACGAAAAAAAATTAGATCTACGGATCAAAATTGAAGCAACCGTGAACGCCAAGAAACTTGGTCTATTCTTTTTACGATGGAAGTTAGTTCATGAAGAAGCACATCACTTCAAAATGATTGAAGAACTCCAAAATTGTCATGATAATAATGCGCTTTAAAAGTCTTCAAGACCAGCGCGTACAATGCCAAACTATCCTTGTCACCATTTCTATTGAAATTTCCCTCGAAAACCCGTTAACGCCAGGTGCAACCACCTCGATGTCCCTCCATTCAAATACTCCATACGCATTCGAATTTCAACACTTTAATAGCGTTTTAATTAACTCTCGAATCATCTATCGTAACAATAACTCGGCACACGCGTTATTAGATTTTTTTTTTTGTTGACACATCTCTTCCCCGAATTTGAATCCTTTCCGTAAAATAACTCTTCGAGTATGTAATAGCATCCAAAGCGCGTGCACGCTTCCATTCATCGGAGCACCCTTTTGAACACAATCCAGCGACTCAGCTTGAGTGGAATGTTGTGTTTTCACAAAAAGGACATGTGTACCGGGCTAACCGATGCCGATATCGAGTCCTTTGCGCATACTCTTCCAGAGTTGTTTCCTTGTTGCATTCGCTGCCGCTGTCATCTCGAATGAAGTGGCAACAATTGAACATTGAATATGCGTATCCGTGTCTCGAGGATAATGCAATTTCCACGGTTGCTCATTACAAGGGTGTCATTTTGGATTCATTGGAAATTGTTTTTAGCCCTTGGCAGAGGGGTGAGCTTCGGTGAGTTGAGTGGTATGCATGCGCGGCGCACTCGTTCAGTTGAAAAGTCTCTTGTCCAAGGTTTTGTTTCAATTATGAGTTGATAGGGTTTTCTGCGGCGAGTTCTGTTATTGTTCAATTTTATTTTATTTTGATTAGATTTGACGTGTGTTTTTTTTTTTTTGTTCTTCTGTGTTTTTTAATGTTTTGGACTTCCGACAATGAATCTGAGTAGAGAATGAAAATAAAGGAAGACGAGGAGAGTGCTTTTCCTGTATGGTTCCAAGAGTAAAGCATAGCGGTTGTGTTTTTATTATGATCTCTTTAAGTGTAATCTCAAATAAGATTCATCTCAACGCTTTTTTAGGTTCCGTTCACCACTTCTTTTCTCAGGAAGGCGTGGAAATATCAGGTTGAAATCAATACCAAGTCAATGCATGTTGCTCAGACCGAGAAGGAGAAGTATTGAAAGATTGTGCAGTGATTCAAAACTTAAATGTATATTGGTTTCACTTCACACTGTTTGGTTTGAGTCTGAATTGGGACTAAGACTTTGATATTGCCTTATTTGCGTTCAGTTAATTCGCAGTATTTTAGTCTTTATAATTTGATACACTTTAAAGTGCAGTTATTTTCTTAAAGATTGGTTGATCGCTCTATTGTGAGTGTTAAACTTGCTGTGATCCAAAGGCACATCATCTTGACAAACCATTATCTTTGACAAAACGAACTTAAAATCAAGCACAAAAAGCCGATGCAGAAACGACTTAAGGAAAGCCACTCATTTGGATTGGCTCTGTAAAAGTTTAAGATCTTCTCCAGGACTCGAACCTGTGACCTATAAAAGGATGCAATTGAAACCAGCAGTCTGCGATGTGACTGAGGATACCTCTTGATGTGTTCCTTAAATCTTAATTTTGCTTCGAGAAATCAGAACAAAATCAATCTAATATTTTGTTGGACCACAATTGACTGGGTCATTGCCAAATATTTTCAGGTGGGTTCAGGTTTGATGGTAGGGTCTGAATCGAAGCAAGAATCGCATAATGCTTCAGCTGTTCTCTTTGTAGTTTTATAACCCCATTCAGTTCAAGTTAAAGCATTTGTAAGCGGTATGGGCACCCTATCAGTTCTGCTCATAAAATAACTCAGCGTTATACCTATTCTGTCACAGTAATCACGTTATCTTGAATTCATCAGATACTGCATGCGCTAGAAAGTGATCCTCTGCGTCAGTAACCATAACTGGCGCCCGAGCAGGGACTGGTTTCATTTTTTCATAAGTCGGTAGTTGCGAGTCCTTTCACACTTGGATATAGGGCCAAGATCTGTTCACGAGAGAGCACATTCAGTTATCTTATAACCGTTGCAACAAATTCCAGCATACCCATGGGAACATATTTGGAGCTTGGCTCGATAAATGTCAAACAGTTTAGTGATTGTTAGTAGGTTCCTTACAAAAGACAAAAAACTTCCGAGTCCGGCGCCCAAAATAACTGGGTTCAGTTGGGTGCGACTTTTTTTTATAAACTTTAGCTGGCGCCCTAGAAGGGACCGGTCACAAGTTTCGGTTATTTTTTTTCTTCATTTAAAATTAAATACGTCAATATTTCCAGCTACAGACAGACTACACCGTTTTTCGCAAGGAATCAAGGCCGATATGAAGAAACCGGTCTTTATACATTCTAAGACGAAGGGGATAACTCCAGTCTGAATGCCGAAGTGCGAAACAATCGAATTTGCGTTTTACGGACTCGATGTGGTCAATATGTTTTTATTAATACCGCGACCACACATGAGACGCATATTCAAGCAATGACCGGATAAATGTAGTCTCCAGGTTACTTGTTATTAATGGGCATGAAAATTCTTAACTCCCCATTTATTGCGAGGGCGGTGTTACTTTTGTTGACTTTTCGCTCAAAATGAATTGAGAAGTCAAGTTTTGAGCAAATTGTACACCTAGGTCCATTGTAACTTTTACTTTGACCAGCGCAGAACTATTAAAGGTGTACACAGAGGCCAGGCGACTAAGATTTCTAAAAAAGGACATGTTTAAACATATAGATTTGTATGTTTAATGAAAAGCTATAGTTGGAGCACCATTTTGTATGAATAAAAGGAGGCCTGAGATATAGCTCAGGTAGCATTCATCAAGATACGAGTATATCCATTCCACAAAAGATACAGCGAAACCAGTGGCTTTCATTTAAAAATCTATTAGCTTTTGGAAAAGCTTATCAAAGGCATTTCTGAAGTTGGTGATATGTAGTCGACTTGTCTTGAAGTCAGTCACAGTGGATTTGTTTTTTAACAAAACCATGCTGTTTTTTTAATAAGGAAAGGCTTGCAACTAAAGTAAAACTGTGGAAAATGGTAGCTTGAATGAGTTTAGACAAACAAGATAGCTTGGCTACAGGTCTATTCTTTGTAACGTCATCCCGGCAATCTTTTTTGTGTACTGGAATTATGAAATCGTTTTTATATATTTTTGTAAAAACACTGCTAAATGAATGTCTACGATATTAAAGCCAAGGATTCTGCCAAAGCACTGCAGCAGTTCTTTTAACAAAATGGATGTATTCCATCAGGTCTCGACTCGAATTTGGCCGTTTTTTCCCTTTACAACCATTCG
This sequence comes from Orthonevra nobilis, assembly GCA_963555765.1. NCBI lineage: Eukaryota > Metazoa > Arthropoda > Insecta > Diptera > Syrphidae > Orthonevra > Orthonevra nobilis. Next base: position 151,570,693 of record OY743224.1, read on the forward strand.
CAATCAACCTTTGACAAATTGAATCAATCCAAGCTTTCTCGTTTGAGGCTTCCACTCGACTTTCTATGGCATGGTTTTGACTTGCCTTTTACTCGTTTATTTTTTTCCAGACTATCCGTAAAACATGTTTCACTTTCAATCCTCAACGCTCCCTTACACATATCTTCATGCATGGTTCCAAATAATAATCAAGTAAAATCGTAATCCTTTCAGTCCATGAACACACACTCCATTTAACCCATGACGCCAACACCCTTAAAACACAATCAACTCTCCAAACTAAGCCTCCACTTGCTTCCGTAAAATGCCTTTCGACTAATATGCTAATTGGAATATAATTTAGCAAGTGTGGCGACAATTTCAATCCTCATCCCACCACTGCAGATAAAGTCTGCATGAATAGACTTTCAAAAAAAAAAAGGGACACAGACCAATGGAATATCCTTATTTTTCCGGCTTATACCAATAAAAGGTTAAGTACCGCACTACAACACGCCTAGCCTCTGTCGACCGCCGAAACGTATAAACAAAATCCTTGCGTAAAATAATTCACCCAGTATGCCGGGACATAATCCTCCATAGTCAGAATATATGGAACTAGCTGTAACTGCACACAGTCAATGGGGGTGTACCTAAAAGAAACACAAACTTCCTTAAATTCCGTTATTATTTTTGTTGCCATTTTCGCCACCATAGCAATGGAACGAGACGCAAGGAGCTCAACCCTCGTGTTCTGACTTGCGTTACGTTTCGTAATTTTTTATTGCGTTCCACCCCACTTGCTAAGTACTTCCGTCATCGTTCACAACAGGCTTATCCTCCTCCTGCTATTCCTTCTACGGTGGGTTGAAGGGGAATGAAAACCTGGCGAACAATGGGAATGCACACACGCTACACGAAGGACAGAGGGGATGCTCTCCTTGGTAGTAGTTTTTATTTAATTCTCCGTGCGTTCTGTGATTGTAATTCTGTTTCTGTTTTTCAATTTCGAGAATTGAAAGTGGTGGGCACCCTATTTTATCCTTAGGTGAACGGATCATTGCCTCTTCAGTGTCTATGTGTTTGTGTGTGTGCTTTGATTTTCCAAAAGTTTTAAGCATATAATCAGAGGATTTGGAACGATATAATATGTCGGAAGGAGTGTGAATTGTTTCCTCGTGTGTTGGCACTTGTGTGTGCAGTCGGTGAAAGATTAAAATCCAAACAAGGCTTTCAAGGATTTGTGAAAGAGAACACATTGTTTCGCAGGGGCAAACACAGCGCCAATGTTGGAAACAATCATGCGAAAGACAAATAAACGATGCAGGTGTCTTTGTAAGTGGATTTAAATTTTAAAAATAAATATTTTCATGCCCATCGCCTAGCGGTTAAGGATCAAATCAATCGCGAATATATTAAGAGTTTACCGCATAAGTTCTGAAAGTAAAATTGATGTGATGTAGAAGTAGTTGGACGGGGGACTGTCGACTTTTTCGAAAGTTCAACAGAGATTTTTACAAGTTTTTTTCAGATAAAAGGGTGCATATTATTATTTTTATAATCAAACAAAATCTCACACACGCAGTGATAATCCACGAGCTTGAACAATTTTTCATTTCATTTTATTTTATTTACATAACAATTTTAGTTCTTAAATATATTGCACATTTTAGAAACACGGTACAGGTTACCTTACTACTGTAAATTACTACTTTATTTATACAATTATTATCACAGGAATATACTTTTTATTGAAGGAAAAGCTACAACAAAAAACCTTCGTTTATGTTTTACTCTATGACTTAGAGTAAAACAAAGTACATATTCCAAATATGGAAGGCAAATTTTTATAAATTATAAATATTAAATGAAAAAAGTAGTTAATAAATAATAAATACAAATTTATAAATACTAAAAATAAATATTATATGATAAAATATAAATAATTAATAATAAATAATAATTAATTAAAATAATAAGTTATAAATATTAAATAATAAAAAATAAATAATAAATAATAATAAAAATAAATAATAAATAAAACATATTAGATTAGAATAATTAATAATGAATTATAAATAATATATCGCAGATACTAGTCAGGCTCCAAGTTATTTTCTTCAGATGCTAGTTCTGAGATTAAAGCATTGTCTGACATTCTGCATCTAGCGTTGTATCTTTCAAATAGTTTCGTTATCCTCACTGAAATTTTCTCGATATTTGCCATTTCGTGGAGCTTGTCCGTTGAGCAATGCCACGGCAAGTCAAGAATCATTTTCAGTAACTTGTTTTGGGCTCTTTGTAGACTCACTCGATGGAACTTTGCACATTTGCCCCAAACGGGGTAGCCATAAAATGTGATTGCTTAAAAGATTGCTTTAAATATCAGAAGTTTATTTTCATTGCTCAACTTTGATTTTCGGTTTATAAACGGGTACAAGGTTTTTATTGTAAGATTTATTTTGAGTATCGTTGCTCGAACATGAGAATTAAATGTCAGACGTGTGTCAAGGTTGACTCCAAGGTACTTTCCATCAAACTTCCACTTAATCTGTGTACTGTTGATAACAAAAGAGTTGTTAGTTAGGAAAAAGGATTTTCTTTTTTCGATTTGCAATTTCTTTTCAATACTGAAAGCATTTGCACAACAAGTTTTGCAGAGTGAAATCCATTCGTTTTTGGGATGCTGTTCAATATTTATTTGTGTGTTTTGTGTCTTGACAAGATGTGTCCGAGAGTTTGAGGGAAAATATATCTATGATATAAATACTGACAGTTGGAGAAACGAGTATAAGCCTACCGGTGGCTACAATAATAGAATTGAGATCGGGACGGGATGAAAGTTTTTCAGCGCTCATTTATTTTATTGCGAACAATGCGAAGTTGCTTGTTAAGCCAGAGAGGGGATGGAAGAGGGCTAAACTTTTGAAAATGTCGGCAAAGAAAAAAGTAACAACGTTATCAATATGTTCGGTTGGGTAATTGGTTAAAAAACGGCTAAGGTCTATTTAGGTTATAAAATTATTTAGCTTTTCAATTTCAATTTCTCCGATTCTGATGGTAATGTTGGAAGAAGATGAAGGCTTTCGTAATGATCTGCATCTCAATGACAAAATTCCTTTTGCTCTCAAATCTTGTTTTAATGTTAGGATGTTGTATGAGCTACTTGCCATTAAGGATCCATCTTACAGCGCTCGACATACTCACTTAGTTAGATGAAGACAGTTTGAGCGAATCCTGTGAAATCGTTCCTCCGGAATAAGAGGACATTTTTAAACTCATGCTTCATTTATAATTTTTTAATTAGGTTATGACCATCTACATATATCTTTGATCGCAAATAAGCCTTGAACGACTCGATGGAGCCAGTACGATAATAACCTCAGTATACCGAATGCGTTGCCTAAAAAAGGTAAATGATTGTTTTAAATAAAGCTGCGAACAAGAAAATTGATAACCTCCAAAAAAATTATTCTAAGGAGCATCCATTCGAAGACGATCAAATAGCACTTGAACTTTAGTGCTCATCGACCTATACCTTTCGTTCCATTAAACATCGATACAATAAGTTTACCCGCAATCCTCTTGACAATCTCAAGCAAAATGCTTAGCCGACCATGACAAGACATTAACAGTGGCCTCAGACGAATTAGCGTGCGCATTAGTTGCGCAAATCCGATAGCAATGCTTACCAGTAGTACCCAGTTACCCTCTCATGTAAGTGCCTTATAAATAGAAGGCAAACAAAGCGCTTACACGCGCTCCAGTCGGCTCTTCTTTATTCGTTGGGGATTACAAGTAAGCCAGCTCCGAAATTGATAAATATTCATAAATTCACCGCACAATCAAATTACCACCACTGGCGGTCCTACCGACCGCATTCATTTGATTAGTCAAAGTCCCTCCAAAGTCTTAGCCCCAACATACCCTCCTCCGTTGACATTGTCAACGAATCGGAACCTGCGCAACAATCACTCGAAATAGTTTCCCAAAAAATCAATGACGGAAAAAAAACCAAAAACAAACCAACGAACGACCGAACAATTGCCTCGATGCCGCTTTGATGTTTGACCGCACTAAGCATACACCCATCGCGACACACAAGGGGGCTCAAGAGGTGACGTGAGAACAAATCAACCAACAAAATCACTTAACATTTCACTACTACTACTACCAATATTGGGTAAACACCGATGCTCCCAATTCCGAGCTCCATGAGCGGTCTAAACTGAACGCCGACGACTGCCGCAAGGGAAATGTCAAATTACAAAAAAAAAAAAATACATATAAACCACCCGATTGGAGTGAGAACGAGAGTGGCTGAAAGGCTCAAAAGAAACCTCTCGACGGAGGAACAAAGAAAACGCTGTGCCGCGGCTGCGCACAACCAACAAGACCCAAAATTTATGACAACTCGCGTGCATGTGCACTTTTCTGCCGCAACTTCCGTGTGAGCTGCAGAGGAGAGTGCGATAGAGAAGAAGACCAAGACAAAGATGAGGACACCTCTCGCTCTGTTCATCTGTCAAATATTGATCTCTTCAGCGAACATAAAATAACAGAATTAATCTCAAGTGGTCCATGGTGTTTGCGAAGCGCGGCGTTTTTCCTTTTTTGTCATCCCTTGCGGCTCCGGCGGCGGTCACAATGAAGAGACAATTTTTTGGTACCTTGTGTCCACTTAACCGCACGATGATGCCAATAAAGAAGGCGACAAAGGAGATGAAGTTGAAGTAGGTTGCGGAAGATGCAAGGAGAGGGCTGCGGTAGATACGGTTTACGGATCGTATTTGCATACGGCGGCACCGGCTGTGGTGGCGGTCCGGTCGTGCTCATGAGTGACTGTGGGCAGTTTTATTAGCTCTTCGAGTGTCATTTGAGCGTGGAGGCGAATATACGCTGCCAGTTTGTTTGATGCTGCAAAGAGATTTGTTTGAGTCTGTTGTTTTAGTTTTTTTTATATGGCAAGCCAGTAAAGATATACGACGTTCCCTCGGAATCATACGAATCTATGAGGATCGAGACATCATCGGAAATCGGTGAAAACTATTGGTTTTCATTTTAAAGCGCGGTTTGGAATAAAGGCGTCAAATCAATCCAGTCCTGCAGTCAAAAACTTGTTCATCAAGGGATGCTTAATTCTACGCTAGTCTCGTTTATAAATGTTGGCAAAAAGAAAAATTTAGCAAACCGCCGAAATTAATGATTTCGGGAACTTTTTCACGAATCACCCTTAAACGTCGTTGGCTTGTTTCAACAGCATCGAGCGTAAATTTTAAATCACCCAAACGATTGATTAAACAATAAATAAAGCGTGCACTTATAAGACGGCTTATTTGGTGTGTAGCCCCATCTTGATGGAACCAAAGCTCGCCCAAGTTCAAATCCTCAGTTTCTTATCGTAATTCAGCTTCTTCGACGAGATGGTTTATCGGAAACTATGATTTTTTGAGTAAACTTGTCGTCAAATAGAGAAGCTTAGAAACTGGCCATTTGACAAGCGCGAATTGAGTAACTGAGATCGTTGGTGCGTTGAGTTTCACGCGTTCTAAAAAACGTTCAATGGTAAATCAGTCCATTTCGTACCATGAAAATATTGTAGGCATGAGCCTCCCCCACTAGCTTGACTTACAATAAAAAAAAGGTAACGTCGAGGATTGTGTTCTGGCATCAAAAACCATTATCGTGTAAACTATCCTCCCCCTGAAAGTCTGTATCCGAGATTATTGAGGGTAATAGAAGGAAGTTCCTTGGAACTTGATAATATGATAACTGGTGGTATGATATTTTTTCATATATCTTGCGCAAAGGGATCTTTGTTACATTAGTCAATACTTTTATGTTGCTTGAATTGATGGTCTATGTAGGACCGATCCATATTCTAGCGTCTATAATTCGTTGGAATAAGGCAGTGATTGTTCCTTATTATTTCTTCCTGCTTCCAGAGGATAGTTTAAACTATTTATATCTTTATTACCTGTGCTCGTTAGCACTTCATCGCTTTTTTTGGTAAAGGCTTCAATTAGTCGAAGGATTCTCTCACCTAAATACTTTTGGTTATTGTTCCTTATATGGTGTTGCTTATTTCAGAGAACTTTATTTTAACCGGATGCATAGAGGCCGAATGATCGAAACTACCAGGCAGATCCAATCCACTTGATTGATTTAGTCTTCTTTGTACCTCTTCTTTTCAATATATTGAGCCGTTTGTTGATCTCCATATGTAAGATGGTGTATCGCGAATGCCTTCTTTTATTTCAACCTTCACAACCTCCACAAGTAAGTTCTGGAACTTTTAAATATTACTTAATGCACGATTAAGCTGAGCCCATTAATGATGTCTCCCTTGCCTCATTTGATTGATGCAATTGAAGGATGGTGTTCGAACATGCTGAATCCTTACACCTTTGTTTATTTTCTTTTTCTTTTTTGTCGAACTTGAAACACGCTTCTTCGCGTTATCCTAAAACGTGCTCCTCCTGTCATAAAAAAGTCACAGCCGTCCCATGAGTACAGCTCTTTGCATGCATGATAGTGCACCGTAACACCAGCAACTATCAATCAATGAAAAAATGTATCAAACATTAGACTGGTCCCTACTCGGGCGCCAGTTTATTTTATTTCACAGATAAGTGAAAAATTTAAACACGAAACAGGGGAATCTGTGGCTACCTTCAGGTGTCCGACACACAATTAAACACTGTCCTGACATGTACATATGGTACATATGAGTATGGTATTGCTTGTTTATTTGCTATTTTCCCTTTCACTTTCGATCTTCAAACTAAAAAGGTCGTTTTCGATAGATAGGGCTTCCGAAGATTGCTTCCTCGAATCCAAGACAGTTATTTTGCCTATGAATAGCAAGACTCATCAGAATAAATATGCATCGGATTCCACAAGCGGCGCCATTCATATGTGTTTAAGACTGAAGTTCATCCCGTATGGTAGTACCATCTAAGAAGGATGCTTAAATGAGCTTTACCTAAGGCAAGCTGCAACAATCAGACGCGTAATTCTCCCAAACAACGCTCTAATTTAGAAAAATTAAAACTTTTTAGCAACTGTGAAATATCTCAAAAAACGTCCTTAAACTAACAAAATGAAACCCAAGGACTTTGCCGGAGAAAAAAGAAAGCAAACGAAAAGAAAAATCCTTCTTCATCCTTTCAACGTTTATTTTTTTTTTTTTTTTTGGTGTATCCTCTTGTTGAGTTTATGGAACTCAAGTGGCCCTGTTATGAGTTCACTCTTTAGTTCGGGCTCTCTAAAAAAAAGGATGTTCCTTCCACTTGTAGCAACAGTGCCCATGTCATGGCATACAAAATAAAGAACATCTCACCAATGCCAAATGAGAGAGCAAAACAAACTCGCATCGCAACTTAATCTTCCCTTGATAGCACATTCTTTACATTGTTTTTTCTTTTCCCACAAACCAAACACATACACACACAGACATTCATCTGACGATGGAAAACAGTTAAATACTCAGTGTTGAGAATCCTGTTGACACAAACAACACCACACCAAAGGGAGTTCTGCTTCTGAGTCCTTGTTGCCTAAAGGGCAAATATTTTCACAAGTGTCAAAGACACACGGTACTTAAACGGTATTCCTGTATTTTCCACTCCTTCGTATTTCGCTAAACGAATTAAAAATCCCTATAAGAAAAAGGAATCCCAACAACAACTATATAACCAACCATTCATGCGACTCCACACAATATTGACACAAATGTCCTTTTTCGCACAGCTATGCGGTGGCGACAGGTCTCATTGAAATCCTATCCAGACGCTGCATGAAGATCCGGGAATCAATTGAACAGCATCAGAGTGTTGTCCTGTCCCTGCTGGCCACTCTGGGTTTCCTAACGCGTTTCGTCGATGTTTGTCCACCTGGTAAGCGGAGCCCTAAATTCCCACCAAAACAAAACCGATTAATCCATCTAATTCACAGGCTCAGCGGATCCAACACGTTTCCTCAGTGCGGCTAAGTCAACAGAACTCTTTGGATCGATATCGATGTTGTACTCCAGTGTGGTGCCAATTGGTGAGTAGTTATAGCTGCGTGACTCATTATAACGCGTTTTTGAAAATATTGGAGGTCTTCCGGTGTTAATTGAGCAATTGACGCGCATCGGAACGAATGCTCTACGCGTTCTACGTGAGATAATCGCCCTCGGTGTAATTTATGAGTTTCTAATCGCTTTTGTTGTTGTAACGTTCCTTGATGTCGTCATTTTTTTTTGTCTTCCTTTAATCCACAGGTGAATGCATTCCACCGAGAACGATTTCGTTAGCGGCTGCAACCTTTAATTTGCTCCTTTCAATGGCTGTTTTAGATTTAACTACATTTCAGGTAAGTTTTCTAAAATTGTTTACTTCTTACGAAATTTGTAATCTTCCTTGAAGGATCGACTTTTATGAGTGTAAGTACTTCCTTGTTTTGGGCAGGAAGTTAACAAAGTCATAAGTAAGGCCGGCTAATTGTTTTTTTGTTTTTTTTAAGGATAATGCGTTTCTAACCTGTCATATTGAAGTGTTGTTCCCTCCGGAAGGTTTTTCGCTTTGTTTGTCACATTTTCGGAATGCGACTGCCATGCGAGTTGACCCGATAAGGGCACAACATTTTAGGTCGAAGCAAGTGAACTGATAAAAGTCAAGTTTGTGTGCTGATAAGGATGCGACACTCGAGAACCCATTACGGCAGGGAACACCAACGCAGAAGGCACTTATGTGTTTAGTCATTTGTATCAAATGAAACCTTTTATCTTTTGGCGATTTGGTGTTCAGTAGAAGAATTTGGTTTTATGATGAGTGGCCGAGTAGGCTGTGAACTAAAAAATCTTAACGATAACTAAAGGGAACGCCTTTGCTGCTTTTACCATAAATTTGACATTAAAATATTGAATACCAGGAATGAGAAACATGACCCGAAAAAATCAACGACCGCCCATGGAGTCTACTCGAAACACACATTTTTGAACTTTTGTAATGGGTTTTGTTTTAGGGGTATGGAACTTCTGATAAGCCTATTTGTCGAACCAGCTGTCGGATTTGGCGAATATCAAAACAATAACAAGCTCTTCCAACACCACTCCTGAATATAAATAAGGCGACCGGTTGTGGTAGAGTAGGCTCTTTCTGTTAATTCCTTAGTTGATATGGATAAATTATGCCTAAAAATCTTGGTACTCGTACTTGCGACAGAGATGAAGTGCTTGTGGCAGATCCACGGGGTTTTTCATGCCAAGCAAGTCAGACAAGTTGCCTTTTAGGCCCCTGATTGAAGTTGGTTTGTCCCTGCTCGGGCGCCAATTTAACTCCATTATAGTTTTTATTTTCAAAATATCTATTTGCCTTCACGTTTGCCTTAAGCGCCGACTCCTTTATCTCGTCCACTTCATGCGCTTGACTACTTGCCTTCGTTGCTCAAAGTGCTGACTGACAGTAACAGTATTCCTTCACGTAGGACGTCACAACACGAACGGTTGCATGATGTCGCTGTTAACATCTTGATGCACTTTTCACCTCGTTATGTGCATTACTCGTTATTTGATCTGTTTTGATCCGGGATTGGCGATAACTTTCAGTCTGTTGACTTATATCTTCAATGAGGATCTTAAGGGTCAGCTCAATTATACTTTTTAGATTTATGGTTCTTAATTACTTCGGTGGTCCTTCAGTCCGGGATGGTCGACGTTGGCCCACGTTTAAGAAGTATCACCTGCCATCCTAGAAAGCTTTTTGCAAGTTTGAAATCAAAAATTATTCGACTCGCTGTCCATCCGGGCTTAATGACCAAGATATCTGCCATGAGGTCCATGCTTCTGCGCCGTGACTAATAGGGCTTTGCACAATGTCAGTTTCATCAGAGATATGGCTCTTAAACTCAAGTGACTTCTTGTGCCAAGGACCTTGGCAAGAGTAATAATGTCCTAGTTTGGTGTCATTACTTGAATTTACTGCGTATCATGAGCAGACAAAGTCTTCTCGAACCTCGAATAGTTGATGAGGCTATTGTTTTTGTTGTGCTTTGGTTGTGTATCCTTTATATTTGATAGCATATACTTCCTTTTGCGTCTTGAACTTTGCCGTTCCTGTTAAACTTCGTCTAAAAAACCTTTTTTGGCTTTTATTGACTTTTCTGAAAGAAAAATTCTTTGTGAGCTAATGAAATTAAGATTTCCGAGGATAAGGCAAATTAGCAATAAAAACGATCAAAAGCTTTAACGTAATTGACGGCTTGAAATTATTTAACCTCAAAGACCATGCATCAGTGCAACCAAAGATGTCAAAATGGAACACATACATATGAAGCCTCTTTTAAAAGAACGTAGTCGTTTGTCCTGGCTGCATGGACATAAATGTCATGTTCAGTCAAGTGTCTGACCGAAAGAGGATTTCCAGCCGAAACCGAAACCGACACTTATTTAAACATGTTGGAATTCATATTGTTTACCAAATTTAGTGTATTTTTACATATACAAAGAGTTAATTCATCCGAATTAACTAGGCACTTCGCGTAAACACTTACCCAGTCATTTAGGCGCGAGGAAAAACACAATCACGCGGACCAACTGGTGACCATACGACTCACGGACCAAGAACTCGAACTCATTAGGAGTTAATTGTTCTAGTCAAACAACACACACAGTTTGTGTTGTTAAGACTCAATGCAATCTCACCATAAACCAGAGTTGATTAAAGTCAGTCTTCAATCTTTGGAGATGATTTCCCCTTCCTAACAGCAAAAGACTATATTATAGTCTCAAAAGCCCTGAACTTCGAAACCCTTATCCCCTCGTGAGTGCCCGTGGCTCAGTGGGAAGTGCATCAGCTGCTGAGCGTTCGAATCCGGGGAAGATCATCTGGCATTTTGCCACGGCACCACCTCTCGGGAGTGACTGACAATCCTCCGATGAGTACAAATGTCAAGACTAGGCTTCTTGGGCCATTTGGAGACGGTTATAAATATAACTTATTTATGAAAAATACTATATAACACGTCGTGGTTTTACGAAGAGCTTTTATTATTCTACCGGGAATAGTGGGATGGGAAATCGGCCGGCTCCATCTCGATATCAACTGATGGGTCGAAACTGGAACAAAAAGTGGTAGTTTATCTTTCCAAGTAATCTTAGTCTAAAACTCTTCTTCCACGATTTACTACGACCGCGAAGTTCCTGCTGTATTTTAAATAAATATTCATTTTCGCCGACATTCAAGATGCCAGAAAACGTCTTCCTGTGCTATAAACTACATCTTATTGAAATAGCGGACATTTCCGCGGCTCATCTTTACAGGGTGTCAGGACATAGAGATATCCATGGAAACTGCAAAGCATGTACAATGCACCCGCAAATGCGCCACACAATATTTTGACATCTCTTAAGCTACAGTCAAACTTAGCGATTCAAATTAATACATCTCCAACATGGGTAGATACGGTAATCCATATCACAATGGGTCAAGACGCTGCACGAAAACATTATTTTTTTTTGGCCGAAACCGAATCTTCGGTCGGCACTAGTTCAGTCTTATAAGAAAATTCCGCATTTTGATCTTCTTCTTGGTCTACAACTCGCGTGATGTCCCGCTGATATTTCAAGTGGCTCACCTGCGACAAGGTTAGGTACAAGAATAGTCTTAATAATTGACTTATGTCGAGACCCACGCAAATGGCTAGTGAAACACAAAAGTGGCTTTGGCCAAAGGTTACGCGTCGAAAAACTGAGAAAATTTCTCACCACAATCATGTGGAGCACTTTTGACCATTTTGACATTCCACGTGAAAAAACGTCTAGAACTGAATAGCTCAGAACTGTCTCCTTGAGTCGACTTAAAAACGCAAAAAACACTTTCACACACGCACCCTCTACACCCAAGAGTCCATTTAACCATCCATTTTAACCAATATAACCATTTCGAAAATGGCCTTCCCATTGACTTCATGATTTGCATTTGGAATGACTCCCTTTCGAAGCACGTTGTCCCAAAAGGTCTCTCTTAACAAAAAAAAAAGACGAAGACTAAAAGAAACTTCGCTCCAAGTGGTTCAAGTGTGTTGATTACAAATGACATTTTGGAAAAAAAAATTAAAATACTATCGTTTTCGCAAAAAACAAGAAAAAACAAAACAACTTCATTCCCATCTGGGACCAAAGTAAACACACATGCCCCGTTCTTCAAAGCTTACCAAAGACGACCCACTCGAACACACCGGCAAAGGGCAGGACAACAAAAACAAAAACAAACTGCCCTGCCATTGTGGAAATTTATCAACAATCGTTTTGCAAATAAGCTCACCACAATTGAATTTCAAACACACAAGTAACGGATGGGCCCAAGACCTGCTGAAATACCACAGGAGGGTGCACTAGCATCTATACGTTATTATTGACTCCAGTTGCGGGCAATCTTTGCTTAGCTCTCTTGGGGTTTTTCGAACGTAAAATCGACGTCTAAATGACAAAAAAATAAAAAAAAAATAAGGCCAAAGGAAAACAACATGCTGCAGTAAGAAAGCAAGAAAAAAAAACTATGCTAGTCCTGGCCATTGTTTGAAAGGATGTGTTATGCAAATGGCATGCGAGATAGAGTGGCGAAAGTAAAACTTTTGCGAATCTTTCTCATTTGTTTGCGAAAAGTTTTATGACAGCCAATTTTAAAACTTGGTGTGCACACTCGACTCAACTCGACTCGTTCGTTCACAAATCAATTGCACCGAACCGAACGAATTTGCACAAAAACCAGCCACACTGGCAAGGATTGTAGAAACAGAGGCGAGCGCAAACAAATTACGTTCCGCAAAGTTGAAGTTCACTTGAAAAAGTTGGACGGCCTGGAATGGTACATACTATAGATCGAATGGATATGCTTACCAGGGATGTTGCTGATGATGATGATGATGCTGCTCGTACGCATACTACACCCTTCTGGAAAAGTGTATATCTCTTCGGTTTTCAATGTTTATTGTTTACTTGTGGTACCAGAGACAGGGGCAGGGGGGCACCACTGGCGAATAGAGTGAACGCCGCAAAACAAATGATTAAAGCACAATTTCAAAATCTAATTTTCAATTGTAAATATTAGTTTGGGCGCAGAAGTTAGCTCAACTGATTAAAACCTAATAATATTATTTCCATTCCGGTGCACTAGAATTTTTTTTTTTTTGGTTTTCGTTTTTTGGTATCTGCGTAAAGTGAAGCCATCAGCGGTTAGGATTTAGCTTAGGAACAGTTGGTGTTGCAAGAAAGGATACTTTATGACGAAATGCTATTGAAATAAACTTTGTTTCCTTTTTCTAATAGAGACAAAACATACTAGGGTCGGGAATGGTCAGGATCTTTTGACATAAGAGGTTGCTTATGGAATTCGATGTAAAGATATTTGCTTTGTCTTTGTCGAAAATCAAAGTGCTGGGCAGGTTTTTGTGAAATGGCAAAAGTTTTCCTTTTCCTCTTTACTAGATTGCGTTCAGAAAAGGTTTGGAACCTCTTGTTCCAAATGAAAATACGTTAAGAAGAGATTTGTCCATGAAAAAAGGTAACACAGTTGAGTCAATGTCGAATATTGAATTGGTGTCAGTAGATTTTGTGATATCCAGTCGAAAGAACTAGTGTAATTTCTTTTTAATTCTTTTTAATGGTTAAAGAATATCTCGGTTGAACATTTCTAAATACAGATAAAATAAAGAGGCCGAAAACTCACTCTAAAAATCCAAAATATCACACAAATACAACTTAAAGTCCGACACCCATGGTCAAAGGCATAAAAACTTCAAAATGAATGTACGAATTTACTGTGGTACGGAACCCGTCATGTGCGTGTCCGACTCGTAATTAGCAGCTTTTTACAATCTCTTTCTAATTAGGATTAAGACTACCATTAGACTGCATTTCGTACAGAGCGTGTAGAAGGATTAAGAGAAAAATGGAAGGACGTGAAGTCCAATGACAGATAATGTGCACAAACTTGGTGGATTTCAAGCTGATAAAGCCGACCACAATAGTAATAGAAAAGTTGTAAAAGATTTAAATCGCTTGGGAAGATAATTCTATTTTTGTTTATAAAAAAAACTTAGTCACCATTTTTTTGAAGCTAACAATTGGTACATTCATCAACTTCTTTGTCTTGTTGAAGTGCCTGCAAGGCTTTAGATACAAATTCGGTAAGATTTGTTATAGTAAACTTAACTTTTACGAACCCGTGGTTTTTTGAAGAAAGTATAGATTAACTGTAAAAGTACAAGAGTCATAGACAATACATACGAAGAGCTTGGGTATGAAGGCGAGTTTGGCTATAGAACATTGTGACAGGGATAATAAATGTGTCCTTCCAAACTTTAGAGAAGGCAGATTGCTTAAGAGTCATCTGAATTTAGGTTGTAAGCGGTAAGGTAAACGCGTTTGAGCACTTTCTTAGAACTATTGCAGGTAGTCCATCTGGACGTGGCGAATAGTCATCCTTTGGGCTATTAATCTTTTCAATCACGTCAGAAATGGTTATATCGACTGAAGTACGTGGCTATTAAACGATTTGCTGAAGAAGTTTGCAAAGAGGTTAGCAATGATGTGTCCGAGTATTTGAGTAGAGAGGTAACCATCAGTTTTTCGTTTTGAGTTAAAAAACCGATAAAACTGCTTAGGGTCGGAAAGGAGGATGACGTGCATTTGATGAAGAACTTTATGGTAAAGAGCCTCACATAAATCGGAGAACCGAATATAATCCTGCTGGCAGTTGTAATAGTCAGATTGATATTGTGACCTCAGGAAGGTTTTCCATAGCTGATTTCTTTTATTGTGAAGAGTGCGTCGTTTTTTATGAACCCAGGAGGGAATGAAGGATTGTTTTTTTCTTTTGTTTCTTTTGGGACTGATTGGGTAAAACATTTAAAAATTTCGCAGTAGAAAAATGACACTGCATTTTCGACTGGTGCATTTGGGTTGTTAACTAAGAAATAGTTTAAGTCTATTTGGTTTTTAAGTCTATTAAGTTAGCAAAGTTAGCTTTGCGAAAGTTGAAATAATAGGTTCGCTCCTATCCTCGTATGAGAATTTTAAACAAAGAGGAGGTTGAAAATGATCTAATGTTGAAAGAAGGTGAGGGCTTGAAGTAACGATTGAGTTCTCTCGGTCGGTAGAAAAGATAATATCAAGTTGTCTGCCCAGATTGTTTGTATATTAATATCACTAATTTGAAAAAGACAGGAGTCAGAGAAACTGTCAGTAAACAGTCATAATTTATCATCAGAAGTAGTCCTATGGATTTGTGGGAGGTTAAAGTCTTCACTTAAGACTATAAATATAGCGGAGAGAAAATTTTATTTTGACACAAACAATTCAAAGGAGGGGTTGTAAGTTGATTTAACGAGAGAAGTGTCGAAACAGTTGTGCACGGCAAGTAGAACCGCTCGACCAAAGTTTATGCCAGCTTGATCGACATCGGCATGATAGACATTGGAAGGGAAGTTCTTGGAAGGGAACAGTTCTTGGTATATTCTCGCAAAGATTGGATTCAGTAAGAGCAATAAAGCCGTAAGATAGTTTGTGAGAGTTCAGAAATACGGTTGAAGTCTTGGAGCGTATGCCTCTTACGTTTTGATAGTAAAGGGATATCGATTTGGGAGAAGAAGAGTTAGGAACGAAAAAAGTCTTTTGGAGATCATGTTCTTTGGAACTGCGAATAACGTTTATATAGTACATTAAGTGTGATGCAAATGCTGAGAGATCATTAAAGTCATCGTGGTATAGAATGGAAATTTTTCTTAATTCTTTGGGGTCAATTGGCAGGCCTTCCTTTTGAATAGAGACCATAACGTTTTGTTTTTGTTGTGCCATCGATATAATAATCAGTTCGGTCGTGCAGATAGACGAGGTATAGGCGTACATTTTCGTAGATACGAAAGTCTCGCAAGCGTGATAGTACGTATCGATTTTAAGTCAAATGATTGTATTTTTTTCAATTATATAAATGCATTCATTTAATGTTAGTTGAAGTCCGCAGTAAATTCACATGAAATCAACTGAAGTCACTGAATTCAAATGAAATAATTGGAATGTTTTTGAACATACTTGGAATAATGTCTGGAAATATTTTTTTTAGTTGGCTGATGACATTTTGAAGATAATGAGCCGAGGTATGTGCGAGCTTAATGAATGGAGCTCAGACAAGCCGACATGAATTTAAATTAAAATTGCAGGGGCAGGAATATCTTTTGACTGTCTCGTTTAAGAAGCTTGATTTTTTGTCAATTTTCAGTAACTTATGATAATTTTAACTTGCTTCCTCCACATGTGCCGGAGAAAAAGGGCGATGACATACAAACGCACAACGAGGTTATCTTAAACCTTGAAACCTTAAAAACCGCATAATATTGAAGTAAATCCACTTTCTATTAAACAATAAAAACAATTTTAGTTGAATTCACTGACTTCAATCGATAAGAAGTGAAAGTGAAACTAACGACTTCAAGGAAATATGAATTCACTATTTACTTCAACATTGCTTACGTGAGTTCAATTGATTTCCGAAAATTATTTCAATTCTATGATTGCTTAAAATTCAATTAGCCAATCATAAGTTTGAAAGGAAATGTGGCTTAAGTCTTTCTTATTCCTTTTTGAATTCAATTGTATCTATTAAAAGTTCCGTGAATGCATTCCCAAAAGATTGCATTCTTTTTCAACTCCCGGCGATATCCTCGTTAGTTTGATACCAACGATAAATGATGACTGAACCAGAATCAAGTGTTAGATAAAAGCCCGAAACTTACTCTAGGATTCTAGCTGTTGGTGGCATTGGCAAGAACCAAGACCCATCAATTATAGAAAACTTTTTCGAATTTAAGATGAGCGTGGCATGTTGTTGTTTCGCTAGAACTTTTAATAAAAACGACATTCTTTTATGGCTTTTTTTCCATGCTCACATGGATTTTTATGTTTTTTCATTCTCAAAGATCCGCGACTTTGAATGATCCCAAAGAAAGAAGTCTGGTGCGGACAAGTCAAACGAGCTCTCCGGCCATTGTAAATCTCCAAAATGAGATATAAGTCGGGATCTGGAAAAGCATCCTTCAAAGTTTTCGAGCAAGCATTTTGCGCGGTCGCATCGTCTTGATTGTTGCACATGTCTTCCAATTCCGATTTGCAATAGATACTCCTTGATCATTGTTCTTTATCACTTATTAGTCACAGCGGTCGTGTTACTCATGGCGTCCTCGTAAAAATGATGCTCGATGTCACCTCCAACGCGGCTTTGGTCTTCGAGTGGATGTTATGACTTCATAACATTCTGAGTGCCCCAACTTCATAACATTCTGAGTGGATTCTGAGTGCCCCAGAAAACGCAAAATTTTTTCGTTGACGTATCTGTTTAGATGGAAATGGATCTCATTGCTCATAATGAATATCGACCTCAAATCTTCCATTGCGTTCTTCAGGTTCAAAAAAGCGTAAACGTAGTTTGAATGCGGTTGACGGTCTGCAGACAGAAGCTGATGGAATGTCACTCAGATTCTTTGATTTCGGAATGCCGTTTCGTTGACGTTTATGGCTCATCATTTTCTCGTAAGAACGAATATTGCGAGGCATTCCGACATCTCTTCTGTCACATGTTCCAATATCTTTGAGAAACCGGCAAAGCACCATAAATAAACTGATTATTTCGTCAGTTAAATATAGGCAGGAGTAGTAGCGCTCTAACAGGGTATGCCTTTTATTCTGCATCTTTTTTTTCTATCAAAACATAAGTGACAGATGTCACAATTTGCAAAATTTTATCTTCTCCCAAATGGTAACACATTCTTACTGTTAAGCATGGTGGAAAGACCGTTACTAGTTGGCAACATTCTTGCATATTTGTCTGCATTTAAATTGAATTTCTGTGCATACAAAACTTGTCACACAGACTGTAAAACGAATCTCTTGAGGTATGGACGAACGGTTGACTGATTTACGTTGATGAGATATCGATGCGTTAGCTCTGTTGTTTCTATTCCATTTTTTTTATTTGTTTACAAACATTTGACATCAGAGTAAATATTTTATTTGTTTCTGTTTTGTTTTGGCAATCGACCTTCCCTCAGAGCATCCCCGACTCTATTTCCATCCTTGGCAGCCCCAATCTTTGTGGTGTTTTTCAACGTTAATTACCAGCGTTGCGTTGTTATAAATAATTATTTTGCCAGCCCTCGATTTGGTGTAACAAAACGGAGGGCTTAGATTAAATTTTCAATTCACTCAACAATAGGTAAGATAAGTTGCAAGTATCTGTCTTTCTGTCTACTTACGGGATTGACGTTACAAACAAGAAATGGCGCGCCTTCCGGTTCACTCTGCGTCTGCGATTGGAAAAGACAAATATGAGGAGGGGAAATACTTCCATAGATGCTTGTCAATATTTAATGGTGGCAGTTTTTTTTTTTGCTGCCAAAGTACAGACAAGGTTGTTGTGGAGTCATTAATTATTTGTTTGCATCCGAATGTCTACATCTTCAACCTTGGGAGAAGGAAAGGATTGGAATGTTTTTATTATTCAACTTGATTTATGCGGAAGTTGAAAATGGAAAGCATTGTCATGATAGTTTTCTCTGTTGTAAAACATGGATACAATTTTCATTGCTCTAGAATGTAGATTCTTTTATGTCCTTTCAATCAGTGTCGTTGTTTATTTTAAATAAATTTAATTGCTTAATAAAGTCCTGTTTACCGCTGGAACATAAAGTCCAAACGATACCAAAAGCCAAACAAATTAATTACGTCCAATAGCCGAACACAATCCTTCGTCCTTTTTTCTACGCCAACTAGAGCAAAAACAACATAGAAGAGAAAAGGAGCTTTGGGAAAAAGGCTATTCGAAAAACAACAGTTCTTTGGGTAGTGCAAACTGACTGTATTGTATTCCCAGTGGTTGTTTGCAATGGCTCCTTTGGTTTCATTCTTCAAACAAATTAAACGAGGATAATTCAATACACCACCCCTTTAGCGAGAGGGAAAACGGCTGTTGTTTGCCTCTTTCGATTTGGCGCAAAACCAAACCCTTTTTTTATATTCTTCTGTTGCCTACGTTGGCTTAATTAGGGTTTGTCCTTGCAAGGAATATGTTTGTCGTTCGTTTCCCTATTATTACTTTTATTTATTTTTATTTTTTGCAAAGCTAATTGGCAAATATACGCCTCTTGATTGTTGCTTCTTAAATGGTTTTATTTATTTTTTTGGTTTTCTTTTCAGGATGTCCTTGCGGGGGAGTCCCTTTCGTTAAAATTCCTTGATGTTGTGACTATTTTGCTTAAGTACTGTGGCAGTAAATGCTCGGCAGATAAAAATAGCGAAACCCAAGCTGTGATCATCGATTTAATTGCAACAATCGGTTTCTTCTGTGCGAATAATCGAAAGCATCAGGTAAGTGGTTACTATCTAGATGTATAATTTTAATAAAAAAAAAATCAAGATTATGGAAGTTTAAGCCGCCGAAAATTGTATTTTGTTGTTTGAGTACCTCGATTTCCACCGGCATTATGAAAGCTTTAAAAAAATCTTCAATCATCTAACATTAAAAGATCTGTTGCGTCCCTTTTACAACTCATGCCGACTCAAGGGGTGTTGATACCCTTAAACTGTAAACACAACGATGGTGAAAAGAGTCAGTGAGAAAATAGTCACAGTTACTTGTGTATGTTACTTTTGAACTCCTTAAATCTTCAAGTGGGAATTATTGCGTCGGTTCGATGAAAATGTTGTGCGGCTAAAGAAAGAGCCTGTATTGATGAGCATTCCTGGCGAGTCGAGTGTTACAATTATAGTTACGTTGTTACGAAAAAAGTTGCAAAAGGCAATATTTAATTTTTACACTGGCGTCCCACAAGGATCTAAACTTGGACCCGATCTGCTGTACATCAGTAAATTACTCTTCATCGTAAAACACTGTTGCGTTCAGATGCACGCGGATGTTGTCTCCACTTGATTTACTTGAAAAATCGCCACACAAGTCGACGTAGGCCTTTGAATATACATACGCAGTTGTATTCAAACCACTGGACTTTGTCCGAGCCAAAGTAATTCGGAGGTGCTCGCTGTCTTCCGCAACCTACTTGACGTTAATTCTTTTCTTGCAACATACACCCTATGTTTAATTGTGAAGTTTTCTTCAATGTTTCTTCAAAAGTTTTTGAAGGAAAAGAAAGCTGACGTATAAACTATGTATCTATGGTTGCTCCTTTGACAACATTCTGAAATACAATACCAAATACCAAAAAATTCAGCGAAAACAACTGCTGACAGAAGTAAATGCTCATCTGATGCTTTACCGAAACTTTATGGAAGTCGTAAAATAACATTTGCCGATTTTATCGAAGAAAAATAGCAATGTCAACATACCAAAAAAATACGAACACAAAAATGATTCTTGTCTCGATTGCAATCTCGATAAGAACCAGGCAGGAGTAGAATATTCCGTTTTGCAGAAACTATGATATTTTTAAACGGCCTCAGAAGCTTATTTAAGATAGAAGATGGCCAATGACTCGCTAAAGAAAGGGACTTAGCCAAAATACATTCAACTTAGTGTCCATTAACCGGATGTATCCTTTAATCTTAAAAAAGCTTGCTTATATTTCAACTAGCTATCGGTAGAAAAATATCATATGAATGCAATATTATCTTTGGACACTCATCGAGACAGTTCTTCCAGAATAAACTGTGCTTCAAAAATAGTATATGAACGTGCACGTCGACTTGAAAGAAACATCAGTTGACTCTGTTCCCCCAAATTCTACAGTCACACACAAGGTGTCAAACTCGAAGATCTTGTGTTGGCTGACCGAAGAGTGAACACCAGACATTAATTTGATGTCACAGGACATGCCAGGATTCAGTGGATCCTTCATGACGAACTTTAGCTCAATAATGTGTCTCCGCGAATTTTCAAGAATATTAACCGTAGATCAAAAGAAAAAACTAGTTGAGTTTTCAGAGAAAATCTTGAGAACAGTTATTCTGAAATTCCATAAATTTCTCGAAAATGCTGTATGATTAAATGCCTGTATTTTAAAAATCTGTCTTTCAAAATTCTGTATTTTAAAAATCTGTTTTTCGAAATTCTTTATTTGATTCGTTGCAATTTGTGAAATAAAGAAATTTAGCAGAACCATAATTGAAACGCAGGCCGGAAAAACTTAAACATATTCATTAAAATTAAACAAAGCTTCTTTGCGAATGGGATAAAATCTTAGATGCATTTAGCAATTTGACCTTTCGTGCCCAAGCTTAGTTATCTATCAATGATTTGCAACAATCGACTACCACATCAACGCACTTTTCCACATTATCAATATCTGGAAATTCTGTGCAAAATTTTGCACCTACTAAAATTTTTACGGTTATTATTGAAAACAGAATTTTGATCCCAACCCAAGGATAAGACCTGGAGGTTTGGGGTCATAATTCTGAATAGATAAAAATTTTATTTTTCTTAAATTCTCATCTTAATAGCTCATCTAGAAAAATCTTTTTTTGTAAACTTTCTAGAAAAATATTTTTTTGTAAACTTTCTATAATTTTTTTCAATGTTTTTATGTAAGCTTATTTAAACAATAATTTTGCTTTATTATTGGGAAAACTTCTGAACTTGAAATAAAGAATTTTTTTTTCCATAACATAATTTTCTTTCAAAAATTCAACTCAAAACAAACGGGAAATTGTGTTCAAATATTTCACTTAATATCCTAACATATGTTTTAAAAACAAAAATAAATGAAACTATATTTGAAATTTTTTTTAAACTTTTGTTATTAAGGAAATTGAAATGAATTCACTTCAGAATTTTGTATTAATTTACATGACTATGTATTTCCTAAACGGAATTTAAAATACGTACTTTTAATCAAAGCTTTTTGAGAGGCTTACCGAATTTTTGAAATACAGATTTCTGAAAAACAGAATAACTACTCGCACCCGACCTGGATCATCATTTTAATCCCGAACCTAAACAAGAGTCTTTGACTCCCTAAATACCATCTTCAGCGACATCGAACAAGCTTATTCTGTCTGAATTTCGAGTTGCCCAGGGAGTAGTAGGCCACTTTTACAGGCTCTTATTACAAAGACTAAATCTTTCAGCTGAAGTTCTGTATTAGTACGATACTTTATTCAAGCGGCACGCAAATAAAGTGAAAAACTAAGCCTTATCTCTTGATCCGGCCCGCAGAGACTTCTATTCATTTCTTTGAATTTATATATTAGGTACCTCAAAAGTGGGAGCTTGGAAGACTATCATAATATATAAAGATTATTTTTAATAAGAAATTCGAGGACTCGAGAAGACATGGACTAAATGTATTGAGGCATCATGTAGAAAAAAAATAAATTTCTTATTAGACTTCCTAACTCTTTACTTTTAATTTTTTAATCATAGATCAAAAAACTACTTTGCTAAATTTTTGCAAAGAGAAAAGAGCAAAGCACCGAAATCAAACACGTGTAGTTTAAGGGTAGCACACAAAGTGCAGCGTCGCGCGATGATCGAACAGAGCGTCACCAAAGATCACTAGACGTGATCGTGAATGGTTTCTGTTATTTTTGTGTTAAATTTTGTTTGTTTTAAAATGTTTGTGGAAGAGTTGATTTGATTATTGCAAGACGTTCAGCAGATACGATTGCAATTGAGATGAAATTTGTCCATTCGGAAATATTTTTGGAACTTAACGCGATCTTGTCTTAGTTCTCTAAATCAATTATGAAATTCCCCAATGACACCTCGAGATTGGTCTATTATAGATCTGTTCTCGTGCTTTCTGCAAAAAAAATTCGTAGTTAAGAGAATTTTAAAAAGTGGGGATAAAATTCGACGAACGACGAACGAACGCGTTGAACAACAAATTTTTTTCACAAATTAAACGTCAAACAATTCCACATTGTTTTGAGGACCTCGTTGTGTTCCCGTTCGATTGCCTCCCTGCTTTCTTTGCTCTCCTAAGGAATATCACAGCTTTGCTCTCCGTTCCATTCTGTTTGTACGCTAAGGCACTCCATGTCTGCGCTCTTTTGTTGTGTCATTCACAACAAGTCAAAGAATTAGTTTGGTTTGATTATCTAAAAATAAAAAAATAAAAAATTTATTTATTTTATACCTCCAGTATTTCCTTTTAATTAATTTCTCTACTTGCAGGACCTCTTAACCTCGGAACAAAGTTCCATAATCATAAAGAGCTTAACCAAACTACCTGAACATCTCAATGTTGTCATATATCCGTGCCTAGTCACCATAATATTCCAAAATGACGACGCCCGCAAAGTGATCTCTCGTGACTTTAATCTTCAGGTAAGTACACCTTTGCCAGCCATCCACAAGGACAAAGTTGAATAAAAAATAAAAACTCCTTCCTCTTGCAGTTTCTCGATGAATACAGCAAATCAGAGAAAGCGAAAAAGAATCACCTCATAGCCCTACTCAAGGAAAGCACCTAGAGAAGCTAGCGATTTACGCGAGGCTCCTTCAATTATCCTTAATAATTGGTTTAACCTATTAACCATGACGTGATACCACTTACTTAAAACAAAACCATTTCTGTCCTATCCCAAGTCCCATATTTCTTCGATTCCCACCATTTTGTATTTTTTTTTTCGTTTGTTTTGTGTTTTTAGTTTTTTTGTTAATAAATTATTAACTGCTTATTATTTAACACTAATGTTTTTTTTTTGTTCCATTAAATTAAGGATTCTATTTAAAAAATAAATAAATATATATATCTATATACATTTTTGTAATACACAAACAAGTGTTTTTTTTTTTTCTTTGTGCAAATGTTGTGCAATTTTTCATCATTTTTCCGTTTGATGTCCTGCGAACAATGGACCCAGTCACTTTCTTTAGCTGCGTCAGGACAATGGGGCAGCACAAAAATTGTGTCACGCCAAACGGAAGGATTTTCATTTCTCGTTTCATTCTTATTTTTAATCTCGCCATATGGACGTTAATTTGTTGTGTGTTGGGGTATGGCGCGAGGACACCAGGTTTCTTTCCTTGCAAACAATGCAATGCGCTGTGGAATTGAAGTCACTCTGGACGAATTGAATGCGACATCATTCGACACTACAACAACGAACAGAGCGATAGAGAGAGAGAGAGAGAGCGAGTAAGTGAATGTATGTCCTGTGGGACTATTGTGCAAGGATTTTTTCTCTGCGAATGGACAAAGTCAAAAATCCTCCATCCAGCATTCAAGCTCACACCCAAGCAGCAATTACTTTGGCATTTGAAGGGACAAGGATAATAATAATAATCGCGAATAAATAGAAATGATGACGACGACTGTGTTCAGTTTCTTGCAAGGATACATAATCGTAATCAAAATGCGAGGGTGTGTATGTGGACGGGGGACTGTAATTTTTTTACCGATTTTTATTGTCAACTTGTGCTAGGAGCAGAGAATTCGCGAAGGGACAATAATAAACAACAACTGACATACGTGCGCAGCAAAGTGTATATGATTGAGGACAATGCGAGATGGTTCCATTCCAGGATGAGATGACAAAATTTCTAGCCTTTTCAGAGGACCATACCCGAGACAATTAGTAATTGAAAAGTTGTGTTGGATTGCTTTGCTTTTCGGGTGAGGGGATTGCTGAATGAAAGCGAAGAATTGAAAAGGACACACGCACTCTTGACTCCCTTGTAAGGATGCATTCTTTACGAATGGTGGCGTTTTAATTACTGAGAGTTAAATGATTATCTGCGTGGATACGGGGGTTTATTTTTCTGTTTCCACTTGTCATCATTAATTTGATGGACATGTTCGGTTTTTAGTGGGTGGAGAGATGGTGATGTGGCGTTTATTTTGACATTTAATTTCAGAGTCAAGCGGGTGAGGGTGCCTTTGGGGTCGTCCCTCTGCGGATTGATGTTTTGAGTTTTTGATTTGATTAACGAAATAAAAAGTAATAACACTGATTGAGTTATTGTTATTCAAGTTGGAGAGTGAACTTGAACACCAGATGATAAAGGGCCAACAAGAACTCCAATAGTGCAATCAGTTAGAAAAAAATGCTCATTCATTTTGTGGATCCAAACATTGGCACAAAAGAGGTTCTATGCGCAAAAATAGGTTGACTCAAGGTCGATCTCACATAATTTTTCACTCTTTTTAAACAAGAGCAACTTCTCTCACCGACCAATTCGTCGCTTGTGTACACGAGACAATATGTCCAAGTTCGGATAAACGTTTTGCAGACTCTGTTTTCGCAGACTCTCTAATGAGGTTTTACCAATATGCTTTTCTAATATTTGTGGCTTCGGAAATGTATACATTTTTTAACTAACTCAGTCTCTAAATCATTAAGATATATTTCTTCTAGAGACAGAACCTTTTTTGTAAAGGTCAGAAATGAAAATTTTTCATTGAAATTGTCGTACGTATCCTTTTTTTTCTAATTCGGATACGAGTCTGTCCATGATGACGAGAAATGTATAAACCCTGAAAGTATCACTCGCGGTCATACCCATTTCTTCATTGGGTGCTTCATCAGCAATTTTTTTTGTCTTTTTGGTTATCTTTTTCCCATGCCGTTTGTGTACTCCTTCGGAGCACTTAATTCCATTGCAATTTCTTCGAAATACTTAATATTCGTTGATCTACGAAGAACTTGCGTAGTGATTCATAAAGATCGGCTACATTAATCTACGTTGATCTACGTTAGAACCCTGGATTTAAACATTTAATTTGTTTATTCTTTGTAAAAAAAACATTCTGCGCGACAACCATTAACGCCGTTTTCAGTTTTTTTAATTTTGAAATAATTCCTGTTGCTTCGTGTGACATGTTTTTCGGTGCAATCAAACTTTCATAACTTCATGCCACGAGTGTCTCAAACCTCTGCATGCATCCCCTCTAGCTTGCCAACGTGTGAGGTTCACTCTCTTGACTGTTTCGCCTTCTCCGACTTCAGTCATCAATATCTTCCAACGTTGTGTCGAACTTGAAAATAAAAACCTATATGGTATTTCTTGAAGCAACATCTAGTATCGACAAGCTTCTGTACAAGATTTTGTAGCAGTTGCCACTAAATTTAAATAGTGGGCAGCTTTGAATTTAAGCCTGTTAACCATTGTATATACCAGACATATCTGCGGTATTGTAATAAGACAGCAAATTTTGCCGCAGATATTTATCTGAGAGACATCAGAAAACCTTCACGCGAAAATCTTTTTCATTTCTATAAGGAAGCAAAAAAAAAAAAATGCGGTCCACAAATTTGCGCCCCAAAAATCTTCCGCCTTAGGCTCAAGCCTACTCAGCCTGCTGGTTAATCCGCCACTGGCTCCAAAGCCAAATCTAAAAAAAAACATATTTACGATTAAAATTTTTATTTCGATATACTTTTTGGATCTTGCCATAATGTATGCGACACTGCATATAATAAATGGAAAAGGTTTCAGCTAAATGAGCTCTTTCAAAACTATTGTACCTTAAGAAATCATGTGGTGTCAAAGATAAGAGTCGCTAAGTCACACTTTTATGAAAGAGCCCTTGATCAGGCATCATCGGGAAAACGCATATGGGACTCCATTAAAAAAATTGGAATCGGAAAACAACCTCCGAAAATCCGTATGTATTGTAACAACCTCATACTTCCCAACCGAGTGAAAAAAGGTAAAAATAGAACCCGTGGCAAAAAAAACAAATATAGGTGACTAAGGACCAATTGCTATATTCCCATATTTATCTAAAGTATTTGAGAAGACCATACTTACCCAAATCCTTAAGTATCTGACAGACGAAAAGCTCCTTACAACTCATCAATCTGGTTTTCGGACCAAGAGAGGCTGCAAAAAGGCTCAAAACAAACTTAAAATTTTCATTGGCTGCGACCAAATTAATTTACTCGTACTTGACTGGACGGTGTCAACGAGTTGTTAACAGTATTAAGATGTCGGGCTTTCTACCGGTGCTTAGTGGCGTTCCTCAGGGGTCCATTCTTGCACCAATACTTTTTTCTCTATATGTTAATGAGCTTTCAGCACATGTCATAAAGAATTTTGTACATATGTTTGCTGATGATGTAAAGCATATCTTAAGCCACCTCTTAAACATGATCGAAGAAGCTGCAAGAGAACTCAACGAAGATCTCCTCGCGATACAAAATTGATCTGTAAGCAACAATTTATGTTTAAATACCTCCAAATCGAAAGTTTTAGTCATTTATAAAACAGTGCTAGATTTGTCTGACTTTCCAACTATCCAACTTGGAGATAGCACCATAGAGTACGTCGAGACAGCGAAAAACTTAGGCATGACCTTTAATAGAACTTTGACGTGGAATACACATCTCAATATCACTATTGGATGGTGGATTCCGTACTCTATGGCAAGCACACAGTTTTCTCCCAACTAAAACTAAACTTCTATTGGCCAAATCCCTTCTCTTGCCGATTCTTTTGTATGGGTGTGAGATTTTTAGCAACTTGGTCTTAAAGTTGTACGCAGTTAAAACTAATAATAAATGAAATGAATAGAACATAATACCATTCTTATGCATTCCGAAGAAGTTCTTGTTGCCGTCGTTTCTGACAAAGTAATTTACGATCACTTGTCGACAAATTCGATCTTTTGCATAGCCCCACAAAAAGGAATCCAACGACGACATAAGACGATCTTCGGGGCCAGTTCACTTCACCATAGTGCAAAATTGTTGTTTCTGCAATAAAGTAGAATCGGGTGGTACTATGTGAGATGTAGCATTACAAAAACCTCAGAGCTTCCACATCCATACCCTCCCTGCTTGTGGAGACAAAATGTCGCAGGGGTTCCTCAGGCTTCCCTATTAGGCCCATTGCTCTTCTGTCTTTACATAAACGAAATTGCAGGTGTTCTATGGGTCACTAATGCTTGGAAAAACGCTTGCATTCTGATGTACGGCTGCGATGTGATTCAGTCCGCCGCAGGAAACTCAATCTCGCATTTGAAAATATCGCACGTTACTCGATCACGGTATGTCTTTTAACAACTTTTTGAAATACAAAACGCTTAATTTGTTTTTTTAATATTCGGAAATCATGCTAACCTTCGTAGGTTTCGATTCTAAGCATCACCGAAACTTATTTCTCCGGGTGCCATGTCTGATATCTGAACGGCAGCTCGGTTGTGGAATATTCTCCCGAATCACATCAGAAAAACAGGCAGTGAAATGAGTTTCCGTTAAAAACCGCAGTCATTACTTTGCTCCTCTTAGAAGACCGCAAATATTACCACATGATAACCTCGGGTGGGTACATGCCTTAAGACAATGTTTGGGATGTTATCTAAGCCGATAGATCGTCCATAGGCCAAGTCGAACTAAAGCCGGTCCCTTGATGAGATGTGTAAAGATAAAACACTGGACTTAAAATATTTCAATCATATTCGATAGTTGCAGGTCAGCATTTTTGATTTGACAAATTCCAAGATAGGAAGCTGCATAAATGCTCAGGAAAATTTGCATTCAAATTCACTTCTCTAAATCGTGCGTCCAATAAAACTAGGACAGGTCCAAATTACCATAGAAAAACTTCAAATTACACCACTTCCTCGTAAATCACATGAAATTGCCCGAAATAATTTTCGAAACAACCATAAACAGCGCACGAAACACTGATGGTCATCAGTCGAGGTCATCCTTGCACGCGAATTGCTCCTTTCGGTTCCACCACACTATTACCATTCAATTCCTGGCAACTCATGTTCCAGTTGCCATCTGCTTATCGAGTGTTCATCTCCAATAGTTGTTTGTCGGACGTTCGTAATGTTGCCACGACACGCGGCATCAACCAACCCCCCGGCACATGGCAGAGCGTGCCAACACCGACAAAAAAAAAAAAATAATAATAATAAAAATAGACAACACCATCCATGATGTCCTTCCAGACTTATGGTATGGCTGACACCAATTGAGCAATATGACGTCAGTAAAAATACATTTAAGTCTCTTAGGGTTGCACGCCTGCCGACAGTGCCGGAAGGAAGCACCAGGAAGGAGCCTCACCCAGATCTATCAAAGGTGAATCATTATCCAGTGCGCATCGTGCACTCGCCGAGCCCACCCGTTGCTGTTTGTATTGCAAGCAAGGAATAAAGCCGTATACTTCTAGCCGGGGAAGGGTTGTTCCATTAACTTTGTTTTTTTTTTTTTTGACTTTTCAATGAAACAGAACTGACGCCCAAACTAAAGCGACCGCCACACGCGATATGTAATTACGCTCCGCTGTCGTTTTTTTATTTCTACTGTTGGTGTTGCGGACGACGAAAAGTTAACAACAGCAAAGTTGAGAAGTCGTTTGGGTACACCGGTACACGCCGCCGCACCATGCAGCCGAGGGGTGTGATATGTGAACGTGAGCCTTGAGGGTCCGCCCGATTTATTGCCTTGTAATTACGATCATTATTATTCCTCATATGACTGCGACAGAAGTTTCGACGCAAAGTTGTTGAATTAGCGATTGAAATGCAATACCAATAATGATGATGAGAAGGTGGAATGATACCCATTAAAGCCGGGCTAAGACGTGAACTGTAATGATGCTAATGGGCAAAATTGTAACTCCGAACCAATAATGACAGAATGTGGGACACTGGGATGGATAATGCATTCAATATATTTTGATTGAAGGAGAAAATGAGGTACCAAAAGGTCTCAGCGGATATCACAAGGCTACTAAAGTACTAAAAATATTTCCTCTTCTCATCTTCACACCCAAAAACATGTTATTCGTCTTATTTGTAACAAAAACCGACGGTATGATAGCATAGAATTTTTTAGAAACCTAAAAATTTTACCCTTGAAACATTTATATTGCTATAAAGTTTTGAAGGTTGTCCTCAGAATTTCTGGCTATTTATTCAATAGACGCTCATCTAACTACCGACCTCGAATAAACGAACAAATGTTCGTCCAAGTACCTCATCATAATGTGCTAATCTTCTTTAACTTTTTTACTTCAACCGCTCCTAGACTTTTTAACAAGCTGCCTTATAATGAGACTAGTTTGCTTAAACAAATAAAATCATGGCTTTTAGAATTAAACTACAAAGATGTTCTTGACCTGCTTGTGTTTTGACGTAGCCAATTTTGTTTTTCTTTATAGCTTTCAATATAAATTTCTAGTAATCATTATCTTTTAATTTTTGACACTGTTTTTATGCCAATCTTTAATGACCCCACTCATTCAATTTGTAATTTAATTGTTTATATATCTTTGCTTGTTAATCTGCTTTCGTTTCTAGTTCTTTAAAAACTATAGGC
The DNA here is from genome assembly GCA_963555765.1 of Orthonevra nobilis. Classification (NCBI taxonomy): domain Eukaryota; kingdom Metazoa; phylum Arthropoda; class Insecta; order Diptera; family Syrphidae; genus Orthonevra; species Orthonevra nobilis. The sequence goes on from OY743224.1 coordinate 151,600,943, forward strand.
TGCAGATACTTTCTCACAGGATACTTATCCTTCACCTGCATACTTATTCATTGTATTTGACGTTTAAAAAATATCTGTAAAAATGTATTAAATAAATAATAAATTAAATAAATAAATTAAAAAAATATATAAAAAAATGAGCCATAATCGTGAATTCCCACGGAAAATTGTCCACTGAATCGCTGAGGGTCAGGGAAGCAATTTACGGTCAACAGGCAGTGTTTGATGGATTGCCTACACTTTGTTTGGGAAAAATCCTGAAGTCTTTAACGTCGTCGGAACGAGCACTAAGAGTTGTTGTTCCAGACTCTTTGGCGCGAACTTCTAAGCCCTTCATTTTCAACCACTTGGGTAAGGAAGGTAAGGAATTGAGAACAGAAATATTCATTCTGAATTATAAACGTTATGAGCATAACGAGCAAGTCGACATAATCGTCTCTTTGAGCCTACCATAGGCCAAACTGTAAAAGAAGAAACGGACTCGGCTTAAGACGTCTAAAGCCTAATTTGCACCTACAAAGTTCTATTCACTCAAGAACGAACGATGAAAAGAAAATCCAAATCTCACACACTATCCAGTATGGCTTTTTTTGCTGAAAATGGAAGCTTAAATTTAACCACGTTTATACGAAGCCGTACTGTTCTGCACTCATCTAAGACGCTGTCAATCAGATTGAAAACGGATCGGAGAAAGTTGCAAACATCAAACCCTACCAGAATACAGGTGGGCAAATTAAAGCCAATTCTTCCAGCCCGATAAGATGTTCAATCATTTATTACGGGTCTTAAGTACAGTTTACTATAAGTCGTTCAAGATTCAAGAGATTCGTCTTCATGTTGGTAGTATTTTTTATTTATTGTGATATACTGTTTTGGATTTGTCAGACTTAAGGATGCTGGGCTCGTCACCACCGAACACCATCTATTCTATTCTTCTTAATAGAATCGAATCGTCTGAATGGTCAAAAAACTATTTACTACTATGGCTACGAATCGTAGGCACTAGATTCACAGAAAAAATAAGTCCGAACTTTCTGTTTGTTAGACTATCCAACTTAAAGCAGCATTCTCGGGACCGTTTAAGATAAAAAACAATCGAAAATCTTCTGTGAAAGAAAAACGGATAGACTCGGGAGGTAACCCAATGGAAACCCTGAAAAGAGTTCTTCACCCTTTCCTTACTAAGTATGCTCCTTGTTTAGATTTTGGCCATCGGAAACGAATCACTTACTTTTGAAGTTCCATCCCGTTTCCTGTGAATTTGCAGAATTTGAAACATAGATAAATTTTTCTTTCTTGATTCTACTTTGTAGCGATCAGCTCTTGTTTATACTTCTTGTTGGACAGAAATTGTAGAAGATCTATTCAATTTGCATTCAATTTAGATCGCTGCATAATGACATACTACAGGAAATGGAAAGTTCGCCACGCGAAACAATCACCGTAGCAATGAAAGCTTTTAAACTCTCAACTTTACGACCATCACCTTGGGTCCTTATCCATGGCAACGCTTCTCGCCGACCAATCATTATCATGCACTCATGCACCACCACCACCACAATAAGACCGCGAATAAATTCATCGTAAATTCAATGAAAAATGCACAAACCGCGCACTACACACAATCCCCGGGCTGGTCTTGCGTTTCAAACTTTAATGGGCAACAATGCGTAGGCCTTGCTAACTAACCTAATCAAATCATAATACCCGTGGGGCCTTGCAAATAAATAAAAGATAACACTGATGACAGCGGTATAAACTTGGCAAGTTATGATCGGTTAACTGGCAGGCTTTAAACTTCAAAAATTACGAGCGACAAGTTGCAATTTGCCTGATAAGAGCTGAGAGAGGGCTCAAATGTGCTACACAGAAGGCACGCAAAAGTGTTGAAAGTGTAATCACCAGACTGCATAATTGCTAATTGGTGAGCCGCGCTTATGCTTGATACCGACGCTAATGGGCAATATTGCAGGTGCAGCTCGAGTGATCTTGCCATGGGGGAATCGGAATTGAAAAATGGTTTTATCTTAGCTGTGATGAGGATCATTGTTTGGAGTAATTTCAAAAATTGAATAATTTTCTGTTCGACTACAAACTTAAATTGTATTGAAAGTCTGTATGCGCATCCTGGTTTGAGATGTGATTCTCATGCGATATGTGGTCAGAAAGAGTTCAACCATATGACTGCTTTACAAGCCCGCGCATTCTAGGACTTTAAAATTAATTTACGTCTTTTAAAATCACAGGCCATGCTCAGTTCTTATTTCATGGATCAAAGACAATGAACTGAATTTTTTACAAATACGGAATGTGAGTGGCTTTCGATGAACCCTGTTACAGGGTGTGCGGCGAACTATTATAAATGACCCGGAAGGAAGCACGGCCCAGGTTGCAGTACCGGAATGGTTGGGAGAGCATCCAGTTTTTCTTCAACAACAAAATTCGGCGAATGTAATTCTAAGTCTCTCAGTTCGGAAGAAAATGTTCGTTTTTGAAAATTATTGTTATAAAAAAAAGCTGAAAATTGTATCCTCTAAAGATTCAATTAGAACAAGGACTAAAAGAAACTAAATTTTGATTTACGCAAAAAGTTAAAATGTGGGAAGAGGTCGCTTTGTAAACTGCATCTTTTGGAGCGAAGGTACGAAGCCTTATGCACAAGAGTTAGTGTTTGGCACAATTTATCGAAAGTGGAAATCGTTGGCCTCTATTTTTTATAAATGAACAACATATGAAACTCAGCATGTTTTCGCATACAGTGGCGAGCAAAATCAGTCGATTAAAATTACAAATCCTCAAAACAGTTGTAATTCATATTTTTATGTTATAAGTTTTCTTTTTTAGGGTTCCGTACCTGGTAAGAAAAAAACGGAACCCTTATATGATCACTTTGTTGTCCGTCTGTCTGCTAAGACCCTTTTTCTCACGTGGAGATATCAAGCTGGAATTTATATCAAATACTTAGGTCTACTGTCCCTTGGAACTGTGAAAAAAGCAAACTTAAAAGCCAACGCAATCAAAAGATTGAGCCGTTTATGCCCACAATTTTCGACCTCGCAAGGGAATCAAAACCTACAGGGGTAGTTCCCGTGAGCTCGGAATCTTGAAATTTGGTACTAAGCAACGTCTTATAGCACAGATGAAGGAATTGCGAAAACCATAAATTCTTAAAAACATCGTATAATAAAAATATTTTTAATAATTTTAATCTAACTAAACCTTTTCTCAAGAACGCGTAGAGGTTTTAAATTGAAATTCATATCAAACACAGTAAAAAAAAGTCAAACTTCTGTATCAACGCAATCAAAAGAAACAGCAATTTAAGCCGCATATTTTCAAACTCGCAACTAGTCGCAACGGAATCAAAACCTAACGGTAACTCTAGTCGACCTAGAATCATGAAACTTGGCATGAAGCGATTTTTTTTATAGATTGTAGAGCTGGGTGAATATTTTTCTTATATACCTAAAGGTTTGTGGGGAACCCTCGGTACGCGAATCCGACTCGCACTTGTCCGCTTCTGTTTGATGTTGTCGAATTCATGATAATTAAGGAAAAAAACTACAATTCAAATAACGTCCACTTTTGCCAAAAGTAGTCAAGTGAGAGTTGATTCTCACACGAAGGGTTCCGCGCTTTCTAAAGGTATGCAACTCTTTATTTTTATAATTTAAGATTTCTCATAGCATCGCCCAAAAATATGTAGGAGTAAACATGAAAAAGTAGAGGCTCGAAGTCGGTTAATTTGTAATTCAAATGAGAACACAAATTTCCAGATGGGAAATTAAACATTAACATTTTTACTTTGTTTTGCAACCCTCTGTTTTAAGTGAACGCAAACATTCATCAAAATCACACGAAATACTTTTTTTCAATAATATATTTTTAAAAAAATGACATTGTTATTAATTTTTTCGAATTGAGAAAAATGTTTACACGGAATAAGCATACATGAATGTAACACCTCGTTTGGTTCCATAAGTTCTTAACGAATGATCTTTTGCAAAATGCTTTTTCATTTTTTTTTGGAATTCAAGATTTTATATTATATTGGATAGAAAAAATTATTGCGTACTTTAAAAAGTTGTTAAGTTACTCCATGAATCTAATTGTCTACAGTTAGGAGAAATAGGTTTCCTTTGGACCCGTTGAGAACGGAACCATAAAAAGAAACTTGGAAGATGGACGAAATTCCGGATGTCGGCCTACGCTGTTGTCAGGTGGAGATGTGAGGTTAATTTAGCGCATCATAACATTCAAAAAGGCTAGAACCGCAAGAGAGGACGCAAAAGCAATCGAAAATGAAGTGAGCTGATGGACAGCCGAAAGAGCTCTTCGCAGAATTGGTCATGAAAAAAACAAAATCACATTGGCCAAGAAAATCATCAGAGCTCGGTTAAAATTTGAATAACACACTTCATAACGAGTCTGGGACTGCCTTCACCATCTTATTTTATTGGCTTCCACAAAAAGAGTCCACTCCTCCAGGGCACAATGGATATCATGATCTCGAGAAACAGGACGTAACAGTAAGCCCATGTGTCGGCCGCGATGGTAATCAACAAATTCATCTCTAAATTGAACACTACTGTTAAAGTCTGCATATCTGTGCCAATCAATCATTCCACCCACCAAGGGCAGCACTTCCTTGATTCTTCACCCTCTACGTTGAGTACATATAATAAAAATGATAACTCGCCTCCTATCTCTCCGTGTCATTACACGATTCGGCCCGAGATTTACAACGTCCCACTCAAAGCCCTTCATAAACAATAATCATTAATAACCGTACTCGACCGGGCTCGAAATGATAAAGCCTCCTACATGGTAATTTTCGGTTCCCCGCAATAAATTTTAATAATCCCACCCGAGGTGCCATATGTCGCTCTTGACACTCGACAGAGTAGACACTGCAATCCGCCGATAGTGGGGGATTTATTTGCCCTCCGATTGCTTGCGAATTCATCATGTCCCCGCGAGAGGGTTATCTTGATTGGCTTATCGGGGATTCAGGACAATATGTCATTTTTGGACAATAGATAGCGCCGATTCGGGGACGGAAGCCACAATGGGTTGCGCGCTATCAATGAGCGAATATTTGATTAAATGACAAATTAATCGAACCTGGATGTTGGAGTTCTTTGACGCCCGACTTAACCAAAAATAATTTGATTATCATTCGGGGGACGGGACGGGTAATTTAAGGTTTTGTCTTTTTCTGGTTATTCCACAAATTATTTCCCTGAACATGGATCCGGTGATTTGTGTACGTTTCGTGGTAATTAATCTGGAATCGAACTTTAATTGGTATTTTGGAATCAATATTGACCATGTTTATTTTGTTTTTTTTTTTGGTCTCATTTTCCGGCCCTTGATAACTGCGAATGTTTGTAGATTAGAAAAAATGGATAATTTTTTCTACGTGCCATGGCAACTAGAATTGGTTAAGCCATATTCTGGACTTGTATGGTCTTTTTAGGTTCGGATTAAAAAATTGGTATTTGTTCAAATTTATACAAACTTTTTCCGCGTACGAACATCTTAGGAAGTGCTTCCATCGGTGTAATTTCAACAAGCGCCGAATGTTTAGTTTTAAATAAATTATAAATTGGAGGGATAAGATAATTGTCAGCTTCTAAGGCACCCTTGTCTCACAATTTTATTCTATGTTTCTTTGGCTTCCTTATATTCTTTTGTCCAAAAATATACACACCGACAGCTTTCAAAAAACAATGGAATCCGACTCCTCGGACCTCGAAACGTGGAGATATGTAAAAATTTTAAATTCCGAAAATCAGACCGATTACAAGCTTCCAGATGGGAAGCTTATTAAAAAATATTAAAACACATTTTTATTGAAAAAAAAAACCAACAATATTAATTAAATTAAAATAATTAATTTTCTGTTTTAAGTCCGCGTTGTTTTTTTAAATAAAAACTTGTTTTTAAATGTTTATTTTCATATTTTACTTTTTAGTCTAAAAACCTTATTATTAACACCTGATTATGGTTAAAATTAAGCTGAAATTTTATATTAAAGCTAAACGTTATATTAAGTTTCAGGTCATTCACCGCCACACCACCAGAACTTCGCAACCAGATTAATGTTCTGTCTGACTGTCAAGAACTAAAGGTGTATGCAAATTTTTAGCTCCATCGGAAGTCGGCAAGTTATCGAAAAATGCTTTGCATTTGTTGAAGCTTGTAAAAAGAAGTTATAGCAAGGCGACAAATTGACAGGTCCTTTTTCGGAGTTAAAATGACCCAAGCTGGTGCTGGTTCGACTCGTTGAACCAATTTATCCTTTAGACGAATTTTATTGGCACAGAGTTGCGCTCTCCATTGATTTTTTATTAGCTCCATCTTCAGATTTGGAAACAAAAAATGGGTCAATAATGCCTCCGGAATGCGTACCACACCAAAGATTGACTTAATGGCCACTTCAGAGTTTCGTGAGGAAGTTTGGCGTTTGAAAAACTCCTTTAAGCCAGAAATAGCCTCATCACTGAAGACCCTTTGACGGTAAAAATATTTGAAACATATCCAGCCCGTTTACATACAGAAACCTAGTTTCTCCGTATATGTGAAGGAAATCTTGTTTCTGATAAGAAGGGAATAGTGGATGTATTCAAGTGAAATTTCCAATACCGCAATACGCAGTTTGTTGCGCAACTGTTTGAATACTTGAGTAAGTTTTAAAGTTTTGTTTTTTTATTCCTATCTAGGGGGACCTACTGTAGTGGTTACTCTATCGGCTAATAATGCTGGAGCTTGCTTCGTTCAAAATGAATATGTAGATGATCTGTCATTGCTTCTACTGGAAGAAGAGTGATGACAAAATCCTTCCAAACATATAAGAACTGCACTTGAAGGTATATCAACTATTGGCGTATAAAATACCGTGAATTGAACGAATGGACATTAGTCAATACAATTATAAAAACAGTCTTCTCCTCTTAATGCTTGGGTATGAAGAACGTCTTAAATCCATCCCATCATTAAAACAGATACCTAGTCTATCTGAAATTTTAAGCAGGGAATCGTGGATGTTTTCAAAAAGTATTTCCAACAGTTGCAAAACCATAACGACCAAGAGAGAAGAATGTCCAAGTCCCCAGGTTGAAGTGTTATCTTCAGGCCACTGTGGAAGAAGCTGCGCATAGATAAATAAAGATAGGATAAATGATCTGCAAGGGAGCACTTTCCATATCTCTGCTTAACATCGCTTACATGATGAACGTCTGAAGCCTTCTTGGTGGTTTCGGGCAAATCAAAAACAATCCAACTTTTCACAAAGCCCTCAAACTTGAAAAAGACCAACAAATTTTAAGTTTATCTCACCACCTGTTCATTGAACTATTAAAGCTGCGTAGGACAGCATTTATCGCACTATGTAAAAGCCGAACTCAGAATTCCGTGACAACTGACCCACAATGTTTGGAAAAAAGCGATTCGTGTAGAGTGGCCTACGAACTTGCCCCAATAATGAATCTAGTCCGGAAGGCAAACATCCCTCGACTGCCTTCACAAACCAATCTTAAGGAATGTTCTAGCAGTAGTATTTCTACGGATCCTGGTTCACGAAGAAAGGACCGAAAATCCGGCACTCCATAAGGAGCTATCACAAATATTACCAAGCTAATTCACGTGGCAAAGCACTACAATCACGTGCTTTCGGCTATTTTTGATAAATAAATAAATATGAGCAGACCTTTGGATACCCCGTCTTCCTCTCTGCAGCTCTTGCAAACGGCGTTGTGCGGTGACCGACTTGATTCCCCATGGATGTGGATAATATTCGGATATTGTTTCGACTTAGGCAAATGATATCGTTCGATCTATTTCCAATCCAATCTTTGATTTCTGTGTTTTGCTTTAGAATCTCAGGCGTTAAAATATAAATACAATAAAAAATTAGTAATTGACTTGGATTCCTTTAGTCATTGAATTTTGTTTTTAGATTCTAAGTTTACTTTTAATTCAAATATATCGGCATTTAAAAAAATCTTTTGGGCACTTATTTTACGGCCACAGAAATATTTTTGATCATAAACACAATTTTTCATAAGAAATTCAATGATTTGTGCTTTTTTTATTTTGATGAATGATTAAAATATTATAATTAAAAGTACTTTTAGGAATTATAAATAAAAATATTATATATTTTTCAATAAGTTCATTTCGTGAATATAATTAAAATTCGAAATAAAAGACAATACACAAATTTCAAATATTTTTAAAAATCAAAAAATATTTTTTTAATATATGTATGTAATTTGATAATTTTTATTTTCCTTTTATTTTCAAATAAGAATTTAGTAGCTTGAAGCGTTTTTTATAACAAAATAAACATTGTCTCCTGCTTCTGCTTGAAAAATAAAGAAATCAGTCAATTTAATTATAATTAAATCAAATTTACGAAAAAAACATAGCGAAATTCTAATAAAAACACATGTGATCATCGAGTTCAAGAGTTTTTATTATTCTAAAGGGATGCTTTAAAATGAGGCTGAATTATCTTGTTCAAAAACCTCATCATGTTCTACCATCGCGGTCTCCAGTTTCTCGATAAACATCCATACAGTCGTGACGAAGTAATTAGAAAAGATTAAAAGAAGTAAGAAAAATCGCAAACATAATTAAATGAACATGGCAAGTTAAAAATCGATCCATTATATTTTGGTCTTATTTGCTCTGTTTTGTAAAAGCGCTTGGCGAAATAAAGAATAGTTATTTTGTGAAAAAATTAATAATATTTATAAATAATAAATAATAAAAAAAAACTTAAGACTTTGTTCAAAATTTAACAAAAAAAATTTATATTTGATAATTTAAATCTTGATTGAACAACAACTGAACAAAAGACAGAGCTGCACATCATTGATGCGGTAGGCCATTGCTAAGATGAGGAATATTGATAAGTTTTCGTTTAAAGAAACAATGAACTTCAATAAAATTAGCTAGAGCTACCGTGAAAAACATCAAACTACGGAAAAGATAACAAAACACAAAAGATCGCTTTAATGAGGCTGAGAATATAAACATCGTTCGAGTTGCCAAATAAGATTTATGTATGAATTCAAAACATATTCAAAAGTTGCCTTCCCTAAAAAATGGAAAAGTAAGGTTACCCTTTTGCGAAGAAATGTAAGAATTGGACGATTTCTGAACGGAACAAAATAATATTCAACGATGAATCGAAAGTTAATAAAGTGGGATCAATTGGTTAAAAGCTAGTCCGGAGTCTAAAAAATGGCACAGTTAAACCCAAATACACGACGGTTACTTTCGAAGCATGGAGGAGAAAGTCATGTTGTATGTTATTCAAAGGAATCCTTAAATCGAAAAGAAGGTAAAGAGCATTACATACAAATATTAGAAAAAGTCATGTTGTCCTATATTGAGGAAAAACTGCTGGTAACTTGAAGATTCATGTGAGATAAAGCACCCAAAGCACACGACAAGGGTAACAAAACAATGGTTTGAAAAGAATTCGTTCGATGTTTTAGAGTGGCCATCATGAAATCCGGATTGGAATTCCATAGAAAACCTGTGGTATGAAATTAAGTCTGAAATCGGCAAGTACAAATCGAAAATTTGAACAAATTAATTGAATTCGCGGTTTGAGCCAACATACCACCGGAAAAATGTCGCGATCTTCTTGTATCTATGCCCCGAAATCGTAAAGCTGTGATCGCCAGCAAAGGGTTTCCTACGAAATAATGAGCCAGTAGAAAACGATTCGGTAAATAAGCAAACATTTTCACAAAATTACTAATTACGTCGCCAACCATTTCGTAACATGTAATTGAATTTTAATAATTACTTTTGTTTAAAACTTATAGTTCTAATTTGTTGTTATTTTTTTTTCTTACTTTAACAATAAATTAACTTAAATATATGCTCGAATGTACATATGTCCACACGTATAAATGCACTTTTCGTCTTACATGTCGCACAGAAACAAGTCCAAATCAAAACACGAAGGCCCCTTAAATAACGGGGCCGTTGGGTCCATCCATATTCTTCTGTCCATATCCACGTTTTCCAATCGTAAAGATCTTGTTCTTTTTATCTACTTGTGAAGTTGAAGGGTTGTTTGATTTTGGGCTCTTTCTAATCTTTCTGAAAATAAGCGATTTTTGGCGGGGCAAAGTTTTGTGTTGTAGACGTACCGTAAAAGGGTTCCATATTTCTCAACCGAGCTTAAAAAGTTGCGAAGTACTTTATGGCACCGGTTGACTTTTTTCCCTTAACGAAAATATCTCTAAATTAATTTTAAATATGGTTATTTTTCCTTTCTCTGGGCATCGTTGATTACATTTTCTGGATAGAAGTTTCCGAAGGAGTTATAAAAAACTTAAGGCTTTTTATCGCACCTCTTTGGCAACTACAGTTATGAATATGAAAGTGAAATTACTGCACGATTTTTCAAATATTTTACAAATCACTTTGTTGTTTTTAAGTTATTTAAAAAAAAATTTTACTACAATTTTAAATAAAAAATAACTTATATTTAACATGTAACATTATCTTCAAAAATACATGTTAAAAAAATAATAAGTTATAGTAAAAACAATGTGTGATCATTTCAATATTTAATAATAAAAAATATAATTCTGACATTCACTTTTACAAAAAAAAACGAGAGCAGGGCCCATGGCGGACACAAATCCGCTACTGAATTTAGGCCTGAAAACCGCTGGGGCCGTCTCATTTTCTTGCTACACATGCTACATATCCGGAGTATATGTATCTTTTATCTGATTCATTCTGTCACAAAAAGCAAAAACAACAATTTCACAATCAATCTTTAAGTCCGTGTAATAAAGAATTCATGCGACTAGGATAAGAGTGTTAATTACAATCACTCTTTTGCGAATATCTGCACGCACATCGTATGCAACGCAGAACTCTTTTCAATACATACAAGCACAAGCAATCCCCGGGAGGATAGCAAAGAATGAATCATGAACGCCGGAATATACATGATGCCGTGTGACAATTCAAGCCTCTTGGACATGCGAAGGTGTGAAACTGCGTACGACACAAAGGATTAACACTTGCCAAATGCAAAGCTTATGCAAAACAATGTCTGAGCATGTCTGCTGTCGTCTGATCACCCAAGGGATGGCCCTAGAGTATTCCCAACTAATCCGTCATCGTCTGGACACTGGCCAGTTCAAATTTACTTGCGCCAAGGTCCTTTGTAATTATCAAAAGTGATTTCCTCACACAGGCAATCGACTGACACTTTGCGCGGTATAGACGCGGCGGTATGCGCGTTCAACCAGAAACACATAACGACCTCGAATGTCCTGTTTTTGTTGGTGCTGTTTTTTTTTTTTTAATTTGCCTAATGCAAGCCTCAGTCAATTGCGATAAGCGACATCAGCGCACCGTTCCTTCGAGGGTTGACTTCAATTGAATCGAATGTGTAATTGTTGTCCTTCCTGGTTTCGTCGTCCTTTCGCCTGACTGCGAGGCGAATGCATTGTTTGCATTCGATGTCAGAGTTCAATTTTGACAGATGTCGACATGTGAAAAAAAGAAACAAAAATCACATTTCCTTGACAAATAATTAAATATTCATGCATGGCGGTGTAAGGACATCCGGTTCGACGTTTTAATAAAATTGATGTTATACGCAAACACTGCTTCATTCGACAAATGAATACACAAACTCACACACAAACGCAAGCGCTTTTTTGGCGCCAAAGTAAACATGGCGCTCGTGCTCCTTGAATTGGAGTCCTTTCTTGCTCCTTGTACGCTTAATAATGTATGCACATTTTCCAAAATGGCAAAATTCAACAAATGGCGTGTGTGTCTTTGTGTATGATTAAATGTGTGTGCATGCATTATGAATGTTGGCAGGGAAGTAACAGGAACAGAGCATCAGTTGGCAGTAGCAGCAGCCAGGACCAACAGCAGAAGAAAGTTCAAACTTAAAACGAGATGATAAACTTGGGCTTGAGCGCAAATATTTGCATTTAAGAGGAAGCCTATGTCTTCCGGATGGCACGCGGAGGGCTGATTGAAAGATTTATCCTTGTGCGCCATTGAAAGGATTAAATATAAAGTAAGTCTATGTGAATATACGCTGGCCGTGCTATGTTCCAACCGAACTGGAGTTGTGTGAATACGCCGCTTTTCGTTTTGCCCTCTTTTCAATGGAATTTCAGATTCGAATGCGAATTTTATTTGATTGCAGACTGGCTTGAGAACACAGTGCGTAAACGTGCAGAGTGTGCATACAAACGCGTGGAGTAATTGGATACCGAAAGGATTCTATATTAATTATGTTAGCTGTGCAAAAAAGTTATACTTTGGTTAGACAGCAGACTTTGAATGATGGTGCGGACGTTCAGAATATAATGACGTGGCACTTTTTCAGTGCTATTTGCTTCGAAAACACTTTTGATCATCAAAAACAGACAAATTTCTTACGAAGATTTAGAATAAAGTTCGTCTTGTCTATCATACTCTCTTTCGTCTTGAATCCTTCGTTTGGCATAAACTTATCTTTAAAATGACCCAAAGACAAGACTGAAGTGGCTGCTTAAGACGCCCTGTCGATTTATTCTAAAATGAAAAAAATCATGCCTTTTAGATTTGCAGATAAAAGTTCGAAGTTTTTCAAGTTTAAGTAACTCTTGTGGGTTCACCGAATCCTTGCTGTTTTCGAAACTCTGAACAGGCAGCATTCCGAGGAAACTACGTACTTGTATCGATTTCTTCGTTTCGGTAAACTTATTTCTCCAGTCATTAAATGAACCCAGATATTTAAAATCATGCTGCCAATAAACTAGACTTGCTTTCTAGCTGCAATTCGTCGTGTCACATCTATCCACGATCAATATTCAGGTGATCTTCTAATCCAACTTTTCTGTAATTTTAACTTAAAGATCTATGAACGATTTTACCGGTAGCTCAACAGTCTTGATAATGCTTTGCGTATTACCTTAGTGCATAGACAGATGCACTTTCGAGCTCGTACAGTAGCAAGAGAGCCCAGAAATCTTGACGCTCACAAATACTCCGGTAAATATGGTATTGCCGGCATTTCTCTGAAGAAATTCTGATGACAAAAAAGGAAATTAAAAGCCTTTAGATCAATGATTCCCATTACACATCATATGAAGTTGAAAGGTGTAACGTATTCCTCTCCTTTTTTATCGATGTTGCAGATTAGATAAGTTTGGCTTAAGATGATAACCCAAGCGTAGTAATTCAATTTTTTTCTAGATAACTTCAAGGTGATCCCTATGACCCAAATAACTGTATGTATACCGATAGTTCTCTTCTCGGTGTTTTCCAAATTCTTTAAGAAAATGACTACACGTAGAATGCTCTTTTCGGACATAACAAAGGCTCTGGATCTAGTTTGTCACGGAACTCTTTTCAAGAAGCTGAAAGAAGCTGTACCGACTATGTTTCAGAGGAGGTTTTTTGATTTAGCTTAGCGGTTGTCTTAGAAACAGAATGCAATTTGTTTAGCTTTAGTGGGGCCCTACCAGGAGGTCACAGTGGCGTGCCTCAGGGATCAATTCTTGGCGCTTTATTATTTTTAATTTACATAAACTCAATTTTTCACCTACGATTAAATGGCCTTTGTTGATGACCTGGGCCTATCATTTGCAGCATTTTCGTTTGATATTATATTTTATTGATATGTTATGTTTGATATATTATGATATGGACTCATATCGATTTAAAAATTGATTTAGTTTTCATAAAAAGGTTTTTAGCAATAAGTCGAAAGAAATATATTTTTTGCTTTCGAACTCTTTTAAAATCAGTGGCATTATTTACCATCAACAAGATTGCAACAAGTCTAACTGTGGTATTTCGAGCTTGGAACTGGAGTGTCCGATTTTTAGAATCTAGGCTTGATTTTTGATACCATATTGTGCTCAAAGCCGCATAATGCCTAGTTAAACCAACTATTTATATAGCAATTAACAAGATTTACCACTTCCGAAGTTTTTACCAGGTCATCTTCTAACTACCATTTAATATGCACAAGTAAACTCATGTCTAGAGTAACCAGCTAACTTCCTGGTGTAGCAATTTAAGCCCACTAACTCACTAATGCCCAAAAGAAAGTAATAAGAACTATTCGTTTGAAACCAAATTGGGACGCCTCGACGCTTTCAAGATTAGGAGAGAGCATTTCATTTACAACAAACTACCCTAAAACATCTACGTCTCCGTCAGTTCCAAACGAACCTTTCTTCGAAAACTTAGACACTGGATAAGAGGCTGAATCTTAATTAAATGTTATTAAATAAGTTCCAGCAAAAACAAATTAACAGAAAGAATGTTAGTCACTTGAATGTTATAATCATATGTCTATAAATGCGAAGCAGTCCGCCCTCCCCCGTTTTCGTGAAAAATAATAAACATAAATAAATTCTTTCTCGTTGTGGCTTTTTGGAATCTTTTCCAACTCACTAGATAAATATCACAAAGTGAGCACCTTCTACTAAAAGTCAAAGTTATAATATCACGGTTAAACCTTAGATAACTTATTTCAATAAAGCAGTTTTATGATCTGAAAAAGAGCTTAGTAATGAAGACCTCAACAAGTAAGTCATGGCATAAAAAAAGAATATTCTTCCTTGCGGGCGAAACCAATCACAGTAAATATTCTAGTTTGCGCCAAGGGTTTTATCCCCACGTCTCTCTATTTGATTTTTATAAATGTTCTCTGGATTGCAACATCCTATCCAATTCAATCTTTCGTGCCCGACAAATGAAATACTGCAAATTGAGTAAATGTAAATAAGTTAATATCATATTCACCATTTGTGCACGCCATGTTCTTTTTTCTTTTCTTCTACCAAAATCTCCTCACCATCAAAACTTAGGCAAAAAATCAAGAATCTACGCAGTTGTCAGCGCTAGGTGAATTGAGTGAAACTACTCAACCCTAGGATTCAAACCGGGGAGATTCTAGTTAGCCTTGGAACAGTTGTATTTTCCGAAATCCAAATTGACAATAAACCTCTCTTTTCAAGGTTGGTACAAACATACAACCTTGATCAAAAAGTTTCAGGAAATGGCCGCCATATGGCGCTTTCAGTTATCTGACAGGCAACAAAATCCGTCGCCAACAAATGCTAAGCAGTGGCAAAAACGCTCCAAAGATGGTTTTGAGTCCACCGAGGATAACAAAAGCAATATAGGCATTCGTCATCGATAGCCGACGACAACATCAATAAAATCATAGGCCTCCGTTTGGCCGTAACAAAACATGCAGAGGACTCGAGGATTGCTCACGAATCCGTTCAAGGGGGTATGGTTGAATTTTAGACAAAAAAGAGACCACATTGACACGGTTGTAGCAACGCAATCCGACCCAATATTCTTTAAATGCATAAGAAAGTAAAGATCCTCGGCTTAAAATGATTTCCATCGTTTACGGTCCGGGGCACGTTGCTTTCGCCTGGTTAGAACAAGCTTCTTGCCATCGTTAATACACAGTTTGATGTTCAAACCGGAGGTTCGGTCAACGCTATTTTCGTTAACATTGTGGCAAAGATTCAATGTTAATCTTAAGCTTATAATCATTGTCCATCGCGAACTTTTGTAGTCGAGGGATATTTGCCTTCCAGACTTGATCTAAATCTTTAAACAGCTTGCAAGGCCCGAAATTATATCTTCTGCTTCCTTCTGCTTCATTCTTCCTCGCAGACAGGGCAATATTTCCGAGGGAAAATGTTTTTTTCGAAAGGTTTACTGGCGTCCTAATAGTCAAAGATTCGTCATCATATTAAAGAACAGATGCGCTAGATGCTTTCAAGAGCATGATGGGTTTCCTTTGCGTTGGGATCATTGATCCTAGTTATTTTGACAAAACGAACTAGCATCGATTAGTTAGAATGAGTCGTTTTCGGATCTCCATTAAGAGGTCCTTCGAGGAGTTGCTGTTTGTCTATTCTGATGTTTTGTCTTAGCTGATATTTGGATCGTCAATAATGTAAAGACCAGTTCTTCTCTCTAGCTTCTTCTAGACGTGAAAGATCTACAATTGATGTGAAAGATTCAATGACGGTACGTTGTGTGCGAACCATATTTTCTATTTATGTAGCATCCCAACAGCTGGACAGACTTGAAAAAGGTATTACCTATGGTCAAGTCTTCTCACAGCATATCCTTGTCGGAATCAGCTTGGAGTCTGGAAAAAAGTCAGAGATTCTTGTTCAAAAATGCACAGAAGCGTGCACGTGTTTTACGGGGTGTTGCGGCATTTCCAGGGTTAACCTTTGTTTCTTTCAGTGCGACGATAGCCTTTATACGAGGCTTTGAAGTGCAAGAAAAGCAGGCGACTATCGACTTTGTTGGTCTTTCGCAGCCGCTTCTAGCCTGGCAAAATTGTAGTTTGCATTGCGAGTCAACACTTTGTCGTAGATTCAACGGAAGCTTCAAATTTTAAGAGCCTGATGTTTTTAAATGAATCTTTGGAATTTACCAAGATCGTTTTCTTGAGTTGCAGACGATAGCATCGTCATTACTTTTCTTAAATGCAAAAGTCACCCCAATCGATCGAAAAAAACGTAGAAACCATTTTCCATTGCAAATACATCCTTAAAGTCATGCAAGCCAGTGGAAACATTTTCCTTATTTCCTAAAGCACCCTTTCGCTCTGGAGTACCCTTCCACCAAACCCTTTAGAAACCTATTATACATAGAAACAATCGCTTAGGACTCTCATAAATCTACTCCCCCTTGCCTTGGTGTTCTTCTCGCGCTTTCATATACTCGTGTCTCACCACGAAAAACTGAAAATTTATAGTGATTCCGAGCTTTTTCTTCCTGCGGACGCAGCGCTAAAAAGGTCCTTCGACCAAAAAAAAACAAAACAAAATGAGGCCCGCAAAACCATTTGAAACCATAAACCAAAGAGTACGCCAGGCGGTTTGCATCTTGTGAACTGTTTTGTTGGGTATCGACAAAAGGCATAAAAATGAAGTAAATTTCTCTTCGCGCATTGTTCCTGTTCTTTAACGGAAGTGCATTAAGTTTAGAACTTCCAGTTCCCGTAATACAGCATCGATTATTGACGTGCCGAGCTCCATCAAACGCCGCAGTGCAGTGCAGCTGGAATCCTTGTTCCGCATTTGCATATGGAATTTATAAGAACACACGAGCGCATACAGTTCCATTATATCCACCATCAATATCCGCTTATATGAATATTTCTCTTTGGCGGACGAATTCGCGAGGCGAAACCGAGTGCCTCCTCGGGGATGGGTTGCACGAAAATCGAACTGGAAAAAAAAAAGATTGCAACCGCCCATGCTCTTGGACGCACAACCCGGACCGATATCCATTATAAACTGGGAGTATGATGCATTTTTGATGCAGGGAATAATATGCTTGATGGCACCAACTTTAGTGGCACCTCAGCTCGAAGGCCTACGTATACGTATGGGCACGAAATTCCTATTTTCTAGGGGGCTTTGGGGTACATTTATTTGTTGATCTTGTTGCGATGCTGTTGATGGTTTTGTTGTCGAAAATGAAATATCCTAAAACACCGCAAAGCATGGTTCCTAAATTTAGACAGCTAATGGAATTGAACCGAAATAGGTTGACGCACCGCGCCGCAGACGTGCCGCTCGTACTCTTCGCTCTATAGAGTTGGGCTCTGGAAAAGAATGCGCATTTGGTGTTGACGCTGGTTTTTAAATAAATATTCTCAAATCAGTGAGCAACAATAAAACATCGGAATCCTTTTTCCAACAGCCAGCAAGCAGCAGGGTGCTTCATGATTCCATTAGGAGTGATGAACTTTGAGGTCGACCAGTCAGTCGCCAGTCGGCACGTTATGGTGTTATTAGATTGTTTCGATGAGAGAGCTTGATTTCGTTTTTCTGGAGTTTGTATTCCTGTATTATAGTTTTTTTTAAATTTATGCTGCGGTATTTCGTGGATAGTTGATGAAGTGACTGCGTTTTAACTGGAGAAAAGTATTTGACCATTAAATTTTGTGGTTTTCTTTTCGGGGATAACTTATATTTTTTAATGCAACTTAAAAGGGGGATTCTAGGGAGTTCGATATCATAAATATCTTGATGTCATTGCAAAGGAATTCGAAAAACCGATGTCTTATTCACTTGAATGCCTACAATTTGCTTATTGTTTTATTATAATATTTTTTTGCGAGCGCGGTCCCCTATTTGTTGCAGCAAGTGTTCTAATGAATATTTCGCAGTCTTCTGGAAACCTAAAGTCATTCACACATTGTATTGTATTGTATTGAAAGACTTTCATCAGACTTACATCATTTTCTTGTCATGCAGTTTAATGCAATGACTTAAGATTGTATGAATAACTTTTCATTCATTTGCATTCATTGAATTCAGGATTTCCTCGCACATGAGTAAAATGAGTCGTTATGAAATTCTCCGTCCCTTTTCGCATAAAGTTATTGAAAAAAGCTGCATATGAGCTTCAAACAACTTTGTACACAATCTTTCGATTCTTCAACTCGATCTGTGCCAAAATGTATTAAAAGAGAAGTCATGTTCCCATCAAAACGAAAATATTTATGAAAATCGAAGAAAATAAGACCAGAATCGATTCATCATGGTTAGCTTCAAGAAGCTAGATCTTAGTCGCGATAAATACCCTTCCAGTCTTAGCAAAGTCCATTTTCGATTCTGTATTATGGAACCAAACGTTGGACGGACGATATGCAAGACAACTTGACGAAATTTGGGATCCGTCGAAAAAAAATCCTCCGTCGTCGAATACACCGTTTTGGTCTCATCGAAAGAACTGACAGCAAGGTTCTAGCTAAGAAGTTTCAGGAAAAAGACGTTAGGCAGCAAAGTGCGAAGGACCATTAAGGTTTAATTAAGGAAGACAGCTCTTCTATAGAAAACACTCTAGCCCACTGAAAAATAGACACCAAAATTCTGAATGAGTTGGAGGTTGTCAAACTAGGCGGATTCGGTTATAAAGGGTGATTTTTAAAAGCTATAGGAAAGTTTTTCAAAAAAAAACACGTAAAATTCAGAAAAATGCATGAAATCTTTATTTGAATCGATAGTACGTTGCATATAATTGAATGTTTGAAGATTATTTCATGCAAATGTTGACCTTGACTGCGCCTCAAATGGTCCATCCGTTTAGTCCAATTTTGGCATACTCTTTCCAACATTTCGGCCGGTATCTCACGAATAAATGCTTCAATGTTGTCTTCCAATGCGTCAATTGAAGCGGGCTTGTCTGTATTGACATGATCTTTAACATAGTTCCACAAAAAATAGTCTAAAGGCGTTAAATCGCACGGTGTAAGCGACCAATTGACCGGTCCCGAACGTGAAATAAAATTTTCACCGAACTCGCCTCTCAATAAGTCCATTGTTGCGCGTGCTGTGTGGCATGTGGCACCGTCTTGTTGAAACCACATGTCATGCAAGTCAAGCTCTTGCATTTTGGGCAAAAAAAAAGTTGGATATCATCTCACGGTAGCGCTCACCATTCACAGTTACGCTACGATTCGCATCATCTTTGAAGAAGTACGGTCCAATGATGCCACCAGCCCATAAACCGCACCAAACTGTGACTTTTTCTGGATGCATTGATAGCTCTTGCAATGCTTCTGGCTGATATTCACTCCAAAATCGACAATTCTGCTTATTTACGTACCCATTGAGCCAAATATGAGCTTTGTCGCTGAACACAATTTTTCGGTAAAAAAGTGGATCTTCGGCCAACTTTCCAAGAGCCCATTCACCAAAAATTTTACGTTGCGGTAGGTCGTTCGGATTCATTTCTTGCACCAGCTGTATTTTGAAAGGCATTACACCTAAATCCTTCCGCAAAATTTTCCACGTTGTTGAGTAACAGAGGCCTAATTGCTGCTAACGGCGACGAATCGATAATTGATAGTCATCATTAACACTGGTGGATACAGCTGCGATATTTTCTTCAGTTCGCACTCTACGTAAGCGTTTTGGTGGTTTAATGTCCAACAATGTAAATTTGGTGCGAAATTTAGTCACAAAAGCCCGAATAGCCTCTTCAGTGGGTCGATTAAACTGACCATAAAATGGAAGAAGCGCGCGATGAACTTTCTTAACAGAGCACGCATTTTGATAATAAAATTCAATAATTTGCAAACGTTGTTCGTTTGTAAGACGATTCATGGTTAAATTATAGACCAAACTGAAGCTGTTTGACAGTGCAACAAAACACGAAACGGGCGTCAGCTGTTTAAACCTGTGTTGCCAAAAAGATAATAGCTAAAAAATCAACCTTTACAATGTTAGTTACGGCTGGTTTTGCATTCGTTTGGATTCGCAGTATTTTGTTTTAAAATATTTTCCCAGACACGAACCTCATGAACAATTTTGTTTTTCCTTTAATTCAATAAAACAAAATGACGCCATTATTTCTCTGTCTATATTTTTTGCTTAACTCTCGGGAACAAAATTCACTTGAAATTTCATTCGAGACTCGAAAACTTTCACGCATCCTAAAAACCGATCTTAAAATTCAATTTACCCCCGACGACGCAACGCTTTCAGCAAATTATTTTTTGAATATAAAATTTTCACCCAAAAAAAAAAAGGAGTTAGAAAACATCTCCATGATGTCACTGAAGTAGTTCAGGATGTTCATTGTACACATCTTCTGTTCAGATGAGTTTCAAACCTTTATTTATTTTTGCTTCTTTTACTTTGTAACAAAGTAGTCGACGTCAAGGATTCCCTTTTTACATAAGTGCGGCCATTACGCACTCGAATGGGGAGAATTTGCTGCCTCTTTCGTCCTTGTTCGCACATTGAATTTTCCCTTTTTCTGAGGGTTGCAGCAATACTTTAACACGGAGAGAGCCCAACTACAAAGGATCTGCCGAGTACGCCATAAAAGAATATACAAACACATATTACACATGGGCTTCGGTAGAGAGCTTTGGGGACCGGCGGACGGTTAACAAAAAAAAAATGGCTGAAAACCGACTGAAACAAGGGTGCAAACTGTAGTCAGCTCCATCGGGATGTCAATACGAGGGTGATTGCGTGCTACACCATTGTAAATGTCGAATGAGAAGTAAGAAAGCAAAAGCAAAAGCAAAAAGGACGAAAAGAAAAACCACAGTCAACAGGAAGCTCAGATTTTCTGATAGAATTATTATATTTTTATATGTATAAGTTTCATTGCAGTCACAAGGGTAAATTAGGAATTTTACTCACACACAAGATGGAGTTGAAGCTATTATGAGGATTTTTTTTTAGTAAGAACTTAAAGAAGGAAGAAGTCTTTTTGAAAAAGTTTTTGAAATATAAAAGAATTTTTTTGGCACTTGAAACGTCACATTTGAATGTCTTAGTTTCTTTTAAACAGAAGAGAGTACAAAAATATCTCTAAACCCCATTCCCATAAATCAATGTTTCGTTAAACTTTATCTTGCACCCTTCCCAGCGGATCGGAAACCAAAATATTCCCTCGTTAATCCCCAGAAAAATTGCCTCAAACGAGGACCGGAAGATAAATTAGTCGTTAGGAAAGCTGTGAGTCTGGAAACCCCAGTCGCACACACAAAGCTTCAATGAAATCATAGTTTTATGCATGAATGAAATTTATTGCTAGTTTTGCAGAATAAAATGTATCTGCCTCGGTCGGGGGGTCAAAACAAATGGTTCTTGGATTTAATGTCGATATTCTTCTTTCTTTCGAAATTGATTTTCTTATTTTATGATTGCTGTCAATGAAGACGTAAATGGTAAGCTATAAAAGCTATGCGCCCGTCATCATTGTCGATCAAGTTTGGGATTCTTTCCCGAATTTTCAATTGGGGGATAATTTTTCAAAGAGTTTCCAAAGTCTGAGCTTTGTTTCCATAGACCCGCGAATTTAATAAAATACAAGCAAAGAAGGCCGGAATGACGAGATCGGGCAGTCTTGCCGATCAGTATAAATCGTCAAAACGAAACTAAAGGGACCCAAAAATGCATCTTTCAAAATATTCGTTGTGGGTCGAGCTGTGGTGCCCTTGGAACGAAATGTCAACAAGTTCCAATACATCAATTTGCGGAAATAAAAACTCGTTGATGACGGTTCTGCTTTGCTCATCAGTAACAGTTAATCGAGTTCACGAATGCGCTCTCCAGAAATGACCCACCACGCAGTGCGTCCAGGATGTATGTAAGTTAACATGACACCCTTGTTATTGTGAAATCACACATGCACTTGCATACTACACCCACGCTGTGCATTCCAGACATGCATCCGGCACGTGCAAAACAACACGATGATAGAAGACACCGGCCATCCGTCCATCGTTCGCCAGCGGCCAGCTTATCTGGTGATTCTCACGAATGAAAAACAACAACGTCAGCGGGAGTAGACAAGTAGAAGTCAAGTAGTTTTTAGTTTAGTTTTTAAGATTCAGTTTGTACTTTGGATCAAGAGAATAAAGTTGGGCTTCTCCCTAAATTAAAAAATATTTTTTTATATTAAAAAGGGGTACAAATTCTAACTGGCGCCCGAGCAGGGACAGTGGTGTCGCGTGTGAAAGTATAAATTAAATAATAAATAATTAGTGATCCTAAGAAAGTCCCTTTATTTAAAAGAAAAATCGCACGTGATCTAAAAGCGTTAATTCGTTACCACTGTCTCAAAGAACCCAAAAATAGTGAAGTGAAAAAAAAATATCTTCGATTTGCATTAAAAACGCACGAAGAGGCCCAAGTGTAGTGCGCAACGTTGGATCCTAAGTATCGCAGAGACGAAAAAAGGAAAACTCCACGACGCCAGCGAGGGAGATGCAGTTTGCTGCTATTTTTTTGTAAGATCGCTATTTTTTATTTTTAACGTATAATTAAGTATAATTAAGTGAATCTTTTTCCTGTATGATTTGAAAGTAATTAAAAAAACTAGAAATAAATAATAATAAAGAAAATATAAATTTGAAAAAAAATTATAACAATTTAAAGTGCATACAATTTTTAAAAGTAGTTAAAAAAGCAAAGGATAAATACGGAAAAATAAAGATTAATACTGATAAAGAAGCAATAAAGAAATCTGAAAAAACTAAAGTTAATTTAAAACAAAGAGAAAGAATTTTTTTATTAAGTAAAAACCTCAAAAGAGAATTCAAAAAAGAAAAAAAGAAAAAAGAATCAATAAGAAGCGAGCGTGAAATCATAAAACAAAAATATAATTAATTTCAAGAAATCTAAAGTTATTTTCGTTCTTTGTTGTCCAAATTCGTTATAATAATTCCAGTAACAATTTTTTTAATTTTCATTTATTTTTTAATTTTATAAAATTATATATATGGGTTTACATGGGTAAAAATTCCATACCCTACAAATTACACAACAAAATACAAACAAGATCTAGAACTGCCGCTAACGCTAAATCCGTAAATATGTCACTAAATCCTATCCCCGAAACCTCTCCTTCAACCTCAGCACGGGCACAACAAGATCAAAATATCAACCCAGTAGCCACACCGGAGCTAGACTCTCTCATTACTTCAATAGTGTCCCGTATCCTTGAAACGCAAGGTCCAGCAATGGTTCAGAATGCTCTGAATCCAAATGCAGATTTTTTCGCTGGTGAAGATCAAGGTATCTCGCCAGAACATAGACTTCACCTTCAGGATCTGGATAAGATTCCTGACGTTGTTCGGTGCTTACGTGAATTCTCCGGGAATCCCGCCGAATTTATTTCCTGGAAACGCAGTGTGGACCGAATTTTCGAAACGTATGATCCTATTCGTGGTACTCCGAAATATTTCGGTATACTAAGTGTGGTGAGAAATAAGATAGTAGGCGAGGCTGACATAGCCCTTGAATCATACAGTACTCCATTAAATTGGAACTGTATATCGCGTTGCTTGGTTATGCACTACGCGGACAAACGGGATCTGGGTACTTTAGAGTACCAACTAAATTCCCTAGTTCAAGGAAATGGTTCAATTCAATCATTTTACCAATCGGTTTATAGCCACCTGTCACTTATTCTAAACAAGATCGGTTGTTTAGAAATAAGTAATGAATCAATGAGACTCCTTACGCAGACATATAGGGACAAGGCCCTAGATACATTTATCAGAGGTCTAAAAGGCGACCTCCCTAGACTACTCGCAATACGCGAACCGGCCGACTTGCCACAGGCTCTGCACCTGTGTTTGAAATTAGGAAATCAGAATTTTAGGACGATTCATGCGAACCAAAATTCCAACAGAAGACTATTTAATCCACAACCACCTCCTCCTATGCCTAGACATCATTTTAATAATTATGGACCACCACAAATGAAAAGAAATTTTAATCCCCAACAAAATTTTACCCCTCATGGTATGCCTTCTCGAACTCCTTTCCAAAACCAAAATTACCCACCAAGGATGAGATATCAACCTCAGAACTTTAATCAACAAAACTTTAGACAAAACTACTACCAACAAAACAATAGACAACAATTTTCGCAAAGACCAACTGACCAGTACACAGGGAATCCACAAGTTAAAACCGAAAAGTTAAATGGTGACCAAAGTAACCAACTACGAACTGTGCAATCAAATAGATACCAATCAAACTACAATATTCCAGCTAAATCACAACAGATTACACATCCTAACCATTTTCAGAGAAATTACCACATCGAAGCTGTAGACTATAACAATGAACAATCTATTGACATTCCACCAGAAGAAGAAGAAATTCTAGAAGTATGTGACGAATTCCAAGACCTTAATTTTTTAGATTAGACAGCTCTTCGCTTCCTTACTATGAACACAAGGCGAAGAGCGGTAAACTGTTAAAATTTTTACTAGATACAGGTTCAAATAAAAATTATATTAAGCCATGTTATATTAGGAAACCGATTCCAAACAATAATCCATTTTTTGCAAATTCAGTTAACGGTAGAATTAAAATTACACACCATGCTAATCTTCAAATTCTCGGCCCTGAAATAGGCGATATCAAATTTTTCATTCTAGAAGGACTTGAGACGTTTGATGGTATTATTGGCAATGATACCATGAAAGAATTAAGTACAGTGATACACACTGACAAAAATTATTTCATCATTAAAAATAAATACAAATTTTCATTAAAACAGCTGAAAGCCCAATCGGTCAATAATATTGATATAAGAACCTCCCATTTAAATCCCCTTCAAGAATCTCAAGTAAAAAATATTGTAACTTCGTTCCCAAATTTATTTTGTGAGCCAAATAAAAAACTCACCTATATTACATCAGTAAAAGGCGAAATAAGGACAACAAACGACTCCCCTGTTTATACGAGATCCTACCCGTATCCAAGAGCGTTGAAAGATGAAGTGGATAAACAAATAAACGAACTTTTAGGAAATGGAATTATTCGACCATCGCGGTCACCCTACAACTCTCCCATAATAGTTGTTTCCAAAAAGCTCGATGCTTCTGGGATAAAAAAATATCGTTTATGTATTGATTATAGAAAGCTTAATCTAGTTACGATTCCAGACAGATACCCTATCCCAGAAATCAACGATGTCCTATACAATTTAGGGAAATGCAACTATTTCACTATAATTGATCTTAAAAGCGGATTCCACCAAATCCCGCTTAAGGAATCCGACATCGAGAAAACCGCGTTCTCTGTCAATAACGGTAAATACGAATTTACCAGGCTCCCCTTTGGGCTGAAAAATGCCCCATCAATATTCCAACGCGCTGTAGACGACATATTACGAGAACACATTGGCATCAGATGCTACGTGTATATCGATGATATTATAATATTCAGCCAAACAGAACAGCAACACTATGAAGACCTTAGAACTATTTTCCAAATTCTTAATGAAGCAAATGTAAAAGTTCAAATGGACAAGTGTGAATTTCTAAAATCCGAAGTCGAATTTCTTGGATTTGTAGTATCCAAATCGGGAATCAAAACGAACCCCACAAAAGTAAAGGCCATTGCGGAATTTCCTCCTCCAAAAACCCTTAAAGATCTCAGATCATTCTTAGGCATGGCTGGCTATTACAGACGGTTCATTCTCGACTATGCAAAAATAGCAAAACCACTGACAGCCCATCTAAGAGGAGAAGATGGTAGAGTGTCCAAGTTTCAGTCAAAAACAAAACTTATTCATCTAGACGCAACTGCAATCGAAGCATTCGATAAAATTAAAAATTCTTTGATATCCAACGATGTCATGCTAACTTATCCAGACTTTAATAAAAATTTCGAACTTACCACAGACGCTTCTAATACTGCACTTGGAGCTGTATTAAGTCAAGAAGGTAAGCCTATCATGTTCTTATCAAGAAGCCTAAGTAAAACCGAAGAAGCGTATGCTACAAATGAGAAAGAAATGCTTTCAATAATTTGGGCCTTAGGTTCTCTTCGAAATTTCCTTTACGGATCAAAGAAAGTTGTAATATTCACAGACCACCAACCTTTAACGTATGCTTTAAGCAATAAAAATACGAATTCAAAGATGAAAAGGTGGAAATCAATTTTGGAAGAGTATAATTATGAGCTAAAATATACTCCTGGGAAGTCAAATGTAGTAGCAGATGCATTATCACGTCCTCCACGGACTAATCCCTCAGTTTCCAATATCTGTACCCTTACGTCCACAGTTCACAGCGGTGAAAGCTCTACACAAGTATTAATCCCAATAGTAGAAGTACCAGTAAATGTTTTTCGGAACCAAATTGTTCTCAAAATTGGCGAAACTAGCAGCCATCATATGGAAAACCCACATAGCAATTTTCGAAGACATCTCATCACTGAACAAAATTATACTAAAGAAAACCTGATCGGTATATTCAAACGATTTTTAAATCCAAATATAGTTAATGGACTCTCGGCACCCGAAAGTGTAATGGGAATAATTCAGGAAATATATGCCTTTCATTTTCGAAATTACAAAATTAGGTATACACAATTAATTGTTGAAGACGTTACATCTGAAAATAGACAAGAAGAATTGATTATCGAAACACATAACAGAGCACACAGAGGACCTGACGAAAACAAAACACAAATATTAGAAAAATACTATTTTCCCAGTATGCTTAAAAAAATTAAACAATTTACAAAATTATGTTCAACTTGCAAGAAAAACAAATATGACCGACACCCAAATAATCCCGAATTAAATGAGACACCAATTCCTAATTATCCAGGCCATACCGTACATATAGATATATTTTCAACGGAAAAGCAACTAGTCCTTACAGCAATTGATAAGTTCACAAAATTTGCTATTACTAAAATGATTAAATCTAAAGCAATAGAAGATATTAGACGACCTTTACGCGATATAATTTTTCAGTTTGGTGTTCCAAAATCCGTTATTATTGATAATGAAAAATCCCTTAATTCCGAAACAATCCTGTTCATGCTAAAAGAAGAGTTAAAAATTAACATTTTTACGACACCCCCTTATTGCAGTGAAGTAAACGGCCAAGTGGAACGTTTTCACTCCACATTGGTTGAAATCATGCGTTGTCTCAAGAAAGACATAATCCATAGAAGTTTCGAAGAACTGCTGGAGAGAGCAGTAAATGAATATAACCATACCTTCCATACAACAACTCAGAAAAAACCAGCTGATCTATTTTTTGGAAGATCAGTTACTTTTGGACCAGAAGATTACGAGAAAACCAGGTTAAGCAATATAGAAAAATTAGTAAAGAAGCAGGAAAAGGATCTCAAATACCATAACAAGAAAAGACAAGAACTTAAAAATTATAATCCAGGTGACGAAATTTACGTAAGACGAAGCAAACGATTAGGGTCAAAAATGACAGAACGCTATTGCAGAGAAATAGTTCAGGAAAATTTCGCATCTACTGTTAAAACAGAATCTGGAAAGATAGTGCATAAAAAACATATTAGAAATTAACAGATATTTTACATTTGATTACAGACTTTACTCGACGACGATATGGACTTTGATATACGGAAAAGTACAAATACTTGACTACTCCAATACTCACATAATTACGATTGACACAGGACTAGCAAAGATAACAGACGGAGACCTTAAAGTAGTACATTTTATTAATATAAAACAATATGATAATTTTCTGACCGAACTAAACAAAACCATTGAGACAGTAATCTCTCCTTCCCACCATTTTTACCCCCTCCTCAAACATGAACTCCTTCAAACCAATGAAATCCTTAGTACCATAAGACCCTTAGACAGTAAAAGAAATAAAAGGGCATTGAATTTCATTGGCACCGCTTGGAAATACCTTGCGGGAAATCCCGACCACGAGGATTTTGAAATCATTAGTGACCATATTAATAATGTTGTTGAAAATAATAATAGACAGGTTATGATAAACAAAATGTACTATGAAAGAATAAACAATCTGACGAAGATAACAAATGACATAGCTAATGTAATAAAAAAAGATACAAGAATAACTACCGAAGTAATTGTAAATGTCCAATATAGATTAAGATTAATAAAAGAAGAATTAACTAATATTAAATACGCAGTCCAATGGGCTAAAAATAAAGTAATAAATTCAATGCTATTATCAAAAAATGAAATAAATATTATATTAGATACCTTCAATGTAGAAAACCTACCGTTCTCTACAATTGAAGAAGCCCTAGAATTAGCAAAAATTAATGTCTTATCAAATACAACATCTCTTTTATATGTAATACGTATCCCACTTACAATTAATAAAACATATAATAAAATTGTACTAAAACCAGTAAAAAAGAATAATGTAGCACCTCTATTAATGTTTAAGGAAATATTAAAAAATGAAAAAGAAATATTTGGAATTAACGATAAATGTAATGAATTCAATGAACTTTCTATTTGTAAGCAAAGTCAATTGTATAACCTTAGTAATAATACGTGTTTAACTAAGATTCTACAAAGCGAGAACTCTACTTGTACTACTATAAACGGTCATCACATACCAACAGTTGAAGAACTAGGACCCGGCATCATCCTGCTAAACGACTTCAAAGGAAAAATAGTTTTCGACAGCGTGAGTCAAAACCTTAATGGAACCTTCCTTGTAAAATTCAGCAATACAAGCATTAAAATTAACAACCAGATATTCAAGAATTTCGAAGCATCCCAAATAAAAGTTATTCCAGCTGCTATGCAACTTACACCTTTAGAAAAAAGCCGAATTAACATACTTTCTCTAGAAGCTCTCAAGGAACTCAATCTGAACAACACCAAGATGATAAATCTCTTAAGCGAAGAAAAAACCCTGCATCTATCTTCAGTGTATTGCGCCTTAACTATCCTTGCAATTATCATCCTTGCAACCTGTAAATGTAAACAGAAAAGAACCATCGTTATCGAGAAAATGAACGAAGAACGCATTCAGCATCAAAACGCAAATCATAAGATCGACATGGAGATAAGAGAATTAGCATCGAGAAGTATGACTCTTCCAAACATCTACAATGGACCATTCTTCTAAAATTCTTTTGAATGAGGACATTCAAATTAAGGAGGGAAGAGTTAACATGACACCCTTGTTATTGTGAAATCACACATGCACTTGCATACTACACCCACGCTGTGCATTCCAGACATGCATCCGGCACGTGCAAAACAACACGATGATAGAAGACACCGGCCATCCGTCCATCGTTCGCCAGCGGCCAGCTTATCTGGTGATTCTCACGAATGAAAAACAACAACGTCAGCGGGAGTAGACAAGTAGAAGTCAAGTAGTTTTT
Organism: Orthonevra nobilis; assembly: GCA_963555765.1. Taxonomy (NCBI): domain Eukaryota; kingdom Metazoa; phylum Arthropoda; class Insecta; order Diptera; family Syrphidae; genus Orthonevra; species Orthonevra nobilis. Next base: position 151,630,645 of record OY743224.1, read on the forward strand.
AGTTTAGTTTTTAAGATTCAGTTTGTACTTTGGATCAAGAGAATAAAGTTGGGCTTCTCCCTAAATTAAAAAATATTTTTTTATATTAAAAAGGGGTACAAATTCTAACTTGTATAAGCTCTTCGGGATTGATATCAGGACCTTCAATGCTCAAGTCCACTGCCTTTAATTTTTCCTTCATTGAGTTCTCTTACTGATGTTGTTTTCCGGAAGTTACTTTTGAAAGAACCAACAGTTCCAGAGTTCGCTCTTATCTACTATTAGTTACAAATTTTACTGCCCGTGGCAGCTTGCCTGCCGGTAAAGCTTTTGATTTCGGCTTGAAAACTGCACTGATCGTGAATGCGGAGGAAGGGAGGAGGGTGAAGATAAGTCGACACTTCCAAGTTTTATATCCAGTTTTGATTGATCAGTATATAGTACTATATATCGTAATAGAGTCGTCAGACACGGAATACGGGCTCCGAAGTTTGTTTTTGAGACTGTCTCTATAGCGATTAGGGAGGGGAAAACGTTTCTGAGGATCGTGAACTTAACAAAATCAGTTCTGGCCCATGGTGCAATTGTAGTGGGTCTTACTGACGCGAAGTTTGCTTCTTGCCTGACTAGATTGTCAGAGAAAAGCCAATGTCGTACACATAAAAGAGGGCCTAAGTCGAAGTGGAATGAAGACCAGTCGTCTTTCTTACCTTGTTGAATAATAGGCTCAATATATGGGCAGTCTTATGCCAGGGTAAGTCAGTATTAAATCAAGATAATTAACTTGACTTTTGACAACCAAAGCTGTACCTTTTATTTTTGCGAGATGGAAAAGAGGTATCCTGTATCTCCTTATACGTAGAGCTCAATAAAGCAGGGAAGAGGACTTCAATTTGAGGCGTAACCTTAAAAGCAAGTCTACAAAGAGTGGAACCGCCGAAGGAAGAATCTATTTTTATTTTTCTGAACAGTTGAGTGAAATTTATGATTTATTCCGTCTTGGATCTTGGGTCTTGGGTCTTGGGTTTTGGGTCTTGGGTCTTGGGTCTTGGGTCTTGGGTCTCGGGTCTTGGGTCTTAGGTCTTGGGTCTTGGGTCTTGGGTCTTGGGTCTTGGGTCTTGGGTCTTGGGTCTTGGGTCTTGGGTCTTGGGTCTTGGGTCTTGGGTCTTGGGTCTTGGGTCTTGGGTCTTGGGTCTTGGGTCTTGGGTCTTGGGTCTTGGGTCTTGGGTCTTGGGTCTTGGGTCTTGGGTCTTGGGTCTTGGGTCTTGGGTCTTGGGTCTTGGGTCTTGGGTCTTGGGTCTTGGGTCTTGGGTCTTGGGTCTTGGGTCTTGGGTCTTGGGTCTTGGGTCTTGGGTCTTGGGTCTTGGGTCTTGGGTCTTGGGTCTTGGGTCTTGGGTCTTGGGTCTTGGGTCTTGGGTCTTGGGTCTTGGGTCTTGGGTCTTGGGTCTTGGGTCTTGGGTCTTGGGTCTTGGGTCTTGGGTCTTGGGTCTTGGGTCTTGGGTCTTGGGTCTTGGGTCTTGGGTCTTGGGTCTTGGGTCTTGGGTCTTGGGTCTTGGGTCTTGGGTCTTGGGTCTTGGGTCTTGGCTCTTGGCTCTTGGCTCTTGGCTCTTGGGTCTTGGGTCTTGCCTCTTGGGTCTTGCCTCTTGGGTCTTGCCTCTTGCCTCTTGCCTCTTGCCTCTTGGGTCTTGGGTCTTGGGTCTTGGGTATGAGTCTTGGGTCTTGTGTCTTGGGTCTTGGGCCATCGACCAATCGAAAAAACAATGGATTAAGTAATTTTCAAAGCTCAAAACGTGTACTTTGTATTTTGGATATCAGGTGCACCTTAGCAATTATGTTCAAAAAATCAGAAAATTTATTCCTCGCTCCTTATAGAAAATACAGAATAAAGTTGTGAAATTTCTTGTGAAATAAAGTTGAGTTGTATCCCTTTTTTTCGTCATGGCTCGCGCAGATGAGCTTTCAATCAATTTGCCCATAAAACTCTTGGAACATCTTGTTTTGATTGAAAAAGTGTGTCCACTTTAATCAGCCTTTTACAATGTATATGCTTGAATTCTCGTCATTCAGAAAACAGATCGTAAAACTCCAGTTGATTTAACCTTAATGCTCTGACAAAATGCAGACAATTTAAGGTGACACTTCGACAACAAGCGGCACTCTTTCGCTCCACTCAACTTACTGGCAAAGCGCCCTCATAAAACCGCATGATGGATGCTCCCTTTTATCTCTGCAATCAGTTGGAACACATTCCGCCAAATGCACAAGCACATGACAAGCATTATTGTTCACATCAATTAAAAGTCTCAAAGATCAGCCCTAAAAACAGTTCACACCTCCTGCGCCACCTTCGCCGAGCTACTCCCTTCCTTGGTCGACCTTCTTCCATCAGCGCTTATAACGCGTTTACATGAATGCCAGCCGAGTGACACTATAAATAAAACTCCATTCTCGCGCATGGAACGGGAAAAGGTGGCCAATCCATTTGTTCCTTCGTGGCTGATCCATTAGCCCGCCGATAGGTCTCTAGATGTTGATGGTGCATTTTGGAACTGGAACTAGGCATCTTTAGCGCACACCACTTGAGATGAGGATCGGTAGAGCACTGCAGGCACGGGAAGTAAATTTCGATGCACGCAGCGGCCCTAAGTGCATTTCGACAGATGGGTGCGTAAAAGTGCACGAGCTGTGAGAAGCGCCGACGATGCGGACGTCGGCAGCGGAGGCGGCGTCCCGGCAAAGATCAAATCCAGTAAAATAAAAATGCTTGGAACGTAAATTTATAAAATATGTATGCGCGTCAAAATTGGGTTCAAACAGCGGGACTCTCGTACTCAGAGGCAAGAAGATTTATAATTCCTTAAGTGGATGATGCACTCAAGGCGGCGATTGAGTTATTTAATAGAAATGGGAAGCTAGTGGCGGCGCGACAATGCAATGCCAGGCGGCAATCGACGGAACTCTCAAGCCGGCGAAGTTGGAATTTCCCTTTAAAATGCGGCCCAGATTAGAAAGGAAGTACGAGTGGCTGCTGGGGCAAGGCAGCGCCGTGCGTGTGCTAAAATAGTAAGCTTGGGCGAGTGTGGGAAAGTCTCTAAAGAGATGCTGACTGGTGACACACTTGTGGAGCTTTGGGAACAAGAACCCACTTGGGAATATAATTGTTAGTCGATACTTTATTCAATTGTTTCAATGGAGGCCGTGAGAATATCGAATATTGACGAGAACTCAGCGAAGTCTTGAGACTTCTTGAGTTACAATAAGAATAACAAAAATACTCTCATATCCTAGTTTAAATACTTAATTGGCTCTCCGTAGCTTGGTATCTTCAAATTTATCCAAAAACAAAGGAAGAAACGTAAGGAGTATGTCTGTTTCGGAAGTGAGATTTAAACGACAAATGGGAAGGGTTCTTACGCCGAATCACTACTGCAGCTTCCTCCCTAGTTCTGCGGAAAAGTTAAGCCAAAAGAATAGCTTATCGGGGGAACCGGCTAGACTTCTAGAAGAAATTTAAAATACTTGAACGGCTACATAGCATGATGGCCAATTCATCATATAGCACTCGTCAAGAAGGAAAAGATTGGTGTAAGAATAAAAAGAGAGGAAAAGTAATTTAAAGGTATGCGTCAGTGACTTTACAAGACTTAAATAGTGACGAGTATTTGAAGACATAAAGTGTCAATTTTTTCTATCTTTAAGCAGCATTCATGCGATTAAGCGTACAATTAACATCGTCACACCAATTCAATTCATTGCGAATCTTGTGTGTTTAGTCTAAGACTACATCTTTCCTTAGTCTGCAAATTAAATCCCCAAAAAGTCCCTTTGCTTTAGACACAACAGACTTTTCGCAGATCATATATGAACAAATAAAACAATATCGGGCCCAATAAATGATCCCTGAGGGACACTTGTTCAAACCTGTGTTCTTTTGTAACCATTTATCGAAGACTCTTGCGACAAGAATACCGTCTGCGAATTTTATAAAATTCTTAAGCGGGGAAATTGCCACTTGGCTTAAAGCTCGGAACGTTGGCCCTTCATAATTGTGACTTGTTGAGAATTTGTAAACGACGCTGCTGGTCAAGATGCCATTACCATACTTCAGGAATGTCAATCACACTCCCCGAACTAAGCACTTCAGAATAAGAAAAAGCCCAGCAAACTGCTGTTACTCCTGTATCGAAGGACCATTTCTATTGAGCACTCTTTCTGCCCATCCTAATATGTATATGACACCAAATGCTGGAAAGTAGAATACTCGAATGCTTCGAAAGAAATGTAGTTTGATGGATTTTGGGCCTACACAAATCCGCGAGCTCGGTGAGCAAGATGAGCAAGAATCTTTCAGACAGAAAGAGAGAGAGACAGTGTCAGGGCCTTTTTACTTGGTAAGTTAGTATTTTGTCTTTGAAATTAGTTCGATCTTCCACGCTGGTATAAGTATACTTTGCATTCAATTGGAAACATTGCATTAATAATTGCAAAGCACGTATAAATGCAATAAGCAATAAATTAAAGAGAAAATACTTTTTGACATTTCAAAGACAGCGAAATTTTCCATACGTCAAAAATCTGAATATCGGAAAACGTTCCGACTACTCAATGACGAAAAACCGCAATCGCAATTGCAATTACGAACTTCTTGGCAAAAGATCTTGACAATTTTCAAATAAAATCTTAGACGCTCGATTAAAAATTTAAAGAAATGTCAAAGTTCCTGTTTACAACTTAATAACTGGCCAAATCCTTAAGTGAGCTGTCAAAAAAGGTGTAGTGACGTTGTAGAGCTATTCGAAATCAAAAATATATTTCATAGTATCTTCATTGATGGCTTTTAAGTTTTTGCCAAAGTGTAGTGTGAGGACTTGATAAGCTACGGTTACTTTTCCGACTCGAAAATAGACTCCTTCGTTTAAAAACGCAAATGATTTATCCTCGTTTAGAGATATTGCCGTCGGTGTTTCACAACGAAGGGTCCTTGATATCGGATATCTTTAGCCCCACTATATTCGGAACAAAGTACTCGCAGAGACTTAGGCTGTGGATGATGAAACAAGAAACCTTGCTGGTAAGTTCAGTAGCAATATTCAGCAAGAATGCTACTCTCCAAATGTTGGCCACCGAAAACCCTGTGTGCATTGGTTTGTGTTCAATTTCTACGAAGAACGTAAGATCTTATTTTTACCTTATTCTGCTAGGTAATGAAATGCTGAATCGTCTCAACTTCATATTCAGATATCGTTTTATACGGTGTGTAATTTACGAGGCGCATTTCGAATGGCAAAGTGCACCATGGTAACTTTAGCATGCATATGCGTGACCATTTTTCAAGAGTCAAAGATTGTTTGTTCTTTTCAAATATAGTAGAATCTATGGTATATTTAGACTGCCATATTAGCTCTTGTTTCTTTCGCTTGGATACCCATATGTCTAAATAGTCAATTGTCAATTGACTTAAGAAAAAAAAAAGAAAAATTGGTGGCACAACAGCTCTGTTGAGGACCTGTGCATCTTGCATTGTTCGCAAATGTCGAAGGTTGGGCCTACGTTTTTTGCCGACTCCGAACGGCTCCAGAAGCTTTTCTTGACAGCTTGTACCGATCGGAGTGATTGCGAGTCACTCGCGAGAGAGTACGTTTTCTTTAGAGGGGATCACATCTTGTCTGTTTTTGTTTGCAAATTTGTATGGTTCCTGCCATGCAAATTTCGGATGGATTGCTTCTGTTTGGAAAAGAATTACCAGTGATCAGAATATGTTAGTCAACCAGACGTGTGGCTTACTCTATGTCTTTTTCTGTAAAGACCTGTAGAATTTGGTTCCTAATCAAAAACCGCAACAGTGGTGAAATTACTAAATTTTCGGGTGTGCTTTGTCCATGTGCTTAACTTTGAACGAGATCACTTGCTCTGTGTCCAGGCTTCATTTAAAAAAGGACCCAAAGTTCTTGCACCATGTGTCCCCTTTCAATAAAAATAAACAATAACAAAAAAAAATACAATTTGCAGGCCTTCACGTAGGACTAGATATACGAAAACTTTTATTACAACTTTTAAACGAACTATCTTAAGTCATTAAGTCAAGTGAGTGCAATAAATACAAAATTCAAAATAACTTCAGCATATATCGACAGGCTGCTTTAACGTCTTATTTGCGAAGGATTTTAAGTTTGAAGTCTTGCTGAAGAAAAATGTCCCATAGCTTTGCAGTTATAACAGACAGCAAGTTAGAAAAAAGCGCCCAAAATCGAAAGACAAACCGTGGGAGAAAACATCAAGTAGTTAATTGAGAAAATGTCTCGATTGACCGGCAATTTGCGACGATATTTTGACGACAAAGAGTCCGAATTTTCGTGTAATACCCAAATCATTTTTGACTAAATGTAAGAAATATTGATTGACCTATTTCCAACAAATTTGACAATAAAATCAAAAAAGACATAGAAGTTTGTATGAATTTCTCTGACAGAATGAATTGTCCGAAAACTTGTGATCGGCAGTGTTCCTTTCTTCTGGAAACATAAAGCAGAGGAAAATGTTAACGAAAGAACACATTTCTCGGAGAGGTGAAGAAGTGGGAAGAAAATGGCATAACATTCTCTGGAGCGACGAAAGTAAATTTAATTTCCAAGGATCTGATGGTAGAACATTTGTAAGATTTTCTTCTGCATATACCAGGAAAACAGTGAAACATTGAGGTGGTAACATTTTTGCGTGCGCATGTTTTTCTTGGTCAGGTGTTGGTCCTATTCACTGGATTAAGGAAACAATGGAACAATCCGTGTATATAAATTAATTGGCCAATATCATGTTGCCTTATGCCACTGATTTGGCAGTTTCAGCAGAACAATGATCCCAAGCATACTTCTAAAGCTGCTCAAGAGTGGTTTGAAAGGAACATGGTTGATCTGGCATGGCCATTACAATCCCCGGACTGGAATCCAATCGAGCACCTTTGGAAGCATGCTAAGGTTGCTTTGGGAAGCAGGAGATTGATTCTATGCCAGTAAGATGCGACGCAATTCTTAAATCGAAAGAAAAATCCACAAAATATTATGTCTACAACAGAATGTAGTTGTTAATTTTCCTTAAATGTCCATGTTGTACCTATTTTTTTGACCAATGAATTTTTGTTAAAGATTTTTTTTATGATTGTTAATTTTTTCGTTTTCTCTCGAATTCGGCAAACCGAACCCATTTTAAGAGCTTCCAGATGGAAAGTTAAAAAATTGAAAAACTGCCTTTCAAACAGAAAAAATCCCAAAGAGTTTGACCCGTTTTTTGAAAGAGAAAAAAAAAGAATGTCAACTAAAAAAAATTGCTCCTGCCGTAACCATCGCAATGATGTCTGGCCAAAGAAGCAAATTTCACTATTCCCAAACTAAAGCAACGACATCTTTGCTTTCTCAAATATCACCTGTCAAAACTAATTTACCACAGAACCACAAATTGAAAGGCAATGACAAAACCACCTCTAAGAGCAATAGCTCTTAACGCACTCTCTAAAATATTATAGTTTACCTTCATTTAACTTCATATCACTTTCGCACAGTAACCGTCCTCATTAGTAGCGTCCTACCGCTCGTAATAAACACTCGACGCTGATTTGTATTACACTCGAACCCCCTTGAATCAATTCAACTCCTTCAACTCAGCTCTCGAAACCCCCAAAAAGCAGGCACTTTCAGCCCCTCTCGTCAGCTCGTAATCGATACTTTTGCTAGAGATAGTCCTTGCCGTCCAAGGAAAACAAAACGAATAGAGCAACATTTAATTCAGTCTCGCGCTGAGGAGTAACAGAAAAACACCTTAAGGATGGCAAAAGAGTTCTTAATTAGCGGTAATGATGAACGGCAGACACAACGTCTCTCTAATCAAATGCAAAAGCCATCAATACGAAGCGAGCATGAAGGCAACTCAACGAACGACAGAATATCATGTGACGGGAATGTAGCGTTTTTTTTTTTAGCCGCAGCATCCTAGCTGAAGCGAAAAGGGGTGAGTTTTTGGCTCTGGGCCAAACATTGGCCGACCCCTCCGACTGAAATAAATCTGTAGCCATTTTGGGTTTGGGGTCAGGATCTTTGGCCAATTAAATGAGTGTTTGTGTGTGTACAGAGCACACGTGTCAATTACTTGGGAGGATATCAATTTCACATTCCTGAAATGAAATTTATTTTTCTTTTGAGGATATTTATTATCTGCCCGCCCGACATGCCACATATTTCATGTGTTTCTTTGCTGTGCGCGAAATATTCGCCTTGTGTTTTGGCACTGTTCCATTTGATGTTTTGTTTATTGTGATTTATAATTTCTTAGAAATTAATTCTTTGTCTTGCTGTGGTAGGGTAAATCACCAAATATTTGGTGGATTAGAAAACGTACACAGACTGCATGTTTGAATTTTGAAGAAAAGTCAGTGATCTGCCAATTTTGTTTTTTGTAATTTTTCGATCCGAAGGGAGTATCACTATTCATATAATGCACACATAGCGAGAAGAAGAATTGAACGACAGTGCGGTGCTTTTTAACGCAGATGTATTTTTGAATTCAGTTGCTTCGTGGGTGGAGTCCGAGATAACTCGCAGAATTTTTTGTCTTTGCTTAATTCACAGTATTTTATTCAGAAATAGATGATATACTAGAAAGCTGTGTTTTGAAAATTAGTTCATTACCTGTCATTGTCACAGTTGAAACAATTGTTACCCACTTGGATCCTGTTTGGATCCATTGTGTAATCACTAACCGGTGTTTGATACACCGATTCCTCATTGGCTAGGGGGGACTAAGTGATACTTTAGAAATACCTGTTGATATCCAAGCGGTCTCTGTAGAGATTGTCCATTTCATTACCGGTTATAACCAGTTTGTTTTCCTAATGAATTTTGCTATGTTCTGAATTTTAACGTCTGACATATCTTCTAGTCTGCCGAATAAGTAGGTCCCTAGCGTTCTTTTCCTCTTTTTTGCGAGGCCAGGACAGGTGCCCAGCCAGTGTTGTATGCTTTTTACTTCTTCTTCATCTCTGCAGGTCCTGCAAAAGTCGGTATAGGGGGCTCCCATTCATAATGCGTGTGAGCGCATGATAAAGTGACCTTTAATAATTCCTACGACCCTACTTATTATATATCTGTTAAAGCTAAGGAGTGAACTTGTCTTTTTTGGATTAATAAGAGACCAAATTTGCCTCGAAGTCCTACAAGTGTCTATTGATGGCATCTGAAATCAGCATGCTGTTTATAGCTTGAATTGAAGGGCGAGGGGTCTCCTGATTTATTGCCAGTTGCAAGCGCATCCCTATTTTGGCTAGCTCGTTGGCACTTTCATTTCAAGGACCCAGCATAGGGTAAGGTTACACCTCACAGCTATCTCCTTGAGAGATAGGCGGCAAAGTCTTGCCAACTTAGATTTAATTGATGCTGTGTCCAGAGCCTTTTTTTTCCTGGCTGTCCATGTAAATGAAGATAGATAACCCGTCTATCGGATTCATTGACAGTAAGCGGGAAGCCTTTTGGATAGCTTTAACTATTGCCTGGAATACACTGCAGTGATTGGGCAATTGAAAGCACAGATAGAAGGAGATCTGCGGCGAAATCGCCGATACCCCGAATCCGGTGCCTTCGTTAGTTTTGGAACCGTCCGTGTAAACTTCCAGATTGGTAGATTTTCTGACTATATCTTTTGTCCAGTCTCAGATATAGTTTGGGATTAGAATTTAGAATCCCGATTCGAAGCCAAAGTTAGGTGCGATATAGTCTGTATGTCTCGGAGTTCACGCTTTATCAGATTTTATTTTGTGTTCATTGCTGGCAACCATACGAGCATACTTCCTAAGTTGCAAAGTAAGAAATATTCGATAAGTTTTAGCCGGCGTACGTATGGCGTGAGATCATACATGGAAAACCCGGAGAAATATTCTTTGAACGGATAATATTCTAGAAATATTATTGTTGTTGACAAAGCTAAAACTGAGTTGGCTTTATTAGCAATCATGTTAATGTGTGATTGTAAATTTAAACTATGTACAATTTAATCTTACACCGAAATCTGACGTTGAAACAATACAATTAAGCACAATTAGATTTAAAAATTAGTCGTGCATAAGTGCATTTTCTTTTAAGGGCAAAACTCATTACATAGCATTTATTTATATTTAATATATGGGCGATTCCGGCGAAAACCGCAAATGACTGTCGTTTATGGCTTTGCTCTATAAGATTCTAAAAACCCCCTTCGAAATTATTCCGTCTGATAAGTGACCATCCACAGGTTCATTGACACCATACAGAAAGATTGGAACAGGCATTTCTTTCTCAGAAACGTTCGAAATTCGACCAAAAATTCCAATCCGTCCGATGTCGCCAATGCAAATTCTAGGATTTGCTGGCCCTTCATTTGAATCTAGGGATTCCCATGTTAACTAGCAAAATCAGATTCAGCGGAAAAGTTCCTAGAACCAAAATCATTATAAAGAGGTACGTTTTAAGGCTTTTTTTCAACTCCATCCAGAGTTTTTAAACTCCATCAATTTAAATATATCACCACATCTTCATTAATGTTATTATTATAAGGAAAAACGTATCATTACTTTATGCCGGTATCATTTTTTTGATATTTTCAACAAAAATAGAAAACAAAATATAATTTGCAAGCATCACATGTGACTGCTGTCTCTCACTAAACTAAATACTGCTGGCAGCGGCGGGTTGCACATGCTTGCGCACTCCAGTGGTTGGAGCTTGAAGCACCGAGATCATCTTTTCAACTTCAACTTAATACGACCGGAACACCCCGCTGTAGCAGCGTATTTCGTATGCACATAGGAGTGTAAGCAATGCGTCCATGATATCAGCGTCCGATCCGTGCGAGTGAAAAAATGAAAAAGTCGTTTTTTTTTTGTACATACAATTTTTTTTATGATCTGCGCCTTCTTGGGAAACTAATTTTCAATACCGAGAACCATAATAAATTTTAAAAATATATCATGGCATTTCTTTATTTCCAAAATATCATCTTTGAATTTGCATATACCGGAACGTCGTCCGCGTACATAAATATGGAGGAGTGCTTAATGCTACTGCATTCGTTAATAGGACAAACAAGATGGGACCTAGGTGGCACCATTGAGGTACGCCAGAGCAAACAAAAAATATTTTAGATAAATATGATTTAAATTGGACTTCGCATGATCTATTTTTAAATATGATACGGCGAAAATATAATGCTGAGTTCTTGTCAAATTTTTTGAGCGCATAAGAACTATAAGTGTCAAATTAACACTTGTTCTAAACAAGACCGAATAGATGGCCCACCCTATAAATAAAGTTATAAAGTCGTGAAAGTTTTTATGTGTTTAAATTTAATTTGTGGCACGTAACTGTAGTTCGCTGCTGTTTGGTACTGACAGGAATGGAATGACCGATAAATATTTTGCAAAACTGATGCAATACATATTTTAAGCAAGTATGATTATTAGAGAGGTTCTCAAAATATGAGCAAATAATTCTTTCCAGCCTTTTATTCGCAATTGTCTGTTGAAAATCAGGAGCAAATTTTTTATTGACTTGTCTTGATACACGTACGTTTTTGCCTCAGTTTGAGTTATGATGTGAGCCCTTCTGTCTGATGCTTTTCTTGATGGCTTTGTGGTATGGATAAATGCTGTGCATTTGATGGGACCAGAAGCGTGTTGTGTATTATGAGCTGCTAAAACCGAATGAAACAATCAAAGGCGAGGTCTACCGATGACACTTGATGCGTTTGAGCCGAGCACTGAAGGAAAAACGGCCGGAAACGGTCGCAAGACACGATAAAATTATTTCGCAACATAACCATGCTCGGCCACATGCTACAAATGTCGTCAAAACTTACCTTGAAACGCTCAAATGGGATGTCCTACCCCACCCGCCGTATAGTTCAGACCTTGCGCCATCCGATTACTATCTCTTCCGATCGACGCAACATGGCCTGGCTGACCAGCACTTCTGTCATTTCGATGATGCCAAAAAAGGGATCGATTCGTGGATTGTGGCCAAACCGGTCGAATTTTTCAGAACGGGTATCCATGAATTGCCAGAAAATTGGGGAAAATGTGTGGCTAGCGATGGGCAATACCTTGAATATTGAATTTATATCTATTTTTCCTCAATAAAGCATTGATTTTTGAAAAAACGACATTTTCAACCAGTAGTCCATTACTTAAGCTATATTTGGCAACCCTTTTGGGGTTTTGTCTATTAATTAAATCGTTATCAGGTATTTCATAACTTTTTTACATTTTTGAAAGTCATAGTTTTCATTCGAAAGCTTTCATGTTCCGTAACCGATTCGCCAAGATCGTTATTTGGGGAATCACATTACACGCACAAAAATGATGAGTGAAAAAATTATGTAACAAAGAGATTGACTGAGCATGACAAAAGATTCTGGGTTATACCGAGACCGACGACTTTAATTTTTGCGTCTAGAGTGTATGCCACATTTCTTGATTTATATCGCCAGAAAAAGTCAACTGTTGATTTTAAGAATTTCGTGAAAACTAACTTAAGATGTCAATTAATATGTCTCCCGTCGTTCCCTACAAAGCAAAACCTTGAAACCCAAATGAACTCTTGTATAGCCGGAAGCTCGAACAATAGAGTTCCAAATTACCGAGTCTCTAATGAACGAAGAACTTGAGCAAACACGCGTTTTTCATCTTTATTGGTGGCACAACAGCTCTGTTGAGGACCTGTGCATCTTGCATTGTTCGCAAATGTCGAAGGTTGGGCCTACGTTTTTTGCCGACTCCGAACGGCTCCAGAAGCTTTTCTTGACAGCTTGTACCGATCGGAGTGATTGCGAGTCACTCGCGAGAGAGTACGTTTTCTTTAGAGGGGATCACATCTTGTCTGTTTTTGTTTGCAAATTTGTATGGTTCCTGCCATGCAAATTTCGGATGGATTGCTTCTGTTTGGAAAAGAATTACCAGTGATCAGAATATGTTAGTCAACCAGACGTGTGGCTTACTCTATGTCTTTTTCTGTAAAGACCTGTAGAATTTGGTTCCTAATCAAAAACCGCAACAGTGGTGAAATTACTAAATTTTCGGGTGTGCTTTGTCCATGTGCTTAACTTTGAACGAGATCACTTGCTCTGTGTCCAGGCTTCATTTAAAAAAGGACCCAAAGTTCTTGCACCATGTGTCCCCTTTCAATAAAAATAAACAATAACAAAAAAAAATACAATTTGCAGGCCTTCACGTAGGACTAGATATACGAAAACTTTTATTACAACTTTTAAACGAACTATCTTAAGTCATTAAGTCAAGTGAGTGCAATAAATACAAAATTCAAAATAACTTCAGCATATATCGACAGGCTGCTTTAACGTCTTATTTGCGAAGGATTTTAAGTTTGAAGTCTTGCTGAAGAAAAATGTCCCATAGCTTTGCAGTTATAACAGACAGCAAGTTAGAAAAAAGCGCCCAAAATCGAAAGACAAACCGTGGGAGAAAACATCAAGTAGTTAATTGAGAAAATGTCTCGATTGACCGGCAATTTGCGACGATATTTTGACGACAAAGAGTCCGAATTTTCGTGTAATACCCAAATCATTTTTGACTAAATGTAAGAAATATTGATTGACCTATTTCCAACAAATTTGACAATAAAATCAAAAAAGACATAGAAGTTTGTATGAATTTCTCTGACAGAATGAATTGTCCGAAAACTTGTGATCGGCAGTGTTCCTTTCTTCTGGAAACATAAAGCAGAGGAAAATGTTAACGAAAGAACACATTTCTCGGAGAGGTGAAGAAGTGGGAAGAAAATGGCATAACATTCTCTGGAGCGACGAAAGTAAATTTAATTTCCAAGGATCTGATGGTAGAACATTTGTAAGATTTTCTTCTGCATATACCAGGAAAACAGTGAAACATTGAGGTGGTAACATTTTTGCGTGCGCATGTTTTTCTTGGTCAGGTGTTGGTCCTATTCACTGGATTAAGGAAACAATGGAACAATCCGTGTATATAAATTAATTGGCCAATATCATGTTGCCTTATGCCACTGATTTGGCAGTTTCAGCAGAACAATGATCCCAAGCATACTTCTAAAGCTGCTCAAGAGTGGTTTGAAAGGAACATGGTTGATCTGGCATGGCCATTACAATCCCCGGACTGGAATCCAATCGAGCACCTTTGGAAGCATGCTAAGGTTGCTTTGGGAAGCAGGAGATTGATTCTATGCCAGTAAGATGCGACGCAATTCTTAAATCGAAAGAAAAATCCACAAAATATTATGTCTACAACAGAATGTAGTTGTTAATTTTCCTTAAATGTCCATGTTGTACCTATTTTTTTGACCAATGAATTTTTGTTAAAGATTTTTTTTATGATTGTTAATTTTTTCGTTTTCTCTCGAATTCGGCAAACCGAACCCATTTTAAGAGCTTCCAGATGGAAAGTTAAAAAATTGAAAAACTGCCTTTCAAACAGAAAAAATCCCAAAGAGTTTGACCCGTTTTTTGAAAGAGAAAAAAAAAGAATGTCAACTAAAAAAAATTGCTCCTGCCGTAACCATCGCAATGATGTCTGGCCAAAGAAGCAAATTTCACTATTCCCAAACTAAAGCAACGACATCTTTGCTTTCTCAAATATCACCTGTCAAAACTAATTTACCACAGAACCACAAATTGAAAGGCAATGACAAAACCACCTCTAAGAGCAATAGCTCTTAACGCACTCTCTAAAATATTATAGTTTACCTTCATTTAACTTCATATCACTTTCGCACAGTAACCGTCCTCATTAGTAGCGTCCTACCGCTCGTAATAAACACTCGACGCTGATTTGTATTACACTCGAACCCCCTTGAATCAATTCAACTCCTTCAACTCAGCTCTCGAAACCCCCAAAAAGCAGGCACTTTCAGCCCCTCTCGTCAGCTCGTAATCGATACTTTTGCTAGAGATAGTCCTTGCCGTCCAAGGAAAACAAAACGAATAGAGCAACATTTAATTCAGTCTCGCGCTGAGGAGTAACAGAAAAACACCTTAAGGATGGCAAAAGAGTTCTTAATTAGCGGTAATGATGAACGGCAGACACAACGTCTCTCTAATCAAATGCAAAAGCCATCAATACGAAGCGAGCATGAAGGCAACTCAACGAACGACAGAATATCATGTGACGGGAATGTAGCGTTTTTTTTTTTAGCCGCAGCATCCTAGCTGAAGCGAAAAGGGGTGAGTTTTTGGCTCTGGGCCAAACATTGGCCGACCCCTCCGACTGAAATAAATCTGTAGCCATTTTGGGTTTGGGGTCAGGATCTTTGGCCAATTAAATGAGTGTTTGTGTGTGTACAGAGCACACGTGTCAATTACTTGGGAGGATATCAATTTCACATTCCTGAAATGAAATTTATTTTTCTTTTGAGGATATTTATTATCTGCCCGCCCGACATGCCACATATTTCATGTGTTTCTTTGCTGTGCGCGAAATATTCGCCTTGTGTTTTGGCACTGTTCCATTTGATGTTTTGTTTATTGTGATTTATAATTTCTTAGAAATTAATTCTTTGTCTTGCTGTGGTAGGGTAAATCACCAAATATTTGGTGGATTAGAAAACGTACACAGACTGCATGTTTGAATTTTGAAGAAAAGTCAGTGATCTGCCAATTTTGTTTTTTGTAATTTTTCGATCCGAAGGGAGTATCACTATTCATATAATGCACACATAGCGAGAAGAAGAATTGAACGACAGTGCGGTGCTTTTTAACGCAGATGTATTTTTGAATTCAGTTGCTTCGTGGGTGGAGTCCGAGATAACTCGCAGAATTTTTTGTCTTTGCTTAATTCACAGTATTTTATTCAGAAATAGATGATATACTAGAAAGCTGTGTTTTGAAAATTAGTTCATTACCTGTCATTGTCACAGTTGAAACAATTGTTACCCACTTGGATCCTGTTTGGATCCATTGTGTAATCACTAACCGGTGTTTGATACACCGATTCCTCATTGGCTAGGGGGGACTAAGTGATACTTTAGAAATACCTGTTGATATCCAAGCGGTCTCTGTAGAGATTGTCCATTTCATTACCGGTTATAACCAGTTTGTTTTCCTAATGAATTTTGCTATGTTCTGAATTTTAACGTCTGACATATCTTCTAGTCTGCCGAATAAGTAGGTCCCTAGCGTTCTTTTCCTCTTTTTTGCGAGGCCAGGACAGGTGCCCAGCCAGTGTTGTATGCTTTTTACTTCTTCTTCATCTCTGCAGGTCCTGCAAAAGTCGGTATAGGGGGCTCCCATTCATAATGCGTGTGAGCGCATGATAAAGTGACCTTTAATAATTCCTACGACCCTACTTATTATATATCTGTTAAAGCTAAGGAGTGAACTTGTCTTTTTTGGATTAATAAGAGACCAAATTTGCCTCGAAGTCCTACAAGTGTCTATTGATGGCATCTGAAATCAGCATGCTGTTTATAGCTTGAATTGAAGGGCGAGGGGTCTCCTGATTTATTGCCAGTTGCAAGCGCATCCCTATTTTGGCTAGCTCGTTGGCACTTTCATTTCAAGGACCCAGCATAGGGTAAGGTTACACCTCACAGCTATCTCCTTGAGAGATAGGCGGCAAAGTCTTGCCAACTTAGATTTAATTGATGCTGTGTCCAGAGCCTTTTTTTTCCTGGCTGTCCATGTAAATGAAGATAGATAACCCGTCTATCGGATTCATTGACAGTAAGCGGGAAGCCTTTTGGATAGCTTTAACTATTGCCTGGAATACACTGCAGTGATTGGGCAATTGAAAGCACAGATAGAAGGAGATCTGCGGCGAAATCGCCGATACCCCGAATCCGGTGCCTTCGTTAGTTTTGGAACCGTCCGTGTAAACTTCCAGATTGGTAGATTTTCTGACTATATCTTTTGTCCAGTCTCAGATATAGTTTGGGATTAGAATTTAGAATCCCGATTCGAAGCCAAAGTTAGGTGCGATATAGTCTGTATGTCTCGGAGTTCACGCTTTATCAGATTTTATTTTGTGTTCATTGCTGGCAACCATACGAGCATACTTCCTAAGTTGCAAAGTAAGAAATATTCGATAAGTTTTAGCCGGCGTACGTATGGCGTGAGATCATACATGGAAAACCCGGAGAAATATTCTTTGAACGGATAATATTCTAGAAATATTATTGTTGTTGACAAAGCTAAAACTGAGTTGGCTTTATTAGCAATCATGTTAATGTGTGATTGTAAATTTAAACTATGTACAATTTAATCTTACACCGAAATCTGACGTTGAAACAATACAATTAAGCACAATTAGATTTAAAAATTAGTCGTGCATAAGTGCATTTTCTTTTAAGGGCAAAACTCATTACATAGCATTTATTTATATTTAATATATGGGCGATTCCGGCGAAAACCGCAAATGACTGTCGTTTATGGCTTTGCTCTATAAGATTCTAAAAACCC
Organism: Orthonevra nobilis; assembly: GCA_963555765.1. Classification (NCBI taxonomy): domain Eukaryota; kingdom Metazoa; phylum Arthropoda; class Insecta; order Diptera; family Syrphidae; genus Orthonevra; species Orthonevra nobilis. The sequence continues at coordinate 151,648,078 of OY743224.1, forward strand.
CCTTCGAAATTATTCCGTCTGATAAGTGACCATCCACAGGTTCATTGACACCATACAGAAAGATTGGAACAGGCATTTCTTTCTCAGAAACGTTCGAAATTCGACCAAAAATTCCAATCCGTCCGATGTCGCCAATGCAAATTCTAGGATTTGCTGGCCCTTCATTTGAATCTAGGGATTCCCATGTTAACTAGCAAAATCAGATTCAGCGGAAAAGTTCCTAGAACCAAAATCATTATAAAGAGGTACGTTTTAAGGCTTTTTTTCAACTCCATCCAGAGTTTTTAAACTCCATCAATTTAAATATATCACCACATCTTCATTAATGTTATTATTATAAGGAAAAACGTATCATTACTTTATGCCGGTATCATTTTTTTGATATTTTCAACAAAAATAGAAAACAAAATATAATTTGCAAGCATCACATGTGACTGCTGTCTCTCACTAAACTAAATACTGCTGGCAGCGGCGGGTTGCACATGCTTGCGCACTCCAGTGGTTGGAGCTTGAAGCACCGAGATCATCTTTTCAACTTCAACTTAATACGACCGGAACACCCCGCTGTAGCAGCGTATTTCGTATGCACATAGGAGTGTAAGCAATGCGTCCATGATATCAGCGTCCGATCCGTGCGAGTGAAAAAATGAAAAAGTCGTTTTTTTTTTGTACATACAATTTTTTTTATGATCTGCGCCTTCTTGGGAAACTAATTTTCAATACCGAGAACCATAATAAATTTTAAAAATATATCATGGCATTTCTTTATTTCCAAAATATCATCTTTGAATTTGCATATACCGGAACGTCGTCCGCGTACATAAATATGGAGGAGTGCTTAATGCTACTGCATTCGTTAATAGGACAAACAAGATGGGACCTAGGTGGCACCATTGAGGTACGCCAGAGCAAACAAAAAATATTTTAGATAAATATGATTTAAATTGGACTTCGCATGATCTATTTTTAAATATGATACGGCGAAAATATAATGCTGAGTTCTTGTCAAATTTTTTGAGCGCATAAGAACTATAAGTGTCAAATTAACACTTGTTCTAAACAAGACCGAATAGATGGCCCACCCTATAAATAAAGTTATAAAGTCGTGAAAGTTTTTATGTGTTTAAATTTAATTTGTGGCACGTAACTGTAGTTCGCTGCTGTTTGGTACTGACAGGAATGGAATGACCGATAAATATTTTGCAAAACTGATGCAATACATATTTTAAGCAAGTATGATTATTAGAGAGGTTCTCAAAATATGAGCAAATAATTCTTTCCAGCCTTTTATTCGCAATTGTCTGTTGAAAATCAGGAGCAAATTTTTTATTGACTTGTCTTGATACACGTACGTTTTTGCCTCAGTTTGAGTTATGATGTGAGCCCTTCTGTCTGATGCTTTTCTTGATGGCTTTGTGGTATGGATAAATGCTGTGCATTTGATGGGACCAGAAGCGTGTTGTGTATTATGAGCTGCTAAAACCGAATGAAACAATCAAAGGCGAGGTCTACCGATGACACTTGATGCGTTTGAGCCGAGCACTGAAGGAAAAACGGCCGGAAACGGTCGCAAGACACGATAAAATTATTTCGCAACATAACCATGCTCGGCCACATGCTACAAATGTCGTCAAAACTTACCTTGAAACGCTCAAATGGGATGTCCTACCCCACCCGCCGTATAGTTCAGACCTTGCGCCATCCGATTACTATCTCTTCCGATCGACGCAACATGGCCTGGCTGACCAGCACTTCTGTCATTTCGATGATGCCAAAAAAGGGATCGATTCGTGGATTGTGGCCAAACCGGTCGAATTTTTCAGAACGGGTATCCATGAATTGCCAGAAAATTGGGGAAAATGTGTGGCTAGCGATGGGCAATACCTTGAATATTGAATTTATATCTATTTTTCCTCAATAAAGCATTGATTTTTGAAAAAACGACATTTTCAACCAGTAGTCCATTACTTAAGCTATATTTGGCAACCCTTTTGGGGTTTTGTCTATTAATTAAATCGTTATCAGGTATTTCATAACTTTTTTACATTTTTGAAAGTCATAGTTTTCATTCGAAAGCTTTCATGTTCCGTAACCGATTCGCCAAGATCGTTATTTGGGGAATCACATTACACGCACAAAAATGATGAGTGAAAAAATTATGTAACAAAGAGATTGACTGAGCATGACAAAAGATTCTGGGTTATACCGAGACCGACGACTTTAATTTTTGCGTCTAGAGTGTATGCCACATTTCTTGATTTATATCGCCAGAAAAAGTCAACTGTTGATTTTAAGAATTTCGTGAAAACTAACTTAAGATGTCAATTAATATGTCTCCCGTCGTTCCCTACAAAGCAAAACCTTGAAACCCAAATGAACTCTTGTATAGCCGGAAGCTCGAACAATAGAGTTCCAAATTACCGAGTCTCTAATGAACGAAGAACTTGAGCAAACACGCGTTTTTCATCTTTATTCTATTGACGATCGAACATCAACTCATAAAACCACTCAAGGCATCACATCATCCCCAATAGGACCCAACCCCGTGCCAGCCAATAACCCAGGCTGCTAATTAATATTCACAATAAACAACAATCAACAACAGGTTTTTTTGTTTTCTTGAGCAGAATTTTCGGAACCCACCCTCGTTCGATTGAATTATTTGATCAAAGTCGGCGCTAATTTTGTGCGCAACCGCAGCATGGACCCGCAGTATTAGCCGCAAATTAAGAGCACCTGCTAAGCCACTAAAAGGCAGGCTGCACCCAAAATTAACGCCCGAAAGGTAAAACTCTCTTAGCCGAATCGGCGAGCGAGGTGCTGCTGCGGTTTCTTTGGTCATTAAGCGGCTTTATTGTGCGCTCACTTAACACCTTGTAATGATTGACCCTCCTGGGTACGATTCTGGGTACGAAACCTGCATGGAAGCCTCAACCAAATGCGATGACACTTCAAGAATCGCTGTTAGACGTGCTTAGCTGTTTCCAATGGTGGCTAGCCATGTGGAAAGTGGGAACAAGGCAGACGACGTGATATGGGAATGACTTTGGCCAGCATGAGATTGGATCGTTGTTACGAAAAGTGCAGGTGGGAAGTTCACCTAGAAATGCACTCGACTGAGAATTTATTTCCTTCCTTGTTGGTTTTTTTTGTTTAGTTTTTTGTACTTTTGTGGAATTGATTCAGTGGAAAGCTGGTCAAGTTAATTGCACAATGCTGAGGGCGCATGACTCTTCAGGGGGCAACTAGGGTCACACACGAAATGCGTCAAACTGTAAAATGGACTATGAAGGTGTTGAACGGTGATTTTATGAGACAAGCGGGAATCATAATTGTAGGTGAACAAAGCTGCATCATTTCCCTAAAAAAAAAAAAAACACAATTGAAAAATCGATTCAAGATTTCAAGATGGATCCATCAATCAATTCGAAGTTCAGAAAAACTTTAAATTGCATCGTTTGGAGAGACGTGGCTCACTTCCTTTTGAATGGTCACATAAATAAGCAAAACTTTCAATTCTGGCCACTAAGGACGCTTACTCCGAGAGTGAGTCATCCCAACATTGCCCAAGAGTGTCTATTTAAGCCGCCTTTTCGAGAAACGGTGGGCTGATTAAGACCACCTTCCAACCTTTATGGTCAAAGGCCATAAAGGTAAGACCAAGCTTCCTTCTTTCTGTCTTGCTTTTCGCCCAAGATTCGCCGAAATAGCAACATATGCCTTATGATGAGCCTTCGTTGGATGTGCACCAAGTTGTCGTTCATGGAGCTGATATCTGCCCCGATATATGTATAATTAGGGAACTACAATAGATGAAAGCGCATCGCATAGCTGGAATCCGGCACACTAATTCCGAAGTTTATGCACCCTATTACACATGACCGAACCAATTGTCTCAGAAGAAATTTACATTCGCTTAGTTCACAGTATTTTTGTTTGTTTTGGAAGATTGTAACAGATCATCTCCACAAACCATTACTTTAAGGATTGCACGAACTTGGTTTTCCAACATGAACAAGCAATGCATCATTGTCTGATATACCACCCTCCCATATGAAAGCGAAGGTTATTTTCAAATCATCATACATGTGATTTGAGAAAAAGGGGTAACGTGGCACGGCCAAACTAGTCAAATGCTCTGGGATGTCCCTTGGCCATCGAGAGCACTAGGCCTTTACCAATGGACATTTCGTAATGGTGGCACCTTAAAAAAAGCCTGTGCTCATGGCCCGAGTTCTGCCATACAGGAGAAAAAATTATTCCCTGTTAAACCAAACATGCTTCGAAACACGATGACCCATTTCCGGCATAGTTCCTAGCTAAAAAGACACCATTTGGAGGACATAAGTTTTCTTTAGGACATACAAAAAAACATAACGTTTCCTTTGGAAAACATAAATTCGCGATTGAACCTCTGATTTAAATGTATAAAGGCATGGGAAAACCTCGTAAATGAGAATCATGAGCTACTAAAACCTGATAGCTCCCTTTTTTCTAAACTTTCGAGGGTACACCGTCAGCCCTAAAAATTTTTTTTTTCTTTTTTAGAATAGATGACAGCCTTTCGAAATTCTTCGACTCTTATGCCGGGCAATTCTACATAATAATGGGAGGGACCTTTTGGAAGTATAGCCTGGGGAATTGTTCACTTCAAAGTCCATCTGGGCTGTCATTTTGTAGAAGGATGGGTCTTATTCAATTTTTTTTGTCGCAATTCGAGGACAGACTAGTTTCAATCAATAACTTGAGAAGAAGATTTAAGTACTCCTGGCTTCAATTTGAGCTCACATATTCTTCGCAGGAATCTTGTATAGTATGTCTTAAACTTCAAGTCGAGCTTCTTCTAATCTTTAAGAGGGGCTCTAGAACTTTGGCTTCATCTCTCTACTACCATGTTTCTTCAAGTTAAATCAGTTCATCTGTTTTAGCAACCAAAATGAGCCAACCGCAACTAAAGTTTCAGTTTTCTTGGTGTATTTTAATTTAAAAAACATCGTAAGCCAGCAACGCATTGTTTCGAAAAGACCAAAAATTTCAGCATTTGCGGGTAGACTGCTTTGTTAAAATTCTACAGAAGCCCTTCTCTAAACAATTGACTATCATAAAAGTTCTAACAACACAACTTTTCACATGGAAAGTTAATTACACAAGATACCTGCATAAGGCTACCTTTTTTGGTCATCGAATCAAATTACCACATAATGACATTTATTACCTAAATAAGCCCAATTACGTGCCTTAAATCCGGCACAATCTGACAAATTTCATAACACGTCCAACCAGTGGCGGCTTCCCTTTCAGAAACCCGCAGCCAATCATTGCAACTCAAAGATACTTATCTCGATGCCTGGATCAGGTGTGTCCGCAGTTCGAAATCAAAAAAAAAATTCGTATCCGTAGAACAACTCAATTTCGAACTGTGTGTGCAACCCAAACGCCCATCATTTGTCCGTCAAAATGCACGATGGACATCGTCGATAAGTCGTGCCACTGTCAGTGGTTTGGCTGTGGTTACCAATTCGTTTCGCCTTTGCGTCAAAATTTTGCCATGACTCAGCAGATATGTTGAGAGACGGTTCCGTCTCTCGTCGAGCAAAAGAATTTCCGTCAATAGAAAGAAAATATACGTTTTTATGCAGCGCCACGACCGTCGGACCCTACCTACATATAACGACGCACCGCGCCGCTCGATCACTGGCTCTACACTCAGTGTCCTTAAGTGGCCTGGAATAGTTCCAAAGTGGTTTTGTACGACGATATCGGGTCCCGCCATCGCGTCTCCTCCCAGAATGGCATGATGTGCTCGTGTGGCAAGTGCTTGGGCTATTACCCTACACACTGATCGTGCGGCTAATTCACTTGAAGATCTCTCGACCTAATTTCCACATTTCGTCCATTATGTGTATTAGATCGGGGAGGATCTTCTCGTATCTGGCGTTTGATATCATCCCGGCGCGGCGCAGTGCGGCCCCACACACAATGACCGGGATGACTTGTATCGATGGAGGCTATCTTGATGCGCCAGAAACAAATTGAATACATTTCTTCTTTTTTCTAATTTCTGAGATACTTTTTTTTTGTGTGTGCGTTCGAGATGATCGTGGCTGCGGACAAAGAAGATCAAAGCCAGCGATGGGAGTGTGGGCAACGGGTTTTTTGATTGGACGGCATAATGGCTTGAAAGTATATATCTTGGAGTAGTTTGGATCATGTAATGAGTTTAATAGTCGGCCTCAAATTAGCTTAAAAAGAACACAAACAAAAAATGTATACATGCAATAATACAATAATACAACAAGCAATTGGACGCTTTGGGTAGTCAGATGGGCTTAAGGGATTCGGAAGACCATGGTGATTGTGCAAAAAACAAAAAATGGATGATTGAGGCTTGAAAGTTTCAATGAAACAGCGAGGCTAGCTTAATTAGGCATAATTTTTTTCATTTGAGTGTACACTAAAGAGCGACTAGAAAGACAGAGTGACAGAAATGTTTTTAACTATCTTCGTAAGCATGAAAGACACAAAAAGAAGCAAGATTGAAAACCGACAATTTACTCTAAATTCAACCAATATTCTATTAAAGAGCTTTCAAGGAACCATTTTTGATGCTCATTTGTCCAGCTCGTTAGTATCCGTGGCTGCTGAATCCTTGAACCGAAGATAGGTCTCACGTCTTTTCGTGGACCTGGTGGCTCGGATTCGAAAACGCTTTTATCTGAAGCATTGTTTCCAATCGGTCAATACTGCCAAAAAAACGGAGTCGTCGGATTTTTACTGTCGGTACAAATCCACAACGTTGTGCTTCTTGTTGAGTTCAAATTGAAACAAATTCTATTCACTTTGCAGAAGTCAATGAGCAAGAAATATTAACGCTTTTAAAAACATTAAACACATATAAACAACAGGCTGTGATTAGATCAGATCTTTAGATCTCTAGACAAAATTCGTTTACTAAAATACTGCATAAGGGTGTATACTAGTTAGTTATACCTTATTTAGCTATATTCAGCTATTTAAACAAACTTATTTAAACTTATTATTAATGCTTGTCTTAAGACACAATATTTTCCAGAAGCACGGAAACAGGCTAAGGTTGTGCCTATCCCAAAAGTGAGGAAACCTCCTATCTATCTATTTTTTTATTTATTAATTTATTTATTTGTTTTTTTATATATTTATTTATTTATTTGTTATACTTTTCTATTTATTTATTTAATTAATTTTTGTTTAATTATCTGTTTCACTTATTTGCATATTACAGTTAATGTGCCCTGGCAATTTGTTAGATAAAAATACTGAACATAAGAATAAGTAAGCTATCTAGTTTAGCTGTGTAAAACATCTTTGTTTATGCGTATAAATACGGAAGTATATATGCTCATAAACATAGATTGTATTTTATGTAAATATGTATGGATATAGTATATATAAATATTTTTTTTTTTTTTTCATTTCGTTATTTTCCTCAATACATGTTTTTTGTTTCTCTATTCTGAGACTTTAATTTTATTTAAAAATACGTAATACTAATTTCTAGTAGAAAGATTTAAGAAATATAAAATCTCTGTATACCTATTTGTGTAAATTGTGCGATTACACATTGTAACTTATTAACGAGATAAATGCAATTCATACATTTACAATTATTTGTTTTTTGTACATTTCCATGAATTTATATATATTTATATTTGTTTAACGTAATCAACAACATTCCTTTTAAATTCTCTAAAATTCTGAATTGTTTTTAATCTATTTGGTAAATTGTTAAAGAGATTAAGTCCTTTATACATTAAGCAATTTTGTCCGCTTGTTGTTCTGCATCTTCTAATTGAAAAGTTATTATTATTTCTTAAATAATAAACTTGACTATCTCTTATGTAACTAATATTTCTATATAAATAATTTGGTAATATTTGAAACTTTAATTTAAACACAAATATCAAAATATTCATTATAACGCTTTGCTTTATGTTGATCCACTTGAAAGTATGCATCGCATTGCTTTGTTTTGACGTTTCTGAAGTCTGTCCACTGATTTAGTTTGCACAAAATATGATGGTCATTGCTTATTCGCATTGTGATTTAATTATTGTGCTATTTATATCAATACACTCAGTCTTTTTCTCACTTTGTATAGAACATCAATTGTCTTACTAGTTTTTTTTTACAAATGTAGTCACTGTGGTCTTTAAAATTTAATTTGTCATCAATTATGATACCGAGATATTTAATTTTCGACACTTTTCAATTTGCTCATAATTTATGAAAATAACGTCTACATGATCATTATTAATTGTCATGTATTTCGTTTTGTTTGTATTGAGCTTGAGCTTATTTATATTAAGCCACATTGTCACGGATTTTAAGTCTTCATTTAAGTCATTCGAACGTTTCAGTTTAGACAGTTTCACAACATTAATTAAGTCATTTATACAATTAAGAAATAATATTGCACTTAAAACTGAACCCTGTGGAACTCACAAGTCATTTTGTAATGGATCGGAAAACTTTTTTGTCGATCACAGTTTTTTTCCAACCTACCACTAAGGAATGATCTAAACCAATTGAGTTCATTCCCCTTTATTCCGTAGCAATCAAGTTTATTTAGAGTAAACCCCGATCAACCGTTTCAAAGGCACGCACATATTTTTATTTTGTTATCTATTGCACATTTCCAATCATTAATAATCCAATTCAAAGCTGTTTCACATGAATGTTTCCCACGAAAACCCGATTGTACTTCTGTTATTATATCATTCTCTTCTTGATAATCGCCTAGTGGGTTTTTAACTATTTTTTCCAGAAGTTTTTCGAACAAATCAAGCATGTTCACAGTTTTTAGGACAGTTCGTTTTTAGGATAGTTCGAAAATGTGTTAAACAAATCATTGAATCAAAATCACGTCATAGTGGTTCTTTTTCTGGACTTACAGTAAAACTTTTGAAACTATCAATAACAAATAAAAAAAATGGAAGTTATTAATTAGGCTCGAGTACAAGAAAAATGAACCGCATACATGGAAAACTACTTTTTAGATAGTAGATTTATATGCTGATTTATGACACAGCTCTTATTGTTGAACAAAAATCAGTTCACTTTGCAAATACCATATTAAAGTATGAATTCAGCAAGGCATCCTGTATTATGGTGTTCAACAAGGTACACTCCGTCTCACTTGATTACGAACAGGAATTTTTTGTTTTAATTTTCGAGTTTTTAAAACCTTCCGCTAATCTGGGAAAAGCGAATTGCACAAGGAATGAAGGGAATAAAAATTAATAAACAAAGAAAAGCATAAAGTAAATAAATACTTAACTTCTATATAAAAATAATTAACTGGATCAGTTAATAAATAAATAATTCTAGTGATGGTTATTAAAAAATATATTATTATTAAATTAATAACTAGCTGAATAAATAAATAAACAAATACAATTGTCGATAAATAAATAATATAATTTAATTTTTTAATTTAATAGTTATATTAAAATAAATAAATGCATTGATAAACAACGTAAGCTTATTCAAACATCATGTGCTATAAATTAACAATTTCATTTATGAGAGCATTGTATGGAAAATCGCATCTTATAAAAAACGTCTCCTTGAGTTTTTTTATTCTGCCGGAGATCAATTCAACATTGGTCCTTTTGTGCAGATTTTAAGTGGAATGTTGCCACTGAAGGCTTGCTAATTCGACCTGTTAGAATCTTCAGGGGTAAAAAGCAATACAAAATTTATTAATGTTGGTTTTATTTAAAGAGTGGCAGTACTGATCGCTACGAAAACTGATCGCTGAATCATCTAGCGATATTTCGAACCGAGCTTCAATTATCTCCTCTATTTCATCATATTGCCTTCCTCCTTCGTAGTCTTTACTTGAAAGCCAACCCCTCACGTTTTCCATGATGTGCAGGGCGGATGAAAATGGCAGTCATGCAAGTAGGAATACATTTTGGTTCTGAATTCAGTTCTGTTGTTGGAAAAACCATCGCTTTTCACCAAAAACCTCCGAAAACTGCGGAAAAGCTCTTTCCATGTTAGCATCATTTTGGAGCTTTGGAAATCCAACTCCGGCTAATTTTTTCATGGCGAACATGGCTGGCTTTTGTATCATATGATGAACAATCGATCTGCAGTTGTAACTCCAGTTTCTGCCTTAATTTAACTTACGAAGAGCCTTGAATTTGAAGAGCCTCTCAGTAACGACCGCCTTCCCCGACATCTTGTTGCTTTGCTTACTTTTCGGTTTTATCCATACTTCTATGGGTCCTCAAAAAAGCTGTATACAACAGTGGCCTTTCTTCTTTCTTTCTTTCCTTTACCCATTGTTGTGAACTGAGTTCTCTTATACTCAAAATATCCTTTTATTCGACTCAAAACGTGTTAACAGGTAGATTTAGCAACTGTTTTGGGTTGACACTGATTTGCCTCAAACGGACGATGCCCAGTGTTATTACTGTTTAATACACCTCAATTTTGCGTATGCAACTCTTTAAAGACAACAGCGGACGAACTCAGCTACTCCTCGGGGTAGCCATCGGGTACTGCTTAGTGTCCATCCCGACTTGCTAAGCTTCTAAGTGCTAATGTTGATCAAGAGAAAATGCAACTCTTTAAAGACAACGGCGGACGAACTAAGCTATGACATCACAGCTTCAAACGGAAGCAGAATACACTTTATCTGAGCTACTTCGACTTATTCGGAACTAAGGTTGGCAAAGATTTCCAAGAATAAGTCAGGTTTTTGGTAAAGAGGTGATGGCGGATGAGCCATTATTTGGACCAGCCTTCACATCCCCGAAGCTGGCTTAAAAAGCCGAAGCCTTGTCCAATAAAAACAAATAGTTATGAGAGAGACACAAACCTCGGTTTTATCATGAACCGGAAGGTTCACGGACTTCGAATTGAGATTTTGCATCCAGACCAAACGTTCGCTGTACACTCCTGGTGCTGCTCAAAAGCTTGAATTCGCCCTCAGGGTGTACAAGGCATATAACCGCGATCCAGGAAATACGATGGATAGGGTCAGGAATAAAAAAATCGGAAAGATTGCGACATTTATTACAGCTGAAGGATGCGGATTCAACGCGGTAAATCGACTACGCTCAATGGTGATCGACTTAAGGCCGATCAGCAATCACTTATTATGCGCCCCTACCGACGAAACTGAAGACTCTATCAAGGAAGAGTTTTGAAACCTCCTGGACGGAACCTGTAGAGATTATGATGTCAACATCGTACCTGGAGACTTCAACGCCAAAATCGGTAAGGAAAACATCTTTGGCGTATAAGTCAGAAAGCACAGCTTCCATGACACGACAACAGATAACGGTTTCCGGCTAATCGATTTTGCGGCAATTCGTAACACGGAGCCTCCAATCTCAAAGAAATCTAAGACTCCCGCGATAGGAACAGCACCCGATTGTTCTTTTTAGGAATGCCAAACAGATGGCAGCTGACTGGGATATGTAGGCAACATCGACATCGTCAGTAGCTCCTCGCGCTTTCATAGAGGCTTTTACGGCGATTTGAGAACAGAAACGAGTTGGCCATGAAGGTAAAGAAAAGAGAACCAAGTTCACGTTGTCAATAAACAAAGAAATATCTGTCCACCGCATAGGACAAAACGTCATGTTATTTCGAGGTGGTTAAGAAGCTTACCTACCTCGGCGTAAAAATCAACTCCACGAAAAACTTCGGTTTGGTTCAAACTCCCAACTCAGAAGACGAAATGTATGCTCAACAAAACGTTGATCCTGTCAGTGCTTGTTTATGGAGCCGGATGCTGGAGGATAAGAAGAAAGGTACTTTTGAGAGAAAAGGCTGAATCGAGAAGTAGATATAATTGCGAACTCTTTGAGCTGTATCAAGATGTGGATGTAGTCCAAAAAGCCCAAATACGACGAGCCCAATTTATCACGACGAACATCTCGCTAAATGTATGAATAAGAACTATTGAACGAATGGTTTCGAAAGCGTTTTCTATTTTAAGGGAAACCTTGCATCTCCGTGATCCTTTTGGACTTAGTCGAAAGAAACCTATTTCTATTAAAAATCAGCTAATTGCACCTAATCCGGTCTTTGTCGGCGTCAAACAAAACTCGAATTCAACCAAACACAAAAAAAGGCAATCAGATGCTTGATAAACATTTTGAAAATGATTTACACTTCACTGCTTGACAATGCATTGCCACTGTCACGCCAATCTTCCCCCGAAAGAGCATAACTTTGTCGGCAAGACTGCGTCTACACCGCGCTGTCTAAAATATTTCCCTAAACAATAAGGCAGGCAAGCCATATGTTAGCTCACCTTGTCAAATGACACACCAACCTGACATAATGTGGCGTTAAACACAAAAGCGATGCACATCCATCAGAATGCTCACAACCAAAATTGAGATACAATCACAAAGGAAAAACGGATTACGGCCCATCTTCTACATATGCCGATGCGGGTGTATCGGTGAGGCACTGCCAAAGCCAAAGCCAAATCCAAAGCAACGAAAAGATCAACGGATAAGATAAGCAGTGCCTCCACATCGGAGAGCAAAGCGGCATGGTCAAAATACCCGAAACACCTTAGTGGCAACCACCGGGAGAGTGTTCAAAAGGAATTAGGCTAATCGGGTAAATGGCATCAAGATGTATCGCGCCGTTGGGTTGGCTTGGATGTGACTGTGCCGCTGGCTGGGGGATGGAATGAAGAGATCATCGCTAAACACCTATTAGGCGCTTCGAGCAGATGAGAGAGAAAAATGACACTGAATGGCAGTTAATCCTGGACTGTGTGTGCTCTTTTTTTTCGTGGTGATTATCCTTTAAGATCCTTTAGATTATCCTGCAGAGTGTAAACTTATACGCATACTATATGTGATGTGTCATTTCAATTTGTGTATCGTTGTCCTTTTGTTTTGGAGGGATAATCGCCTTTAAGGTGCTATTGTTATGCAATGATCGGTCATGCGCAAGGAATACCTCGGTGACAGCCAAGGACTGTGGGACATTTCTTTTGTGTGAGTCATTCTACAAATGCGAGATGAATACGAATTTGTTGAGTATAGAGAAAAAAAAGTGAGTGTTACATCAGACCTGAGGACCCATCTTTTTCTGACGTATGCCGAGACCTCTGAGCCTTTGAAAACTCGTTGAGGCTTGTATCAAAAGGCTCACTCACCATGTGTTGGATATATGAGAGAAGATTGATGGAGAGGAAATGAAGGTGCTGGGGAAAAAAAAGTATTCAGTTTTTGGCGATGGCTGCAGAATTTTCTCCCAAAATGTTTATTTTTTTAATTGGGTGATAAGCATTGACTTGTCCATTCGTCGCCTTTCGTAGAAATTGGGTTTGTGGCACTTGATTACACGGAAGATTTTATGCAAGGATCGTGACCTAAAAGTTGTTAAAATACAGCTATTCCCTGAACTTAAACCGAACGACCTGTCTGACCGTCGAATTTTCGCTGAGTGGGCGTTTGAAAAGCGGGAGTAAGATCCTCTATCTTCAGCGACAAAGACTTTTAAGACAATTTTTTATGAAAGTACGTCAATTCATTCCTCTAAATAAGGAAGACATGTGTGGAGCATTTCCACATACACTAATATGCCATATCGAAGATGCTCATAGTAGCAGTGCCATTGAACCTCATAAGTGCAGCAGTTGCTAAGATGAAGCAGCATATGTTGCTTATCGCAACTTTTTCCTTAGCTCTTCTATATGATATCTCCATTAAAGTTAGTAGTCTACGATGATTCCGAGGCACTTATAGGTAGACACATTTTTTACGGTCTTCTTGGTTTGAACCTGCCTTCGGTTAGCAATTGAAGTCGTGCATTTTTATCGCTTGTGTCATGTCGCAGGCTATGTGCGCACCACACATTTATAATGAGACCATTATCGTGGCACAAAGCTGTAACCGCGTTGAATTCTTTTTGCATCATTGCTTCGGCTTCTCTTAAATCTCTGTAGCTGACAACGATTGCTGACCATCTGCATACGCGTGTCCTGTACTCTGATTGAGGACAGATAATTAATTATTAATATAAGTTATTAAAAGACAATATTTCCCATAGGAATTTTAAATCTGTCTCGTTTATGACTTAACGATGTCTAACAAAATAAAAATAACCTATTTGTACGTGAGAAGGGAAAAACTGCTGAATTGTCGCAAGTTGCTGCTGCGCGTAAGCTGATGGCTGGATGGGAAGCGGATGTATTATATTATGCCACAACTCCTCCCCCTTTTAAGCGAAACCGTCTGTGGTTTCCTGTAGGTTCTTCAATGCATCGTGGGCTCTGCTTGGATTTCGTCGAAAGTGACCGACGTCGCAGTTATGTTTGAACCAACGTCCTTATTGTTCTTTAATTTAAATTTTCAGCTGTGATGATCTTTTTTTCATTAAATACCCAAGGAAGTTCAGACTAGCAGAAAAAATTGCTTTCGTGGAGGACCTATCGATTATTCCTTGAACTTGCAGTTTCTCTAAGTGCTGTAAGTTTTTTCTGTGGAGTCCCTTTATCATCTCTAATGAGAGAAGCCCTTCTACTGCGATTTCTATCGGTTGTAATTGAATGAGTGCTGGCATGACTTGAAAAGATGAAGCCTGCTGCGTTTCGCCATCGATTTTAATTTGGGCGTCAAACATATTTTAAAATATAACGCACGCATCAATCTCCTCTACTGATTGTTGATTGTTAGATTAGTTAGAGCGCAAGTTGAATTACGGCTGTCAGAAGATTCGGTAAGTACGTTGAATTGCTGATGTCCACTAGATTTCCTTCCTCACAAATCGAAATAAGATTATAGGCTCTACAATTATTTCTTAGCCTATAAGGTTGGCAACTAAGTAATGGTGGATTTTTTTAGAAAATAAAAGACAATTTTTCCATGGAACGAAATAACTTCATTCCGTAATGTATTGCCCAATTTTTAGCAATGAATTTTTGCCATCTTTCAGGCAGCATCATAATTCCACGTTCATAAAACTTCTGGTTTTTTTCAGTAAAAAACTGAACCAGGTACAATTTGACATCATCATTATTATTGAAATTTTAATCATTCAAGGAGTTTTGTAACGATCGAAATAAAAAGTAATCAGATGGTGCAAGGTCAGGACTAGCTCCAATAATTTTTGACGAGTGACGAAAGATGAGTGTGGCCTTGCATTGTCATGATGGAATACAACACCTTTTCGATTTGTCAATTCGGGCCGCTTTTCTTCAACGGCATTTTTCAATTCTGTTAGTTGTTCAATGTACGTTTCTTTAACAAATCGTAGATGGTAATGCGTTGTGTTAAATGATTTTCTTTCAGTTCATGAGGAACCCAAATAACGAGTTTTCGTACATAGCAAAGTTGTTTTAAGCGGTTTTCAATGCATGTATGTGATACATGAAGCTTCTCTGCAATCCCACGTGTTATACTGTGATGATCCGAATCGATTATTGCTTTGATTTGGTCGTCATCAACTTCAACTGGACGACCAGAGTGTTTTTCATCTTTCGGTAAAAATCACCAGAACGAAATTTGGCAAACCAATTTTGACACTGCCGTTCTTTTAAAGGTTCCGTTTCCGGATATAAAAAAGCAAAATATGACGTAAATGTTCGTTTTGATTTTTAATTTTTCAACAGACGCCAAACAAAAACTACACAACTGATCAAAACATTTTTTTTTACTGATTGACATAACAAAATGTGTTTGACATTTCGATTACGTCAGCAAACCTAAAAATTCAACTAAAACCATCTATGAGTGAAATCCACAATTACTTAGTTGTCAACCTTATAAAATATGTTTCATTACATACTAGAAGATAGATAGATAGACTATAATTGTTGTCTGACATTTTAATTATTTTGTCATTTCGTTTGATTGGTTTCAACAAAAGTTTTTTTTCAAAATGTTCATTTTTTGTCAATGGAATGTTTACTATTTAATACAAAAATGTGTCTTTTTCATTTCATTTGGAAATGCATTTGTTAAACGTGTCAAACTATTTTTTCTTTCGTTATACATTTTGTTTATTACTAAATGTCTGTCGTTATTTTCAATTAGGTTCTGAAATGCCCATCTTTTATTTTAGCGATTCCCGCATTCGAAATATCCAGTATCCGTACCTGCGCAGACGCTAAGGCAAAAGTAAATAGTAAATATGTTGAGACAATTTCCATTTATTAAAAATTGCTGAAACTTATTTCGGTTATGTTTTTAAACAATATTTTTACTACACTATTTTTTTATTTTACGTTCAATATTAATATTATTTTTAGTTTGCCGTTTTTACTACAGTTTTGAACCTTTTCTTTCACTTTGTTCTTTCTTAAAATTGTTTATTCCACTAATTTTTATTTTTTATTTGAACTTATTACTTCAGTCACTTTTCTTAAACAACATTTTTTTAAACAAGGTCACAGGTTACTACGAAAATAAAAAACGTTGGGCGACAATATTTCCTATGAAAATTTTAAATAGGTCTTTTATTATTTCAGTTTTGGTTATGACTAAACGGTATCTAACAAAATAACTGACGTAGGCTGCTGCGGCGCGTGAAAAAAGTTGATCGCTGGATTGAGGGAAGCGGTTGTATTATGTAATGCCATAACTTGTATGTTATAAAATGAGGAGGTCCGAATATTGATCCGTGGGGGTATTTCGGATACAACTTCTTTTTCATCGGTTAGATGCTCCGAAGTCTTGACCGCGTATTTCTGCTAGCTTTGATACCTTCCGAACCATTTATGTATGGCACATATTGTTCCTATTTTTTACAATTTTCAGAGGATATTTCTATGGCACAGTATTTGTATTTTTTTTTATTTATTGCAATTCGACTGCATAACATTTAAAGACTTTATCTTTTAGATTAATCCTATCGTTATTTCATTGAGTGTTAAAATATTAAGCGGTGCATTAAAAAAAAACGCGATCAGAATAGCACAGCAGACACAAACCATTTTTCGAATTCATAACAGACCATAACAGATATTGAGAAAGCGTTCGATTCTGTATGGCATAATGGACTTATATATTAAATGATGAACTACAATTTCCCTCTGTAAATATGTAAAATAATCCAAAGCTTTTTGTCTGGTCGCAGTTTTAAAGTCCAAAATAATAAAAGTGGCTCTGATGCATTTCAAGTTGTGATGATATTTTATAATCTGCACACATCTGATTTTCCGAGCTTACCACAATGCAATGCAGGCATCTTTGCTGTTGATACTGCAATATTTTCATCACATAAATTCGCTCTCGATATTGAGAGGAATCTAAACCATGCGATGGAAATATTAGAAACTTATTTTTAAAGGTGAATGGTGAATGGTGACAAAACACAAGCAATATTTTTCAGCCGAGAAAGGAAATCTTGTTTTCTCTCTAGTAGTCATATCCAGGCTGCTGGAAAAAGTATTGAGTGGGAGAGTTCGGTGAGATATTTAGGTATATATCTTGACGCCAGATTAACGTTTAAGGAACATATTTCTAGATCGCTTAGAAAACTGAAAACAGCCTTTAATTTATTATATCCATTTGTCAATAGAAATTCAAAGCTAAGTATTGGTAATAAGCAAATAATCCATATAGTGATTTTTCAAACTATTCTTCTATACGCCTGCCCTGTTTGGGCGAACAGTGCAAAATCTCCCATCAAACGCCTATAAGTGTCCCAAAACAAAATTCTTCGCATGATGCTTGATCTTCCTTGGTACCACTCCACCCTAGAACTACATGAAAGAGCGAATGTTGAAATGATTTCAGAATGAAAACAGAAGCTTAATAAAAAATTTAACTTGGGCTGTACTTTTGCTGATAATCACTTAGTTAGCGAACTATACAATTGATATCCAATGTTCTTATTACAGTATTATTTACGTGAACTTTATTTATCAATCTATTTATATTAAGTCACATAGTTATTTTGTCTATTTTACCAATTTTTTAATATATTACTAAAATTATTAATTTATTTATTTACTTATATATATTATTTATATATTTATTTATTTTCTTATTTATACACTTATTTATTTTTTATATCTTTTTATTTATTCATTTATTTATTTATTTTTCGATTTTAATTTATTGAATTCGTTATTTTCATATTTACTTTTTTACTTTCTTGTTTCCTTACATAATGTAATTAAGACACTTACATTCTAGTCATTAAACTTTTATAAAAGCTTTGAACTGTAAAATTTGCGGTAACACCATAATTTGTAAATTTAATCTCGAAATAAATATTTCTATCTCTCTATCTATAATAGACCATGTTCCCAATTTTGTTTGACTCCACCGTTTTAAACGAAATCGACGGTCCTTTTTTAACGGCAGAATTTTCAGTTATTACTAAAAATATTAATTTAGCTATTTGATAGACTCCTGAATAAGAAACTGTCTTTGTTTATTTTTTTCAAAAAGAAGCGGTTTTCTTCTTATCCATGGTTTGTTTTTTTCATAAAAAAAAAGCTTGAGCCGCACAACGGGCGTCCTGTTGTTGGATAAGCCTACAGACTTCAAAAGAAAGCATCACTTTCTCATAGAGTCATCAACGCAATGGCTCCAAGCCAGTTTAACCACTCAAAAACCAACCCCAATTGCAAGTAGAATTCGTTGCTAACATTTTCCCACGTTGTTCACTTGTTTTTCGAGCACCCTTCCTGTAAATAAACAAAGCAAAAAAAAAAAAAAACATTCCCAACCTGTTGTATAAAGTCATAAAGAAGGACACCCCCAAGGGTGTGAAGGACTTAATCGCAAAACGTAAGCGTAACATCACATCCATACTCATTGCATCCTCCCAGCTGCCTGACGAAAGGAAACATTAACCAATACATTACCCAATAAAACGCATAAAAAGTCACTGTCAAAGCAAAGCACACCCCGCAGCTGAGAAGGCAGCGTCGCGTCGCCGCCATCCGTCCATCCACCGTGACGTTCCGTGACACAAAAAAGTGTCGACTTGGTGGTTTCCCGCTTCGAGTCACTTAAAAAACTCCATCGGACGGCCTTAATGGGAAATTGAAAAACTTCAATAATAATTTGCCCACGAAAATCGCAGTCACGTGCCCATGGGTATGCCAATATGTGGCCAGCACGTGTCCAAACAATTGAAGCAATTTGGTTAAATTTCGAAGACTTCCTCGACGAGTACACCGCATTTGGTGCTCCTTGGGGGGAACAACGAACGTCGGCCTGGCGGGAATGACTTTTCAAACACAATAACTAATAAATAGTGTCCTTCCGCTTGCTGTTTCCTCCTGCCCGCCACCGCATTCCGGGCAAAAATTGTTAGAATCAACAAACTACAGAAGACGAATCCGTGCACGGTAGGGTGGACTTGTGCATTCATTGCATCTGGCGGATCTACTCGTATGTGTGTCATTTTCGAAGTCAGGACAATCATCATTCATCAAATGGTCTGGGGAACACCCCGGATGATTTCCAACTTTCACTATGCATGCCCAAAACGGATGATTCGATTCCGGTCACGTGTTGATTGCGTTCGAACTTCGAGGACTTTCAAGGACCAAAATATTTGCTCAAGTTGCAGTTCTTATATTATTTTCATGGATAATTCGAGACATACGTAGTGGAATAACGAATGCTGGGAAATTTTTGTTGCGTGGGGTTCGAATCAATGAAATTGTCATCAGGTTCACAGAGGAATATTTTTTTTTCTGTAGGCGAATAAATCGTTTTTGGGGAGGACAGAGGGTTTAAGTTTGAGCTTAAATAAAGTCTTAAAATGCTTTGGTTGTTCCTTTGGATGTTTCACAATCTCTTTTTATGAGAAAATTAACTTCATCGGATACGAAGGGACCCCTAAGTCGACAAAGACACGACACTCAAAACGAACAAGGATTTCCGAACATTCTCCTTGAAAACGAGGACATTCCACACCAAAGGAGTTACAGAAACACTGGAAACTATCCTCATGCAGCGTAAGGCAATCTGGTTAGTACACGGGAAAGGATTGCCAGACTATAAGCATCGAGGAAATGCTAAAGTCGAGAGAGAAAAGATCTCTTGCAGCAGCTAGAATTTCGGTGGTAAGTGGCCAAAGATTTCCTTAAACAATTATCTACAAAGCTATCTAGCTTTACCTAGACAGAGGAACCTCTTGACCGCTTCAATAAATACATTTCCATAATAACTCCGTTAACGTTAACGTTAATCTTTGTAAGGCACGCGTAGTACCTCCTTTGCATGAAAGATCAATAGTATTGGCCCAAATTTGGAGCCTTCTGGTACTCCAAAGTTCTCCTTGAAATAACAGAGTTTTTTTTAGAGATTTGGCCCCTGCCCGTTAAATGAACATTGGTCCATGATAACATATCTGAATTTCATGCCGAGATTTGTTTATATTAACGCCTTTTAATATTTCTGTATTTCCAACAAGGCTTATAAGGAATTTACGTTCAGAGGTTTTTTCTTTCTCAATTAAAAATAAATTTTAATAAAAAAGATTAGTTAAACATTGTTGATCGAAATATCGCCTCCGATTGCCGATTGATAAAAGGATAGTGTTTTAATTAAGACGTTTGATTTCTTTAATACGTTTAAAATACCTGAGGGTTCTATATACGGGCAGCCTATGATATTTGGACTAGATTTCAAA
Organism: Orthonevra nobilis; assembly: GCA_963555765.1. Taxonomy (NCBI): domain Eukaryota; kingdom Metazoa; phylum Arthropoda; class Insecta; order Diptera; family Syrphidae; genus Orthonevra; species Orthonevra nobilis. The sequence goes on from OY743224.1 coordinate 151,668,700, forward strand.
TATATCATAGTTCAATTCACGTCAAATTTATTTCTTTTTAATATTACACCAGTACAACTGCAAGTGAAATAACAAGCAAGACTCAAGACACTGGGTCACTTTGATGAGAGGAAAAACATCGGGCGCAAGAAAATTGGGAACATTAGTCAGAAAACGTTTAACAACAACATAAGTACAATTTTTCTTGAACGATAGGAAACTCGACAAGAAACCCCGCCATACAAACGGACGGCTATAACATATCGTCTGAATTGGGGGGCAGGGATCTACTACCCAAACCCGTCAATCGAAATTTCAATGCATCTTGAACCTTTCGTCACGGTCTTTTAAGCTGAAGTTTTCGCAAAAATAACTGGGCTAGATACGTTCACCGACTTGAACATACGGGAGAAGCAAATTCTAATCTGCTCCGACAGTACTGCAGCAATTAAAAGCATTACAAGCCCATCGTCAGCATCGAAAGTGTAAGCACAAACTTAATACACCAGCAACACTAAACGACGTCAGTTTCGCATGGAAACCATGACACGAAGGTGTAAAGGGTAACGAAAAACCTAACGAATTAGCTAGGAAAGGAGCAGGAAATTTTTTTTTCAAAATGGCTACCGCCACAAGATGGCGGTTGGTATTTATTTTGTAAACCCTATTAATATGGGTGTCAAATAAATGAGGTGGAAGATTCGAAAACGATCAAATTAGCGATGTCATTTTGAAACGGTCACGTCAACAAGATGGCGGTTTACATTTTCATTTCAATCACTATGACTTCCTAAACGGTTAACAGCACCCATAAACTTTTGTATACAAATTCAATATGATTCGTCATGACAAGAACTCTGGCCCTTGATGATATAAAGGGTCTAAAGATTGAGCGAGAAGGAGGCACCCGGAAAGCCCGAACATATCAAACTTTTAAACCATCACTTACATGAAAAAGGCTCTAAGCATGTTAAAGCGAATATCTCTGCATCATAATATGAAAAATCGTGTTATTTGAGTTGTGCCAGTCTTAAAGTAAATTTATGTAGAAAATAGTACATGGCAATTTTTTGTTCCTAATGGCACACTATACAATCTGAAAGCCAAATATTGACAATTAATTTCAAGCTTTGACCGCTGATTAATGACTAAATGGATTTAACGTTTGAAATTTAAGATAAGCAAGTCAATTTATACCTATACTACACTGTATCGAATGTTTTTTCAAATTCAAGTATTTACAACTCCATTTCTTTGCCTACATTTAAATAAGGTGTGGTTAATTGGGCTATGGTTTATTCTAAGCCTAAATTGCTGTAGTCTTTTGTTACTTGTTAAATTGGTCTCATACCTAAACTTCAAAGTAGAAATAACTTTAACAGCTTTCCAAGCCTTGGAAATGTAGTCAAATTGGAAGCAGTCGAAAAATGCACACAGAAGTTTAACGCAAATTTTATTTAGATGTTAGGAGGGATTGTTTTTGCGCTGTCGGATTAATTTGGTGGTTATTCTTTCACAACATCCTCCGAAGAAATATGGTCTTCAATCTATTGTAATATTATAAAGAGGTAAAGTAAGTGGAATGAGGTTATCTTCTACACTACTCATCTGATTTCAAAAATTCTTTTACCAATATTTAGAAAAAAAACTTTCGGGATAGATAAAGGATAAATTTTATCCCTTCTCAACAAACGGGTCTTTTATGGCGACTAATCATGTTATTAAAGTCGTTAAAAAACTGTCAATAAAATATTTTTGGCAAACCCTGCCTTAACGGTAAAAGATATTTAATTGCTTTCTATAGAAAAGTTTAAGAAGTGAAAAAGTTCTATAAAAAAGTCCGCGATGATATATCTCTACATGTTAAGGTTATAACGTAAATTATTAAAATTTGTCTAAAAAAACATTTAGAATTAGTTACATTCCTACAGAGTAATTATAGAAGTTCATGTTATTGTCTTAACAAAATAATTTTACTGATCATCGAGGACATTGTATTTCCTTTATTACAAAATTGTTTAGACAATTACTACCCTACCCGGCTCGCCGGTTGTTTCTCATTCGATTCCTCGTCTAAAACGAGCTCAGAGAAAAATTTGTAGTTTGTTCCACAAAGAGAGTTTCTTAAAAATTCTTGTAATTCTTGCGAACCTACGAAAGGGTCCTTCTCAACAAATCCGGCTCAAAATAAAGAAAACTTATCCAAGCAGAATTTTCTATATCTTCGATTTACTTGATCTTGAAGGATATTTACAATGCCACTCCCTATGCGCAATCAACGACCATTACCACAGGCGCACCCACTTCACCCAACATGATCATGACATTACGATGAATATAAATCTCCAGAGCTATGCGATAATATTTGTTTACCTACACTACACTACAAATGAGTTATCCTCGCCAAATGCCAAAACAGAACGACCAACTTTATTGCTCACCTTCATTCACTCATGCCGGTGTTATTGCCCATTAGTGGTCGCTGTCTACAACACCACCACAACCGACCGACGAAGACGCCGAACCTCTGTAAAATCAACTCAACCCTTGGCCAAGACAAACTCATTAACCAGGGAGCGAGAGAACAAAAACCTGTCCACCGGTCATAAACCGCCGAGGAAGGAACGAGGAATCATCGGAACCAGCCTTCTTTCGCACTCATTGCCTTCGAGAGACGTCTCCTCCCTTCTTCGCTTTATGAGTCTTCAGTCTGCGTCTGCACTGATAAGAACGCATTCCCGGCATTCTCCTAAATGTTTGTCCACATTATGACCGCGATAAAGGAGTCATCGTGGACAGAGTTTACCTGCGGCACAATTGTATACGTCGTCGTCGTTCAACCACAAGCATTGCCTCGTCACGGGCTCGGCTTTGGGAGTGTGACACAATCGCCTGGAAGCTTTTGACGCAGAGCTACAAATGCGCCTGTGTTTCCATGTCTATCGCTTGAAGAGGATGCCCGCGGATAGAAATGTGGCGGAAAGGAATTTGAGTCGTTTGCTGGCTAGTATTTGACAGGATTACGGCCGTGGGTGCTTCTGTGCCGCCGACCATCTCGTCGATCCGTGGAATTATCAGGGTCGCTGACAGGTAGCATTCGAGTATAAGAAGAACCTTCGACGCAATGAAAGTAAGTCCTCTTGACGCCGCCCGCTGTTTATCCAGAAATGTGTATTGTGTCCATTTGGTGACGCGATCTCCTGGAGGCTTTATGATTTATAACGTGGTGATATGAAGTTTTACCGAAAATCGGTTTGGCGGAGGGTAAACAAGCGAAAGCAGGTACGTTAGGGCATGGCGACGCGACATTGATGACATTCGATCCGATCCACGCTCAGTGGCGAGTTTTGTTCAGGCAGATGAGTGAGTTGATACGGTCGTGGATGGTTAACCCTTTTGCCATACCTTTGCCCACTGTATTGGGGCACGCATGTTGGGGCTTTGGCTTACGATTTTGATTACGCCGGATTTATTGCGGGTGGTCAGCATATATGATTTCTGGGGAGTTTTTCTAGAAAATTGTTAACAGTTAATCTTTTATATTTTGTTAAATTTGTATAATTTAGAATTCATTCTCCAAATATTAATACAAATTTAAAAAAAAACGAAGGATTTTGACAATTCTTATAATACATTTTGCACGGACCTTTCTGCTCGCTCTCGATAAGGAGAAGAATTGAAAGACTTAAGAGTCATCGGTAGAGGTAATAGGATAGTAAAAAGCATGATCTTAAAAGACAGGTATCCATATGACTTTGGGAAAATTGAGACTCCAAACAAAAAATACGCTTTGAAGATTTTTACAACGATCAACCACAGAATTTATGGCCTCAAAATGTCTGGTAGAATGCACGGAGAATAAATAAAGATATGTTTCCAAAGTATTTCTATGTCTACGAATAGGATCAAAGTTATCCAATATAATTGTTCTGTTTTGACGGCAATCAAAACACCAACGCTTTTATTGGTGAGAATCACGATCCTTACAATACTCGTAGACGTGATATCTGCTGCAGAAAATTTCACCGTCGAGAAAAGTAATATTTAACAATGTTTCGGTTAGGAAGACGACTTCATAGTCGAGGGAAACAGAAGACAAATATACATGCTTTAATTTTCATCTCATTCCACTGGTATAGTGGTAGTAGAATGAGATTTGTTTATTAGTTTTTACATAAACCTCTACCTAAAGTCTTCTAGTCCGAAAGACTCAGGTGCCGTGTTTTCCCCGAATTCCGTAGAAATTATTGAGTCCTTATTTAACCTCCCATCTTTATAATGAAGTGCAAAATGCAAAAGTTGTATAAAGTTTCTTTAGAGTCTGGAGTCCAGATGGCATTAGTCAAGAGGTTGCTCTTCGTGTTTCAAAGATATGTTAAGGGGGTATTCTAGTCTAGAAATTTAAAAAAAATCGTTTTTTTTTATATTTTCAAAGTTTAACTATTCAAGGAATATGTCTCCAAGAGGATTTTTCCAAATTCAAGTAATTTTCGGAGACATCGGTATTTTGAACCCAAGGTGACTTGTATCTTTCATATTTAGTGTTCACTTACGTCCAGCTGCTAACAGTTGAATTCCAACCCTCAAACCACGTGGACGTACATATGTGCTGTGAGTGAAGTAAAAATATTTTGAAATATATTTTTTTAATAAAATGGATAAAAAATCCGCAGCGTAAAGGATAACGCGTCCAGATTGACAAACAAAAAGGCGATTTCACGGCAAAAGATTCACGGCACGGGAAGACACCAGTTTTACGAGTGCGGAGAGTTGGTGTAAATGGCAAAAAACTGCATCTGAAGGTACATTACAGGAGTTTGACCACGAAAATCCTCCTGTGTGTGATGAAGTTTTGAAAATTATAAAGCCAATTTACGAGGGTTTATCATCAGAGGAATTATTGACTCGATGTTTAAGTTCAGAAACTCAAAATAATAATGAGTCTCTAAACTCTTTGATTTGAACTTTCGATCCAAAACATATTCATTCCGGACCTTAGATGATTGAGATAGCGACATTTATTGCTTCATTCATTCCTATTTTAAATATGATGGAGCTTACGGGAATGAAAATTGGCCCGGAAGCTCATTCATTTGCTGGCAAAAGAGACAACGCCATGATTGACCGCTCCGAGATACGAGCATCCAACGCATCAAAGAAGGCCAGAACTGCTCGATATGAAGAGAGAAATGCGGAAAATAGTTTTTTTCGAAGTCGAGGAAGGTCAGATGTATGGAGGAATGGCAGATTGAACAAAAAGTAAGTCAACAATATCTTTTCATGACAGACTGCGAAAAACTTTACGCAAAACAAACATTTTTAGAGAGTCTTCTATTTAAACTTGTCTATGTCTGGAACTATCCCCATCCCCAAACAAATATTGTTTTTTTTCAGGCAGTCGCCATTTTGTGAAAGAAAATCTTTCCAACATTTCCGTTGTTCCCGACATTGCGACATTTATTCTAGATTAATAATCTTTATTTTTTTTTAGTTTCAGATTGCTGGGAGGGTTGAAATCGTGGGTATGGTAACGCGCCAATTTTTTGAGGCCCCTCCGCTTCATCAACTGCTAATTTTTGAAATAAAAATATTAATTAAAAAATTTTAATTGCCTTTTTTTTATCACACTTCAAAAATTACATGAAATTCATGCCTCTAGACTAGAATACCCTTTTAGCTGCATCCACAAATCTTTTGATTGTTTCCTCAATTTCTACGTTCGTCAGTTTTCTGTTTGTTCGTGGTAGCTCAGCGATTTTCTTTCAAGTGAGCTTTAGGAAAATTCTGCATTAATGCTCTTGTAGTATATCGAGTAAGCCTCCAAACTTCAATTTGGGAACATGAGCTGGTAAAGTCGCACAGATTCCAAGCGATTTTCATCACGTCCACTCCGGGGACTAAGGCCTGAAGTTTTGTCCTCCGTCGAGATGGCATAGTTTGGTGAGCATCTTTTCAGAAGTTTCTCATTTAAAAGAGGATAAGAGTCGTCCTTCTTCTCTTAGCTTCGACTACTTAGCAGGCATTGTGCCGCCATCCTTTACAGTTTGGACATCGCTCTGAAAATCCCTCCTTACTAAATCACATTAGTTTTTGAGGTTTCTTGTCAGCTCGTGTAGATTGGATGTCATTTAGAGAAGGAAGCTCTCTGACTTCGTTACCATTATTGCCAATGCAATTGGAAATTGGAGCAGAATTTTCTCAACATTTGGTATTCCAGAAGTTTGGCAAGAAGAAAAAGCATACCTTCTCTCTAAACGTAGCATTGGACTTTGTCCTTAATTTTGAGGGGCGTCAAGAAAACGTTAAAGCTAAGTTTAAAAAGTGGTTAATTTTTTTCTAAGCCCTCATGCCCTCTTTTACTATATATTGTAGAATTTTCTATAATCTCTTGGGGTACACGAGTGGTTGTGGGTTTATCGAGTCAAATCGTTGTACATTTCGAGGTCAAACTTTGCGCTTAGAGTATTTCCGTATCAAGCTTCCTGTGTCCTTTTACTACTCATCCAACCTTTGACCACAGACACTCAATCATATCAATCATACTCACTGTTTGCCAACTCTGCAAAAAGCCACACAAACCTCACCCCCAAGTGAACAGACCATCATTCGTAGCTCATAAGAGTTGCCAAAAGCCGACCGCCCCAAAATGACAGGCTACATCACCAATAAAAATAATCACAGGCCGGATCATAATTTCCCCGAAATAAATCAAATCCAACCGAAGATTATGGGTTTCGTAAATCGCGTCCGCTCCGCAAACACCCACTGTCACTGCGACAGGCCATTAATCAAACTATTAACAGTAGTCACGTCCTGGCCTCAACCCTCCGCCGAGATGATATCCTCTCGTTATTATTTTACGCAATAAATTTTACTTTCGCCCAGCATCGGCAGTCGAGATCAAACACAGTAGACGAATGAGGAATCTGAAGGATTCGAACACCCGATAATCATGATAATGTGTCCTGTAATCAACTAATAACGGCATCGCTCTCTCAGCATGAGTAGATCCTTTTCGATACGTCCTCTTCCACCAAAATAAGCAAGTTTGAATGTTAGTCGACCAGGGAGATGCTACAACAAAGGCAAGCACTTCATCCCCCTTCGATTGAATAAACAACACATGTCGCGAAATAAAAAAAAAAAAAAACGAAACACAGAGACACATCCTTCGGATAGCTGCAGGATTTTAAATAAATTGAATGCATTCCGAGGGGGTGGTCGAGTGAGGAAAAAAAATAAACATTCAATCAATCCTTATTAGTTGCATACCCATAAAGTAGTGGGAGGATACGGGCGGCAAAGGATGTCTCTCAAGGAACTTCAAAGTGTGAGAGAAATTTTATTATTTGACAGCCTCGAAATTGTGTACTGCAGTCCTTGTGTAGCCCACGAGCACGAGACCAACGACCAAGGACCAAAAGCGAACCATATGGCTAAAATGTTTCCCTTTTCCTACAGTGTGTGTGTGTGTGTGTGTGTGCGTATAATTTATTCATATGCGATTACATCGTATAATGTTTTCGGCCACACCGAGCACTAAAGGACTCTGGCAGGATTAAAATAGAGATACAGGATGAACACGGGTGGGTGTACTTAGTGTGTGTGCGCTTTTCGTAGTCACGGTTAATTATTATTATTTTTATTACTATTCCCAGGATTGGGAATTATGCTCTAAACTATTCAGCACGAAGGATTCGGGACATTAGGAGTTTCTATTGATTTGTCTCTGAAGTAAATTGATTTAATGTTTGTGATTGGTTGTGTGGATTAAACTTAAGCTAGCCGCATTGAAACCCTAGGATTTCGATGTCCTGCCAGTTGTTTGGAAATCTCTATGATAACAAGGATTAAATGGTACATTGGTGTGGTGTGTTATTCGGGTAATTGATAAAATATTAACACATGGAATGCTTTTTTTCTTTGTGTTCGGATGGCATGACGAAGGACAAAGAGCAGGAAGTGGATTCTAAGATCAAGAGAAAGTGCAACGAACGTTTTTTTTATAAAGAAAGAAGAACTAAATTATATATTTTATTGTGAATTTGTGTGGATATCAGAGTTCAAGCTCCGCCGCGAGTTTCGTGTTAGAAAAATGGTGGAGCTAACTTGGTTCTAAATAGGTTATATGGTCTCAAGATAGAAAACTAGAACGCAAAATGTCAGATGATGCGTACTTCCATGCTTTTCTTTCCATCGTCAAATATCCTGTAAACGAACGGCATTTGATCGCATCTCTGATGGAGTGAGGTACTTGCTCTCACACAATTGCTGAAGAAGCAAAATAACTAGATACAAAGATGATGTTCTGATCTCAAATGAGTATTTTGTACTAGTATCTGGACTCCAGAAGGTTTTAAATTAGAGTAAAAAAGTTTTGCTGAAAGCTAAGAACCCTGAAGAGCCCCACCTTTACAGGAAAATTTATCAGAAGGGACTCCGAATTTTCGTGTCACTATCCGGTTCGTAGGAGGATTTAAATCACCAAGGCAAGTATAATGTTGACTAATCTTAATTCTCTATAGGAAATTAAAACACAGTAGAACCTCGATAATCCGGTACAATGACACGAAAATCGAAAAATTTGTTCAAATATTACTTGTAGATCGAGATGCGAGGTTCATTCTGATCTGATATTAATTCATCCTCCAAGTCGTCTAATGTGACATTTTCGAATTCAACGCCGGTTCGTACTGTTGTTGAGATGGGGATACAACGTTATCGCCAGATTCAAAAATATTTAAAGGGTATATAGTACAATTTATGGCATAGTTGAATCCATGGCCCACTTTTTGCGAAATTCCTTCCACCTGCAATTTTCTTCTAGAAAAGATCGCATGGTTTTCAAAAACGTCTTTTTAATGCCTCTGTAACGCCCTTATCTATTATTGGCTGCAACAAAGAGGTCACTAAAGGTGGTAAGAACTACACAAAAATTTGTCCGTCCAGAGTTTGTAATGAGTCTTCATTTGGATGTGATGGCACGTTTTCCAACATAACCGTAGCTTTTTGCTAAGGCACAAATCTATAAAAGAATTGCTGCGTCATTGAAAAGAGTAGGCTTTCTAATCTCTCCTCGGCTGGCTAGGCGGTAGGTCATACTATCTACATGTTGTTTCAGTATATTGCTCTATAGTTTCGATCCCTATTTCACGAGTAGCTCACCCAATAGTGGTCTTGATTGCCTGAGTCGTCTATGGATTGACTAGCATCACCAAAATTACTGATTACAATCGATTGTTAGACGGTTTGTTTCCTCAATTTCTGGTCGTAAAAATCGGTTATCGTTCCTCAGTTTCGTTCTCTTATGCCAGTAACCACGCTAAGTCAGTCGTTGACTTGCAGAGCCCAAAATACTGCAATTTTGCTTGTTAACAAAGGCTACGACAAATGGACGCACCTCAATTTCGTGCTACTTTAAAGCACAAACAGAACAGCGATAATGAAGAGCGAATTACCCAAGATCTGTAGGTATGCAAAATTCTGCTTAGGGTAATGCGACTCATGTTCAGTTGCGCGTTTAGGTTCACTGGCTTATGCAATAGTTGCGTTGAGCACAGAGGATGAATTCAGAATGTGCTCGATGATGTTTCAGGTCGCAAGTGTCCATTTCGGAAGTAATTTTCCCACCTCTTTTCAAGCATTAATTGATCCGTTTCATGCAGCGAAGATATCCTTTTAAGTTTCTGTCTATTTTCGTCTCCGTGAAAGCACATAAAATACTATGTGCCAATGGTGTAAATGAATTCTCAAGTCCTGCGAAAGGTGCCCTCTTATAAGATACCTCAAAACCCAATGGATAGGATCATACAGTAATAATCTGAACCAAAAAGGAGTAAAGTGCGAGTCAAACATGCTGAGAAGGTTTCCGTCTAGCTGGTTTTTTAAAAAAACAAATTTCAAATTTCAAATTTATTTAATTCATGGGGGTACAAGTAAGACTCAGTCTTTTTTAGTACAGTTCTTAATGGATATAAGAAAGGAAAATTTCAAAATTAATAATTATATAAAACAAAAAATTACAGAGTTGAGCTAATAAACTTAATTAAAATTCAATACAAAATTAAAATAATAAAGTAGATACTAGTAAAAATGTTGAAGAAAAAACAGTGAGAGGATAGGAGAAGGATAAGGAAATAACAAGGAAGCAAGTGAAAGACAAAGATATGCATATTCTATATTCTAATAAAATGAACCTAAATTGCTTTTTTAAATTGGCTGGCTCCATTTATTAGTTTAACGGCTCTCGGCAGCGAGTTCCAAAGTCTGGTACTGTGGACAAAGAATAGGCGGGCAGACTGTAAATAATTGGATTGAGGAACGATCAGATTAAGTGTTCTGGGTGATTGTACGAATTGCAGTTTACCGAATACATAAGTTTTTGGTTTTCGTGTCTGTATTATTTTGTGCATGAACATACAACACCTTATGTTCCAGAACTCCTGAAGCGTGCAACCAAGGATGAGTTTGTGGTAGCGGGATATATGGTCAAATCTACGAAGTCCATATATATGTATATCTGACCATATCGATAAAGGCAACTTGCAATCTGTGCATAGTGAGCGAATCGAGTTTGCAGTACACAACTATGGCATATTCAATTATCGGTACTAATTAAGTTTTTACTAATTTTAGCTTTGTAGCAACAGGGGTTAAACTAGAGATCAGCCAAAGTTTGCGTAGTCCTCCATATAGTCGCGCAATAACATGGTTATTATGATCCACAGCGGAAAGTGATCAAATTATTTTGAATCCCAAGTTTGTCACAGTTTCCACAAACTGAAGTCTTGTGGAATTTTCGGAATTGTTCAGTTTTATAAAGTTTTTTCGATATAAGAACTAACTGGCATTTTGTGGGATTTAGAAAAATATTATTGCAATTTGACCAATTCACCATTTTAGATAAGTCCTCATTAAATCTAGAGACAAGATCCTCCACAAGTCCAATAGGTCTCGAGAGATAGACTTGCGCATCGTCTGCATAAAGATGCATCGATACGTCAGAGCACACTTTCGGCAAGTCATATATAGAAAGGCAAAAAAGGAGAGGGCCCAAAATAGATCCTTGTGGAACTCCCATCAATAATTCCTTAGATTGCGAGTACTTATCACCTACCACAACTCTTTGACTCCGGTTACTTAGATAATTCATTACCAGCTGTATAGATCTGTCGCTCATTCCAAAGTAAAAACCGAGTTTTTTATACAGTGTCAAAAGCTTTGGAAAAGTCGAGGAGGCACAGAACAGTTACATAATTTAGGTCGTATTTAAGTCTTATGTCATCAAGGACCTTAATCATAGCCGTAACACAAGTATGTTGTAAATCAGACTGACATGTGGACAACAGGTTATGTTGGTCCAGGTAATTTGATAACTGTTCCACAAGAATTTTTTTTTAAAACCTTGGACAAGCACGGCAAAACCTTTGTGGTCAACAAGGGGTTTGATTTCTTCGGTACTGGAATAACTTTGGCCAATTTCCAGCAATCAGGGAAGGAAGAGGACGTTATGCTAAAATTAATTATGTGGGTAAGACAACTTAAAATATGCGGAAGTATCATTTTTATGAACCGAATAGGTACACCGTCTCCCCTACAGCATTGGACTTAAGGGCACACATATGCTGGATAATTTCTGCCTCCGACACAACTTCGATTGGGCGGTTCAAAGAAAAGCTGATTATTTGGAATTAATTGAGAACTGCTGATGGAAGAAGGGATAAATGCATTGTTGAGTTCGTTTACATCAAAATTATTGTTTGGATTATCTTTTTTTCCAATACCAATAGAACGTAAGTTACTCCACAGTTTTTTGTGTGTCTGGTCTGTGCTGAGCTTAGATAAAAATACCTTTTTTTGGGTCGTCGTGTTACAAAAGTTGCGTGGTTTCTTGCGCGACAATAAGTTTCCCAAGCATGACTGTTTTGATTCTTTTTCCATTTTGAGTAAAGTTTTCTGCGGGCTTTAATGGCATGGAGTACTTCAGGTGTGAACCATGGGCATTTATTGTTACGCACCAGTACAGTTTTCAGTGGAACATGATGATTAAACAGATCTAATACAAAAATCTGCATTAGGTTAACTTTGCTACATGGAAGTAAACATGCATCCAACTGAAGAGCATCTTGATTCACATAGGTGAAGTCTCTAAACACGTTTTTAGAATCAAAGCCCCCCCCCCCCACTCTTTATATAAGTCTAAACCTTTTTTTTTTAATTAATTGTTATAATGGCAATAGTTGTTCAAATTCCGTGAAAGCTTCAAGCGTCTACATATTACGGTTCAAAAAATACAGCCCTTGTAGCATTCAGACGGACAACGGATGTACGGAACTCTAAAAATGAAATTCTTCCTTCCTTCAGCCTTCGTAGAATCGATTCGCTCGTCCAATGACCTATAAAACGACTAAAAATTAATTTTGAAATTACGAAAAGGATTCCTCCATAAGCCTTTCCGTTTAGTTCCAAATTTCTAGTTAGCGAACTTTCGACACGCATTTCAGTTAAATTGACTGGAATCACAATGATCCTCGCAAAAATTGCGTTTTTGTGTTTCCTCTCGAACCAATTAAACTCTTTATCAATTGAACAACTTCGATAGTCATATGTTGTCTCCTGCTTCCAATCCACTTACACCAAGGATCCACCCTTCAGTACCAAATCGAGTGGAAGATGTGACTTTTTATCAGAGTCCCTCCAACTGTTGGATTCCAATTTTTTTTTATTTACACTCCGTCGTATTAGGAAACAATAAAATTAATAATAAAAAAAAGAAGATGGAAAATAATGCATTATCCTACGGGTCAGATGTTGGAAAAAGTTGCGAGCGCGTATGTTATGATTCGTGCCTAATCGGTCAGCAAAGATTTACCAGTTCAAGTGTAAATAGAGGCGAAGACTCGCGCATTCGGCGCGTCGATGGCCGAGATTGAGATTCGCTGATAAATTCCGCTCAGTTGCACAGCCATTGTGCGTGCGAAGTCAAGTGATTTGGTGACGACACACCCCCTTTTGAGGTGGCATTAGGGGAAACCAAGGATATGAGTACGTATGGCTGTGTCGGGGGTAATTGGCGACGCGTGCGCGTGATTTGCGATGCATCTGATGTTGAGCCGTTGGCAAGAACAAAGCTTACTCGATTGTGTTTTGGTTAATCTTGTTAACGAGTATTTTGCCAATGGCAATTCGAAATGTTTGCACACAAAACGTGCATATTTTGGTCGATTAATTGTATAAAGTTTAACATGTGCCGGGATAGATTGGAAGTGTTTGCCAGCTCAACATAAGAATAAAGCATTTCAAAAAGAAGATTTGTTCTTCGAGAATTATCCAAGGAATTTGGAATATTTTCAACTATCCATTTGAAAGTACTTGTTATATGTAGATCCAATTTTCGGAATACAAAATTTTGACGTATCTCCACGTTTCGGTGTCTCATGAGTTTGAATCCATTGTTCTTAGAAGGATGTCTAAATATCTTTGCGTGTGCGGAGAAAACCATCCGTAGACCACTTTGAATCCCACTTCGTGCTAGACTTTATATACAACACAGTCGATTAGCATATTTAGTTCAGCGTTAAATGAACTCCTTTTTTCTTAAAACTTATACTTATGAAAATTACCTGCACCAATATTTCGAAGTGTTAGCGTAAAAACTATCAAATTTGTAAGACAAGGTAGGAAGGATCACATCTGACACTCTAAAACATAGATTCACTGAAATTGCGCACCTAACGTAGACGAAAAATTTATTTTGAAAAAGAAAAAAATTGTAGAACTGGTATTTTTAGATAAACATAATTATTTTGCTCATTGGAAAATCAAACGAAAACCACTTTCAATTCAATTCAGCCTCTTATTTTACATCTGTCTACGGCCTAACCAAATGTAAAAAAAAGTGGCCGAATGCGAGTTTGACGAAGGGTTCCGTATCACCGTTCAATATGCGGCACTTAAAAATTTTTTAATCTTAGATTTCTCATAGCATCGCACATGAATTTCTCAGACCATATCCATTCATAAAGCAAAAACTCTATTATCTCATAAGAGAATTGAAAATAAACATACATTTTTTCTCATTACCAATAGAAGGTTTTTTGATGAAAACTTTTTGAAAAATTTCCTCCCTACCCAAACAAACGTGTCAATACCGAGTAGGTATTTTTTTTTCGAATCTTTGTTTAAATCCATTTCCTAAACACATTCGAATTTATAACTCAAACAAAGCACAAACACATTTTTGAACATTTTTTAATAAAAATTAATATTTTTAGTTGAGATAAACACGAATGTGATACCTCGTTAGGTTGGGTAGAAAACTATGGAATTCTGTCCAACAAGACTTTATTCTGACATCCATAACACATTTTCCGAATTAAATTGTAGGCGCCTTGAGATGTATAAATTCATACTATTTGTGATAGTTTTAGTTCAAAGATGTTTTTTGAAAAATGTCTTACTTTCATAACTTTAATGCATTTAAACAGATTTGACACTCATTATACATGATCCACGAAACGGTATCATTGCCTACTTTTAAGCGTTCAATGGACTTGAGTTCGTATTTAAAGCCTCATATTATTTTTTTTATTATTGTTTGTTATACCGGCCATAGTAGTACTTATTGCAAGTGTAACGAGCAATGTGACAGACGGACGGTCAAAGAGCGATGACTCATTAACGTGATTCCGTTGGCACCAATTGGGCATGGAACCCTTAAAATAGAAAACATTCACTATGCCATTTGGACTATGCTACGCTTAGAAATATTAATAAAAAAGAGTATATTCAGATTTTAGTTTGTCAAAGGATTACCGCCGGCGCACCGTGTGCCATTTAGCGGTTTTTTTGTAATCTACAGAAATTTTAAAGGTAAGAAAGACCCTTCTTCGATCTTAGTTTATGGAAGGAACTATCGTTTTCTTGTTTGAAATTTCTTGGAGATTGAGCATCGAAATAGGCAATTTTTGTCCCTAGTCCCTAGAATGCTATAGACATATGTTAGCTCTATAAGGTTCAGAATCCTAACAAAGCTGGAACAACAAGCTTAACATCAAATTCTAGGTGACCTTCGAATACAGAAATGAAAAATGCGTGTAGGTCTGCCCATATTATGAAAATTCCCATCTCATTTAAAAAAAATATAGTTGCTATTTTATTTGCCGCCACCATCAAATTCCATTTGGGCTTTGAAAACATCATTTGTTCCCTAGACATATGCATTGCGGCACCATATAGTAAGACGGGTATGACAGATGTCTTACAGAGCTACACTTAAGTTCTTGGAGAAAGGGCTTTAATTAATTGCTTTCCTATGCACATGTATTCTTCGTTTGGCGTCAACGTTAGTGTTATATCTGTGTTTGCAGCGAAGCCTATGCAAAAAAAGTCCCTAACATAAGTTGTAAGTTGTTTTTTCTTGTTATTGTATTATAGTAGTTAGTTTTAATGTTATTTTAATTTAGGTTAAGATTTTATGTTTCAGTTTAGCTTAGTTTTTTTGTTTAGTCTTAGGTTAAGTTAAGAAAAGTTAAGTTAAAAAGTCCGTGTACTTAGTTTTTCGTTTTGAAAAGTAAAATTTTTCTTAGTTTTCTTAAAAGCTTATATAATTTTAAACATAATAATTATTTTTAAATTGTTAGGTATAACTTAGAGCGCCCGCAGTGGGCCAGTAAGTTAGGTTACACTTAGTTAACTTAATAAAGCTAGTTTGAAGCGTTTTTGTCTTGCATGTAAGGTAATGAATTGAAATAATTAAAATGCACTGAATTGAAAAAAAATTTAATTGGACCGACAAGCAGAATTATGAAATAATATGCAGGTAAGTAGCAATTTACAAATAATTACTGTTCTATTAAAAAAAAGTTAAGAAAGTTGAGAAAAAGTTAAATTTGTGACTAGAGTTTGGCTTTTGATTGGAGAATTTAAATCCTTGTTGCGATATAAACATTGTGAAAGACCGCTTATGTCAACTCCTTGTCCAATGTACATATTTTCGAAATTATTTCTACGACCTTGTAAGATGCACTTGTTGTACTTGGAATGTTAAAACGTTATTATGTTTATGTCATTTAAGTTCAAAAAATATATAGTTTCAGTCGAGAGATTTCCACCACCTCTTCCTTCCAAGCTGGGGAAAAAATGTTCATGTTTCTTTCTGGTTAAAAGATGGCTCCAAAGGATTACATTCAGTCCAGTTTTCTTTCGATTTCCGATTTCGAGAGATTGTCATGAAAGACCTCTAAATTTCCGTTCATGATAAGAAACCACAATAGTGGTAAACAAACTACATCTTCAGATGTTATGATCTTCCTTGCAAGGGTTTTTAATTCATCCATGTTTTCATGTGTCAGTGTTGTAGACGTCATTCGGAATCATATCAACTTAATACTGTTTAAGTCTTTAAATTGTCCTTATAGTTCAAAACTAACTTTATTTAGTCAATTGTTTATTCTTAAATTAATGTTGATGAATTTTTGGGATTAAAATTGAACAAAAAAAATTAAATTTGTCCGGAAACATACGACATACGTCCACACACAACACACAGTCATTTTTCTAAAAACAATGGTATCCGACTACTGGGACCTCGAAACGTGGAGATATGTGAAAATTTTGAATTCCGAAAATCGGACAGAATACATGAACTTCCCGATGGGAAGTTAAAAAAAGGGAAACACTGATTTTCACTAAACGAAAAGTGAAATTGCATTTGATGTAGAAGCGTCTTATAGATTTAGTGGCAAAAAAAGATACACCAAATCCGGTAAGGGAACTTGCATACAGTTCTCCTGCAAGGACTTCTGATCTCAAAATTTTGACTGATTGCCAAAACCATGCAATCCTTTTTATAAAGCTAACTTCACGATGTATCGACCCATCTATGCTTCCTTTCACAGTGAGTTGAGCACCCACTTTGTTATCGCTTCTTTGATTAGACTATTTTGGGATGAATTTTAGTCAAAAGGAAATGAGGATGTTGGATATTGGCAAGCTATAGTTCCAGTAACCATCGTTTTAGTGAAGTGCCATAAAAGATCGATGCCATGCAAAGAATGAAGAAGGCGCCTCAGGCTAAGGTATATTCCACAATCAAACGGAAAGTTTATCCATTTAAATTTTCCACTCCACATTTTATATGCTCACGGGAAATAAAATTTATAAACGCCTCTACCTGGGGGCTATTCTCGAGCAACTGGCTTTGTCATCAAAACCAAACTGGCTTTATTGCATAAATAAAACTTAGTTTATGCCAACAAAAAAAAAATAGTTGTCAAAATTAATTGCCACAATGTGAGCATTTGAAATTTACGACCGACCTTGAGAAAAATTATGTCTTCTTGTTTTATTTGAAATTTAAATAAAAATCAGTTAAATTGGTCAATGATCTGTGAAGAAGTTCAGAAATAAACTATTCCATGGAATAGCCTTGTTCGACTGACAGAGCTCTCCATCAAAAAAAAAAACCAAAAAATCCTCAATCAATTCAGTACTGAAACCAGACTCCAATGAAAACTGTCTACACCTCAGCTGGCGATTGTCATTCATTCGTGTGTGAAAATTGAAGCCGAAACTAGCAAAACCCGAGGGCGTTAACGAGCAATTTTTCGGTTACCCTTCCTACTTCCTAATTGCTTCCATACAAAATCAAAACGACAACAACTTCTCAACTTCAACAATATTCTTGTTCTATTTCGAAAACATCAACAAGGACCTCAGCCATCCATCCATCTCGTGAAGTAATTTGAGGACACTCAAATTCAATCCGCATCAGAGAGGTCAATCTGTTTAAACGTCAGACGACTCAAATTGCAATTGACATCGAGACACAAGAGTAGAGACAACAAGGATCCGCGAACAGGACTCTCAAGTAGTTGTCCACCTTCCGCAGACGGACGACGACATCGTCAGTCGAACATTTGCCAAATAATTGTTGTCCCATCAATTGCATTGGGAATTCGAGATTCTAGCGCCAGCTGATCAACTTTCAAACCACAGTCGGTCGCGTCCGTCGCCAGTACGGATTGTCTTCAAGTGTTATCCTTGCGGTCCAAAAATATATTTAACTCCAATCTGAGTGCTTCGAGGGGCCTCTTCACTGTACAAGTATTAAAATTGTATTTTTATTACTTTGAAGAGGCTCGCGATCGAGCACTCTTGTTGGACCTTCCCGATCGGGGCGATATCGCATTCAAAGGGGTTACAGTTTGCAGATGTGCTCTGCAGGGGCAGCTGGTTCTTTGGTGAGCTCTCTTCTTGTCGCTCTCTCTACAGTTTATGTTCGTTTTATCGGGAAAGATATACGAATTCACAAAAAAAAATAATAAGTGTATGCTGGCTTATCGAACGGATTCGTAAATGAAATTTGTCCCGACGAATGTAAATCGTATACGAATTGAATTTATGTCCTGATAAGGTTGCTGTGGTCCTGTCGTCTTGCTTGAACGGATGACTGACAATGAGGAAAAGGTGAATACTTCGTACAGTTGATATAAGAGGAGATAAAACTTTGAATTTAATTACAATTTCGATGTGGCTTTGGGTTAAGTCCGTCCGTCGTCTTGTAGTTGCGAGCGGTAGATTTAAGGTCCACAGGCAGGCAGACAGGCGAACAAATTTGAAGATAAGCAAAACAAGTCGATGTGGATTTTGAATCAGGCTTGTGAGGTGTACCTTGACGTCACTTTTAATGAACAAGTGCATACAAGACTGAGCTCTTTAACAAAATTTATATACCCCCTAGGAGGTAGCAAGACCAAGAATTTGGGCAAGAACTCAGCCAAACGGCAGTGACCAATGTTTTGTTACATGCCCATAAGCTAAGCAGCATCGTTTTGAGCTATGATAACTTTTATAAAGAAGGCAATAAATTTGCTCAATGAAGGGAATCCTAAAGGGCATCCAAAAATCTTAAAAGCTTTCAAGATAATCCAAAATTTAAGATACCCTTTGAAAAGTCCAAAAGAGACGTGCCCACTAATAGTCCATGGACAGAAACCAGCATGTCGAACCTTCAGTTTAACAATGTAATCCGTCCCATGGTATGAAACACTGATGGATCAAGTTTGAATGATTGTTGCACAGGCGCGGTAGCTATTCGAGCATTTAGCATGTTTTATATAAACCAATTTGCTCGCTCTTAAGAGGATATGAATACTTCTATTATGCTAGTTGTACAAAGCAAGCCGAAGAATTAGGAGAAGAATGAAAGACTATATCATAGTGGTTTTTGAAGTGATGGAACATTTTTTTATCGACTTATTAGCTTACTCTTAATTCACAGGATTTTATTCAACATAAGTTTGGTAAACTTGAACTTCTGCTATCAGCTTTATGCCTTCGCACCACAGCATCATCTACACAAACCATTTTTTTTTAACATCACGAACTAGCACCCGAGACAGAAACCACTACAATAATGCCAACCAACAGTCAGACTACTAGTGCTAGTCGACCAATTCAGTGATAGTGCCATTAGTTTGATACCCATGGCAAATGGTGTTTGGATCATATACGAAAAAATAGCTTACCTTTATACTGGTTCAATAATTGCACATAAGTCGCAATATCCTCGAGATCCTGAATCCACTAACCTTTGGCTTCGATATATGATCATAGATTATTTCAAGGCAAAACACTTGGTTTTTGCTCAATTGTGGGCGTTCATAGTTCACAGTATTTTATTATTTGAGAGATTCCTTCGAGGAGCTCTACAAGTATCTAGAAAAACAAAATCTATGGCTTAGGCGGAATACTTTCACTGGTCGACGGGCTCAGATAATCAATGATCATTCAGCAAAGTTAAAGATTTTCAGGCACTCGTATGAATTGATACAAAGATAAATGTAGAATATGAAGGATGCATGTGTTGGAAGAATATCGCCCGTATGACATAAACCTGAAGTTTTTCGATATGTGCTAAGAGCTTGAAAAAATTCCGCGGTATATTTGTCAACATTCAGAGACATGCCATCTCGGACGTTGTTGAAAAGATATCAAGTCGTTAACAGAAGTTCTGAGTAAAAAAAAGCGAACAGCAGGTTCAGTCATTCTTCCTGTAATTCCATTGTATCACGGAGCCCCAACTGTACTCCCAAATAATGGCGAATTATATGTGAAATAGTCTAGTTTAAACATTCAATAATAAATGCTGTAGATGGTCAAGTAGACCTTGGTGTGTTGGGGAAAACTTTGGTGCGAAGAAGGCATTAGCTTTTTCCGTTCATTGTTGAAAAAAAATTCCAATTGGATTGTGTTATAGTATCTGTTGTATAGATGAGATCATTTTATATAAAATTATGCACACAAAAGCTGTTACCAAAGGTATCTTCTAGACTAAACTTTATTTCTTCGGAAAAGAACACGCGTTTCCTTTCATTTGTCTTGTGAAACTTATTCTATTTTTGTAAATCCTTAACTTGAACTCCTGCAATACAATAAAAAAAAAATGGCTTAGTTCTTTATCGATTCGGTAAAGACGTGCTTCATTAAGTCTTTTTTAGTTGTAAATTGATTTTAGACTAGAATCACAACCTTAATTTATGCAAGTATTTTTGACTCAATAAAATAGGTCGCACGTAACCGACTTACTAAATCTTTATTTATTTATTTATTAAGAATGCGTTCTTATTTCATTATTATTTTCATGTAAAAAGGACATTTTTTTATAAAATTTATTTTTTTATTTTATTTTATTTTAATTTACGCTTAATAAACTGCAAGATTTAAAATCTTATAAGGTAGTTTTAAGCTAATTTTACAAAGTAGAGCTATAGGTATATATACAAAATAATAGATTTGACATAATTAAGAAAGAGTTCAAATAACAATTACTAAATATACATTTACAAATTTTCTATGAAATAAAATTTTAAGGCCTTTTTAATGATTGTTGCGTTTTGTTTTTCTTTAATGTTCCGTGGTAAAGAGTTCCAAAGACGGACGGAATTAAAGCAGTACTGTGGTTGTTGAGAAAAGAGTCTATCTGAAAGCAAGATTAAACTTCGATATTCGAGATATTTATCAAGAGGCATACGCAAGAGGCACGTGATAAAACTAGATATGCTGTCATATCTACGAAGACTGTAGACATACCAAGTTTACGCTTGCTAATGTATGTAATTGCAATTACAGAAGATCTCGTGACTTGAGAAGTCAAGTTAAACCAAAAACGCCAACTCTTCTTCATCCAAAGCTTGCCCTAGGTCATCGATAACATTCAAGAGTGCCGTGCTACAACTGTGTTTCTAACGAAAACCGGACTGTTTTGTGCTGCGAAATAAACGTTGATCTGTTTTTGACCTATCCTCTCGAAGGCCTTAGACAAAAAAGGCAAAATGGCAATAGGCCTAAACTCATCTGTTCTAGCATTTTAGCGAAGTGGTAAGATTAAAGCCTCCTATCCAGATACATTCCAGACATCAGAATTATGTTGAAAATATAGGTAATATAAGGCAGCACGTTTGGCAGAATCATATACAAAAATGAGGGATGATTACCATCGAGAACGACAGCCTTTGACTTTCGACAACATCAGCACTATCCACCGCAGAAAAACTAAAGCCAGGGAAAGGATTGTCACGATCAAACTGATCGATGCATGAAACGGAACTTTCGGCATTGGGCGAAAGGACCTGCCTTGTAGGAACAAAAACAAATTTTTTATTGAGAACGTTTTCATCGATATCGTCAGCTGGTACAACCCTTGGTTTACCTATGCCAATGTTTAAGATTTTGATATTCATTTTAACATATTTGCAATAAAAAACGTGTGAATATTTATGAAAGATAAGTAATAAATTATTTAAAGGAGAATATCGTTCATCGTCGGTGCATAAGATATATTTCTGGAAAATCTTTGCGATGCATTGAGACTAGACAAAGGATACATAGAATCAATGTTGCTATCAAAAAGTTTGCTAATGAAAGACAAACTTAAATACAATCGTCGACTCTCTAGGCTTGATAAATCTATAATATTGATTCAGCTAGTATAAGATGGGAGGTTTTGCGGGTCTTGCCATCCCAGTCCTCTCAGGGCAAATCTCAAAAATCTTCTCTTGAACTCTTTCAATCCTGTCGATATGTCATTTGTAGTGAGGATGGTCATTAAATTATTTAGACTCTCTTTGAATCCAATCAAGCATTGAGTTTCTTTATTGGCAATTATGTTGTTGTGCTGTTAAAACTCAAGTTTCTGATCCAACAAAACCTCTAAAAGAGAAATATTATCAACAATACACAATGTCGAACAATTTAAATTGTATGCGAAAGATACTCGTGAATTTTTTCGTATAAAATTAATTATATCACACTTGTTGACATTTGAAAACAAACAATTATTGGAACACTACAGTGTTATGCATCTTATTGAAGATATCGAAGATAGCCACGAAGCTTTCGTTTATGATGTAATTAGGATTTTGTTTCCGAGTGCTTAAATTTCGCCACATTCTGGTGAATGATCTGAAGATCCTCTCCTATAAAAATAACGTACATTTTTTAAAACTTCCTTGGCTCCCTTATGGAGTCATTATTGGGTTATGGCACAGAGTTGCGAACGCCTTCCATTTATTGTTGCTAAAGTTGTCAGTTTCAGGTTGACTCCGTCTTGCTGCCGTTTATTGTAAGTCCTCATTTGAGGTGGTATTCCAAAAGATTTCTACTCTGTATGGAGTCGTTGACATTCAAATGTTTCTTCATTCGAGCAGGTAATGTCCTTATCCTACTGGCGCACCGTTTTATACATTTTTTCATCCAGTGAACTTTCCCAATCATTTTTTTTTTTGGAAAAATTCGGACATCACAGTAATCACAGCTATAAAAAATGCATTATGAAAATCAGTCGCAAAGCCTATCCTGATGATTCGCAGTGTATTTATGCAATTTTTTTTAAAAGTTCTCCAAATAATCAAAACGTCAATTCAAAAACATTTGTTTAACAAAATGAAAAATCTTACAGGGTGATTCAAATTCTGAGTAAATATAAAACTGCTACAATAAACCAAATAAAAAATTTCTCAAAAATTTATATATCTGTATTCAATAAAGAACATATCAAAATTCTTCTCTATACACTTATTTAAAATTCCTATAATCAAAATAAGCTAAAGATGTCGGTTAAAGCTGTCGCCAAGGTTTTTCAAATTTTAAACAACTAATTGAAATCCATCTGAATATCCAATCCCACGGTTCGATACAACTGATTGGATACGAATCTAAATTTGTCACACCTCCAATAACAAAAATTCGATTAATACCTTAATCAAGCCGGAAACACAAACCAAATTTGTATTTAATTACAAATTTGCATTAATCGGACTCCAGTTGAGATAACCCCGTCTTATTTGTGTTCTAGATCATAGGACGTACACTCAAATCATGTTCCAATACAAAAAGATACTTTTTCATCAGCATATTGATGCCCGGCAACGACCCCCTTCCTGCACCTTCACCTTCCCCAACACAAATGAGCGGCCTTTCGTTTTTGTTCTTTACAGCAAAGCACTACTTTATCAACAAATGAATACAAATGAACAACGAATAAAATAATGATGACAGGGGAGAAAAAAAAAAGAACGAAAGATTTAACAAAAGAAGCACAAGGAAGAAAAACCAAACTTCAAGGAGAGATGAAGAAGAAGCAGAAGAAGAAATGTCAACCAAAAGGCGATTACATTGGCGCCAGCTTTATCTAATTTGGGGGACATTATGCATGGCATTCTTCCAATGAGTCTGCTTGGGTACTACATACCTGCACATGCCAGAATGAGATGGGTAGGCTGTAGGTACCTACTACAACCCAAGCTCCGATATACCATCTCGTCGTCGTTGTCCAAAGAGCCACCACAACCAGACAATGGGAACTTTATTGCATTCATTGGCTCCATGAAAGAGATTCATTTGAAGTATCTCGAACCGAAGCCATCTTATCTGCTGCACCTGGGGAGGAGAGAATGCACCTACCTACTATACAAGGTGAATCGGTTGTGTTTCCGATCATTACCCAAAAATGCTGCCTTGATTGAGCGGTTTTTTATTTTTGGCGCAAAATTAATGGTGCAACCAACCAATGGAAGCGTTCAAAGCAACAACCACGATCATAAATTCAAGGAATTATTTTAATTTTTCGACGGCAAACTGCCATTAAACTTGTTTAAGATCACGTCAAAAAGGGTGGAGCAGCAGGATCTTGCTGGCGATCACGATCAGGCGAAAGACTTAACCGATCACTTACTTATTGCGAAATTAGCCCATTAACATGACATTAAGAATATATCTTAATAAATTAATTAACATGGCTTGCTTTTTTTCAACATACATTGAATCTTTTTATGAATCGAAAGCAGTAAACGAGTCATTTTTTGGGATTTCGCAGAATGAGATACAAAGATACTTTTGATGGGGAGGCAAGCAAAAGGCAGTTTATTCGCAATTAAATTAAAAACAAAAACAAAACTTTGCGTTCTTTGTTCTTGAATTGTTTTCCAAAAGAAACCGGAGCGTGTATTTTTGAGAGCAGCAACACGATAACAAGTCGCGATAATAATAATAATAATAATAACTGAACTCGGATTTAATTTATTGGGAGGATTTATGGGGCAATAATTTACACTGACATTAAATGCCAAACCAAAAAAAAAACCAGACTCTAGCTTGGGAAGCAGAATTCTCCTAAATATTTTACTTTTTTTTGTGCTTTTTTTAACAACAGTGTTGCTTATAAGTTACTGACTGTGAGAAATCCTTTGTTGATAAACAGCGATAACGAAAAACACAAAATTTTTTTGGTAACAAGGTTCGATATGACATTTCACTGCTTATCTGTAATAGACTTGTTCGATGAGTCTTTGATGAAGAACCTGAAGAACCGCCCGCGGAGGTGCGGTTAACAAGTTAACAAGTCGATAACGAGCGACATGAGTATGGGTGAAAGGCGTTTAAAAAAAATATGTGCCTTTGTTTCTGCGAGCGTATTTAAATTGTAGTTTTCAACAGTTGCTATTGTGAGACAATTTCAGAAATCAACAATTCATTAGTAAAAAGTATCTTACATCCCACTTCCTATGAAGTCACTTGTGAGACTTAAAATATATCTGCCAAAGGTTAAGACACAAGAAAGCCTTTAAGTGAATAAACGTTTAGTCGCATTCACAGATGTGTGTTTAAAATGAGAAGTTTTAAAGTTTTGTGAAAGCAACAAGAGGCATTTCGTATTGTGTACGTTTTGAAAATACCCGAGTACACAGGATACCCTGGCATAGGCCTGACGAGTGCGATGTCATACTGCGTGGGCTGAAAACAACCTTTTTAAGGCAGAGTAAAATTTTTCCTCGACATGTTTGCCTTCGAGAGCAGTACCCTTGGTATATCGAGTTTCTAACAGTCCGATGTCCTTTCTGTAGTACGAAACGTCCAAGCCTTCGACATAAGCTTCGGTTTTGAGCTGAAACTCTTTCCCGCTTTAGATTTGGGAATAGATAACTATGAGTCAGTGGTAGTCAACTCTCGAAAATACGGTGTTTCAATTCGAATCGCAGTTGGTTCAATTTGAAAGGCGTGTACGCATGCGGTACCGTGATTT
This sequence comes from Orthonevra nobilis, assembly GCA_963555765.1. Lineage (NCBI taxonomy): Eukaryota > Metazoa > Arthropoda > Insecta > Diptera > Syrphidae > Orthonevra > Orthonevra nobilis. Next base: position 151,694,261 of record OY743224.1, read on the forward strand.
TTTTTTTCATCGTCCTATAGCGCTGCATAATACTCTAACACTGTCATGCGTATCCCAAAAAGAGGTGGACAAAACCTTCCTACTTGACTATTTGCGCATTCGTTGCCTGTTTTGGCCTTCCAGAGTGAGGTGCTTTTACGAGCCATATTAAAATTACTAGCAACCGATAAAATGTTGCTCTCGAAGGAGCAGATGTGGGATAAAGTTTCTAAAACCATTGCACTCATTGTTCAGAAGTTTTTTCCATCAATAAACCATGTTTACGCGAGATGCGATACTCCTGTTTAACAATTATTTCAACTGCAGCAAAAGAAGCAAGAAGCGTCACTCAGATGACTGCAGCTTGCAAAAGAATAGACGAAATATCATGAAACATTTTGCATAAACTAGCGACAGATGAGCCTCACGCAATGAGTCATGGCAACTTTGTAGTGACGCCACTTATCAAATGAAGTAATGTAGAATACCAGGGTAAAGACATTGAGTCTTTTTGTCATGGCGAAGACCGCTTTGGCTCTAGCTAGAACAACATCTATATGCTTATAAAATTTATATATAGAGCACAAGATATCTTACTTAATGTTGTCCAAGAATGGTGCACGTTTAACAATTCTTTCCGGCGCCTCTTGAGGCCGCAGACAACGGAGTTCTTAGCAGAATGGCTGATTTTCAAATTCCAACCGCCACAATAACGTTGAATGTTATCAGAGTTAAACTGCAAGAGCATTGTGATGACCACTGTTTTCGTTACTAATCTGTGCGTGAGCTTCAGACCCGTATTTAGGATGTGTGGATCCATAGGCTACCATGTGCTGAGCGCCCTACTCGGGGGTAAGGGAAACATATCATTTAATAGGGACCCCAGAACATTTTTAGAAAATAACCCAAAATACACGTTTATAGTTTTTTTTATTAAGTTGTAGAAATTGTACTGTTCAGAATTTAGAAGTTGATTAAATAATGAGATAAAAATTAAAAGAGCAATTAATTAATATTGTTAAGGACAACTAAAGCAAACATAAAACAAAAAACATCCTGGTTTATATAACATTGCCTGAAAAAAGCTTAGAGGCTAATTGTTTTGCGTCTGTACTTCATACTAATGGAACTACTAATAATGTCTTCATAATATAGTTTTCTAAGGACATCACTTTCAATGCTGAGTAAAGTCAAAACCTTGAGCTTGTCATCTAACATGTAGGTTCGAAGCCTGTTTTTGGTCAGCTTCAATTTTGAAAATGACCTTTCTCCATTACTGTTTGTGACAATAAGTGACAGGTAAATTCTTAGAGCGACCTCGATATTACTTAAACAATCTTTGACGTTTTTTCCCAGGAGGAGTGTATACATACAGCTCTGATGACTTATCACTAGTCCTTAGCTTTTTGAAACGCGTGGTAAAAAGCCTTGATCTGAATTAGTTCATTTCTCAATTGATCGTCTTAATCATTGTTTCAACTTTCTACAAAGTTTTGAGCTGCTGCAATTATCTCTTGATTAGTAAGTGTATCCAATTTGTTGAGAAGCCCAGAACGGGTAGTTTGTTTGCCTCAAGCCAACTCTGGGTTCAACATTTTTCTGATGGAGTCAAACGAACATTAAGTTTGCGCTTTTGCAGTCCTTCGTCCTTGTACTCCAAGCAATAAGTTCACTCAACAGCTTTCACCTCAAATACTTCAAAACTGCCACGTTTCATACCTACGAAACTATTTAACGATGACAGTGCTGAAGAGGCGTTGTTCATGTCCACTTTAGGGCTCTGCAGAGCTTCGCTAGTCTTGTTAACTTGTCCTAAGATATAAACTCAAACATCTGTGTACAGCCTTGTTTTCAACTTTGACATTTTATTATGCTAACTTACTACTGTTATTCGCGTGTTGTCGTTTGCAACCAGAACTATTAAAATGAAGAATTCAAAAACTCTCTGCTACCAAATTTGCTCTCGTGCTCTGAAGATAAGGAACATGTTAGAGGCTTGCAAATTGGCGACGTTTTAATAATGTAATAGTCCAATCACTTTAGACAAAGAGCAATTTTTGCCTAAAAAATTCATTGTACTTAAAGAATCATTTTTGTGTGAAATTTAATTATCTTTCAATTATCATGTCAACCGTATTTGGCAAATCATAGGAAGAGCGATACTTGCAAAAAATATTTTTTTATGAAATTTGACTTCATATAACTTTTTATGCGGCAATGACTTGTTCTCGATTTTGGGTATTTTTTAAAGCACCAAAATAAACCGATTTGGAAAATAAAATGAAGGATATACGTCGTAGATCAACGAGTCTAATTTCACTGGATTTTTCTTTTCGAAGTGTTGTGGTGCGCGCCCATAGGTTGCAGCCTACCGCAGGCAAAGGAAAATGCGTTCCTGGTGAGCTTGTTTTCGTATGGTGAAATTAGAGTATTGCTGTTTTCCAGTGCGCCGGATAGTGTGCATAATTAAGTACATTGCATAAAGAGTCCAGAAGGATATGCAGAACTACTTCTTTAGAAAGCCCGTTGATTCCAACGGTTTTTTTCTTTTCTAGAGATTCGAAGAAAGCTTGAGGATCATCCTTCTACATGAACGATGGGCTCTCCTTTTCTCCGGCTACGGCATTATTTGGTAAATCATCGTCATGTAGCACAGTTAAACCGAGACTATTACTGTTGATACCTACACACCATTCGTAGACAAATATAGGTCAAAATGACATGATTTTCAAAGTCGCGGATCGGCCCAATGTAGAAATCTTCCTAAAAGGTTGCTATAAGATTATATATAATTTTTTTTAAGATTCGTCAAAGTTTTATTTTCTTTGTCCGTATTTTATTTTATTTTGCTTGATAATAAACTTAAAACTATGGTTACATATTGTCGGCTCAACAAAAAAGGCCCGACGGTTTTTAATTGTTAAATTTACATTAATTTTTTTTTAACAAAATTTCTCTATTTTTCTATTTAACATTTTGAAAATTGTTTTAAAACTATATGTATGATGTTACCCTCTGTAACATGGGCTGTCTTCTTTCTCGTAAAAATGTGTCTCCTCAAAATTGATCACCTCATCGACTCCTTGATCGATGATCACCCGGCGATTGAGATATCTGTGTGATGGTTCGATCGTAAGCTGATTGAGCTCTTGAATCTCCTCGGTTTATAGGTGTAACATGAATCTTTCTATTGGTATTATTCATGCGTTTTCATATAACATACTGTTAGGGTTGAGTGTCGACACAATCCTGTCCATGAACGAAGTATTCTTCTTTAAAACTTTGAGATATTTCTCATTGCGCTTTGAGATATAGTAAACCAAATAAGGCAACCGTATGTTATAACTTCTTGATCAGCGGGTTTTAAACTCTGGTGCTCTTGTCAAGACTGTTTCTTTTCTTCAGCATCGGGTTAACCAAATGCTGGGCGATATTTGCCTTCTTCAATGTTGGTTGAACTTGAACGCTCACTGAAATTAATTCCGAAGCACTTGGTCATTAGTGAGGTAAAATGCGTGTGCCATCCGGGAGGGTGATCGGAATGTTCCATGAACGAGTCGCAAATTTGCGTCTTCCTCAGCTGCAGTTGTACAGTACAAACTTTGCTTTGCTACTGTAAATTTTTTGTGGTGTTATATGGTCTGTACTCTCTTAGCTGCAGTGTAGGTTACTGAGTCATCTACATATAACAGCGCCTTCCTCTGTGTATTGTTTGTTAGTTAATTTCTTGTATGAATGATGAAAAGAACTGGTGATATTCTTTCTCCTGGTTGGACTCCACCTACCAGTGATGATATAACGTTGAATAGCTGTACAATAAATACTCTTTTTGATAAAAAAAAAACTTTAATTTATTTTTACCGAGCGAAGAGGAAATTTCATCTTGATAAGTTTGGAGATAAGTCTCTTTATCCAAACGCTATCAAAGGCTTTTTCAATGTCCAAAAAACACGTAGTTTTGTTTAGCCGCGCGGTCATGCTGCTCCCGAAATCCATATTGGAGATCGGGTATGATCTGCTTTCTTCAACAAATAGAATGTTTTTGTTTCAACAGAACTGAATCCAATATTTTCAACTCAACGGAGTAGCAAAATAGGTCGGTACCCGTCAATGTTTGTCCTGTTCATCTTCTTTCGCACTGGAACAATTTAGGCTTTTGTAGTATAGTATAGTAGCAAAATAGCCAGAATTAATGCAATTATTGTGAAGAAGTATTACAATATTCGACAACAAAAGTCGCTCTAATAACCTCAAAGTTTTCTTGCGGATCTTCGATCACAAAGAAGTATTCATCATCAGCTGCATAATGGGGCAATTTGAAAGACAATATGTTAAGACCTGTCTTCGTTTTAATAGAAGTCCAGGGCCTTCATGATGCAGTTCATTTCCTCAGAAAGCTTACTTGATGGAATATTGCGAGGGCAACCACCGCGATTAACAACGGTGGAGCTTTCTACCCCAACGGCAATCTAGGTATCGCACGGATTAGAAACTCTTTTGAAAGAATGTGAACTAACTTAGCCAAAGACTTCACTGATATAAGCCACACATAGTATCGAAGAAGATATACTATGGGCGATGTTAAGATAACATATCGCCTAGTTCCCTTTTATTGGGATCGGACGAACGATGCTGCTGTTCCATTCAACGAGCAGACATTCATTCTATCGCACCTTTAGACATGATACTTTTATGCATGCTGACACATTATCTCTAGCTAGCTTAAACAGCTCTATAGAAGGTCCGTCAACTCCAACATCCTTGTAAAACTTTAGTTTGGCTTTTACTACATTCACGTAGTGTTACGGATTTTTTGCGAAAATTTAAATTTTGAATTCTGAAAATAAATAAACAAACTTAGGTCTCGTCATCAAAGTCATTCCAGCTCTACCAACTCTCCAAGTAAGGCTTATCTCTTCGTGGTCTATTTTGCTGAAAGCTGAACACTTCCATTTAGCGCGTCAAATACTCAATGGGACAACTGCAACTTCGCAATCGGTCAGTAGCGCGAATTCTATAGGATCGTGAAATGTAATTATTACCTTTTTCATCTGTTCTACTCTTCCAGTCCCTTTCCGATTAATGCAAGCCAGAATTTATTGCAAAAAAGGGAAATCTTCTCTTTCGACCCATTGCACTATCGTCCCTTCTTTTTTGATGTTATGGAAGCTAAGGAATCTTCAGCTTATGACATCAACACTCAAAAATCAGCAAAACAGCCAAATAGGAGAGCGGCTAGTTGACGAAGTCGGTTAAGCGCCAAGCTTTCAATTATCATAGATCAGTTGATAGGTCCCATGTTCAAATCCTGAAATAAGGCTTTATATTTCTGACTGAGAAGTGTTAAGATGATGTGATTGGCTCTGCTTTGAGGACATAAAACTAACAGAAAAGATTGACAACGAAATCTTCCAAAACACTGAAAATGTTGGCGAATAAAATACTGTGAACTGAGCGAATGCAAATAAGTTGACAGCAAATCCTCGGTCCTTTATAGGCACGAAAATAGATTTGAGTTTCAAAGCACTGCACAGTCTTACAATGCTTCTTCTTATACCTCTGTTCGCTCTCACTCTACGGGAATAAAATGGTTGTTGCGTTTGATATTTCAAAGGGATTTGAGGTTAAGCACCTGCAATTCGCATTCGAATCAATTTCATCGAATTGAGTTTCAATTCCACAGATCGCTGGTGTGCCACAAGGCACCATTTTGTCACCGATTCTCTTTAAACATTTATAAATGATCACATGCTTGCTATATCAAATCTAATAAAAAGTCTTGAGTTTGTGGATATCAATGCAAAAAGTTTTATAATTTAAGCCATGAGTTCAGTCGAAAGGAATGTCAGTTATGTACATTTATTGCCTCCTGAGTGCTTAGTCTTAGGAAAACGCAGTGACTTTTTTTTTCTTTCATATAAATATTTTATTTTTTAATCATGTCGAATTCTGAAACCGAAGCCCACCAACGACTCCGACGGTGCAGTATTCACGCGTCTTTTCCCTAATAAAAAAAAGCTTTTATGAACGCAAACAAATTTTCCACGTCACTGCATCTGACAGAATTACCAAACTAATCCAACTGTTCCAAATTTATTTATTATACATATAAAAAAAAAATTAGAATATTTAAATCGTTGATAAAACATTTTCGATCACAAAATGTGGGCGGGTGATCACGACCTCGAATCGAATTAAATAAAACTGTGACAGGTAACGAATAAAAACATAGAACGGTTCGCATGCTAATTGAGAATTTGATTGGATGCGGAAAATATTACCGTGGTTCATCGAGTCTGGGAATAACCAACAAAAAACAGAAAAAAAAATCATTAAAAAAAACACAGTTCAATTTTGATATAATTTCATTTAGTATTAATTTAATTTTTGGTCTCACATGATTTGTATAACGCAACGAAAGTACAGGTACACGCTTATTAAATTAGAATCCATTAATTTTGGGTTTTTTTTTAAGTTTGTTTTTTAGTCAAATTTTGGTTAGAAATTTGGCAAAACAATCAGCTAAAATAAATATGGCATGTCATTTAAGACTTGAGAGTTCAACTACCTCGAAGTTAACACGATCTTTGCACGTGAAATAGAAGTCAGGCTATCGATGTCGCGAAATTGAAAGGTTATTTTGCGATCATTTGAGTAGGGGACTTTTTCCGATCGTGACCATGCTCTTAACTACGATGGCAGAATTTTGGATAAGTCATTTAAACTTGTGCTTTCTGAAAAATTTAGTTCATTATTATGTATTCTTAACCTGCATAGATAATGTTTCAGATGGTTTTGTGGCAAAGGATACGCGGCTGTTACTCTTCATTTCTTTTCTGTACATTCATTCGGCACATGTACATAGGTACCACAGTTGCTACTTCCTGAAGCAATTTGAATGCTTTTATATTCCCCAACAATTCTTAATGAAAAATGGGTTGCATAAGCAAAGACTCGTTGTGGAATTTTATATGAAGATTCGGTTGCCCACTTAGAAATTTCAACTCAATTGATACAGATCTCTTCATAATTTCAAACAAGCAAACACAAATCCCGGACATTGCATGTAACAAAGTCAACACACTGGACTTATTCCTCACTTCGAACCCCGTCAAATACTACATTCATGTAATGCCGCCCCTAGGTTCGTTTGTTAAGGAAAAAACTTCTAAAAAATTCCTAACGTAATTTGAAAAAGCCAATTGGGACGGCCTTAATAACTTGTTTTAGGAGTTTTAACTGTTCCGCTGATATTCTCACAAATTTTATACCCTAAGGCATGAATGACTTCATCCCAAATAAGGTGAAGACAGTGCACAGCGAACAATTTTGTTCGTTCGTCCAAAAAATATTAAGAACTCTACTTCGCTTCAATTCCGACGATCATTTCGAATGACAATCCTCTCGTTAATAATCTTGACAAAGCCAATCTGCTTGTTACACTTCCAGATTGTGCTTTACCACCACCTGTGCTCAGGATCTTTGAGCGTTCTCTTGGATAAATATATATTCGCACTTGCAAAGTCGCAAGAATACTGTTCTGTAAGTTCTGAAGAGGAGTCCTTCCAAGCTGGTAGAACACCTGCGTAAGCTTTTTCATCTATCCTATTCCACATGTCTCTTTCCGAGTAGGTGGAAAACTGCATTTGTTCAGCCTGTCCCCAAAAAAAGATATTTTGTCAGCTTGTGAAATATCTTGAATCACGAAAACTCCTCAATGACCGGCAATACGGTTTTCGAAGCAACAGGTCCACAGGTGATTTGATGACCTATCTCACTTAAAGTGGAATCAATCTATGCATAATTTTGGCATATCAAAGATAGTTGCACTTGATATTCCAAAGGCATTTGACAGAGTTTGGCATCCGGCTCTTCCGTCGTAAATGCCTGCATATGAGATCGGTGAATCTCTTCTTCAATGGATTAGAAACCCCGTTTCGAGTCGATCAATACATGTTGTATTGGACGGTCTCAAGTTTGAAATCCACCATATAAATGCTGGTGTTCCCCAAGGCCCAGTTTTGTCTCCAAATCTCTTTTAAATCTTCTTGTCTATCACATCTCATCCAATATATTCGTTCGCAGATTAAAGTATCCTCAGTTTAATGACTCACGGCCCTGCTCTTCGGAAGTATATATTGAACGGCAACGTATGTTTAACTCATTCGATTCTGATATTGATGGAAACTAGCCAAATGAGTGGAATTAAATGTTTCCAAAACACAATGCTGTCTTTTGTCATTAAAACGAAACCCTATAACCCAGACATAGTCTATGCGTAGTAATTGTGTCGCCACTCACTTTCAATGCTCGGTATGCGCGTTAATTCGAACCTACGTTGGAATGACCACATTTTCGATGTTGCAAAAAATGCGGCGAAATGCTTTGGTTTCCTTAACCGATGCAAGAAATACTTAACCCCTTTTGACTATAAGGCTTTTCATCGTCCAGAAATGAAGTACAACGCTCACATCTCGGCAGATAGAATGCAAAAGCGAGCGATAAAACTCATTGAGAACATATAGAACGCAATACACTCGCTGGTGCATCGTCGAAATGAGTCTTGCTTGTTATGTTTCATCACTAATTCTACCACCAATACGCCGACGAAACAGCTTACGTCATTTTGCCTCTTCAACAATGCACTCGTCATCAGTTTTCCCTTAAGCCTACTTTCGGGCGTACTCTGAAATTAAGGAAGCCTTTTATAAGCCGAACATGGCTGCTGACAATTGCTTTAACAGATTGACATGATGTAGTGTTTTTCTAAAAACTACTGCATTGTACTTTGAGTCTGCATTATTTTATTTTTTATTTGAATAAAAATAAAAATATTTATGTTTATGCCAAGTTTGTCGGTCAAATACGCCGCTGTGCGTCTTATGAGTTGGTTTCCTCTTTCTTGAAAGGATGTCCAAGTGTAATTTATGAAGATTTTTTTTCTCTCAAATACTTAAAGAGTAAATCTGGCTTTCGAATTTAAGCTTTTTTCATTCGAAATGTAATTGCCTTAAATTCGATCACTAAGATGCTAATTTCATAAAAAAAAACTGAAACAATTCACTAAGATAAGATAAGACAATTTCACTTGTGCTATAAAAATAAAGTTTTTCAAATAAAAAAATTATAATACATACAGAGGAGTACCCACGCTAGAGAATCATCGTTAAAAAAATCTTTCCGAATTGTGTCAAATGCATTTGAAAATTTTTCAAAAACCTATCAGAATTCAATCTAATTTTTTTTGTTTTTTTTTTTTGTGGGTACATTAAGTGAATTCAATTAATTTCCAAAACAAAAATACAATTCTGCAATTGACTTCAAAATAATGTTGCTTTGAGTTTTTTTTTTATTCGCAGTCTTTTTTATCAAAAGTCAAAAGTTTGAATTCTTTGAATAAAATTTCGTGAATACATACACATGCAATTCGAACGAAATCCTTGAAATCGCAATCCTATAGGAACGACATCTGGATACCCGTTCTTACAGATAACTTCGCTATTCCGATCTAAGAAAAATTAATTCTCAAGATGAGCAATCAAACGAAATCCTCCCCGGTAGGAACTATTAAAATTTGCGAACAAAGCGGACTCCCACCATTTGACAAAAAGAAAAGAATCTCCAGCTGCACCTTACCTTAGCTCGGTACGACTGTCAATCTCTGTCATTTATCATACAGAAAAGGAGTTATAAATATGATTTAACACTTTGTTCAGACCTTCGAATAAAAATGGCGTCTGAGGCCATCGAACTACCAGACACTTGAAGTATTTTGCAGGCGGAAGTCTACGCAATTGGCAACCGTCTTGGAAATTGCTATAACGTGCCAAATAGCTCTGCCGAAAAGATGACACCGATTTCGGTCTTACCCTAACCCACTCCGATGTGGACGTATTAACTCAACGCCCGAAAAACGTGCCACGACTTTTTGAACATTTCTTGAGCACAAAAAATGACAACATAACAGCTCCTATCTGCGACAACCCATTATTTCAACAATCAAAAACGCAATGTTGCTTGTACTAAGCTTTGAGCCAGGATCAAGACGATAAGCAGTGTCTGGTGGGTTAGAAACCCTTTGTAATAATGTACATTAACGGCTGAATGGCGCAATTGTTAAGTGCGCGCCTTTAAATTGGAACAATTGTTGAGCACAAGGTTCGAATAGTAGTGAATCTTGAACTTGTATCTCGATTTCGAATCCGGTCCAGTCACCCTTAAATGCAAACAACAAATATTCAAACACTGGCGAATAAAATTCTGCAAATTGAGCGAATGCAAATAAGCTGATATCAAATTCTCCATTCCATCTCGTACATCACTCATGGAACAATTGAAGCCAAAATAAACCTAAGTTTCACACCACTGTACAGTTTTTCAAATCTGTCCTCGCTCTATTCTAAATGAATTCCCAGGGTTGCCATAACCCCTTGTGAACAAACAAATTATAAATAAAAAATTGAAGAAAAATTCTTTTTGAAAACTGATTTATAAATCCAAGTTTATAAATTTCTCCGAGAATATTCCAGAAATAACCCTGAAAACCTTTTTTATGCCGTGAATCACAAGTGTTGGGTAAATCCTTGCAAATTAACGACAATAACCAACACACTCCAATAAACCTTTTTTGCAAAATATTCTCCGGAAAGTCATTGTAACCATAAACAAATTAGTATGTCGCCGTCTCATTTGCATTTTCAATCTGGCTGCCATTAAGTCTTGCGATAAAAATGTTAACATTTGCAACCTGATTATTATTTATAATCGTACTCAGGTTTGGATCAGTAAAATTCGTTTCCTTGAAATAAAACTATTTTTAAATCTTCAAAAAAAAACTAAGAACACCGAGAAACCTCATCCGGATAACGACCGTGAGTTTACAATGCTTACGAAGGAAGTTGCAATCTTGTTGCCACCACAAACGAAATAAAAAATTAGAGCTACACGAGTACAATGCATGCAGCCATTAGGCTGATAATGTTCCTTTTATTACCAAAAAAAAAAAATATGTCCTGCTGCCCAATAGCATTGGCATTTTCCATTCAGCCATAATTTTTCTTTTTTTTGTAACTTAAAATGTCCTTGCCAGGTAGGTAGTGGACGTATAGTTCGGTTTCAAACAACTGGGCTGTTCTCGATTCAAATTGAACTGAAAGTCTCATTATTGTGGTTCGGTATTGCAGCCATTATTTGGTTGTTGTGTCTGAATCAACCACTCCTGTTGCTTGGACCCGAATAGGAACTGGAAGATACGCCGCCGACGGCCGACCCAAGACCGACTACATATAAAACAGCTACTATGGACAGGTAAACACGTGTCCCCAATGAGTTGAAAAGGGAACACGAGAGTCCGTGTCCTGCCACATTTTAATTTTCCTAATGGATATCGATTCAATTCTGGTCTTCCTTTTTTTCCACTCTTCTTTTTTGTGTGTAATATGACATAGATACTCGTACACTACACGCATACACAGATGCATTAAATGACAACATATTCGTAAATGCAGATACAAGTCCTGGAATACTATGGTATTTTAGGAGTAGAATCCTGTGTTATCGTCATCATAATCATTGTCGTTTTGCCGGCTTAATGTCCTTTGCGCAGTATTATTATCCTTTATTTCTTTCAATGTGTTTTCTTTTACTAGGAAAATGAAATCCTTTTTGAATTTAAACCCTTTTCCATCTTGTTTTGTTGCTAGGAGACAACAGCAACGCAAAGAGATAAACTGGGGTAGAATGGCAAATCCTTGTGGATAAATGTGAAATATATATTTACAATGGAAATGAAGTGGAAGCGAGGACCTCGACAAAGGTGTGCGGTGGTTTGAATAAATTTTACTATCTAGCTTTGTTGTGTGGCAGGATTTATTTGCGAGTTGTGACCTTTTAATAAAAGCGTAAGGACCCGATCAGGATTGGAAGCAAGTGCTGCCGGTGACTTATTAAAATTTATTCCGAAACAGAGTTATTTATGTACAGGTACACATAAATAAGGATTTCGTATGCTCTTGACTGCGGTTGACTCTCTAGTATAATGAAAGGAATAGGTGTCACCATGTAACCTTGGGGTTGTTCTTACTTTTTGTTTGAATTGGAATTCTTTGAGTCTCGTAATGTATTCATTGTGGAAGTGTGTAACCCCTTTTGGGCGATACTATAACTTTTGCAAATGGCGGCTTCTGTCAGTTTTGTTTTCATATATGCGGAGTTAACAGATGCATGCGGAATGGCTCGTCAGTGATTTTGGGGCAACTGGAATTTCTGTGCAAATTTCCGGGCTCGAGAAAGAGCACGTGAGAGAAGAGACGCTTGAACATTGAAGATGTTTCAGGAGAGACATCTTTTCATCAGCGTATTTAAATGCAAGAGCTGTAGAATTGTTCCCATAGAGACGCTCCATCAGAACATCAAAAGCGTCTAAACTGTCGGCTGTCCTGAAACTCCCCCATGTTAGACGTGGACATTTTCCGGTTGAAATTCATTATGAGCACTTCGACCCATTTTTGGTGCACAGGGAATCCATGAGGACGCCGTCAGCACTGTGACTTGTACTGATCAAGGCATTTATTTTTTGTTTTTTGCTGCAAATTGGTATCGGTATCAACAAGACGGTGCAGCCGCAATCAGAGCTCGGCGCGATAAAAAAGCATTCTGATGGATGAGTTCCAGGTATCTTCCTTAAGGTTTTCAGTCATGGATTTTTGAGAACAAGACAACATGAAAGGAGTTCAAAAACTTACTGCTCCGAAGCTCTTCATAAAAAGATTGAAAATGCTGTAAAAGGAGTTCAAAGAGTCACGCACAATGGCGACCCCTATTTCTCCGACATGAGCTTCAAAAATTAATGAAACAATGCAAGTCGAAATAATGTAGTTCCGTTCCAGTTTATTTATTAGTCGTTCTTAAAAATATATCACAAACAACTTCTTAAGGAAGTTGCTAAATCAACGCTCAAGGTTGATATGAATCAACAGTGATCAAAATATTTACAGAATCTCTGAACTACTCTTTCAAAATACGAAATGGATCGATTAAGGTTTGAACAACGTTCGGAAAAATTGCGAGACTACTTCCAAAGTGGGATGCTGTATTGCCAAAACAGAGCCAATTTTGAAAACAAATTTCGATGGAAATAACCCAGGGACTACAGGCTTGGAAAGAAAGTTCGTCCATGTGCTCAACGGAGAATATTACAACAAATGGTAGGCCTTAACCTGAGAACATCAACGCTTTAAAAACTTAGACACAAAGGCTTGAGGAGAATTTCGAATTAAGTTTTTTGATGATTACTAGATTTAATTGACTCTTTAGGGGCTCGGAAAACCACACGCAGTCTTATAGAAACGATTGGCTTCTTGAATGTGAAATGTTCGGAATAGTTTTTGGAGTTTTGAAATAATTTCACCAATTTTTTTTTCAAAAACGACAATGTAAGAATCTTTTCTGTCTGCGAAGGGCACTACCAAGGGAATCATTATTTCTTATTTTTCGGTCGCACTTTATCTCAAAGAAACTTTAGAGGTAAACAAATTGAACGGGATCATGACTTACACCTCAAAATATATTTTAACCCATATCTTGTACAATTTTTTCCAAAAGCTCAAATTGTTGTGTTCCCGCTTTAAAAAAAAATAGTGAATAGCGTTTATTCAGACTGAAGAATGTAGATAAAAAGAATGCCGAACTAACGTGTCTCGTACGCTTTAATGTTTTTGAATTTGTCATTTTAAATATTTGAGAGATGTGCCGCCTGCTTTTACTTTGTGCTGCCAAATTGTTTTAATAGAAATACAACATTGTACTTTTTGTTAAAAAACAGAGTATTTTTCAACTCTTCCGCCGGCAATTAGTTCTGAGACTTGAATATTTAATGTTTATCTTTAAAGAGCAATAAAATTCTCAAACATGACGACACAAGGAAATAAATTTTTTTGAAGCTATCTGTAAGCTAAAAATGTCGAAATCATCGAATCTTAAGACCTAGAAACGGAAGACCCAAATTAACATGAAAACAGGAGGATCAGCTGCAGAAATGTGTGCGTAGTTCAACCATTTGCATATAACCTCCATAGTCCTTCATGGTCGAGTAAAATTATCCAAATCGTTGATAAGACCTTAAAACTTAGTCAAGCTGCTACTAAGCGCCAAGTTGAAACCAACTTATTGAGCCGAATTTTAAAGTATAGGACTAAAAAGAAGCTTACGTTTGGCGGTAGACTGAAGAAAGGATGCTTCTGGAACAACAGTCCAAACAATGTAGTGTGTCGGTGGCCTGTGCCTGTTTCCGATGGTCTTGGCGATATCAGCCGTTGGATGGAATATAATAAAGACGAATCTTAGAAGAACAAAACTTGTCATCAAGTTTGCTATTTATAGGCCCTGCATTGACGTTAGTGGATCAAAAAAGGAGACAAAAGCGACTTCGACCCAATGGAGCTGTTTTGAGAAGAAATTGACAGAGAAGCTCAAAAGCTATTTCCAGCATCGATAGAAAAATCATTGGTTGGTTCAAAAAGTCTCGAAATTAAGAAGCTTGCCGAAGAATGACTACATTGAGGATTAATTTTTTGCAAATTGGATTTTTTGACGAAAATGAAATCGAACTTTGCTAGGTTCACGGACTGTTCAAGATCTTTGTCCAATTCGTTCACGGATGTGCCTAACCTCCGTTCGCCCTTCTCGCAGACATATCCGACGGTGAATTTAGTTGTCATTATCAACCGACGTAGGACGATCTTTATGCTCATGTACATGAGGAACAACTCTTGGATGCGAGACATGATGTCAATTTTCGAAACATCTCTTCCAGAATTAAGTTGAAAAAACGTGCCGGTCTGGAATAATTTAGAGGTTCATGGTCCAAACCAGAAAACGTATTTTCAGGCGTTGTGCGACACCGAATTCTGTCATAGATTTGATGTGTGCTTGCCACTCGCAAACTCTTGCTACCAAATGGTATTCGATCTGTCTCTTATTTACGCTACTATTGTACATGAACCAGTGCGCCTTTGTTTGAATGAAGTTGTGAATGTCTTGCCAGAATGCATCTGTTTTTGCGTTGCTACAAGCGACATAAGCACTGACAATAAAAATTCTGTACATCACTTTGCATTGACAACATGATTCCTTGCATTTAATGATCGCTGAACTTTGATGTTTAATATGTTTCCAAGGAGCTCTGCTAGTAATTCCGTTCTTACCTCGTTTCAGACTTCTTGACATTTCTGTTGATTGAGAGTTTCGTTTCCCCATTTTCAATTTTTTTTCGACTCATAGGAAAGTACCTAGTAAAGTTTTTAAAGTGTTGCGTAGGTATATAACTCGGCTCACCACAGGTTTAAATACCTAGATGTGATTCATTCCCTGCCAAATTGCAGCTCTAACTCACCATAGTCCGAATCCAGCGCAATCTATCGCTACAATTTTGACAACTTCCATGTTAACTAAAATGAAACGATATTGTTCAAGTGCATATCTGATTACAAACTTCAACTAAAGAATTTCAGTAATATATATGTTTATTCCAATAAATTTAAATATTAAATTTTTATTACAAACAGATGACAGATTTGCTTCGTATCTCTTCCAGCCCATTGACCACCAAGGTCATCTATTTGTCAATTTATTTAAGCTCTCAACCTGAACCTAGCAAGCGATAAATTTACACAGCTACCTCATGTCACAACAAACCCACGCAATAAATTCTTCAAATAAATTTACCTCACAAAATAAAAAAAAACCTAACGAAACAAAAACTCTGCCTCTGGTCGCTGTTAAAGTTAAGCATTTAAAGCTATCCATTTGGAATTTAAATCCGAAATACCACCACCAGTAGCCAGTAAATAGAAACAAAATTCCACCCATCGCCTCTTTATGCCCCGCAAAAACGATCTTCTTGGCAATAATCAACCAACAACGATTTTCATACAAGACAATAAACATTTTCATTGCATCACAACCTCCTGAACGTACCCAGCCTCACAACACACAAACACACGACGAGTCGTAAAACCTTATTGAACTCCCTCAAACCCAATACTCTGACAGAACACCTTATATTCGCGACAGTATATAGCAAACTCACACTCTTACACAAAAAGAATAGGTATCTATCTACAAAAAACAAAAATTACTTCCAGAGTATAGAACATTCGTTCACGCAACGCCAACCATTTTGTTTGGGAAAAACTTCGAAATTCTTTTTCGAAACTGTCAGATCTTAGCCCTGACTTCGAACACGAACCAGTTCCCGTCACTAAATGCACAATCTTTCAAAAGAAGGGGCAATTTTGACACCCCCGAATACTGTCATCCAACACATATACCTCATCGATTCTTCCACCCAATCAGACCAACCCGCTACATAAAATTTCTGACGCATGCGGCTTGCTATCACCCGATTGGTTGTGAAATAGAAATACCACTGACAGTTCAAGTGACAGAGAGAACTGGCGCCAGTAGGCATCAAAACCGGTTCGTTAGACATCGATGGGTTGTATCCCTATATATCGCTTACTCCCTCACTCGTTCTGACAGCAAAGTTAGAATATATAAGTCATGTGACAGCCCGACCACTCATACTCGCGCACCCATCATCTGGCATTTACACACAACGAAAGGGGTGGCCCCTGACAATCGGGCTGTCAACGTTGGTGTGGCCGTAGCACATTTTCGCTTGTATACCGGTTTAGTCGTTCGAGAAGCGCTGCTGTCGTATGTTGCACACACGAAGTCGATGCTGCATTGTGACACAAAGTGAAGTTTCGGTCGGTTCGTTATTTTTTTTCGTTTTGACATTTTATCATTTCGGTCGATTGCACACGCGAACCGTACGTTGCGCCTATCAGGCATTTTCTGTTAGTGAAAAAAAAAAGTTGTTTCTTTCAAAAACAAACCGCAAATTGTTTCTCGAGTGATGAAATAATTAAGACAACTACTGTCGTCGTCGTCGTTGTCCTTCCTTACTTCTTTCCTACGACCGTCTTTTGACGTGTCTGTGAGAGTGCCTTAGGTAATATACACATGAATACCAATGCAAAAGGATACAACCGTCAATACAGTGTGCCGCTGAGCTAATCGATTTTTTTTTTGCGTGAAAATAAAATAAAAAAAGATACCCTACCTAGAAGGTGTTTAACGAAAAAAAAAGTTTGTGCACGAAAGTGAAAAAAATTTGGGGAAAAAAATTGACAAACGAGTTAAATTTTATTAATTTTTTGGTAACACTGCAAAAATAAACATAATATATGGTAATGGCAGAGATTGGTGGCCATTTGGCACACCAGCTACCCTTGCATAATCATCAAAGTGGATTACAACCATCGCTGGTGATGAACCATCACCTGGATTTGGATTGTCATGGTCATGAAGTTTTAACTAGTAAGTGTTTTTTTTTTTGTTTCACCATTTATATTATAATTTTATTTTTATTGCGGCTCTGACACTGTTGTGTGTTGAAATTGCCTATCAAAATGGGCCCTTTGACAGATGACCAGCCGGACGAAGTTTAAAATTAAAAAGTGCAACAGCCGTCGGAATGTCAAAGGTTCTCAAAACAAACAGTTTGGTTCTATCATTTGAGTGTTTTTTTGTGATTGGGAATTCAATAATGAATCATGGATATTTTAAGCATTTACGTCAAGTGTTTTGATGGCTGTGATTCCAACAAGACATAAAAACAACTGCACTTACGCCAAAATTAAGTTAACAATGACAATGAAATTTATTTTTCGTATCATGACTCCAAACGTCCAATCTTAATAGGTCAATCTGTCAAAAGTCAAATGCCACTTAAATAAATCCCTTAATTGTTAATTGTAACAATTTTATATTCGTAACAAAAAATCAACATTGGCAGCGACAGATTCTACGTCCTTTTTGGACAAAAGCAAAATGTCTTGAAACGAAATCATCAAATATCTGGCTTTAAGATTAATCCAGGTCGTAACTTTCCCTCAAATCGATCAAAAAGTTTGTTCATTCGTAAACAACACAAACAGTCCAGCCGCGGTGCGACCAAAAATGGCCAATTTTGAGCGGTTTCAAATCTTGGTCTGACAGTCCTCGTATCTAGGACTTCAGATTGCTTGTGACGTTGCAATGCAGAGAAATAATTGGGAAACGAATGCAATATTCCCAATGAACTTTTAAATGTATGTTTTCGCATCAGAATAGCGTTTGATTTTGAAACTTTTTAAGTGTCAATAAAGACGTCAGACACAATCAGTTTCTGATCATGCTTCAACTCTATAAAAATTGAGAGGAGCAGCGGTTATCTTATAGGGTAAACTTACTAAACTTTAAAACAAATATTCTTGTCGCTTATCTATCGATGGAACTCCCTACTTACATTGTAGAGTTAAGATTGGAATGGGCAACAAAAAAAATCCATACATTGAGTAAATTTATTGATCCGCAAAAGTATTATTTTCTTCTTAAGGACGAAAAAGTGTCAAAAACGTCCTTGTTTGAACCTTCAAATATATGGCATATTTTTATCAAAACTTATTAAAAATTTTCGCTGTCAGTGTCAAATTCAAAATTATAAGTTAAAACTCATTAGTTGAAACTATCATTGTAACCTCAAAATCTTTCAATTCATTCTCATTATTATTAAGCAACACCATTTCGATCTTTACCGAGGGTACAAATTTGAACCTTGAATGTCCAACGCATGCGCAACTAGAAATAGTAGCCCCTGCCTCAACTACTGTGGTTGTTCATCTTTGCACCGATTGTTTTGAGATGAATAACGAATGACTTTCGTCCATGCACACTATTAATCATGATGACAGATGACTGTTGACTATAAGCCAGTGCGGTCGTGCTAAGTTAAGCTAAGCTTCTTACATTTAATTGTTGACTTTTCGAAGATCAAATCTTGTTTTTTGAATATTGAGTACCTACTTTTTTTGCGGGTATTCTGTCAAATGAAATTGTGAATTCTGGCCCATTTGAATTTATCGAAGACGCATGGTAAGCTTGTTGCTAGAGTTAACTTGTTATTTTTTTTTCAAAAATTAAATTTTAATAAGATTTTCTTTTTAATTATCAGCAAAGAGGTTCAGTTTTGACTTGATTTTGCGTTTTTTTTTTTGTTTTAGAATTCGTTCTCATCACTCAAAAAAGACCTTAACTATCAAAAGATTCTCGATCGATAGAGATTCTTTCAAACCAACGAATCTCTAACATTTCGCTGATATTTTTTGGAGAACGACAATTACTTGTGCATAGAAGTCAAACTGTTTTCTCTGAAGCAAGAGCAAGAATTTACAGTAACAGTACAGAGTAAACGGGATTCCTAATTCGAATAGAGATTTCTCATTGACATTTTTTTATGAAAAATGGTGGATCCTTTAGATGTCACCTATTTCGCGCAACTCAAATCTTAAATAAGCCTATGTTTGCCCCGATGAAACAGATTCCCTAACTTGTCAAGTTCTTGCTTTGCATCCAGCATTCATTTAATAAATTTCTCATTATCATTATCCAATCCCTACCACGTATCGTTTTGACTGTGAAGCGTATCGACTCAAATAAAAGCCTGATCTTCGAATTGTCAACTGGAAACAAGTCAGTCGATTTCAATTGTGTCTTTTGGCGACACATTTTCATTAAACTATCGAACGTTTAAAAACATTTAAACATTTTTAACAATGTTATTTGTGTTTTTAAAATAACTGGAAATAAAATTTGAAGGCTTAAGAAATAGGAGAAGAATGGAAAAATTGTGTAGTGCTTTGAAACACAGATGTATTTTCATTTCAATTGCTTTATGAGTGGCATTCGAATTGGCATAGAGAACTCAAATCGATTTATTTGCATTCACGCTTAATCCACAGTATTTTATTTAAAAACACTAGAAAGTTGTACTTTTGAAGATTTGTTTGTCACACTGCAGGCAGTGTTTTGCCTTTATAGCAGAGACAATAACAGATCATATACATAAACCATTAATTTGACAACACGAACTTAGAATTCCAGCAGCCGATACACTAACCACTGCTATCGTTGGCCGACCGTTCCAGTTACAGTAAACTCCCACGGGCAATAGTGACTGAACCAAATTCGAAACCAAGATACAAGTTTAAGGCTTACTCCAGGGTTCGAACCAGGAATCCCTTAAAGGATCTAATTGAAAGGGAGGCGCCAACTGTCAACCCAGCTGTGTACGTACTCGTACCTTTAGTATTCTCATGCAATGTTGTTATAATCTGTGACACAGTTTGACTTCAATCAATCTGCTTGACGATTAAGAATCAATCTGATAGGGTGGGTCTTTTTGACACTGAAAGCCCATATGCCCTCAAAATATTGGCAGAAACTCAGTAATTTATTTTCGTAATGCGAAATGGATCGATTTCTGCTTAAACTATGTATGCAGTAAAAATTGTAATTCTATTTCGAAAATATGTTGCCCAAATAGAGCTAATTTTGAAAATAAATTAAGTTCGAAATAACACAAGCTTGCTGATTGATATCCGAACGTCTTCTCGTATTCCTCTTGTTACCGCAAAAAATATGTAAGCAAACGAGATATAGGTACCTATTCAAAATTCAGCTCAAAAGTTATGAGGTCTATAAAATGCTAGCCAAGGTTTTCGGACAATGATCAAGAAAAAAGTCCAATACCGTTTTGAGGAACTAACTTTAGTATCAAAAATATAAAAATAAATGAATGTTAAATTCGACCCAGGTCAAAAATTGTATGTTTGGACAAATCGTGCCATTGTCCTTTCGAAGTTTCAAAATGTGAAAAGGGCTTGAATGTTTTACGACGATAGCTTGGGATTTGTGCCAAAAACAATGACCAGCAACACAACCTTCGCCTTTCATATTTACGTCAACACTTTAACTTTGACTTACAGAAAAAAAGGATAACTCTTATATTTTACTTTCGGGTTCATCCAGCACCTATTTTTCGATTACTTGGTTAAAATGTTTATATAAAGCTATATGCCCGCATCTTAAGAACATGCACTCACAAATTCATTTCTCCACAAAAAAAAAAAAAAACATAACCCCATAAAGAAACTCTCAAAGTTCACTGACATCACTCAATTTCCACTTAAAATATTTCCCTTAATTTATGTAAAAAAAATAACTTAATTTTGACCCAAAAGAGTTCCAGGATGTTACACCGAACGCCAAAGACATTCCGCAGAATTAGCAACTTTGAATGTGTCAAATTTAGCAAATAATGGGCTGGTTTCTCCAAATGCTTTGTGCGTAGCCAGTCTTGTGCTAGTGTCAAATTCCTAACCGTCACAAAACTATTTAGTCGCCGCATGTGCAAACTAGGCCTAATCACGATTTAATTTATTAAGCCCATATGAAAAAGAAATAGTGACTCAGTCATTAGGCCTGAATTTTTATCGCGGAATTGAAGAAAACGTAAAAATTTCAGACTTAATATAAAAGGGATGCTGGTAGATTGGTTCTAAGTGAACTATAATAGCCAATTAGGTAAAATGTAAACATGTTAAAATGATTTAGGCGTTGAAAGAAAACAAACAAATTGGATATGGAATTTTTCCTAATTTTCTTTAACGTCACTTGTCCATTATACATTTCTTTGACATTCTGTAGGCAGAAACTCGACGTCAACGCTGACGTGTGTCAAAAAGTTCAAGACAGTTCAAATTATAAATCAAAACATGTACCTACTCGAAATACTTTAAATGAGTAAAAACATTTAGTTTGCGTCTCGTTAAGATTGAATTATTTTTATTTCAAAGCTCACTTACCAAATGCTCGGTGACAGTTAAATGAATAATAATAATTTATCGCTGCGGTTTTTCTGTAATAGTTCTCATTAAACCAAATTAATTAAATGTGAAAAATGAGAGAAAAAACTTGTAAACAAGTTTATTTATTTTATTTGTAAAATGACTTTGACTTTTTCATCGATGCGTTATAATAATGTCAGCAGTGCAAGCATATCTGTCAAGCAGTAGACCAAAACGAAATGGCTGATGTTATTGTTGATATTTTTCTTGAGACGTCTCGGCCAAATGATTTATTGGCTTACATTTTTTATGATATATAAGTCTGCGTGCGAATTCTTTTATTTTTGCACAAGTCCAATGACATGTGGCTTGACAGTTTAAATTTGTGTTTGTTGTTTTTTCTTACTGACAGTTCAAGTGTCATTGAAATGACTCTTCATTTCAAGGGTACTTTTTATTTGAGTTTTATTCGGGGCAATAATACTGCGATGTTGTTTGGTTGGACATGGCGTTTAAAATCAGGTGATGAATGGATTGTTGAATTTTGATTAAATCGTTTCATCTGATGGATACCTGCTTGTGGAAAGCTTACGTCTGTGGCTAACTGGTCTGTAATTAAATGTGTTTTTACTTAAATACACATTCTTCATAAACATCATGAATTTTTACTTAAACTGAAACTATAAGCCTTGCATAGAACTTGTGATCAAACTCAAAACCTTACCTTTTGAGCGTCAAACTGATTGCACCTCCACCGGTTTCATGTACTTAAACAAGCAAAATAACCGTATTAAAGGCTCGGAATATCCACATGCATGACAGTAATAGAAAAGTCAATGTCTCTTGAGCGTCCGGCTGCTTGGTACCTATTGTTTTTTGAGTTCTTTCCAATAAAGCAATTATAGTTGAAAAAATTTAAAATTGTTTGATGTCACCTTTGAAAGAAATCAAGAAATTGCCCACCCTTTATATAATTAAGACCAGTTATTCTCCGCAGAGGCAATCTCACCCTTTCTAATCGCATTTTATGCGAAGTTTTTACTTGTTGGTTTTGCTTCGTTCATTCGATACGTATCGTTGCGAAGCTATCGTCTTTTTCTTATGCAGAAATATAGTAACAAAAACGCTGACGCGTGCATTCCATCATCTCACTTGGAATCACTATGCTGAAAGATGCATGCAAGGTGCCGGCAAAAATTAAACTAATGGTCTGATAAAGAAACCTTTACAATGGTTTCTGCCATCGAATAAAAGCCGCCAGTCTGAAACTTTAGAATTGCTTTGATGTTGGTTAGTTGAACTTCAGTAAAGAGAGAGCAAAATGTAATGAGGGGACTTCTATAAGCTTTCGGAATTTCGGCAGGGATAATGCCAAACTCCTTTTTCAAGACCTATGATCAAAACATAAGCAGTTGATCATCTTAAACTTACCAGAATACACAATGCGGACTGCAGTAATTTTTTACTGCACAACTCTATTCTGTCGCTCAGCAATCATGTCGGCTTTTCCTATAGGAGCAAATCACTGGAATTATTTTGAAACAACGAAAAAACATCACAATACAATACAATACGTTGAATATCTTCAAGATATAATAGTTCAGCTCTTCAAAAGACATGTTTTACTTAAAGCCAAAGTAACTACAGGAATAATCGTGACATGGCCTTCAAAAAGTGGAAACGGTTTAAGCGTTTTAAGTGTTTTATGAAGCTTTTCGGAGTTTACGAAACTCTGTTAACGCAAAAATTAAAGAAACAAAACGAACGTACTATGGAAGGCACTTTGGCTTCCAACCAAAATGCTTTGGAAAATTTTGCGAGAAGTAGGTGTAGGGAAACAAAATACAAGATGGATGAAGTCAATCCCAACCAGCTCAATAAAAATTCGCTGAGTTACAAAAAACATCAGGGGGCACCACCCCAACACATTCAAGTGTTCCAAAAAGGCTCATTTGAATTTTGCAGGGTCGAACAAACTGATGTTGTTAAAGCAGTATTAAAAAGCTGTCGGTATTGAGTTCATCCTCTTTTCTTAAAAATAATCCTGCCAAACCTTCTGCCAGTCATTACATACGTAAAGATCATTCGCAAAGATCATTCCAGTTCTCAAAAAGAAAGCAACAATTAACTCACCCGCTGATTTCAGATCTATTGCTGCCATATTCTATCAAAGGTGTTGGAAAAGTCTATTCACAACCAAATGTCAGACTTTTTTCGGCGCGAAAACCTGCTAAATGTTCATCAATCTGGCTTCAAACAGCGCCACAGCTACACTTCGGCATTGCTTAAAGTAACAGATGACGTACGATCTGCAATGGATAAAAACTTGGTTACTTTCCTGACACTTTTAAACTTTTCCAAGGCCTTTGATACTTGCCTCTAAACTTTCAACTTTGTACAATTTCTCCTCATCAGCTGCAAACTTTATTTATTCGTACCTGTCTGGAAGTAAACAATCAGTCTTAGCTAACAACATTATGTCCGAATTTATTGAAACTTCAGCAGGTGTTCCTCAAGGATCCATTTTGGGTCCCCTGCTCTTTACAATTTTTATAAATGACCTACCAAAGGCAATAAAATATTCCAAGTTTCACATATTTGCGGACGATGTTCAAGTGTACTTTAGTTTCGCCTTTGAACAAATTGAAGATGCAGCAGTCAAATGTAACGAAGACCTACAAACGATTTTTAGCTGGGCTCAAGAAAACTGCTTACGGCATAAACCGGAAAAATCGAAATGTTTAGTCATAAATAGAAATAGTATTAACACCAGCAACTTCCCAACAATCTACATACCTTGGTAATGCTCCTATTGAGTTTCTGGATAAAGCTAAAAACCTTGAAGTTTGGTTAAACACGAGTATGCGCTGGGATGACCGTGTACGTTCTGTCATCGGGAGAATTTATGGCTGCCTCAGAAACCTCTCACTGACTCAAAGCTTCACTCCAGTTAACACAAGGCTTATGCTGCCTTCAATAATATTGCCCGCTACGTCTACGGCTTGAAACAATATGATCATGTGTCGACGTATTCGAAAGTTATTCTTGGATGTTCACTCGACAAGTACCTTCACTACTGCACTCTCAAGTATCTACACAAAATTATAACCAGCCCTAAAAAATTTAAACCTCATAGCGCACATTGATAAAAATTCAAAGCTGAAATCAGAATTTCAATTATAAAATAATAATACCGAAATCATTTTTATTCCAAATTACATTAAGTCAAAGTATTTCGCTAGAACCTTTCGGGTCCAAGTAATGACCCTGCGCTCCACAGTTTATTAATTTTCCATGAATTAACAATTAACATTAGACGAATTGGACTAATAGTTCATCTCATAGGTCGAGACCTTTTTCACATATCAGGATTAAAAAAAATGTTCATCTACAAATGGTCACCAAAAAACACATCAGTGTGATCGATTGGCCACAGCTTGTTCAAATTCGAAATGCACGTCGAAATGAAATTCGATTATTTCGGTGTTCAAGTGTAGCGAATTGCAGTCGAATTCATGGCCCAGAATCCACACAAAACTATCTAATCATCTCCTTAAAAAGACCGTAAATCAATTAATAAATCTAGAACAAGGCACATCGGATGACGGATGACCGGTGTGAATTGAACCTAAAACGGAATGTCTGAAAAGCAAACACACAGAATTTGTCATTATAACCGTCAGAACTGCATGACGAATTGAATTACAAGAATGTTAACCAGGCCCAGTGGTAAGTGCATGCTCTTCATCAGCGCATCGCATTGATTAACAGTTGAATCTTGAATTTCTAACTCCTTAAACAAACCTCAACATTCCCAATCAATTTTTGATCCAAACGAAGCCTAATTCCACCTCCTTCCTTGAGCCTACTTCATTCGGATCTATATGTAAATTGATCAACAAGGCATTCCAAACCGAATTAGCTACATTCACTTCACTACTGGTTTTCCGCTCCGGAAAATACACGCATACATATTTTTCGATTTATTGATTTCTTGACCCGATCAGCACCTTGTGTGTGCAGCCATAAACAGACGACATATCGCTTAACTTTGTTTGATTAGTCCATTTAATTATGATCATCATAAAAATAAAAAAAATTCTGTGCTGTATGTTTTTTTTATTCCATTTCATGTATGAATACACAATTTTAGAGCTATCATTAATAACTCTGTTTTCACTTCATTGCCCTCGTGTTTGATTCTTCTTCTCGCGTTAAATTATGTACGCCAAATGTGGTCCAGCGTTGTGTCGTGTCGATAATACTAGTTTCGTTAGGCGATTGCTCGTAAAACTAGCGAAAAAATTAAATCGCCGAATAGCTAATAAAACTTAAGCCCATTTGCATATGTTGCTGTTTATTTTCTTATTTGTTTTTATACTCTTCTTTCATGTTTTTTGTTCATTTTATTATCGAATATAAAAACAAGTATGTTCCAGTCAAATGACATTTCATATGTAATGTTTCTATGAAAACTAAAGGCACATTGTTTGTGCTGGTAAAGTTAAATGTCATTCAGATTTGACATATTTGGTCAAAGCAGGCTTGACACCGCATCAAAGTTAAATGCAAATTTTTTTTTTAATTTTTAATTTTCTTTTTTTCCATCACATTGGGCGAAGTGAATGAAACGAAGCAAGTCGGCTGCTGCCTTGTTACCTTAATTAGCATAAAACTCCTATGAATGTTTGATGACGTAAGGTTGGTATTCCTGGTTGATGTTTTTTTCTGTGGTCGGTTTTTTTTTAAATGCCATCTTTGAGATGCAAAACGATGAAAGGGAAAAATGAGACATGAAAAAAAGAAAAAAGAACCGGAATGTCGAATAGCGGTGATATTGAACATATGTTACAGGGAAAAGTGCGAAATTAATGCGTAACGAATGCGTTGCACTTCAGCAGCACTCTAAGGTGTTCTTATAAGGGTTTGGTTTTTCTGAATTTCGCAACCAATTAAACAATAACAGGTCTAGGATAATGTGATATTTTGTACTATTTCAGTGAATTACACTTTACGTAAACAGTGACGTTAAGCAATTGCAAAGAAGATCTGACAACGCACCTTGAAAACCACAGAATTAAAGATGACAGCACAAGTTTTGTTTTGACAATTGAAAATTAACAAATTTTTTAAGTTTTCAGTTAATGTGAGTCGTATGGTTTTTTTTTTAATTTAAGGAATGCTATGAGCTCGGGAAATGTTTTAAAGATGGCGATGGTGTGACCCGCCGTGATAAGTCACAACCAGTCTAATATTATAAATAAATTAAAAAAATTGTATGTATGAGGTAATCTTCGAAACTACTCAACCGATTTCAAAAATTCTTTCACCAATATTTACAATGAACATTCAGGATGAACATAGGCTATTTATTATCACGTTTAAATAAAATACTCTTTCGTGGCGACCGATTTTGTAAGCAAAGAACAGTCGAGCGAAAGCATTATTTTTGTGAACGGAAAAGTTTTAAAGCTGACAAAGTTCTTTGAAAAAGTTCGCGATGAAACATTTCTTTTTTTCAAGATTAATACATAAATTGTCAAAATTTGAATAAAAAATATATTTAAAATTTATTTCATTCTGTGAATTTATTTACTTTCGAGAAAATTTTGTAACATTGTTTTGTACAACAAGAATGCTTTTGGGCCAGAGGATGGCGAATAGACTTTTTTGAGTTGCACAATTTTTTTACGTAAACGAAATCTATGCGGACGAAGTCGTAAGGTTTAATATAAATATTA